>OX104134.1:64337073-64579693 GCA_944470555.2 Heterobilharzia americana
CTCCTTTTCACCTTGGTGTCACCAGGGTCGTGCAAAATTCCATATTTCCGTTGCAAGAAGTTGACATGTTTGACTTGTCTTTCAATTCCACGTTACGCCAGATAAACGTCTACTTCACCATAAATTCTTATGATTATAGCTTCTGAGACCAAAACAACCCACATCGACGACTTCGGGAATCTGTAAGTTTCCGCATAATCATGTAATTTAAGTGAATATCTATGTCCAAGCATTTCTCTGTGTCCAAGTGTTACCTTTCACAGCAATATAGATCTATGCCAATAAAGTTAAGTGTTTTTTGTGAAGGAGAATAAAGACATTTGAAGGAATCCAGACAGATGGCTGTGGGTGTTTCGTTCTGTTCACGTTAATGTATGCAGCATCATCAAGGAAATATATTCACTACAGATATCCATTGCATAGCACTGTTGTGAACACATTCACCTTGAAGTCAGCAGATGAGTTGATCTCTTAGATTAAACTGCCCGCCCGAAAGTTTGTTGCCATTGTGACGGCCCAGAAATTTGAGTAGTTCGAAGGTAATTAACTGTTCACATGGTGAAAAAGCCAGATGAGTGAACGGGATCAGCAATTTTCATGGGCGCACAGTTTCATTCCTTGGAAAAACAGTCGAATGCTGAGAATCGGTTATATATGTTCCTCAGCTGAGTTCTGTTGTCATCACTGAAGGTCACCTTGATGATGTGGACTTCCGAAGTTTTCAGTTAGATCCTATGTTCGTTTAGCATTCAGGTTTCCAGATAGTTCGGTAAGTTTTCATCATAGACCATTTTCTTCATAAACTACCAATATCTTCATATTGCAGCCTTCTGAAATTTCGGTAGAAGAAAGCGGGTGACGAAAGCAGTCGGGAAACCATTGCAATTTGAAACCCCTGGTTGGAAATATTTCGATGATTCGGCAACGTAACCTTATAAACGTTCTAAAAAAAGAGGACATGCCATCCTCTTTAGGTGAAAAACCATGACCTTTCATGGAGGAAGCTATATGGAGTGTGATGAAATCCTCTAGTTTCATCAAGAAGCCTGGAAATTGCTGAAAGCCTTCACAGATAATCATGTCATGTAGGACGTTCGCGAGAAACCACATAATCGTACTTACGAAGCTCAGACCGGTAAAACTGCTCTCTAGAAAAGTGCAGAAATTTCCGAGGCTACCAATACATTTTGATCTGTATTTCAGTAGGCAATGGACCATCATTGATTTTGGAGTTTCCCTCCTGCTTTATAGGAGCCGAGTGACCATTAAGGGTGAAGATTAAGGTCATTGTTTGAGGACAGATCCATGATGAGACAGCCCCATACTGATTGGTTTGACAGTTCACCTCAAATTTGTGGCTCCAATCGGGATTGTACCTGGAAATGTTGCCATTACATGCTGTTTGTATTCAAACATTCGGGTTCTCTGACTAGCAGCACCCACTTACCTCATAGAGAGGAGGACCGAAACTGACCTTGTATGAAGCGCCAACCTTGGAGATATTGAATGTTTTAATGATGATACCTTACGCTTCGTGGGCTGCAAACTGAGAGCAGATCCCGGACCGAGCTACAATTTAAGCTTAATCTGTTCCTGTGAATTCGTTTCCAATGGCACAAAACCAAAAAATCACTGCACGCTGCATGATACCGAGTGACACTGGATCCAAGCTTTATCAGGGGTTCATACAATGATTTAAATCCCGTTTTAAATGCTCTCCGTAAACAGCAAAAACTAGTTGATTATTCGCATTTTTTCAGCCTTACTTATGCTCGGCATTTGATATTCCGTGTACGTTTACTGATTATGCGACTCGTTAACTGAAGTGTAGAGGCCTAATCACAGTTGCCTGGTTAAAGCTCATACTGGGTGATAATCCCTTTGCTATTATTCACTACTGTTATATAGCGAGAGGGTTTTTATCTAATATTTTTAGCCAGCAACAGTTGAATAGTCACATCTTGGCAGGTTGTGTGGTGTAGCGACATATTCTTCCCAACTTTGCTCTGACTCACCAACAGCAATAACATTCAGATATTGCCTGTAAAAACGGCATGTGTTAGTATAATTTATTATTCGAAATATATTACTGTTATGCGTAACGCAAGGATACAAAACGCTAGCGACGGGAACATATCATGCACTCTTCTACACTAAGTCCAGGCATTGACCAAGGAACGAGGCAAGGGAAGTGGACAGGCGACTACGACAGTCTTTGATGCGCTTACTGAAAACCTGTGTGGCATATGAACAGCACCAACATCCGTCCAATCTGAATCATGTTGCGTGTAATCCCCCCACTTCTACAATGCAAGACTTTAGTTCTGATCCCCTCGCAGGCATTAGGTCTGAACCATGTTCGAAAGGTGTGAAGAGCAGTTTCTTGTTGGCCCTAAACCGCTTGATGTCGCAGCAAAACTAAGCATTGCTTTTCACAAAGTGGGTGGGGTAGAAAATGATCGTCGCATAAACCTTATACTTACAATGAATTCTTAAGTTTTTACCCTTGGCGAAACAAACAGAATTTCGTCGCAGTTATTTGAAGACTAGTTATCCCTCTTGGGGGTGAAGTACCAGTGTTTGAATATTGTAGGTGTCAAGCGGTGACCGAGCCGATCAGGCATGTGTTATCAGCTTTCATGGATGGCAGAAAACCAATTCACATGTCCCATTTTTACTCTCGTTGTTTTTTCTACCAAAATTTCAGATGGTTGCAACATGAAGATATCATTAGACTATGAAGAAACTGGAGTATGATGAGAACTCACCGACTTATCTGGAAATCTGGGTGTCAAACAATCCATAGGTTTAACTGGGATCCTCGAATACCCATCATCAAGATAACCTTCAATGATGACAATAGGGAGCAAATGGGGAAAATACCTGACCAATTCTCAGCATTCCACTTCTCTTCGAAGCAATGAAACTGTGCTTCCACGAAAATTACTGTCAAATAAACAACAATTACCAGTCTCATTCACTCATCTGGCCCTTTCACCGTATGAACATTTATCAATCCTCGAATTGCGCAGATTTCTGGATGGTCATAATGGGATCGAAAATCTGGACAGATGGTAAAATACAGGAGGTCAACTCACTCATTAACCTCAAAGTGAACATATTCTGAATAATGCTATGCAACGGACTTCTCTAGTACTTCATCTAACAGTGAATATACCTCCTTGACGATGCTGCATAACCTAACATGAACAGCATGGAAAACTCATTGCCATTGGTCCGCAGCCTTTTCAAATGTTTATTCCTTTGCACCACAATATCCAATTTTGATGGCGTAAATTTATATTACTGTGAATGACAACACTTGAGCAGATATTCACTTGGATTACATGATTATGCGGAAACTTACAGATTCCCGAAGTCTTCAGTGTAGGTTCTTCTGGTGCCTGAAGCTATAAACATAAGAATTTATGGTGAAGTAGACGTTTATCTGGCGTAACGTGGAATTGAAAAGACGAGTCAAACATGTCGACTGCTACCTTGGTGCCACTAGTGGTGAAAAAAGAAAGTGTGACTGAGAACGATCCAAACTTTAACACTGTGTATATGCTGAAAAGTGTTATTTTCCTGTTCGTTTCATGACTTGTGTAATCTTCTTATGTTTTTAATCTAATTTAATAACCTCGATTCCGCACCAACTAAGCCCTGTAAAATCTCGTGAATTTCCTAGCATATATCAGTGTGATAATGCCCGTAAACTGGCTTCTCTCATGTCGGATTACCAGTATGAGAACAAAACATTCAGCCATTTATTTATAGATGCGTTATAGTACCACAAAGAAACAAATCAACGCCATGACAAAATATGCATCCTTAAAAATCAACAGATATCAGGTCCATTTACAGCTTGATGCTGCCTAAGACTTCAAAATAGTCCGCGGGCAGTCATGGCGGTAAACGGGTCGATCGACAATTCACCCAACTATTCAAGTCTCTTTCTGTGCAGTCGTTGGTGAAGTTCATCGTACTAGTGTCCTTGGCAATGTGACGTTTTATGGAGTACTGCAAGAAGTATATTGGGGCAATTGGCACGTAATAATGGTAGAGCCGTTGTATCCGCTGTGAACTTACTTGAACCTCTAAGCGTATGAACCAGAGTTAATGAAGTCCTCGAGTTCCTCCCACGTTGATAGGCTCATGATTGCATACAAGAGTGTGAGTACTGGTTCCCCTTCGCATAATGAACCTAGCGAATACCGTTTTCATCTCAAAGCCACTACGATACACCCTAAACTTAAAAAATTGCAAGGACCTCATGATGAAAAAACTATGTCGTTTACTCTCTATATATACATAAGGTCCGAATAAGTCGAGAAGGATAAGGATTTTTCCCCTCTCCGAATTGGATAGCGTAGTAATTTCCTTTTCCATATCTGCTCGTACTCCTTCTTGCTTCTTCTATTCGCAGCAACAGCTCCATGACGACATTTGATGCTGAATTTCAACCTGAACATAATTACTTGGTGGAAATAATACCTGCCCATAGACGCCAATAATTACTGGACAGCTTCTACCCTTTCACGAATTCTGGACCATCTTCACTATTAACTCACCCACTGGTCGTGATTCTGTAGGCGACGGACGGTCCAAACTTTCCCAAGAGTTACAGCAGCATGAATATTCTGAACAAATGACTGAACCAGAGACCAGTTTACCGATCGGCTCGAAACGCGACTTACCTGTAGTAGCTCCACATTACATGTTTTCTAGTACTCTGTATCGAGTGATCCTTTCAAATGCATCAAACAAAATTCTCGAAAGCTAATAAAAAAGATGCCCCAAGTTTATGCATAAATACTGCCATTTGGATTATTAACCGTTCCAACGTCTATTTCCATCCACTACAACAAGTGTTTCTGCTGGTAATAATCCGTATCACCTTTAAACGTAACATGGTGACCTGGAAATGCTTTGACTTGGACATTTACCTTGGTTATATAACTATGGATACTTTACCGATACTCCGGATGATAAACATGGGTCCCTTGTGGTTAGCAAGGCTAAATACCGAGGAACTTTCCAATGAATGGACGGTTTCATTACTAAATAACAAGCCACGCAAATGGACTGACAAAGTCGGCTGGTTACAACGCCAACTTCGAACACTGCATGCTTGTGTTCATGATGGCGGAGCCCGTCTATGTGATAGGAGATGAAACTTCATGTCCATTTCATGAATTTCAGCAAGTTTTAATAAGATTATGCCCATCAGTGACCTGATATGTTAATTATTTAATGCTAAATATCCTTTCGTAAACTCTCAAGAATTGTCAATTACACTACGCTTGTAAACTGGTGTCTCTCATAATAATAATACTAATAATAGCAAATTTAACAGAACGTAAGTCACACGAATACAAACCACTCTGCAGGTTTGATCATTTTGGCAGTGAGAAATGGCTGTCACGTGCAAAGTTAAGCTATACATTAGATACCGTTATTCACTGTACATAAGATATTCTTCCGGAGCAAGAACTTTAACGCTTCGCAGACATCAAAGAATGAAACAGATAAACGCCAACATAACTGTTCATCACACTGAGGCAAGCTCAGATCGAAAATAGAAATTATTCGGCTGTTGTTTGGATCTCCCACCATTCTTGAAGGTAGGGCAGGTAGTACAGCTGTGACTTTAGGTTTTAAGCTTTCGTCATAAAGTTTTGATGGCATGGTGCAGGCTGACAAATGCGATTACTAGGATTCAATATGGATCAAGGACTGGTTAGATAGACCTGGAAAATGAATAACAAAACAATGGGTAGGTGAAATGCGAAACAGGAGCTCAAACTTACTACGCCGAAGTATATCAACCTTGATATATGAAGGCGAGTTCATCGTACTGACTACAAAAGTTACCTGAAGAAGTATCCAAAACCAACTGTTTAGTGGTAAGCTTATGGGGAAGATGAATGTGAATAAGAAAGTAGTGGAAGCTAAACTGAAGCCGAAGATATCACTATGGAATGGAGAGATTAGAGGATTTTGGACAAGGCATTCGCTTATGTGTCAAAAACCTATGTACAAAAGTTCAGTGGAGTTATAAACACCTAAATAAAATTCATGGTTTTTGCCACGATGGTAACCACGCTTTATATAGTCATGGGGGAGGGACGATCGTGGTGTTGCCTGTTGAGTGTTGTCATATCAGTGCTGTAGAGACAAAATGGTGGTGCGGAGTACTCACATGTAAGTGCTGACAGCAAAGGGCGAATAATAAAACATGTTACACGCTTAAAAGATCCACAGATCCACTTGTCAGTCAGGGGTAAAGAGGTTATCTTACGGAAAGAGTTTTAACGAATAGGTGTTAAGTCGAGAGATCAGTTAGGTTAGGAAAAAATGGAGGTCACATCAGGGTAGCTTCAGAGTTCACTATCAGACTGCCCTTTCTGCCTACTCCAGGTCAGTTTTTTAAACTTAGACTTTATCTTAACCTATGCGCTTAGTTTTCAGTATTGTATACTTCTGTCATTGCTTTTAGTCTCCCTCGAGTCTAGGTACTAGTTGCACCATCGTACATGGTATTAGCGTTTGTGATTTGGCGTCAACGAATTGGTGGGAGTCGTTAGGCTGGAGGAATTCACTAAGTATCCTTTGAAACTGGCCGAGAGATCAACGTGCCCGCATGGAAGCGGGAAGCTTGTTTCACAGTATACTGTGTTGAGTTACGAAAAACCTAAATCGAAGTTTTGGGGGGTACTTATTTATTGAAATAGTGTGTTCGCTATTACGCAGACTGTATGCTGGTTTAGATTTAAAAGTAAGAGCACAGTTCGTTTTAGATTTTCCAAAAAGGAGACAGAAAGAAAGGTTAGGTTGGACTTCGGGCTTCTCAGCCAGAGTGATCCTAGTTCTAGTTTTTTGCACCCTGCTTCGTGGGGAAGTCCTTCGTTATGTATTAGTAGGCGCCGCGTAAAGTTTAATTGGATGTTCTCTGCTCGAGTTACATCAGACACTTTCGTGTTACTATAGATAACCGCTCAGTACCCTACCATTGGGCGAACCATAACTTAGTATAGTATAAATCCCACCTTGGGTGTGCGCATGTTTCTGTGTAGAAGATCTGTGAGTCTTCTGTCCCTAGAAGTCATTGATTCTGCACACTCTGCAGAAGCCAAACCCCTGGAGTAAGTGATTCCGAGGTCTTTCGCAGTGTTGTATATCTGCAGTGCTATATCACTCAAGTGTTGTGTTACTTCTGGGTGGGGTTTATTGAAATGGAGGATGGCACTTTTGTTTGCGTTTAAAGGGAGCTGCCAGGTCACGCTCCATGTGACTATTCTCTTCGGATCTTGTGTTTGTGAGAAATCTTGTGTTAGTGCCACCCAAGGAAGACTGTAGACCGTCTGTTCTTTCTCGTTGAAGAAAAGTAATTCAGTTCTAAACGTTGACCTGGTTGCCATCGAGAATTAACTACTCAAGGAACAGACCATGGCTGAAACTACCGTTCATAGAGGGTAAAACGTTTTACCACGTTCAGAATACTTAACCACAACAAGCAAAAATAAAAATGTTTACCGGACTACAACTTCATAATTATCAAAATCTAGAATTTACTCATTATAAAAGTGACCAGCAAAATTCAACACTTACCAACTGCAAGGCTGTCACGGCCCGTGAGAATGGCGGACAAGATGTCCTGGAAGTCCATTTGGTGCATTCAAACAAGTCTATTGCTTGTGGATTCTGAAGTTGGAAAAGTGTAGATATTTAACTCAGTCATAATATTCATCAAGATTATGAATCTTTGTCTTGGAATGGTATTAACATCCGTGAATTATACAGTCCCGGAACCATCAATGAAGTGCAATACGTAAACAATCCGTGCATACATTTCTTCATAAACTTTTCACCATTATCTTAAGCAAAAAGTACAAACTGTTACAATGGAAGTATTAGCTTCAAGCTTTATTTCTCTCCGGGTAATACCTGTAATGTCTAGATACAAACCTGGTTTTTTTGTTAATGCGAAGACAATACTTCCACTCGTCCGACTTGTAAATTTTCTGCATACTTATTCTGCCGGGATGTTCCATTGTAGGAAAATGCAGCACTTATATCTTCTAGTGACAACGGGCAGGGATTCAGATCACCTTCCATGAAGATACATGTAATCTACATATAAACTTATTCACACCCATAAAAATGGTGTGTGCCTGTGTATTCAGGAATAAAATATTATTATTATCTTCAAGTGGTCTGCGACAAGACAGGGTATGCCATTTAGGATAACGCTGCAGATATCGTTTACATAGATTGGAAAAAGTAACGGTCCTGGCACACTACCCTGGATGACACCACTTTGTATAGGTCTAGAAGAGGAGTAGCATTTGGAAGCGTCCCTCTAAAGATGTTCTGAGTTGGGGACAGTGACGGATCTTGGAAACCTTACGACTGCAAGATAGCCAAGGTAGTTGGAAGCTCATGACCGGCCTTTCAAGAATCCATGTTGTGCTGGTGAGAGTAATTGGTTTTTAGTCATGTAGTCGGCAACTTCCTTCACAATCACCTTTTCCATGGTCCAAGATACTACCGACCTGATGTTTACAGATCGGCAGTTTTCTGCATTACGTGTTGGTCCACATTTATGCTTGGGATATACGTATGATAGTTTCCAGTTCTCATGATAATTGCCACTGGAGAGGGACGTATTGAAAGGCTTTAAGGGAATCAGTGGTACGTCCTCGCCACTTCCGTTTAGCAAGATGGTTGGAGTTGCATCAGCACTCTACGTAGTCCATAGTGGTGCTACGGCTAGAGAAACGTTTTGTTGAGTGGAGAGAACAGTACTTATCGAGTGAGTAGACGTTGACGGCGTACCAGTGGCCTTTGTTCTGTTCTCGTCTGTAAAGCAGCTAGCAAACTGGTGACTCAACAGCTCGCAGATTTGCAGTGGGTCGTCGTAAAAGATTTCGTTGTCTATGAATAAACTTGGAGCACTATTCGTGGGGCTGCTTGTCCCGGTTTTCATCAACTTCACTAGTTCCTCTGTATCGCTGGTTTTACTAGGTTGAATGAGTTCTTGATTAATGGCTTGTAGTACCCTTTCTACTTTAAATGTGATATACATGTCTTTGAGCGTGACAAGCGATGAAAGGTCATTAGACTAACAGTACTCTCTGGCGTGGTTATGCTTGCGGTTGTGTACTTTCGTGGGCATTAAGTCCACTCCGTTTTTATTAATTGCTCTATGGAGCGGTGGTGCAATATAGTCTTAAGCTGTGCCTACACATTCACAAAATAGGTCGCAGAGTTCTTTGGCTGGACTGCCGGTAAAGTAAGGGCTCTAATCTAGGCCACCCATCAACAGCTGAAGTTCGTCCCATTAGTCACACTTGTAGTTCCTATTTGGGACTGTTCCTGTCTTTTGGGTTAATTTTACGCTGGATATGTTGAAGTATCCAAATACCATCTTGTGATCGCTGCCTGGAAATTGTGTACCTATTTGGAGTTTCGTGTGTGTGGGTCCATTTGTGAAGACTAGGTCCAGGACACTATTGCACATGGTAGTGTCCCGCATGTTGTTGCCAACTCTCTGTTTCGAGAATGCTTATAAAGTTATCGAAGCGCTTCGGATAGCTGATTGGTTATCACGTTATATCTGGCATGCTAAAGTCACCATGTATAACTTTCTCTGTGCACGGGTAGCGTTACCACACGAGCGAACACACTTTTTAGCTCCTCTTCGTATTCGACTGAGGAGCAAGGGGGCCGGTAGGTGTATCCTATTAGAAGGGATGTAGACTGAGTAAGTTTGGCGATAACCCATACTGAGTCGTCAATTTTGTTTAGCCTAGAGTTTAAGCACCACGTAGCAGTGATGTCGGACCTTATAAAGATAATGCACCCTCCTCCTTTACCATGTAGTTTGTCCCCCCTGAGCAAGGAATAGTTGCCAATGGGGACCTGTGTCATAAATATCAGAGGTACACCAAGCCTCTGTAATCATTATCACTGGCGGATCACGAATTAAAGATAGCAGTATTATCTTCTTCATTTTGTTGTGTGCGGAGCGGGCGCTAATCACGCAAAACGGAAGCGAGTTTGGAGTACAAAAGGGCCTGGATATATCTCGAAAAAGTCAGAACTTTCGCACATTCCTTGTGGGTCCTTTTCGTACATCGTTCTAGCGATGTCATGACCCTTAAAACAGGGCGACGATTTGGTACTGTTAAATCCGTTACATGAGGATAAGAGTTATCACCGTCTAAACTTTGAAACTACATGTTCGCTGAAAAGTGATATTTTCTTGCTCATTCGATAACTAGCAGGATCTTCTGATGCTTCTAACAGAGTTTAATGATATACCCTTTGTACCACTAAGGACTTGCAAAAATTTGTAGATTTTTCGACACATGTCAATGTTATGATGCCCGTAAGCTGTCTTCTCTCATGTTAAGTTACTAATGTGAGAGTAAACCATTTTAATATTTCAACCTTACGAATCGACCACCTAGACATCTTTTCTGCTCAAACCGAATACAAAGACTGAAATTCTTCTAAAACCACTTAGCCTCATCTGTGACCAGACTCAGGGCATGAGGAAACTGAAATCTATCTTGTCAATACATTCATCGGAGACTAACAGATACGTTAGGATTGATACATATCACAGCATTTTTCGATGGCCTAAGAAGCCTATATTTAGCCAAAAGTATGATTGCCAAATGCACCTTTACCTGTCGCGGAAGGAGAACTTAAAAGTCTTGTGTCATTTGGCCGGTTGGTTTTTCGTCATGAGCAGCTCCAATTGTCGCTGTGAACAGGGTAAGTGGACCTAAACACTTATGTCCAGATTACTCTACAGGGATGAATACCGTTGTTGAAAGTCACTGGTGTCCACTGACAACACCCGGGGATCCATTTGCGAAACTGAATGGTGGTAACAGTTCTGCAAAGTTGGACTCGTCCGAAGCATATTTACAAATTCCGGCAGCAGGGGAGTGCAGGGAACTTCTGATCATCAAAACTCACGAGGGTCCACTTAGATATGGTCGTCTGTTTTTTTTTCTAAGACAGCCCCGGTAATATTCAGACAAGTAACGGATGCGATGTTGCACGATATGTCTGGTTCAGCAGCGTACCTGGATCATGTAGTCATCGTGGGAAAAAGCACGGAGGATATAACTCAGGAACTTGGTATGGTTTCGGCGCACACTGAGAAATGTGGGTTTCTGCTTCAACTAGATAAATTCAGCCTCTGTACGGGAAAAACTAGCCACCCTGGACGCACTGTAGATAAAAACAGAAGACGCCCGGATCCACTCAATGCAGGTGCGCCAAAACATGTGACATATCCGGAAAACTTAGCAATATTACATTCAAGCATGGGTCCGGCGAGTCATTCTTACCCGATCATCACCGCCTTCACACACCCGCTGAATCTACCACAACGGAAGGATGCTTAATGGAACCGGCCAAGTGACTACCGGCAGGTGTTCCATAAAACTGAGAAGTCACTTGCCTCAGGGGTGCGCCTAGATCGTGACAGCTCACCACTGCCCGGTGTGGCTACATCTGATACTTCCTATCATAGCTTTGGTGCGGTAATATCGCACGTTTCTCAGTTAGTTCCGAAAAGACCGTCGTTCACTGTCTGCTGCTTACTAATGTACACAGAACTCAGCTATGGTGGGATTGAAAAAAATATATCTATAATCTTTGCAGTCAAGACGAAGCAAATGATAAACAGGCGATGGTCACAAACCCCCATAATCAGTGTTCAGACTTAGAAAGAGATACCTCAGTTTGCTCCGTGGATTGCTTCAACGGCGGGTTGCCACACCTTTGGGCTGTGACTTTGGCATTCAGTGCCAACCTGCAGATAATTTCGGATGGGTGAATCCCTTCCCCCCGACTAATCACTTCTCATCACCAGTTAAAGAAGTCACATTGGTCGCGCCCGTTGTAGTTGAAACGGGAGTTCAACAGGTTCTAAGAGACAGAATATGTGGCTTACAAGTAACGTCTGAGGGTATCAAAGCTGCCACTTAAACAGATGAAATACAAAAAGCTGATAGAAGGTTTCTCAAGAAGAAATGAGTAACAACTCAGCACATTGAAGGCCCAGGACAACACCACACTGTTGCGGTTTATTGTCGACTGTGGATACACGTGCCAAATTTGGCATCAGAATTAGGGTACCAAAAGGACTTCGAAAACATTCACTGGACTGGCTCCATAATCGCTACAAGGTGTGACTAGAATGCAGTCCCTGGGGTATGGGGAGCAATTGTCCTAAGACGAACCAAGAAATCAAGGGGATTTGCCGAAGTTGTCTTAACTGCACTCTTTCGGAAGAAACCCATCGAAATCCCTCTCACAGCCACGGCCGGTGACCGAAACTCCATGGTAGAGGGTTCACGTTGACTCTCAGGTTCAGACGGATTCAAATTTTTTGTTTGAGGCCTGAAGGCTGTGGGCCCATAAACATCCTCTTCAGGGGGTCTCTGTGCTTTTCAAGTCCTCTTTTGAACGACTCAATGGACGATGCTGATGCCACCTCTATGGGTGCCTGTTCGAAGAGTTGACTACTCTTAGCGAGAACTGGTACTGTGAAGACTACCTTTGTCCTTTGCTTTCGTACTTCCCAGCCGTGCCCGCTGAGCTACCCCGACCTGGCGGAAGGGAAAAGGGCAGTTAGGCTGGGTCCGAAGATGTTTCTCAGATACCCATGTGGCATGACTAGGCGCCCCCGTGTCTGCGATAGGATAAAGGTAAGACGAATAGCTCCCTAAGTATATCTCCATGGGTCAGGCTGGCCATCTCGGGGTCAGATTGGCTTCCCTCTGAATATTTCCAGGAGGTTTGAGCCATCTTTCATGAAAGGGTTTGCGGTCTGCATATAGTTTCCTAGTTTAGACCTAACCAAGGATGTGTGTAGGATAGTGAGCATGTCATCACCCATCTTTGTAAATGTTTTGCATAATCCCCGAAGCGTCCTAAAACTTAGGGCCGCGACAACCTAGCGGTGTGCTGTGGTCCTCAAATAATGACTTATCGCGACTCCCAGGTTGTTTTAGGTCTGTATTGACGGCATAGGAGTCCCACAGATATCGCAGGTGTTGATATCTGCATGCACTGCGTACATGCTGACACATTTATTTGCTATGATAGGCGTCGGCCATTTCTCTGAACAGGTAAACAAGTTGTTTAGGTTCGTCTGGTGTACAAATTAATCCCCATCATTCATGAATTCCTATCAGCGTAGAGAACCATGGGGATTTCGCTATAATTGGTAGCTGATTTATGTAAAGAAGAAATAGCAGGAAACCCAAGATTCCACCACGAGGCATTCTACACTGACTTCCAAGTGGACAGATGAGAATTGATCCCTACTTCTTGTTCCCAACCGACAGATAACTATCCAATACATGCGAGTAGGTTCACAATGATTCCAGGACATTCCAGTTTTCCGTGCAATATACGATGGGGTACCTTGTGGAATGGCTTACTAAAGTCAATGAACTTGGTGTCTACAGGTATCCCGTCGTCCTTAAACCTAACCCAAGTTTCCTGACTACCAGATGGTGTGTAAAGCGAAAAAGATTACCGCGAAGGCCATGCCGCAAACCAGACAATACAGTGTTCCTTTTTGAGTGAATCTTGAAGGCTTTGTAGCATCACACACCTCCCCAACATCAATAGCCTAGGGTTCGACGACACTCGACATCGATGCTGACCCTGATAGTTTAACTTGACTCACTAAGCTGAAGGCACCAGGTCGAGCATCCTCGCCAGTTGGCACGCTTTCGCGTTACGTTGCACTGCTCGTATTCGACCGTCTAGCCAGTTAGTTGGGACGCATCGGTATTTTGGTACAACCACCCAAATATACCATTCCACCCGACTACGCTATCCTGTTTTTCTTTGGTTTCGTATTCGTAGGTATATACCAAGTCCGAACAATTAGTGGATGGTCTTTGCGTGACGCACATTCTATTTTTGATTGATAAACATGAATGTGGATTATGTATAAACTCGTAAGCGTGTTTTCTCTTTGAAAAATGGTTTGACCTTGCATCGCAGAAAATTATGATTATTACAGCACTGGGAACTGGTAAAAGATATCATTAAGGCGGCCGTCTCGCAGAACGTCCCTTTGGCGGTAACAACAACCAGAAAGCGAACATCATGGCTAAAACGGAGCACTGTGCGCCTTCTAAAAGTCAAGAGAAGGGCATGGCACACATGGACACTTTCCAGAGGACAGGACGACCATGAGACATACATGACTCTACGGAATCGAAGCAACATAAGGGTGCGGGGAAACAGGAGGTCGTTCCAGTGCAGCCTCACCAAAAGGCTTGTGTAAGCCCTAAAAACCTTTACCGATTCATGGCAAAAAATAAATCGACAAGCCAAGGAGCACGTGTCATAAAAGGTCCGAACGGAGAAAACCTCTTTGGACAGGAGATTGCTGAAATGCTGAGCACCATATCCGACACACAGCTCAACATTCCATCAAGAAAATGTGCATACCGATTGCATGAACAGCCCGCAACGTTACTCGATGCTACTTAGTTACACGAAATACAGATAACTCGCGCTGTTCCCGACAAGCCTTTAAAGTTAAGCGCGGGAAAAACCCCAGGGTGCGACGACATTCGCCCATCTGTGTTGAAAGAATGTGCAAGTACCCTAAGTGGCCCAATCTGCGACCTCTTCCAACAATCCTTGGATGAGCGAACGCTCCACGAGAGTAGAAACGGGCTCTCCTTTCTCCCATCTTCAAAGGAGGAGACAGACAGAATTCCAAATTTTACAGACCCATAGCACTTCTACCAGTAATATCAGAAGTAATGGAAAGTGCGATGGACGACCGTATCAGAGAATATCTGGACACCAAGCGGGCACTCAGTGACACTCAACATGGCTTCCGGAAGGGTAGATCCTGTGCCTCCAACCTCCTGACAGCCCATGATCACTGGACAGCATGCTGGGATCTCAAGGCCCCGGTCCACGTAATTTTTCTGGACTTCGTCAGAGCCTTTGACACGTCTCACAGCATATCCTAATACATGAGATAGCTGGGTTAGGTATTTTACAGCCAGGCGCCATCGTGGTTGCAGAACTACTTAGACAACAGGGAGTTCGGCACGAAAGTCAACAGGGTCTACTCAACTTGGTGAACATCCTCATCCGGTGTCTCACAAGGAGCAATCTTGAGCCCACTGTTGTTCCTATAGTTCGTAAATGACTTGCTGCAACATATCAGCTCCCCGATTCTTCTATACGCTGATGATGTCAAGGTATGGAGGGCAATAACTTGCGAGGCGGAATCTATGGCATTACAGAAGGACCTCAGAACTAATAACGAACTGGCATTTAATCTGGATAAGTGCCGGTCCAGTTTTTCCGCACTGCTGATCCACAGAAAACATCCTTCTATCTCTGTGGTTCACGTCTTACCCACACCACAGTAGAAAAAGACCTGGGTCTAACGGTGACGGAGAAACTGGACACCAGCTCCAATTACCCAGGCGATGTCTCAAAAGCATACGGGTACTACACTTTGTGCGTAGACAACTGGGTGCCCTCACCCCAGAACTCTTCCTGAAGCTCTGCAAGACTTACATACGGCCCCACTTAGAGGTCCGTTACGTCTTCGCTCCACTACAGCTGAAAAGAGGCACGAACTTACTGCAGAAGTACAGAGGCGAGCCACAAAAGGGGTTGTTGGAATGCAACGAAAACCATGTGAGGATAGACTCAAAGACCTAGGTCTATACTCCCTTAGCTATCGAAGGATGCGTGGTGACTTAATAATGGCTTACAAAGTAGTGAGTAACCCAAGTCACCCAAACAGAGGAGTCCTACCGAGTGGCCACTAGGAAGATCCACGAGGAAACCCTAATAGAATAGCACACCAGAGGTCAAAAAAGCATGTGCGTTCACAGTTCTTCTCCCTCTGAGTCTGTGGGTACTGGAGCGCACTACCAGCAGAGGTGGCCTCCGCCCCAACTGTTGAAGGCTTCAAGAAGAGGCTAGACAGCCATGCAGAGACTCACGGCCTACCCATGCATAGCCGGAACACAAAGTGATGCCAAGCCGCCCCAACCAGTTTTCTTTCTATTGTAACCATTTAAGCCCTTTCCACCCCTCCCACTTGCCATAAGTTAGCCTCACTTCGTACCTTCGTACCTTTGCACCTCTAATCACCTTACCTGAGTGTAATTAGATTACTCCATTAGTTCGCTTCTCCTCTCTTTTTTTACTCACACAAACACCTTCCAGGTTTTCTCTTCACTATCCCCAACCCTCTCTAGCGACCAGTCTGAACAACTGTCTGGCAACTCGACATCTGAAGAAGCCAACTGCACCACAGTCCAAGGCAAACAAACCGACACTTAACTTCCTGCTCTGTAAATCAGAGCTATAGCAGGCTAGTGGACGGACATACTGCATCGGAATCCGCCAAAGATCTGGAGACGTTCCGCAAGACCAAGAAGCGAGGGCGAAGAAATCAACTGGTTTACACAGGCTCGTTAAAAAGGGGTGCATGACTAGGTGCCCCTGTGTCTGCGATTACAGTTAATGGGAAGCGGGGAAATTGAGACCAGCATTCTAAGTTATCGTCCACTAAGCATGTTTTGGATCTCGACCTTCTTTTATGTTGCTGTTTGAGCAGCGAAACCTTATTGGACAATTTTTTCCTACAGCTGGCCAAACAGAATAATTATCTAACTTCAGACCAAGTGGCTTATTTTCTGAGGAAAAACTGTCTGTAGATGGTGTGTTTCTTGTCAAATAAATATTGTCTCGCTAACACTCAAAGCCCGGTCTTTGTCTTCTGATTTCTGTGGCTCAGTGAAGTAAAAGTTCCGAGCTAGGAAGTCGCTGTTCGTTTCCAGTTCTAGCCTCTCACTGCATTATTAGCTTTCTTGTCTCCTGTATATCTGTGTCACCCACTTAAAATCGGTCATTTCAACATTTGAAGACGTTCAACGTCCATTGGTCAAAATTTTTGATTGTAGCGGTCAATGCATTAACCTCTGAAAAACTGAAACAGGTTTTTATAGCACTGTCTGGAAAAACAGGTTTCATGAAACAAACTAAGGTAAATTGCATTCTTGGGAGGTTTAAGTATGGTCTTTTAAGTTATTCCTCAACACAGAATTCCATGGTTACCTTCAAGAATAGGTACCTTTCCAATAGGCCCACGGTTGTGTTCTTAAACATTGAACTTACTAAGAACAATGATTATATCTAAACGTTTGGTATTGGGTAGTGAAATTGACAGCTTCTTGTATGACTCATACAAGAGGCTGAACTGGGAAATGTAATCCAGCTGTCGCGACTCACGAGGGGAGTATTTGTCAGACGCCGAGCTGAGGGAAAACGTTAACGGTTTGTGGTCTGTGAAAATAATGAAATCACGACCTTCCACAGAATGTCGAAAATGGCGTACAGAACAGTACATGGCTAGGAGTTCCCTACCAAATGTACTGTATCTTGTTTCCGCGTCTTGCAGCCGCCTCGAGAAAAAGGCTAACGGTTGCCACTGGTTGTCAGTCAACTGTTGCAAAACTGCTCCAATTGCTGAATCAGATGCATCAACAGCAATACTCAGAGGAGCATTGGGGTCATGATGCATAAGCATGGTTGCGTTCGAAATGGCTTCCTTGACTTTGGAGAAAGCAAGTCTAGCCGCGTTGTCCAGAGACACGAACTTCGCAGTTCCTCGAAGTAGATCTGTGAGTGGTCTCATGACAGAGGCACAGTTAGGGATAAACCTTCGGTAATAACTTACCAGGCCATTGAAAGTGCGGAGATGTTTCACAGTGGTCGGCTCTGGATAGTTTGTGATAGCCGCCACTTTATCTCTCAATGGGCGTATACCTTTGTTGTCAATGGTATGCCCAAGGAAGCTGAGTGATTCAACTCCTATTTCACACTTCTGTAAGTTAACTGTGATGCCATGTTTTTTGAGTCTTTCGAATGCGAGGTCCAAATGTTTAAGGTGTGTTTCCTTATCTGGACTCGCAATTAGACAGTCATCTATGTAGACATGAACAAAATTCAGACCACGGAAGACGTCGTCCATAAAGCGTTGGAATGTTTGTGCTGCATTCCGAAGACCAAAAGGCATGCGCAGGAATTCAAACAGGCCAAAAGGAGTAATAATGGCTGTTTTCGCGATATCTTCTGCTGCCATAGGTATCTGGTTGTACGCTTTGACTAAGTCGATTTTCGAGAAAATGTTCATGCCGCATAAGGTTGCGGTCAAGTCGTAAACGTGGGGTATAGGGTAGCAGTCCGGAGTTGTTTTGGCGTTAAGCCTTCGGTAATCACCGGTCGGACGCCAGTCGTTGCTATCCTTTTTGGGCACCATGTGCAATGGCGATGCCCAAGGACTGTTCGACGGTCTGATAATGCCCAGTTCGAGCATATGGTCGAATTCATTTTTCGCCGTTTGCAGCTTATCGGGGGCTAAACGGCGAGCTTTGGATGCCACAGGTGGACCTGTGGTTGTGACGTGATGCATAACATTGTTTCGAAAAAAAAAAAAAAAAAAAAAGTTGTTGTAACTCTGGATATTTCTCCAGAACTGCCTGGTAGGACGCGTCGTCTGATTGTTTAGTCCTAACGATGGCTAAACTCGGACCTACATAGGTGGTGCCGCCAATAGATAACTTTGTGTTGTTATCTATCAGTCGTCGACGGCGAGCATCTACGAGTAGATCGTAATGGTTCAGCAAATCTATGCCAATGATAGGCATAGAGACGTCTGCCAGGAGGAAAATCCAGTGAATAGGTTTGCGTAAACCTAAGTTGAGGTAGGCATACCGTCTCCCGAATGTCGCGATTGCCTTGCCGTTGGCTGCTTGAAGATTGAAGGATGGGTCGAGATGACGCTCCTTTGTCGTTGCTGGAAGAACGCTAACTTCTGCGCCGGTGTCGACGAGGTAGCGGACTTTCGTTTTAATGTCGGTGACGTAGAGCAAACGGCTTTTTCCGCCGGCTACGGTTGCCGTGAGCACGTGCCGGCGTGACCGTTTCCCGAGTTCGGTCCTTCTTAAAACGGCATGGTTTACGACATTTTCTGGCTTCATCCCCGTAAGTGTTATGAAACCAGCACCATTCAGGGTTTTCCACCCTGTTGGGTTTCGTTTTAGGGCTACCACGCGACTTGCTGCGATGCGCCAAGGTGCGTTTCTGTGAAGTGCTACGTGATCTAGGACTTCGAGATCGTAGCAACCGTTTCACAGAGTTGCACAACTTGGTCACCTCCGAATCCTGGCGCTCTGTTTTGTCACAGATAGAATATACGTTGGAGACGGGTCTGCTGGATATCTCCAGTATTTTATCTGCTGAAGCTGCCAGGTCGTCGAGTGGGACTGACTGGAGTGTCACCAACACGGTTTGCACCGGTTGTGGTAGTTTCGAGAGAAATAGTTCTCGGAAGAAACCATCGTCAAATGTTCGTGCACCGATTACTTCTCGCATGCGTGCGAGGACTTCAGTAGCTGAGTGGCTGCCTAGCTCGATGTTACGAAGCAATTCGTCTAGACGTTGGCGATCTGTGAGATCGCTTTTCTTCAAGAGTGCAGCCTTTAGAAGTGCATAAGGGTCACTTACTTCAGGATTAAACATGTTTGCTGTAACAAACCTGTTTAATTCTCGCGGTAGTGAACGTATGACAGCAAGAAATCGAGATGAGGATCTGAGACACCCTGTTCTCGAAAATCGGCCTCGGCATACAGAAACCATGTTTCTGCATTGTCTGGCCAATATGGCACGAGTTGGATCGTGTTCGAGGTCGGCTTAATACGAATAAGCTTGGGAGTGTGGTCGGACATGAGAAAGTGTAGTAAATGGATATATAAATGTTATCGAAATGAAAACAATAAACAAATATAAAATGGAACAGGCTCACCAATTCAATACTTGTTATTGGTCGGGATATGTGATCACGTCGGGCTCACCAATTTAGGATTTGTCCTGGTGCGAACTTGACAGACGCAAAGACCAATCACTAATTATTCGAACTTGTTATATACCCACGAATACGAGACCAAGGAAGAACACGATAGCGTAGTCGGATGGAATAGTATATTTGGATGGTTATGCCAAAATACCGATGCGTTCCAACTAACTGGCTAGAGAGTCGAATACGAGCAATGCAACGTAACACGACAGCGTGCCAAATGGCGAGGATGCTTGACCGGATGCCTTCAGCTTAGCGAGTCCAGTTAAACTATCAAGGTCAGCATCAATGTCGAAGTCGTCAAACCCTAGGCTATTGATTTTGGGGAAGTGTATAACGCTACAAGGCTGTTAGTTAGCACGCAAGAGAGGGCTACGAATACGCATCTGCGGGGGCCAAGATACTTCTCAGTTTTCACAAATTCTTTCAGTCGGATGGCATATAGACGGCTGTTGGCTCTCATCCGGTTCGAAGTTCTCTATCTGCTTTATATGCAGTACTGAGTTGACAAGTGCTCAATAAAGAATTTCTGGGTACTCTTAATGTGAGTTTAGTCAACCCACTAAATTGGCCAGTTTATTTTAGATGAACAACTACACTAGGGTTTTTATGCACTTCTCAGGGACATAGTTTACATGCGTTTTTCTCATTCCCGGAGTTTTAGCGAGTGACACCAGTTTTCTTATTACACATAGGGTTCAGATATTGAAAGCTCCAGTGTGAAATTGATAGCGTGGTTAAAATGACTCGGAATGGTGTTTTGTTGGTTAGGATCCTTAGCAGTGGTTGTAAGATGAGTCTCTAAGGTTCTTAGGGGCATGACATTAACATCGGAAGGTGAAGGAAACGGAAAGTCAGGTAAATTATGGTTAGTTGAATTGTGTATGCAGCTAAGAGTGTGCTGTGGTTGGTTCGAACCATCTGGTCATACTGCAGAAGTTACTTTTTGACAGCCAAACACTGTGTTTTCGTTTCAGATTTCATTGAATTACCACTGCAGAAGGAGGAGCCCAAATCATTTACACTGTAAGACCACAGAGCAAGTAACAGTGTGTTGTTTGTTGGGCCAAATTTTTGAAGACAGAGGTGGCAGCATTAGTATACACTACCGGTGATCGACGGGGAGAATTCAACTGCTTCGGCTCCACATTCACCCACTTGTGCAACTTTTCTGTCAGATTCCTAACACAGTGTAATCCATTCCATCTTCGAAGGTAACTGCCCGTATTTTACCACCATCCAACAGAAAGTTCAGACAATGTACAACCTGATAAACCAGTCGTTTTAACTGACAAAGTTCGTAGGGTCATTTCGATATGCAAGCTTGATCACTAAATCAAAGTAGCATCTATTGGGCGGATGTTTTCTTTGTGAAAAAATTCGTAGCCTGGAGCTATTTACTTTTACCTGCATTAGTTGTATCTGGCTTATTTTTATCCCGAATGAAGTTTGAGGATGTCAACCACATGGGGAGAGTTCAGGATGGCAGGTCTTTGTGCACAACAGTTTACAGGCACTCTAGGTTAATCAATAGAATGAGAGTAAACCATGAGTATCGTTGAAACTTTCAGTTCCACTTTCACTTGTTTACCGCATGCATCTCAGAGCAGCAAACGTTTCGGATACAATCTGTGCGCACAGGTCTGATAACTATCCGGAAGATGATATCCTTCGCAACCTTTATTATTTTGAAATAGCGGTTCAGAGAGAAGAATATTCAGTCTAGCACAATAAGAAACGTAGACCGTCACTGCACTAATATCACTTTACACCTGCGATAAATCGAAACACTCCTCAGTAATAAGAAGATAAATAAAGATAAAAATAGATGTATCACTTTATATATTTCAGAAAGATCTGTCCATATTTGCATGAATAATGTAAAGTCATCTCTGCTGAGATAATTTAGAAAAAGACCTTACACCCATACCTGATAGCTCACTATAAAATATGCTAGGTTCTGATGTACTACGTACCATCGAGTCGCACCGAAGTCAGACACATAACTCAGACTAGTCGATCGGGGCCAACTAATTTACTAAGGCATAGGAACTTGGACCACTTCATTATGGTAAGAGTTACTAAGATTAGGAATCACAAAAACTTCATCTTTGTACCGCATGAAGCATTTATACATCATAGTGAGACAAGGTTTATTTACGCAGTACCAACAAACGTAGGTTGATGAGGTGGGAAATCGATTACTGAAGCTTCTTTCACCTAATAAAAACCCAATACATGAGGCGGGAACGCGAAAACACCTTCCATGTATGTGCACAATCCTATTATCACTAAAAACAAGGAATACATGTTGTTAGAAATAAAAATACATAATTTGGAAACTGAGATTACTTTCATATAATTACAAGCGGAAATGTGTGTCTTAAATTTCACTCTTAAGTGATGCTGTATCTCTGCTTGCAAAAAAGAATAAAAAGTTTATATAATTTATTATAGTATGCAGTATTATCTCTGGATCCTTCAAAGAAACCTTAAATCTCCTGAGTAAATTTAAAGCTTTTAAAACACAATGTTTTCTTGTATTTTGGTATGTGGTTGGCTAATGAGACCTAATTGATTACAAATACCTTTTTTGAAACGTATGGAAATAACCAAGGCTAGTGTCAACAAAAATAATGCTGCTGTAACAGTAAACATAATGGTGGTTGAGGTGATGGCAGTTTTATAGAGGACAACATGACAGTATGAACGGGTATTAGAAAAGATGTTAAGTAGGTCAAGGAATGAGAAAAACATTAAGGGTGTGTAATGCTAAATTATCAAGGTAGAGGATAAACTGGTTGGCACATAAATATAATAGGTGTATTTTTCTAACTGTTTCATAGCTCCACTCTATTGGGATTTAATTTTGCTTTTCACTGGTTTGATCTTTTACAATCACGTAACCAAAATATCCTTTCTGAAGTCCGAATAGCCCAGTGGAAACGTTAGTCGGTTGGAGGCAATCGGCAGGAAGCCCTGGACCTAGGTTTCCTGCTTTTCGGCACTCGTCAGTGGTAACGTCTCTGACCGCAACACTGGGTGACACAAGTTCGAATTCTAGGCCGGACACCAGTCCCGTTTGGTTGCAGATATGCCTTTCTGATGAGTGCTGAAAAGCATGAGACCTAGGTTTAAGCTTCCTGTCGATTGCTTTCATCCAACTAATATCTGGCCAACTTTGTCTGAACACTTGTTTAAGTTGTCAAATCGTTCTCTATATTCTCATCATCACTTACATCGTAAGTGTTTTTGTCATTCTGTGATTTCAAAATTCGGGCATTTGTCATCGTTGACTAATAAATCACCCTAATAGGTTCACATTTGTTACATGAATGTATAAATCCATGAAGATTGGAGTAATATCAAAATAGATCCGACCGGAATAATTCTGTTTGCTTACATTTCCAATTCAAGTTATATCAGAATTACTTTCTAGCACAGCTTCACTCTGACAACGCATCTTTATGGCCGACTGTGTTATGCTAAAAATTTCATCTATTTTATCATGCAAATGCGACAACTAGCGACTCATCACAATATCTGTTTTGCTTTCTTGACTGCCATTTACACTACTCTTAATTGTCAATGAAACCTTTCAACAGTAGCATTGATAACAGGATGGGAGGAGGTTATTCGTACAAGGTGAATCCCATCACTTCGATTTGTAAACTGGATAAACACCTTTGAATATCAGCACCTTTACTTTTAAAAATTGTAACAGGATACTAAGAAGTGCGTAATTAACGATATTTTGCAACATTTGCGGCAAATATCCATGTTATAGCTACCACTACTGGCAGATTTTTTTATCCGTTTACGTAAAGTATAAGTGAGGTGATTGGATGCGCCTATTGGTTCAACATTATCAACAAATATGGGGATGAATAAATATTTGGGCATCAAAAGTTCGTCAGCATATGTGAGAGCATTCAACTACATTGCTTGCTCACTGAAGAGTAATCACTTTCATATTATCTATTTCTGAGTGCCGAGCAAATTCTATCGATTACTCTGAAATATGTTCAACATTCTACAAGACTCACCACCACTGTGATTGGTATTATTTGGTTCGAGAAAACATCCAGGAAGCTAATGACTACATTTCCAACTTCTAGTATGGTAATTTTATGATTTATGTGAGATACCGCGGTCCATGTTTGGATAAATATACCGGTATTTGATTAGTCTAACCTCGCCTGGTTAACTAGTTCACTAGTTACTAGCCGGTCTTAAGCCCGGGTAAAGAGGGAAGGTTGGGCATAGAGCTAGCAACCCTACCCCGTAAAACAAATCTAACCGCTAAAGAAACTTCACAGCTCAAACAAAAAAAATTATTCCTCGCTGGAATCGGAGAGGCAAAATGATGCCATTTGGTGAAAGCCTTCGGGAAGCCAATTAGCCGGCCGATGTGTCTTTTCTCGATGAAAGCGAAAGTAAATGTGGGGACAGGAGTGAAACAAGGTTGCCTACTATCACCCATGATATTCCTGATTGTGGTCGACTGGATCATGCAACAAACAGTTGGGAGAGAGAAGAGGGGGGAAGGCTGGACCGCGGAAAAGAACCTAGAAGATCTGGATTTCGCCGATGACTTGTGTCTGAAGTCGCACAAACTTGAAGATCTACAGGCGAAAACTAACAAGTTGGCAGAAGAGGCAGGGCAGCGAAGACAGGACTCCAAGTGAGTATAGAGAAGACAGAGGTGATGAAGATACCGCATCACCAACAACAACAAACTCCAAACACCATCAACGGGAGAAACTTAAAGGAAGTAACCTCCTTCACCTATCTAGGCAGCACTGTTTCAACTACAGGCGGCACTGACGAGGATGTCAAAGTCAGAACCGGAAAGACAGCAAGACAGGCCTTTATTTGCTTGAAACCAGTGTGGAGATCTTCTGCACTCAGCATGTGGAATAAGATCCGGATTTTCAACACCAACGTCAAATCAGTGCTTCTGTACGGCTCAGAGACTTGGCGCGTTACGAAACGTATTTCCAACAAACTACAAACATTCATCAACAACTGTCTACGCTGTCTCGTTACTGAAGATCAGATGGCCAGAATAGTAAGAATAAGCAACAAGGAACTCTGGTCTGGCAACGAACCAACCAAGAAGCTATCACCCAACAAATATGCAGAAGGAAGTGGAGATGGATTGGGCGAACACTGAGAAGGCCGACTGGGGGACATCACGCGTCAGGCCCTCGAGTGGAATCCCCATGAGAAGCGACTAGTTGGACGTTTGAGGGTGACATAGAGATCGTGCGAGGAGGAAATGAGAGCTTGTGGGCTGTCGTGGAGTCAGGTTCAAAAGATTTCAGAGAACAGAGCGCATTGGAGACGTGCTAGTGAAGCCTTATGTTCCATTAGGAACCCAAGGGACAAATAATAATAATTGATGAGTTTGAGAAAACGGTATGTGTGCAAACACCAGATACTTAACACTTATTTTATAGGAAGCGCTATGAAAACTCATGATTCAACGAAATGAGGAACAGTTTCAGCTGCCTTGATTTATTATCATAAAATAATATGCATCAGTAAAATAAGAAAATATATCTGAAATGCTTAATCATTACTTGATCATTATTCTTCAGGGCTTTTGGCCTGTAAATACAATAAAGTCAGGGCCTATAAACGTGTATCTGAAATACTTGACAGATAGATAATAGTCTGTAACTGTCTTTCGAAAGTGCTCTCCGGCTCAGTTAAGATTATAAAATGGCAAAATCCATTGAAACAAACATATGATAGTGTTCTTTCAAAGGGTACATGTTTTAGAATGAGCTAAACACCTTTAGCATTTACGTAATGTCAAGACTTTTAAGAACAATCTTTTGAAACTACACTCTTCAGAAGTGATCCTTATTAAAACTGTTGAAGAGGTGTCATGAAGTGTTTGATGTGCCCTGTCTCTGGTGTGTTATGTACTCCAAGATGATCTGTAGTAGTACTGAAGCGTAATAACTCCTTAAAGAATTAATGCATCAACCATTTTGCTGAAAAGGTGGGAAAAGTATAAATTGAAGTTACTAAAAGGCTGCAATAGACCTATTTCACAGTTATCAGTGTGTTCTTTAAATATATATGATGAACAATCCATACTTGGCGAATATTTTACTTTTATGAATGATATTAAAATGTCATGTGTATGCAATTTAGGATATTCATCATCTCCCGCCAAAACCCTTTTCAAAATATAGATCTTTAGAAGGGTAATAGTTATGAGCTTTCCGATTCACGCGTGATGTCACTTTCTTGAAAATCGGTTTCAGAAGAATGAAGTTGTAACCTTTGGTGCTATTCTTTTAACCATTTCCAAGGGTCCTACAAATACGTGTTTTTTTTTAAATTTAAATAACAAAGCTTTATACAAAAAAGAAACTGAAGTACTAAGATGATCAGTTTTTAAACAGTATGTATGCATATCTGTAGATTGTTTATCATGAAAATTTTCGACTTGTGTTTGTTTGATATAAATGTTTTGATTCACCATTTATGGATTGTCCGATTGATCCAGATTCATCAGCAAAACTTTCCACTTGTTGACGTGTTAATACTAAATTTACAGTATCACCTGCATTACGAAGTACGCGAACAGCTTCTTCATGCGTAGCATGACTTAGATCAATTCCATTTACCTGTGAATTTGAAATATTGTAAGATCCGGGTAGAGTCTATCAAGGTAAAATCTTTTATTATTTCATTCGTAAAACAAGTGATTTAGCTACAAATCAGTAATAGATAGAACTACGTTTTTGTGAGATGTCATTGTAAGATCAGTAAAAATTACGTCGCTGTTATGAAATCAACCACCGTGTGGCAATGAATACATTGGACTGTGTATTTGAAATGCAAAATTCATTGAAAGCAAAGATATTTAATGCATCATCTTCGTTTTAAAAAGGTGGCTATAATTTAATTCGAGCTTATTGTTGAATAGATTTTAAACACTTAAGACTCACAAAGAATACTGGATTTTTGAATTCACAAGACGGAAGTGAACCAGTATTTCCACATTTATTGAACTGGTGAACACTGAGATGAAGAATGAATGCTACACAAAGGAAAATGCTTAACATGATGAGAAAGATGAATGCGAATTCAATCCTTCTGTTATGTGAACTACAATTCTCTCAGTGAAATAAAATAAATGCACCCAGAACAGAAATGATATAAACAGATTTAATGTGACTAAATTGCAACCATAATCCCGTAGATATGCTTATAGATTCATATGCATAAATGCAGATGAGAAGGACTAATATTATAAACTAATGTTCACTGAGAGCACATTTTCCGCTTTCTGGTATGTTTTTTGTTCTTAAAAGAACAGAACTATCATGAAGTATTTAAAACATATGACAAAGATATTCGAATAAGATTACCTGTGTATGTCTATGAGACAGAATCAAGGTAATACTCTTTGAAAAAACCAATACATTATGGATAAATTACTACTTTGTATCGGAGTATTTAGATGATGGTGTCTCTGACTACTGAAATTTATTTTATAGAGAAGTCTGTAGTTACTGAGTAAAATACTCATAACAGTAGAAATCAGTGACAAACAATCGACATTTTAGCGTGACAACAGTTCAGTACTGTAGGATAATGACAAAAACTAGTCTCAAAATTTATTTTGATGGTCATATTTCTTGGAAAATTTTGACGAAAGCCAAGTTGTACTTACTGCATATCTTTGTAAATAATCCCTAATTTTTCGAATACCTCTTAGTTTTATTCAAGGTGTAGGACCCAAAATATCCTTCCATATTCTTCATTAGTTTCAGTTTATTTAACTAGGAATCGTAACAGGTTGTATAGTTACTGAGAAGAGAAGCTTCTCCCGACAGTAATTGTATCACATCACTAGTTGACAAAATCTAAGAAATTCAAAATATTATAATCAGTCGAGCAAATAAATATTACTGTTCAGTTTTACCATAACTAGGATAAAGGTGAGCGTTATTCAGAAGTACCTAGGTGAATGAAAAAAAACTCTCTTCAGCTCTCTAATTTCCAATTTTTTTTCGAGTGATACAAGGTTGAGGCCTTAAATTTACCGTTATTATTGCACCATAGATTGACGTAGCAAATTTAGCCAAGTAATCAAATTTATGTGAATGACGTTAGAGGAAAAATTAGCAATACTATTTTCAAAATAAATAAAACTTCCGCTTTACAAGAATAAATTCACACAACTTATCAGACCTTTAATTGAAGATATCAGTGAACAAACAAAATAAAAACTATGATTCGGTGATATATGTTCAAAGATCCTATTAAAAAATATAAGACAGAAATGGAGGAAAGGATGGCGTACAGACTTACTTGCATTAATTGGTCACCAGGCATAATACGACCATCTAAATCAGCTAAACCACCAGGGCTGATGCGTGTGATAAAGATGCCAGTGGAAGGAAAATCTCCATTTTCTACATCTTGCCACCTGCAATACTAAATCCAAGTCCGGTATTTGGACTCGGTTTACAGAGTTGAGCCTAAAATGAGGTGATGAATATAACCTTATAATTTCAGCTCAAAAATAGGTTGAAAATCAACATTATTTTCTTAAATAGTTTGTGCTTAAATTGAAGAAGCGTGAGTGTGACATAAATCTCAAATGTTTACGATCAATGAAGCTGTTTCAATAAAACAGTTGAAAAACAGTTATCGGATGAGATATCCACAACTTATTTAACTTCATTTAAACCATCTATAGAACGCATTTAGAAACTATATGTTTATACTGGCCGCTATCTTATTCGAATTGAGCAAATTGTATTGCAAAGTCATGATAAGTGGGAAAACGCAAATGATTGCCTTGAGATGAACGTCTGACAAACATAACAGAATATTTCATACTGTGAGTGCTATAATCCGCACCTATAGTTGAAAGCTACTCTATATATTTATATATCACAAGTCTATATTAGTCGAAGAGGCATTAAAAATAAGAGGCTTTTCTTTCACTACTTTGACTCCTTCAGGATGAAATTCGGCATATATGTACATTCTAGTATGCATAAAATGCTTCAAAATTTTATTGAAAATTGTAGCAGAATAGACGAAATCAAAAAATATTGCTCACAAACTACCATCGAAAACACTAGTCAGTGAAAATCAGAATTCTAAACAGTAAGGTTGATAACCTCATAGTTTAAGAATTTCTACTTCAGGTCACAACCTCGCCTGGTTAACTAGTTCACTAGTTACTAGCCGGTCCTAAGCCTGGGTAAAGAGGGAAGGTTGGGCATAGGGCTAGCAACCCTACCCCGTAAAACAAATCTAACCGCTAAACAAACTTCAAAGCACAAACAAAATATAAAAAATTGAAACAAAATTATTCCTCACTGGAATCGGAGAGGCAAAATGACGCCAGTTGGTGAAAGCTTTCCTTCGGGAAGCCAATTGGCCGATCTTTCTTCTCTTTCCTCGATGAAAGCAAAAGTAAACTTGGAGACATGGAATGCCCGCACGATGTTTGAACCCAGTAAGGCAGCCCAGATTGCAAACGAGATGAGAAGGTATCACATTGAAGTGCTTGGAATATGCGAAAGCAGATGGAATGGGAGTGGACTCTCCAAACTGTCAACTGGAGAATCAATAATCTACTCCGATGTTGTCACCCAGACGACAACCACCAGCACACTGAGGGAGTGGCTATCATGATGTCCCCAAGAGCATCGAAGGCTCTCATGCAGTGGGAACCAATCTCCTCCTCCAGCTGGTTCATGACAGCAAGGTTCAACTCAAAAAGAAGGAAGGTCACAATCATACATTGTTACGCACCCACAAATAATGCAGAGCAAGAGAAAAAGGAGGAATTCTACAGACAACTTCAATCAACACTGGACAAGACGTCAGTTGGTGATATCCAAATTCTAATGGGCGACATGAATGCCAAGCTGGGAGCAGACAACACAGGAAGAAAACTAATCAAGGGTTGAGAAGCACTCGGTGAGGTGATGAACAAGAATGGAGAATTGTTTGCAGATTTCTGTGCATTCAACGATTTGGTGATTGGAGTGGGGCAGTGTGTTCAAGCACAAGGATATCCAAAAAGCGACATGGATTTCACCAGACACCGGGACACACTAAAAATCAGATCGAGTTTATCTCAATCTGAAGAAAATGGAGACGCAGTCTACTTGACATAAGGTGAAGAAGAGGAGCAGATGTAGGTTCAGACCACTCACTGTCTAGTGCAAGGAACCTTCCAAATCAAGTTGGGAGCCTTCAAGGAAGCTGGTGATAGACCGCAGTTCAAGTACAACACTCGGAAACTGAAGGACGAAACTACAAAGGAAATCTTCACGGCAGCCATCATGACAAAATGGGAGATATCGAGGAACATCCGTGAAGAAACCTGAGTGGAAGAACACTGGAAGTCTTTGAAAAAGATGTGGAAAAAACCTGCATAACCGTATTAGGAAGGAAAAAGAAAGATAAGGAGTGGATCTCAATGGATACATGGATGCTGATAGAGGAGAGGAGGATGGTGAAGCAGAAGATAAACCAGTGCAAGGATACACAATGGCAAGAGGAACTGAGTACAATGTATAAAACACTGAACAAAGAAGTGAAGAAGAGTGAGTTGAAAGACAAAAGACACTTCTGGCAAGTGAAGCAGAACAGGCTGCAGGTAGGAGAGATAGAGACCTGACAACCTTATATCAAATAACCAGGTAACTTGCTATCTGGGAAGAGATCAACGCAGACGAAACCAATAAAAGATGATGACGGAAATTTAGTTACCAAAGAAGAGAAACAAAGGAAACAATGGGCCGACCACTTCAAGAAGTTCTTTAATCGACCACCATCTGCACTTCGTCCAGAAATACCACCTGCCAGCCGCTGAATTACAAGTGAACATAAATCCTCCAACAAAAATGGAAGTCCTGAACGCCATAAAGCTACTGAAATGCGGGAAAGCAGCAGGACCAGATGGGATCCCGCCAGAAGCACTGACAACAGATGCAGAGACAACAGCGGACATGCTCACACCACTATTGCAGAAGGTGTGGAAGGAAGAGAAGGTACCTGACGATTGGAAGAAGGGTTACCTTGTCAAACTCCCGAAGAAGGGAGACCTCAGTGTTTACAAGAACTGGCGCGGAATCACTCTCCTACCCACCCAGAGGAAGCAAAATATTAAGCCGCATCATCCTGGAGAGGCTAAAAAATGCACTGGATTCAAAACTACGACCGGAACAGGCTGGCTTCAGGAAGTACAAATCATGTGCAGACCAAATTGCAACGCTTCGCATCATCATAGAACAAAGTATAGAATGGCAGTCAATTGGATCTTCAACTCAACTTCATCGACTTTGAGAAGGCCTTTGACAGCGTCGACCGAGAGGTAATTTGGAAACTGCTTCAATACCACGGAATACCACAAACCTTTATCAGCCTCATTCAACAACTATATGAAGATGCCACATGCCGAGTAATTCACAATGGGACGCTTAGTGATGCTTTTGAAGTGAAGACAGGAGTGAAACAAGGTTGCCTACTATCACCCATGATATTCCTGATTGTGGTCGACTGGATCATGCAACAAACAGTGGGGAGAGAGAAGAGGGGGAAAGGCTGGACCGCGGAAAAGAACCTAGAAGATCTGGATTTCGCCGATGACTTGTGTCTGAAGTCGCACAAACTTGAAGATCTACAGGCGAAAACTAACAAGTTGGCAGAAGAGGCAGGGCAGCGAAGACAGGACTCCAAGTGAGTATAGAGAAGACAGAGGTGATGAAGATACCGCATCACCAACAACAACAAACTCCAAACACCATCAACGGGAGAAACTTAAAGGAAGTAACCTCCTTCACCTATCTAGGCAGCACTGTTTCAACTACAGGCGGCACTGACGAGGACGTCAAAGTCAGAATCGGAAAAGCAAGACAGGCGTTCATTAGCCTGAAACCAGTGTGGAGATCTTCTGCACTCAGCATGTGGAACAAGATCCGGATTTTCAACACCAACGTCAAGTCAGTGCTTCTGTATGGCTCAGAGACTTGGCGCGTCACGAAACGTATTTCCAACAAACTACAGACATTCATCAACAACTGCCTACGCTCGTTACTGAAGATCAGATGGCCAGAAAGAATAAGCAACAAGGAACTCTGGCAACGAACCAACCAAGAACCTATCACCCAACAAATATGCAGAAGGAAGTGGAGATGGATTGGGCATGCACTGAGAAGGCCGACGGGGGACATCACGCGTCAGGCCCTCGAGTGGAATCCCCATGAGAAGCGACTAGTTGGACGTTTGAGGGTGACATGGAAGAGATCGTGCGAGGAGGAAATGAGAGCTTGTGGGCTGTCGTGGAGTCAGGTTCAAAAGATTTCAGAGAACAGAGCGCATTGGAGACGTGCTAGTGAAGCCCTATGTTCCATTAGGAACCCAAGGGACAAATAATAATAATAATAATAATAATAATAATAATATTAATACTTCAGGTGACAATGGTCTTAATTATATGTTAGCAATAAATTCACTCATAGAATGAGACACTTGACTGATACTACCTAACATTTCACTAGGCATAGAACTGTCATTTTGAAAAAAGAACTTCAAAACTCCTCTTGTCACCCTTTCATAAAATTACTCAACTTAATGTTCCTGATGAAATATTTTTAGCAAGTGATAATGACGTTATTCATGTATCCAAATTGCTGATAAACTTGTTTTTTCTGGAGCCTATTATGTGTCAATATAAGAAGAATAAATTTATTGGATGAAGTGTTTGAAAAACGCTGATTACACCTTCGCTAAGCGTTGAATATCCCTCATACTCACATAATCATTTTAAATGTAATCAGAATAGGTCGTCATTGAGATACGTTTTATTTGTTGAAGAATTTCACTAATGAGAGAAAGTTTGACTTCTTCGACTTATTAATTAACAAGTTTTACAACCAGAGTCAGAGTACTCAATTTCTTGGTAGGCTTGACTTGACTAGTAGATATCAAAACTATGATTTAATTGTGATATTTATGGAATGAGATTTCAAAGTACTATGTGTAATAGATATAACATACAATGGGTTTATTCGAATTAACTACAAGAGTTCACCAAGAAGCTTGATATCTATTTATCACATATTCAAGCTGAAAACGCCAGAGTAACGATAACTGTTTTCAGGTGAAGTTGCTCTCTAAACTGATTATTGATTAAATGGTGAAATAAAACAATGTTTACCAGCCCTTTTATCTAAACAAAAAAATTATTCCCGAAAATAGTAAATGTTTACATAACTTTATAAATCTTAAAACACTAGTTTCTAAATAAAAGAATGCTAAGATTGTAACACGGCATTCATTGATATTAGCAACATATAAAGTTGATTGGAACATTAAAACATGTGGCCTGAGCAAAAATGTGAAAAATTTCTTGAACACCTAATTAAGCTTTCTTGTTAACGTTATAATTAGACTTTTTCAGAGATGAATTCTCATGACAAGACTTGACAAAGCTTAATCAGTTTCCCTCTGACCTGTAAAACTCAAAGCTCCATTGAAATGTTTTTTTTTTCAGTTACACTGATCAGTAAGCACTCGGTAGGTTACCGAAAATCTCCAAAAAGCTTAAAAGGGAACGCTGACTTTAAAGCATTCAACATTTACTCTTGATAATTCATAGATGTTAGATATAACTGTACTTCGACAAACGGACACAGAATGACAATTTGCAGCAGAAAAGTATTTGCAAACAATAACTTCCTGATTTTAAGTAAATAAGGTTAGAATGGAAAGATGTCCATGGCGAACAATTACCGCGAGACAAATTTTCAAGCCACTTTGAAAAGTGTGTCTAACACTACTATTATACAAATTCTTGAAATCACTTTTAATGTAAGAAAATCCGTTTTCATAAAGCGGTGTTCATTACCAAAAAGTAAATATTGTTTTCCCCTCCCATTTTTTTTGTTTTGATGACAAAGACTATACTTTTTAAAAGTTGCTTCTACATCCATATATATTAGCCATCTTCTAAAAGGCTAGGTAAACTACTAATTTGTACATCTTCTCACGTTGGAATTTATCATGAACTGACATCAGTTAGAGGAACATTGAAAGCCTGGAAGCACTAGACTGTCAGTCCACGATGAATTGCAACCTGAAATCAATTGATAAGTCCCCACAAGCTCCCAGATTGAATAGATCTAGAGTTCACTGGTGACTAGCTTCGAGGGGTGATTCCGAAGTTCCAATGAAAAGTCATGACCAATCGAGTCAACTAAGTCAAACATAAGGACAGTTACTCAGCGATGACATTGGATGTAGGTCGCGTTATATCATGAACTGACAGAAGTTGGAAATATAGATCACTGGATCCCTAACTAGTAGTTCAATGGTAACGTCCTGGCCGTGAAATCCGAAGGTCCTGAGTTCGATTCCTGGCGGGGTCATGGGTGCGGACTGCCAAAGAATCCCTTACTAGGACGAACCAGCTGTCCAGTTCTCCCAGATTTCTAATGTTCCTCCAACTGATGTCTATCCATGAATAATTCCAACCTGAAATCAGTTACTAAATCTCCACAAACTTCCAGATCGTACATGTTCTGTTAAAATCACTTTCATGATGACCAGGAAAAAGAAGATGAAATTATAGCAATTTAAATTCACATAAACTTTTCATTCATGACTTACTTCATACCATATAGGAGTTGAACCGCTATCTTCCATATCAGACAGAACTTCAGGTGACTGTAATGGTGAAGATTGTTGTGGAAACGCTGCGTTAGACGCTGTTACTGTAGTATTCCCAACAAATCGGCGCACTACCTAAGAACAGAAATTGAAGAGAATAACTGTGTATAAACACGAAAGGATAAAGATGTATTAAAGTTTCCTATAAAATAGGAGAATTTTTTATTGGTAATAGATCTATTAAGCCCATATTACAAAATCCCGGTAAAAGGAAATTTTGTCTTATTTCCCATTTATTCAAAAACGGTCATACCAGAGAAATGTATCTAATTCATCCAATAATCATAATTATTTATTGTAATTTTAAAATGCTTGCAACTGATTAAAGGTCACAACGTGAAATGGATTCATTGTGTCCAGCGAATCTTTCTGTTTTTATCTAGTTTAAATTCATCAACGAAGTAAAATACACAAAAAGGTGAAACTCTGAAAATAAAATGAACTGCAGAGTTTACACTCATTCTTTACATACTAGTGCATATTAGTTGTATGCATAGCTGGAAAGAAAAACATTTCGCCTATGGTGTTATAGATCAGTGGAAAAAGTTCACGTTGTAGAAAATAGTCATGGTTTTTTGAAATGAAACAAAAGTTGTTTTGAAAGTATCTTTGGTCATTGCACAAAGATAAAGATAACTGGGACAAATTAAAAAAACTTCATATTTGAGACAACAATGTTTAATCCACTGAAGATTCAATTTTTTAATAAGAAATTTGCATTTCTAAAAATAAGATTTCACTAAAGAAAATTCTGTTTACTGCGTTTTCACTTTCACAACTGTACATTCGTATTTTTGAGTGAGGAAAGGTAGACAATTAATACGACATAATATACTAAAGCAATTACACATCCACAAAAACGAAATCGTTGTTAACAGAAGCTTAATCTCCGACATCAGTATTTCACTTCTCATAGGGAATTATTATTTCACCAAGCAAAATGTAAAATGGAAGTATAAACATAGAAATTTCATGACTGATGTGGTATCGTGCCACAGTGGCCTAGTAAGTAACGCTTTGGCGTTTGAAGCGATGGGTAATAGGTTCGATTCTCAGTGGGGACCACATCACTCACTAGGGTGTAGGTACATTTAGCTGACAAGTCCATGATAGGACGAAACCCGCGTCCTGGATTTTTATTACCGGTTAGCGAGGTGAATACAAAATTTATGCTTATTCGTAGGCTTAAAATAATGTTTGTCACTGCTGATATAAGTCTCACCTAAGCAGGGAGTGACATAATGTCAAAATGATTTATACATTCTCTTCTTTAGACAAAATAAAAACAATGGGCAAACTTTAAAAGGTAATATAAAAATTCAAATCTCCATTACTGTTATATTTTAGGTTATTTAGGTAACCACCAATCTTGGAAACTAATTTCGCTGATTACTAATGACAAGAACAAGAACAGTGATAACTTTCATTACATTGCGAACAGTTTGTGTGAATGACCAAAGATGAAAAATGATGATTTACGGGGTGAAGAAGTTTGATAAGTCCATTCCAGCTAGCTTAGAAAATATTTCAAGGTGACAATCCTAACCCAAACAATATAATCCTGTCGAATAATTGGATTTTCATGAAGTGTCTTTGATGTACCAGCCTTATTCAATTTGTGATGCACACCCATTGATCACTTACTGGGTGTCACCAGAGGATATTGTCTCATCCACTATAAACGACTGAGATGTTACTATTTATTATTTTGGAATGATTTTGAGTTATTGCTGAATGTTTTTGGTTCAAAGTGTAATAATAAAACCATTGAGTTGTTATTTTACAAAAAATTAAGGAAAGGCTACTTTTCATCCTAGAGAACTTTGAGTCTTTTCTTGTGACTATATTAGAATAGTCCTTCAGAATTTTTCATTCTTTGATAAAATGTCATGGAAAAGCAGTTTCTTCAAAATTATTAGCCCATTATTTGATTCTAACTTTCTGTTACCCTCAGACATATTAAATGTTCTGTCAACATTTGAGAAGGAGAAGGTAAGAGGTACTATGAACTCTTTATAGCTAACAAAACCTGAATAGAACAAATTTTACTACATTTACTATTCCTAAACAATTACACATAAAACAAGAAAGTGTTTAGCCATTAACAAAACTTACTAGGTGTAATTGATTCCCAGCTTGCCTTAATGTTCTTACAGCTTCCATATTTGTGACATGTTCTAAACTGATATCATTCACGGAGAGAATTTGGTCATCAACCCTTAAAGAATAAATGAAAACAAAATGATTGACGATTGTTTTAAGTTTTAGGTAATATGTAAAGCGAAAATTAATTGTATTCTAGACGAACCAAAAGTAATGAATTCAGCCTACTGTCGTTCTTAATAAATGGAGGAAAGGATGAAAAAGAGACTCACAGTAATCATGTCTGTTGCTTGTTTGTATCTAGGAGTAAGGTGAACACATGAACTCCAAATGAAATCTTTCAGCAGGTTAGTCAAATAACTGCTACCGACGAAATGGGGAATGAATGTTTTCTTATCCAACTGGATATGGTATATGAATCATCTATGAGGTAGTAATTAGTGTCATACTAGATTACTGATTGCAAATTGGAGTCTTTTATTTGACCATTACTCAGATGAAAGTTTTGCCGGGAACTCTTCGTCAAGATTAGTTTCTTGCGTCATATTTTAGTTATATGTGGAGTGAAGTTTCATACTGCAAATTGTTGACTTAAGCAACTGGTTTATTTTGTCTTGCCTCCAAGAAACCATCATACTGTGCTACAACAAATTCGAAAACCTTTTGGAGGAACATTGGAAACTTAGGAGAACTAAACAGCTGTTTCGTCCGAGTAAGGGACTCCTCAACACTGCGCACCCATAACCGCGCTAGGGATCGATTCCGATGTCAATCCATGATGAATACCAACTTTAAAAATTACCAAGTCCCTACAACCCCCCCCCTCTGAATTAAAACTCATCTAGTACTCATGCAGACTAGCTCCGAGAGGCGATTCCTGAAGTTTCAATCAGAAGTCGTGACCGGTGGGGCAAATATGGTGGTCGTGAGGGCAAATACTCAACGGTGACACTAAGTGATAGTCACGCTCTGTCATGAATTGGCAGAAGTTGGAAATATGAACCACAGAATTTTGGCCCAGTGGCTCAATGGTAACATGTTGATCACAGAGCGTAGAGGTCACGGGTTCGATTCCTGGAGGGGTCATGGGTGCACATTGCTGAGGAGTCTCGTGCTAGGATGAAACAGCTGTCCAGTTCTCCCAGGTTTCTAATTTTTCCCAAACTGATGGCAGTCCATGACGAATACCAACTTAAAAAATCACTAAATCCCCACAAACTCTCAAATTAGTTCGAAAACGCCGATTAACATGGATTACTAATTTTGCTAGGCAAAAGTGAATTCTGTAGAGTTTATATCTGTTGTTGATTGTCCGAAAAGTAGGTGAAACACATAACAGTCTTTCCCGGCTCCTTTTTGGCGGAATGAAACTATTTAAGAATACTGACGGCCCGAAACGTTTTACTATCCCAGGATATTTAATCAGCCTTGTACCAATTTCAAGTTTGAATTAAGCGTAATGAAGCTATGGTAGCAGCCAAAAACAATTAGGCAAACATTTTACTTGAATTTTGTGTGAGACAAGATTAAAGTGCATCGATGAGGTAGTACCATTTTCCACCAAATTAAACCTTAAATCACTGGTCCAGTCATATATCGTCAAATCATCTAGCTGTCTTCATTGTGGTATACATTTAGTCCTTTTTATCACTATCAATTACTTCAGCATTAATATGCATTCATCTAGAAAACGAAAAAGCTTTAATGCTGAAAAAGCCTGAAGGATATACGGAAATTTGAAGGTATCGGTGGATGAGTAAATCTCAAATAAGTTAACTTTCTCGATTAAACCTAATCTGTCAAACAGTACTGGAGAACATAGACAAGTGAAAAAGCAGTCTGAATACACATTTTAAATACGCTGATAAAATTATTGTAAGTGACTAATAAAATAAACATTTGTTCAGATAAACTACTAAAATGGTTTTCAATTCTACTTTACTCAGTTTTTTGAGGTGGAAATGTTGTTTCGCATGGTAATCTAGGACTTTAGGCATAACTAGCTAGTTCAAAAATCTGAAATTCTTAAACTTCTATAAAGCCAACTTACCTCAGTCTACCATCTCTATCTGCACATCCATTCGGTGCAATTCTGGTCACATATATACCATGATCTACATCTGAAACTGGATTATCGATGCCTCCTGCAATACTGAAACCAAATCCACCGACTGCAGATGAATCACGTTTGAGAACGATATCCAGGTATTCCCACTCAGCTTTAGCTGATATGTGATCTGAAAATTTACAATCAATACAGTAGGTAGATTTCTATATCATTTATATGTACGCATTCATTACAACGGATAGATAACAGAGCAAGTTATCATATGCAATACTCATCAAATTTTAACCAAGGAAGTGTCCTGTTCTTTTTATTTTCACCGATTACCAAATCCCATCCCGTGGTTGTTTGTATTTGATTTGTGTACTTAAAGGCAGCAGGTTAAAATTGCTGGGTTTTGGTGATTGTAGCTTTGTTAGAAAATTGAAGAAATGTACACATCTTGATGTGTCCAATTGAACTTCTTTCCCACTGTCAGATTCACATGTTGATGTCGAATGGTTTTGGACAGGATGAAGTTTCAGTCTGTGATGTTTACACACATAAAGTGTAGTGAAAGTAAGGTTTTTTCGAATGTACAGATTCTTATCGTTAAAAGTGTTCATCACATATATGCATTCACCTTAAACATTGTAATATAACACTTAATAGTTAGTAGTTAAATGTGTTCATATGTTACCAAACCATTGCGCACTTGTTATTTTCTAGTTTAAAATGCAGTTGCCAAAACGTCTGCAGTGTATTTACAATTTTCTTTGAAGTAGAGAATAAGCATTCATCTTTAAACGACGTCAGCTTACTTTTGGAAGCGGTACACTGAAACTAGATCACTTCATATAATGGAGAGACTTTAAAGGCCATCCTAGCAACTTCTGAGATACCCAATTAGGGTCCCGTATCTTATGGAGAACTACCTATCCGGTCAGAATACCAAAACCTGATTGGTTATCTTAGCAGTTACTAGGGTAGCCTTTAAAGTCGCCCCACATATTGTATTTTATATGTGTTTTTATTGTGGTCAAACTACTTTCAGCCAATCGGCGAGATGGTCATTTAGTGTTGGCTAATAGTTAGAATTCACATGGATCAACAATTAGCATCTAAGATCTAGTGAAAATTTATGAATATCAAATACAATTTGTTCATCAAATTAAATGATACGACAACAGGGAAAATAATCTCTGAGTTCCTAAAGAGAATTTGTTCAGTAGATGAAAATTTTGCATTCAATGACTTTATATCACCTGAGATTAAACAAAATATTTTGAGTTTCCAAGGTTTTCCACCGTTAGCAAAGGAAAAAGAATTTTGGGACAATATGAGCAAGGACAGAATATATATTACTCTTAAAGGAATACACTTCACACACACACAAAATAAAAAAGAAAAACCGTCAAAAACTCTTGCTTAGGATATTTTACTTTTTAAAACCATTTTAACATTTCAGATATTGTAAAAAGTACGACTGAGTGTTGATAAAATGATTTTCAATATTAATCATAAATGAGATGGAATCTGCTTGAATTCTGTTGATGAACATTTCAGAATCACTAACTATTTGTTGATAAAGTTGTAATTCTCTGCGGTTATACTGGATCAAGTATTACAAGTATATCAACAAATAGTTATAATTAATACCAGTTGTACAAGAGATGACTATCGTACATTAGTGATTTAGTGGATAGAGCTTTGTAGTTTGAAGCGATGAGTACAAGGTTCGAGTTTCAGTGGGCAGAACATCACTCACTGGGCTACAGGTTCATCTAGCTGACTAGTCCCAGACAGATCGAAACACGCATCCTAATTTCCTCTGCTAGCCACAACCAAGTAAATTTCAGAATCTGTTCACTTTTTGCAAGTAATAACTCCGAATACCAATAAAATTCAAATATAACGTTTTCAGAATTCAAATATGTTCTCTGGAATATTGAAAACGATTGAATCAGCGGTGATTTAGAAATCTGATTTATTAAGGGAAAAGGAATCAGAAAATAAGTGACGTTCACACGCTAAATACAGTAATCAGTACACGCTAATCACTAAACTCACTTGAACTACCAAAATTTAAGATAACGTTTTCTTCCAAGTGTTTTATCAACTTCTTAAATACACAGAAATGGATCATCTTAAAAGAAATGCGCTTGGAAACCTACAAGTCACTTAGTAAACATATCACAGTCGATCACTTCATTAGTGTATTTTATATCCAATAATTTTGTCATTGAACATCATTATGTATCCACTGTCAACAGTGTGCATATTTTCTTTATGTGTACTTAACTAAAGGCTATGCTTATTCATAAGGTATTCGGGTATCCTTTTCTCAAACCGATGTATAATAAAGAACAGTTTAAATATTTCTGAAATGAGCAGTACTTCTCAGGGTATTGAAAATGTACAACTGCAGTTACTATATACACTTTGTGCAAGCAAATGATATCATTCAGTAACTACTTTAAGAATTCAGTTGTCTAAAATTAAAATTTTTTTTCATAAATATAATCAAGATTGAGAAATGAAGAACAGAATTATATCAAAAGATGTGATCAATAATCTTCAAAAAATAGAAACTAGAAAAAGAATTATTGATTTCTGTTCTTATAGACTACCAGGTGACAAATATTAATTTCAATCACTAGTAATTAGCATGTCTCTGCTATTAAATTAATTTAGTTGTAAGGTGTCAATTTCAAACTGAAAATGTACTTAGAATCAAATAATTATTTAGCTTCTCATTTATGAATATACCTATTGAGTAATAAAGAAATAAAGACTTCAGGAAATAAATTTGTTTTCAGTAATTACATTCTGGGAAGCTGTACAGTGTATATATTTATTGGCAAATATGTCAACATTGTTGCAAGGGAAATAGTAATAATATAGGAATAGAAATGACTTCAGAAATATGATCGAGTTGTCAGTCGAAATCATGAACTGAAGAATTCATATCAGAGTGGTGCAGCAGAAAAGGTGTTAAAATCCACCAGACTAACTAGATGTGTCTAAAAAAACGTTCTGTGGAGGCAATATGCAAATCACCTATACTAATCGGTTAGTAATAAACAAGTGCATGAAGATAAACTATTACTGTTAGCCACTTCAGTGTGTACACATCAATCCACCTGCAGCTGTGTAGGTAGGTACATAGGCTATTATTTTATTATTACTATTTGTGCTTTGGGTTCCTAGTGGAACATAGGGCTTCAGTAGCACATCTCCATTGCACTCTCTTCTCTGCAGTCTTTTGAACCTGCCTTCACAACTACCCAGAAGCCTTCATTTCTTCCTCACAAGATCTCCTCCATGTCCACCTCAGACGCCCTCGGCCTGCAGCGTGATGTCACCAAATGGTCTTCTCATTGCATATTTGTTCGGCTATATGCTCTTGGTTGGTTCGTTGCCGGAGTGAGTTCCTTGTTGCTTATTCTCTCTGGCCATTTGATCGTCTTCAGTATCGAGTGAGCGTAGACGGCAGCTGTTGATGTGTGTCTGCAGTTTGTCGGAAATGATTAAAGCAATGAGCAAAGTCTCTCAACCACAAAGAAGCACTGACTTGACATTGGTGTTGAAATCCGGATCTTGTTCTTTATGCTGAGTGCAGTAGATCTCCACACTGATTTCAGGTTAATGAACGCCTGTCTTGCTGTCTTTCCTATCCTGGCTTTGACGTCTTTGTAGGTGACACCTGTAGTTGAAACGATGCTACCTAGGTAGATGAAAGAAACTGCTTCCTTTAGGTTTCTCCCGTTCATGGTGATTGATGCTTGTTGTTGGTTGGTTACCTTCATCACCTCTGTCTTCTCTACGTTCACTTGAAGTCCCGTCTTCGCTGCTCTACCTCTTCAGTCAACTTGTTAGTTTTCGCCTGTAGGTCTTCGAGTTTCTGCGACACTAGACACAAGTCATCGGCGAAATCCAAATCCAGTCCAGCGTATTCCCCTCTTCTCACTCCTCACGGCTTGGTGAATGATCCAGTCGACCACAATCAGGAAGATCATGAGTGATAGTAGGCGACAACCTTGTTTTACTCCTGTCTTCACTTCAAAAGCATCACTGAGGTTTCCATTTTGAATCACTCTGCTGGCTTGTAGCCTCATCATATAGCATATAGCTGTTGTCGAGTGAGGTTGATAAAGGTTTGTGGCACTAAAACTGTGGTGTTGAAGCAGCTTCCTGCCAAATTACCTCCTGGTCGACGCTGTCGAAGGCCTTCTCAAAGTCGATGAATTTGAGGTAGAGAGTTGACTGCCATCCCATGCTCTGTTCTATGATGATGCGTCACGTAGCGTTGCAATTTGGTCCGCACATGATTTGTACTTCCTGAAGCCAGCCAGCCAGCCTGTTCCTGTCGTAATTTTGAGTCTAGCCCATCCTTTAGTCTCTCCAGGATGATGCGGCTTAATATTTTACTTGGGGTGGACAGCAGCATGATTCCGCGCCAGTTCTTGCAAGCACTTAGGTAGCCCTTCTTCCAGTCACCAGGTACCTTTTCTTCCTTCCAGACCTTCTGGAGTAGTGGTAAGAGCATGTTCACTGTTGTCTCTGCGTCTGTTCTCAGTGCCTCTGGAGGAATTCCATCTGATCCTGCTGCTTTCCCGGATTTCGCTAACTTTATGGCGTTCAGGACTACACTTCATCTTTTGTCGGAGGGTTTTGTTCACTGGTAATTCTGTGGTTGCTAATGGTATTTCTGAACTAGTTGTAGGTAGTGGTGGTGTTGGTGGTCGATTCAAGAGCTTTTTGAGGTGGTCAGCCCATCGTTTTTTTGTTTCTCCTCATTGCTAACTAGGTTTCCTTCACTAGCTTTCATTGGTTTCATCTGTGTTGATCTCTTCACCCCCCTGAGAGTAACCTGGTTATTTGATATAATTTTGTCAGGTCTCTTCTACCTGCAGCCTGTTCTGCTTCACTTGCCAGTGTGTCGTGGAAGTGTTTCTTGTCTTTGCGCGCACTCTCCTTCACTTCTTGGTCCAGTGTTTTATACGTTGTACTCAGTTCCTCTTCTCATCGTTCATCCATGCACTGGTTAATCTTCTGCTTCACCATCCTCCATGTGTCCATCGACATCCATTCCTTATCTTCATCCATACAGATTTCTTCAGGAATGTTACTTGATATCTCCCATTTTGTCCTGATGCTGGCGTAAAGATGTCCTTTGTAGTTTCGTCCTTCAGTTTCTGGGTGTTCAACTTGAACTGCGTTTTATCACCAACTTCCTTGAAGGCTTCCAATCTGATTTTGAAGGTTTCTTGTACTAGATAGTGAGTGGTGTGAACCACCTACATCTGCTCCCCTTCTTGATTTTGTGTCAAGTATGCTGCGTCTCCACTTTCTTGAGATTGAGATGAAGTCGATCTGATTTGTTGGTGGTGGTGTTTAGGTATCTTCATCACCTCTGTCTTCTCTACGTTCACCTGAAGGAGGTCCCGTCTTCGCTGCCCTGCCCCTTCTGGCAACGTGTTAGTTTTTTCCTGTAGATCTTCGAGTTTGTGCCGGAAGACATTAGATATAAATCATCATCGGCGAAGTCCAAATGTTCTAAGGATTGGCTGATCCAACGTCTGTCTGTCTAACTATAGAAGTGATAACATAGGGTACATTATGGTTGTTCCCTCTTTTATTATTATTATTATTATTAGTCCCTTGGGTTCCTAGTGGAACATAGGGCTTCAGTAGCACGCCTCCAGTGACCTCTGTTCTCTGAGATCTTTTGAACCTGGTTCCACGACAGCCCACAACCTCTCATTTCCTCCTCACACGACCTCCTCCATGTCACCCTCGGACGTCCAACTCGTCGCTTCCCATGGGGATTCCACTTGAAGGCCTGACGCGTGATGTCCTCAGTCGGCCTTCTCAGTGCATGGCCAATCCATCTCCACTTCTTCCTGCATATTTGTTGCGTGATAGGTTCTTGGTTGGTTCGTTCCCAGAGTTCCTTATTGCTTATTCTTTCTGGCCATCTGATCTTCAGAAGCGAGCGTAAGCAGTTGTTGATGAATGTCTGTAGTTTATTGGAAATGCCTTTCGTGACGCGCCAAGTCTCTGAACCATACAGGAGCACTGACTTGACGTTGGTGTTGAAAATCCGTATCTTGTTCCACATGCTGAGTGCAGAAGATCTCCATACTGATTTCAGGCTAATGAACGCCTGTCTTGCTTTTCCGATTCTGACTTTGACGTCCTCGTCCGTCCCGCCTGTAGTTGAAACAGTGCTTCCTAGATAAGTGAAGGAGGTTACTTCCTTCAAGTTTCTCCCGTTGATGGTGTTTGGAGTTTGTTGTTGTTGTTGATGGTGGTGGTGCGGTATCTTCATCACTTCTGTCTTCTCTATATTCACCTGAAGTCCCGTCTTAGCTGCCTCTTCTATCAACTTGTTAGTTTTTGCCTGCAGATCTTCAAGTTTATGTGACATTAGGCACAAGTCATCGGCGAAATCCAAGTCTTCTAGGTTCTTTTCCGCGGTCCAGCGTGTCCCCCTCTTCTCGCTGCCTACTGTTTGCTGCATGATCCAGTCCACCACAATAAAGAATATCATGGGTGATAGTAGGCAACCTTGTTTCACTCCTGTCTTCACTTCAAAAGCATCACTGAGCTTTCCACTGTGGATTACTTGGCATGTGGCATCTTCATATAGTTGTTGAATGAGGCGGATAAAGGTTTGCGGTACTCCGTAGTATTGAAGCAGTTTCCAAATTACTTCTCGGTCGACGCTGTCAAAGGCCTTCTCAAAGTCGATGAAGTTGAGGTAGAGAGCTGATTGCCATTCTATGCTCTGTTCTATGATGATGCGAAGCGTTGCAATTTGGTCTGCACATGATTTGTACTTCCTGAAGCCTGCCTCTTCCGGTCGCAGTTTTGAATCCAGTGCATCTTGGAGCCTCTCCAAGATGATGCGGCTTAATATTTTACTTGGGGTGGACAGGAGAGTGATTCCGTGCCAGTTCTTGCAAGCACTCAGGTCTCCCTTCTTCGGCAGTTTGACAAGGTAACCCTTCTTCCAATCGTCAGGTACCTTCACTTCCTTCCACACCTTCTGCAATAGTGGTGTGAGCATGTCCGCTGTTGTCTCTGCATCTGTTCTCAGTGCTTCTGGCGGTATTCCATCTGGTCCTGCTGCTTTCCCGCATTTCAGTAGCTTTATGGCGTTCAGGACTTCCATTTTCGTTGGGGGATTAATGTTCACTTGTAGTTCAGCGGCTGCAGGTGGTATTTCTGGACGAAGTGCAGGTGGTGGTGTTGGTCGATTCAAGAGCTTCTTGAAGTGGTCGGCCCATCGTTTCCTTTGTTTCTCTTCTTTCGTAGTTAAATTTCCTTCTTCATCTTTTATTGGTTTCATCAGTGTTGGTCTCTTCCCTGATAGCAACCTGGTTATTTGATACAATGTCGTCAGGTCTCTCTTACCTGCAGCCTGTTCTGCTTCACTTGCCAGTGTTTCGTAGAAGTGTCTTTTGTCTTTGCGTGCACTCTTCTTCACTTCTTTGTCCAGTGCTTTATACATTGTGCTCAGTTCCTCTTGTCGTTGAGCATCCTTGCACTGGTTTATCTTCTGCTTCACCATCCTCCTCTCCTCTATCAGCTTCCAGGTATCCGTCGAGATCCATTCCTTATCTTCTTTCTTCTTCCTTCGTAATACTGTTGTGCAGGTTTCTTTCCACATAGCTTTCAAAGACTTCCAGTGTTCTTCCACACAGGTATCTTCAGGGATGTTGCTCGATGTCTCCCATTTTGTCTTGATGGCTGCCGTGAAGATCTCCTTTGTAGTTTCATCCTTCAGTTTCCCAGTGTTGTACTTGAATTGAGGTCTATCACCAGCTTCCTTGAAGGCTTTTAACTTGATTTGGAAGGTTCCTTGCACTAGAAGTGAGTGGTCTGAACCTACATCTGCTCCTCTTCTTGACCTTGTGTTAAGTAGACTGCGTCTCCATTTTCTTCAGATTGAGATAAAGTCGATTTGATTTTTAGTGTGTCCATCTGGTGAAATCCATGTCGCTTTGTGGATATCCTTGTGCTTGAACACACTGCCTCCAATCACCAAATCGTTGAATGCGCAGAATTCTGCAAACAATTCTCCATTCTCATTCATTTCACCTAGCGCCTCTCGACCCATGGTTAGTTCTCTTCCCGTGTTGTCCCCTCCCAGTTTGGCATTCATGTCGCCCATCAGAATTTTGATATCGCCAACTGACGTCTTGTCCAGTGTTGATTGAAGTTGTCTGTAGAAATCCTCCTTTTTCTCTTGCTCTGCATTATTTGTAGGTGCATAACATTGTATGATTGTGACCTTCCTTCCTTTTGAGTTGAATCTTGCTGTCATGATCCTGGAGGAGATTGGTTCCCACTGCATGAGAGCCTTCGATGCTCTTGAGGACATCATGATAGCCACTCCCTCAGTGTGCTCGTGGTTGGCGTCTGGGTGACAACATCGGAGTAGATTATTGATTCTCCAGTTGACAGTTTGGAGAGCCCACTTCTATTCCATCTGCTTTCGCAAATCCCAAGCACTTCGATGTTATACCTTCTCATCTCCTTTGCAATCTGGGCTGCCTTACTGGGTTCAAACATCGTGCGGACATTCCATGTCCCCACGTTTACTTTCGCTTTCATCGAGAGAAGACACATCGGCCAATTGGCTTCCCGAAGGCTTTCACCAACTGGCGTCATTTCGCCTCTCCGATTCCAGCGGGGAATAAGTTTGTTTTCATTTTTTATATTTTGTTTGTGCTTTGAAGTTTGTATAGCGGTTAGATTTGTTTTACGGGGTAGGGTTGCTAGCCCTATGCCCAACCTTCCCTGTTTACCCGGGCTTAGGACCGGCTAGTAACTAGTGAACTAGTTAACCAGGCGAGGTTTGTTCCCTCTTTAGACTAGTCTTTTCTCTCTATCCCCATATCAATTTAGTTGGTACTCAACACACAGCTCCAGCAGATTCGTTTGCAGTAGTCTGCGAAGGGTGTCACAAACCACCTACTTTGCATTTATAAAGCCTTGGCAATACGAAAATTGAAACCAGAATTGCGTATCTACAAGCAGTTTTGTCATTCACTATCCTAAATTACTGTGCTAGTTTTAAAACTTTCCAATTCTCAAATCAAATCAACCTTTTTGTCTCATGTAGTTATTATGTAAACGTTTTTAGCTCAGTTACGGATTTTTTACGTTTTTGTACACTGTCAACTGTTCACTCACTTTGTAGTGGATTCTTCAACTTTTGATTTCAACTCACACAGTCATTCATGTTTGTTAAATATTGCCAGATCTCTTATATGACTTTCTTTAATTATTGCCATGGTCACAACCTACTTAGAATTATTGACTGACAAATGCTCACATTAAATGTGTATACCAATTAATAATTTGAATACGGTTGTACGCCTAGAGAAGAGGATGTCGCTGAAAACAAATTTTGGTGAGGAAACAAAGTTTACCAAGTCAGTAAGGCAGTGTAAGAACAAACTTGTTTTCGTACACATAAAGGTGGTTTCAGTTTGTGTATATTTGTCGCTTCCACAGATCTCACTGTGCGTCCCTGACTGTTGCTAAATATAACTTTGAAAGCTGTTTGAACATTAACTTTGTGACCTGTTCCTATGTTATGTTTAGCTACAGATGAAGAGAGTCATCTCCCACCAGCGTTTACCGTTTGTTTGTGAAGCCATTACGTACATGTTCTCCATAATCAGCTGCATGGCTTGATTACTAATCCCTATGTATGTGTGAGCACACACACGAGGTGGGAGAATATGTACCTAAATGGTTTCAAAAATAAATGGATTGTGAAACCTTGATAAACGCCGGAGCGAGACGACCCTCTTCATCTGTAGCTAAACATATTATAGAAAGAGGTGACAAAATTGATGTCCAAACAGCTTTCAAAGTTATATTTAGTAACAGTCAGGGACGCACAATGAGATCTGTGGAAGCGATAGGCATTCACAAATTGAAACCATCCTTATGTGTACGAAAACAAATTTATTAGCTGGTTTTTTTTTCTTTATCAAATAACTAATCCATACTGATCAGTATTATTTTGTGAGACCGGTAGGATGATACGAATATCGGAAGCTTTTATCATCTCTTAAAACCATCGAAATGCATATAGTGATCATTACTAAGGGTCATCTGATATTACTACCATGTCTGACAGCTACTCGGCGCTGCAGAATTTTGGTTGATATGATCTGTTCCCCTCAAATACTAAGTGAAATTCATCTTTTAATTGTTACAAGCAATCTAAACATTCAATATATGATTCTAATTCAAAGCTTATCAGTTTTGAAAGAAACTGCTTCTGTACACTTGATATCCGCTTCATTCAAATATAAATTACTTTGAACACTTTCATAAATATCGATGTGTAACAGGCTATTTAAGGTGTAGAACATATTCCCGTCAGACACAGTTGTCCAAACAACTATCAATGATCATCTAAATTCAAGCAAAACAGAGTATTGCGACAGGATTCCAACAATCCAAGTTTGGGCTACTATTGGTTTATTTGACAGGTAGTGTTGCGGTGATGAAGTAACTGTTGTCTATTATCCATTCAGTAAAACTCTTAAAGATTATCGCGAAATGGAAATCTGAATGATAGATTTATTTCAGTAAGTCAACAGGATACCTATTTGAAAGCACTTGAAATGAACATTTTAATAAAAATAAATTCATAAATCAAAATAACCTTTTTATTACGATATTGTTTTCTATCATAGAGCTTTCTGTTAATTATTTGCTCAGTCTTAGGAGTAACGGTTGTACTTTGTATCACAAGATAGTAACTTCACTTCAGAAAGAGTATTTGTTAATCTGTTTTCCAAAAAAACAATGCTCAAGAACTCTTCGACTAGATATTTAACACATACGGTTTAACTGCATTCAACATAAATTATGTAGACCGGTTACATTTGGTTGATACCTTCAATTGGAGTGTTTAAGTAATAGCAAAATTCAGTAGCCTTCTCGACAGTTTAGCCTAACATATTTGGTTTTACAGTATGACTGAGTATTCACAGAAATCGACAATAATATTTAAGGTTGTCTTTTTTCATTCATTAACTGAGAATGGGGACCTTTCAAACTGCCAAGCACATTTTATATGCGCCACAGTTTATAAATTATGTAAGAACAACGTTCAAGTCGAAGGAATCTAAACAACAAAGATAGTTTTCTCCTCCATCTAAAAAACATTGCCAAAAATTTTTATTACTTGTAAGATGGCTGGTTATTTCTGAAAACTTAAATAAGTAAATAAATAAGTAAACCAACGTACCGGGACTCAACTGCTTCACAACAGACTGGTTGTCGGGAGTAATAGCTGACCCGCTCAGGTGAATATTCTGGAAAAACAAAAATATTATAAAAAAACATCGATAGACTTAAAATTCTAACCGTTGACACGATCTTGGAGGGGAATTTTACACGTAATGAATTGTGTTTGCTTTACAAAATATTACTTCGTTGTAAATGTATGTCAAAACTTCCTGATAGTACATCATTCAACAGCGGTTGAAATTCTTGCTATACATACCACTTGTAGGGGATTGAGACAGTTTTGTTGAGATACAGCTTTACACATTGGTCCTATATTGAGTAGCCTAAAAACAGACTTTCTTTGAATACAAAAACTACAAACACGTGGAACGACAATTATAAAGACGGTAAAACAATTTAGTAGTTTTCTGAATGACTAGTGACATTAAGTCCAGAAAATCCTTACAAACTACATCCAAGAATACTGTTTTTACAAAGATCGTTTCGAGGCTTCCACTGAATTATTCAACACATATCTTTCGCTAACTTTATTATTAAAGTACTGAAACGGTATCATAGACAATTTTACTTTCGAGGAAAATAAAATCAGACTATCCCTTCGCCAGTCTAGTAACGAGTATTTATGCCTGCGTTTTATACTTGCTGTAGTACAGGAGATATACAGTAAAGATTAATCATATGATGCGGAAGAGAAAAACTAGGAGGCTTAAGGCTTTCTACCAACCGATCTTCGATCTCTTATTGTCCCTACTCATTGTTGAAGGATTATTATATGCAGTTGGATCTACGGATTTATTACTTCCCTATGATCCCAACATCTGCAGATAATCAACAATATGAATTGACTTGATTGACATGATCAAACAGTCAAACTGTTGGCGTTAATAAACTACTTCAACGTGAACGTACAGAAATGCATACCAAATGCAGTGGTTTTATCAACGTAACTTCAACCATATGTCAATTATTTGAGCCTCAGCTTAGGTTGATGTAATCAAGAGACACTGTATGAAGATGAATTTCTACTAAAATGCAGCAGCAAGAAATATATATCGTGGGGGAACTATGGGAATTCGCTTTCCTCGTGTGACTATCAAATAACTTTGAAGTGACCAATCACTTTGAAAGTGACTATTTAGTTATTTTGGGAAGCCTCGAGCTTTAGAAAGAATGTAGGTTATTAAAAACGGGTTTATGCAGGATTCTGATGGTGATAATTTTGATGAAAGCTGGGATTATTTCTCAAATAATCCCATTGCCACACACACAAAGGACAAAAGTATGAACAGGAAGTTTGCACCTAAAAACCTAACCACAAACTTTGTCTTTAACACTCAAACCCGACCAGTTAATTCCAAGTAAGTTAGCAATAGCAAGGCTGAAAAGAAGATCTATTCGCTACTTGTTTGCTGTCTAATGATCTAATCAGTACCTTAAAATCTATAAGTCTATAGTTAATGCATAAACTCAAGAACCTGGTGTTTACTTTTACTTATCAAAGCCTAGTTCTTGAACCCTTTTACAGAAATTCATACGAATATAATAGAGAAGATTAAAAAAATAGGGGGTGAGTTTATAACCATATTACAGTTCAGGAAGTCTCATGTCCTGCAGTCACACAGATAAATGTCTGTATCGTAAACACTTCTAATTTAAGCAGAAAGAGGTAGTCAAAAGCTTAAATGAGTTCCTAAACAACATAAACACTATATCTACTTTTATTTCCTTTTGATTCTGTATTAGAGACCGTAGAAAATAAAAGTTTCCCCATCAGTGCATTACATGTCATTTCAAAGTCCTCGGAGGACGGCAGACTTCTTCAGTTTCATTAACTATAGCCTTTAAAGCTTGATAGTATCACATTTTGAGTACTATTTTTGAAAATTGTACTAACTGATTCACAAGAAATGCACCTAGGTGACTGACTTCCGATCGACATAGACACCGAATATACTCCAAAGTGTGGAGCTACTGAGTACATAAAAAGTTTTTCCACCGCTCATATGACGGCTTTCGGAGTGGCAAAATGTCTTTTTCCTTAATCTTTAAAAATCAGCTCTTCTTAAAGACTTCATAACAATGACAAAACATTTAGCTTAGGTATGGTCTTCGTTAACTCCTTTTTGGAATAATGACCTAAGAGGTTGTCGAGAGCTCCCGAACTCTTAGGAGCATGAAAGCTGACTCAGTTGCATAACAAGCAGTAGATAAGAGAAATTCGTGCCAAAATAAATATCGCGAGCCCTTCAGGTCAACAGTTTCAGTGGGAAAGTAGGTTTTTGAACAAATTAGTGGAAAACAAGAAAAAACTGTATACCCAGTGTTCACAAAACTATGCATGAGCCTTATTAGATATATTTAATTTCTCACCAAATGATCTGTCACTTGTTCACTAGAAAACTCTTTGTTGTCGCCTGTTAATGCCAATTCATATGCTTCTAAAATATCTTCAGAAAGAAGATGAAAGTTCATTCTGTGTTACCCATTAGCGATGAAAAGAGTTGACTTTCAAGAGTATTCGTCAACTTTTCAACTGCATTTCGAAAAGATTTGTCACTATTCTCACCAAGGTTATTTCTGTACTTAGTCAGAATATGGAGAGCTCTACTACAATCTGTGTTATGAACAAAAAATACCCACAAGTCATACAAAATTACCTTTCCGGACCGGCATTTTGAATTTTCGCCAAGGATAGAATAAACAACTGTTTCAAGACTAGTGCACTTTAACACTGGATCTGTAAAGATTGTTTATTTCAAAACAGAAAAGAGGAACAAAATAAAGCGGCTTACCTGTGAGTTCGTGACGACTGGGTAGATATACGGAGATTGTTTTAAAGAACCGAATAACTGGAACCAAGCACAAAGAACTAGACACAACAGATCAAAAACTACCAGTTTTCTACGCTCGCACTATCAGTATTGGATGTTGGATGTTGAACATTGGTTCTTAATAGCGCAAGCACTTGTGTGATTTGTCGCTAACTTGCTGCTAGCTTTCCTCTTCAGATCATGTTTGGTCTGTAGTTTTTAGGCAATATGATGGGTTAGCCAGATGCCAAATGCTGTCGCGAGCCAGCGCGCATCTCGGGTACGGAAATAAACACACTGCCTTTGCCCTGACACAAGACTTATAACTGAGTCAGACGAAATCCTCATGAAATTACCTAATGTTCTGAAGTTTTGAGGTTGAAGGTGATTGCAAATTATGAGTGGAAATAACCTTTTGCCATCTCAATCTACTGCCCAGGTAAATCATGGCGGCGAAGTTAACTATAATAGATCAGATAAAGCGGTCCCTTGAAGTACTCATGAATCAAATTACCTGAATGATAGCACCAACCGAAATATCCAAACGAATGAAAGAATGCGATTAACTTCCAACATACAAACAGATCGCTTCATTATTTGTCTTCGTAAAGAAGCCTGACAAGCGATGACCGAAGGAAGACCGAAGACATTGAAGAAACAGTCACTTAAAAATGTCCGGTGGACGCTAACTTTCCCATAAGATGTGATGCAAGTTTACAACAGTTACCACCACTGAAACTGACTGAAGTGAGTTTAGACTTATGGAAGGCCTGGAAAGTAAGATGTTAGCGGCTGTATTCTCAAATTCGATGGAGATAAGCTCCGTATGCGAAAGCAGACTACAAAGCCAAAGAAGTGTAGAAATTGACCGATATCCGATCTTCAGATTGTAAATATAACATGAGAGAGGCTAGTTTGCAGACACTATCAAATCGATGATGCTCAAGAAATCTCTAATCTCTGGAGGGTCCTTGGTAAAACAGAAAGCAGGATAATACGCCCTATCACAGAATCAAGTGTTAGAAAGTTGTGAAACGGAGACGAAAATATCGCTTGCAATAAGTATACAGTGCTTATGGGTTTAGATCATTGTCGACCTGTAGGTGACATTAAGGTAGCTGAATATTCCATGTTTGCATAAGAAACAGCCGAAGTATAATTCCTCGTTTGGCCAAATAATCGTTCTTTTTAACACCAGTTCATAAGTTTACGAAAAAATTCAAAAGCTTCGTGAATCAGCAATCGTCAGCACAACCATTTAACCCAGGTAAATATTTAAGTTCAAACGACTCCCACTCTTCAAATACAACTGTTTACATCTATATAAAGTTGTGCTATTAGCAATAGTACTTGTGATGCAAACAAATGAACATTGGAGGAGCTGTAGTTCAGTGTTGATGGGTACCACACGGGATTCATATCGAAATGCACAGACCCCTCAAAGAGGCATATTCGCTGTTAATTGCCAGTCAGATGAAATCAAATGAGACAAAGTGCTGCGTAAATCTGTCGGGTATCATTTTTGCCGATGCTTTGCCTTTAGAGCCACTATGTAGGTTGATCTCTATGACTTGATTGTTTTTCCGGATTTTCGCTGCTATTATGACTGTCCAAAAATCTTAGATATATTACTGTGGTCGGGGTCTCGCATAAGGTGGTACTGAAGGCATTGGAGAGCAGGTGAGTTCGTCGTGAGTCTTTTCAGAAAATCGGGAAACGTTCGGACCAAACCAGCTGAAGAACTCTTTTGACAATTTTTTAAAACATGCGCCAAAAATGCTCTCGGTAGGCTGATATTTTCTGATCAAAATTATGTCCAACGTTCTCTCTTCAAGTTGATGCTGAAGAAGGAATACAAGAAAACACGAACAGAAACAAGAGAATGACACACTGCATGAAATTGATTGGGGAGCGAAGAGTTTTCATCTTTTAGACTCATTTGAACTACATTTAAATTGGTGCAAATATAAATAACTCTTCTGTTTTTCGCACGTAAAGTTCTTACAAGTTCTTGGGTTACGCTGCTTGTTAGTAGGCCGAAAGGGAATGCTTTGTACTTTGAGCGACCCGCTTGAATATCTGGACTACTAAATTTTCCATCTGTCATCAAATTTTCAGCGGATTGTTTCGTTTTAGTCATTCTATTATTTTTTCCGTTGATCGCGTCATATTTTCACGCATATTTTTAAAGAGCTTCCCGCCTTCTGAGACGTCAATACCACACAAGACAAGAAAAAGCATCATGGCGGATGACGACGAGCTTTGAAGCAAATAACCTTGTCTTAGATGACTGCCTGAAATTATAAGCACGAACTGCGGGTCGCTGCAGGGAAAAATGGATTACTCACAATCTCTTTCGTCATCCAGTGTAATACTGTGATACTGGAGTAACTACCCTGCAAGAAACTTGGTTAATTGAACTGTATGACTGCAACTTGATTTCTCCGAATGATTTCAAAATTTTCTGTCAGGACTGATGTAGCCCTACTAGGAAAAGTGGGGGTGGAGTAGGTGCCTTCACCCATACCCATTGGTGCATTTCGAGTTACATTTGCTTCAAATTCTCTAGTGACCACATAGATTGCACCACCGTAAAATACCGCCCAAAACATTTGAAAAATATCGCTTCATTTATACAACAAACATTTATGTGACACCCGGGCGCAGTTTCTCCGAACCATCCAGATTCTCTGATATATCCGCGGGGTTCGCGGCCCCCACACTCCATGGTTCCCTGTCGATAACACGTGGCAGTTTCAACCTCTGTGACCAGGGCCTTCGCAAAACTCTTGGTCATCAAACATTGTTAGCTTCACAACAGGCCAGGATGCAATACGACTTGGTATTCGTCAATGATACCAGTGTATACGAAGCTCGAAAGAGATCCCGACTGCTCAGTTCAGATCATTGTATTATACTTATTTTGCCCGAAGTATTTGGCGAACTTCACAAAACAGTTTTCACAATTAAGAAGACTGTACACAGAAACTATTCATTTAGTAACATATTTGATCCAAGAGAAGTGCATCAGGGTACAGACTGGAATTTATGTGACAGCGATGACTTGAATAACACTATTGATGGTGTAACGTGCTATCTCAGGTTCTGCCCAGATATACGTTGCCCTAGTGAAAGGCTTTTTCTACGCTTCTATCGTATATCCTCAACTCAGCCCAAGCAACTGAGAAGAGAAAAAGAATGACTATATATGTTGGGTCATAATGCTGGTGCTCATCTATTGAACTTTTTAACTGGGTAGGAAATTAAGCGTCTGTGTCTACCATGCAACCAGAAACTTTTGTCATGCGACGTTTTTCCAGCATGTGGAAACTTTTTAAAGACCTCACCGGAAGTAAACACCCTAGCAAAGAGCCTTATGTCGATGTCTGTGCCTTGAACGGATCATTTTGACACCAACCGACTCGTTCACCCCCACTACGTCTAACTTTGCCAAGTGAAGAAAGTTATTCACAGCTCAGCGCGAACGATATTTTCAAACGTCTCAAATCCTAGACGCTTCTCACAGTCCAGGTCCCGATGGTATGCTAAGCTTCGTGCTCAAGAAAGATGCTGATGTTTTATGCTACCCATTAGCCAACATGTCCAACAGATCGTTTTTGAAAGAACACCACCGGCTGCCTGGAAAGATATTAAGACAGTCCCTGTACCTAAGTCTAGGACTCTAGGTGCATGTTGCGTGTAAGAAATACCGTCCGATCGTGGTTACATCTCCGTCCCTAAAAATAACGGAGAAGCTTATGGTACTTATGGCCAAGCCCACACTGAAGGCTCTCGCAGATTCTAATCGATTTGCGAATAAGAGCAGAAAAAGCACTTTGGATGCCATCACTCTCTTATATCACGATATTACTTAGTCTTGATAAAAATGCCAGGTATGCCCTGCGTGCTTTTTTATACTATACTTCGTCACTTGACTCTTTCCCAGGACCTCTCACTGGACAGGCTTACCAGGACGAACAAGGACTCCTGGATGATCAGCTGGCTGCATTCCTATTTCTCTGACGTGAACACGAATTGTGTAAACTGCTTAATTTTCATGATTCCTGTCATATTGATAGTCGCGTATTGGAGAATGTTACAAATGTGATTCATCTTGGTGTGTTTTTCTTCAGACCCTTCCCTGTCTTCTCAGATCCCACTAACTTCCAGAAGATTTTTTTCGCCTAACTTCCTACATTAGGAAGCTGAGGGTATCTGGCATTACTCAGCCTCTTCTCTTATGTTTTATAAACTCCTGAGTCTTGCCTGTCCTCCTCTATTGCCCCTTCTGTTTTTTTCTGGGTTGCTGAAAAAAGACTATGCTACACTGCGTAGAGCTTTGAAGACTGTCGCAAAACTAGTGGTTTACCCTTTGACCTTTTGGTTAAAACTGTTGTAGACGAACATATTAACTTGTGTAAACATCCGGCAGCAGTTATTTAGAAACTAACAAATCAACTTCTATGTTTGAAGGCAAACTAACTGAAAATGACTGTGTTACCTTTTACGTATGATGAACCGAATTGCTAATGTGATTGTACACCTAGACTGACCGTGCATTTTGAAGAAAGTTGTAGACACAGTGAATATTTTTTCTCTTCCTTATGTAACTTCTACTTATGTTCACTCTATTATGTATACATATTTACTGTCTCTATCCGACCGCTGCTATATGACCTGCCGAAAATTCTGCAGAGTATTCCAGACGTAGCTTTCAAAATAAAGCTATTATTATTACCAACTGCACAATGTAACAATCTGGGCTAGCAGCCACCTATCCTTTGTTGTAAGTCGTGAGCGCATTGGGGAGGAAGGTGCTTGAGATCGTTGATAACCTTGTTTTATAGGTCTAGGTGTCCTGGTATAGTTTCACTGGCCCAGGATTCACAGGCAGCAGCTAAGAGAATGACAGACTCATAATCTGCTGGGAGCCTGGTGAAAGACGGAAAACAGGCAATGAAATTGCTGTGCGTATTTCCCCGAGCAGCCTTTTACACATATGAAGTAAATTACAGAGGAGAAAATTACCTTCCGGGTCGATATTGAAAAAGCTTGGTTTCAGCCAGTAGTTTATAATTACGCATATCGAGATTAGGCGTTACAAGTATTTTAATTCGCAGGCTGCATGAATGCACATTCTTGCAAGGTAACACAATAAAATATAAGATTCAGCCTAAATAGTCCCCTCCAGAGAGGCTATGGTCCTGCCATGTTACATGTGTGGATACAGTCTGGACTGCAATCAGCTTCTAGTGTTCCCGATGTGAAGTGGTGTTAAACCCCTTCGCTTTCAGCTCGCTGCTTGTAAAGAAGCCATTTAGAATAAGCGGTCACCGTAGGAAGTATGATATATTTTGCAATACTGACTTGCGCATCCACTGTTAAGTAAATCCCATCCCGTTTTGGCTCATCAACGTCACGAACTTAGTGCCTTTCCCATAGTGAATCACCAGAAGTATAACGCCTCACGACATGCAAAAAATAAAGCGAACAATCCTAACACACCAAGTACCCCCGCCGTGATTTCGGTCTGAGCATTTCTTACTTTCCTACTATCTACCAGCTTGAAATTAACAGTGCCAACGCGACCATGTGAAATTAGCCGTCTACAGCGGGTACGTGGCTGTACCATGGAACTATCACAATGAGTAAATGTTTATTGCTTCTATGTAAACAGTTGGAACAAGTAAGTCATCAACAGTTAGACGGTCGAAGCATGGCATCAACACGGCCAAATAATATGAAACAAAATGAACACCTGGTCTGATGGTAGCGATTCAAGGAAAGCCCACCTGTTTTGGGGAAGGGAGGTATGGCCAAGTCTTTCAGATCTATAACTGAGTAAAGCAGCAACGAAAGTATTTTACAAATGATATCGAACACATTACAGTGAAGTTCTGTCCTCGCAAGCCAACTCCCGATGCAAATGAGTGGCCTGAGCATATCCTTGCTGGAAAACAACTTTCGCGGACCAGTGGCTTAGCCCACCGCCTGTTGTTGAAACCCTGACTATCTCCTTCGTGACTTCCCTTCTATTGAAATTACGGCAGCTACCTTACCTTGACACGGCCGGCCACCCACATTCTAAAGCTCACACATTTTTATAGCTACAGAATAATTTAAAACCTTGGGTTATCTAGAAAAGAGCTAAAGTTCGAACGCGAGAAATCTGTCTTGGAAAATTGAGAAGCTACTTTTCGGGACCGACATTAGTGTACTATGTGAGCGATTTTCCTATATTTCCCCTTTCCAAGTTTGCTAGGTCCTATAAACTCATAGACAACCACATGTAACCAACTTCTCACCCATATCCCATTTTCTCACTACATTGACAGAATAACACCCCGGATGGTAACAGAGTACCCCGTGTGTTGAGATGCAATTTGTACCACCTGATCAATATCTGAAATCTCCAGCTACTTTTCACCTGAAAATGCAGACACTATAAGATACGATGTGATGCCTGACTAGTGGCTGCCAGCGATCCAAACGACAGGGTCAAAACCCGCAGGAACCGACTCACTCCGAAAGAATGTTGATGGAAATGAAGTAGGCTTAACAGTCAACATTCGATAATATTGGCCGGGACGGGGAAAATAGCTAGGCGGTGCCAACCAGCGCGAATCTAACTGGTTCCTACATTCGGCTAGTTACAACGCAAACTTCGAAAGTTGCACGCTTTTGTTGTTGATAGCGGAACCTATCTGTGCGCTAACATATGGAAATCCATGCCCGTCTCTTGATTTGCAATAGGTTTTAATGGGGTTGTACGTATCAATAACTTGGTATGTGAGTTGTATAATTCCGCAAACCATCTGCAAACCTTCAAAAATTATCTGATTGACGGTGCTTGTAAACTGGTATCCGTCAGGTTAAATCCATGATGTGGGGATGGAAATTTTTCAATCTTTGCTTTGACACTCTCCATATGCTAAGGGTGGTATTTTCTTTGTCTCGTAAAGACGATCTGATGTTTTTGATGGAGTTGGATGACCTCCCTCCTGTACTACTCAGGACCCGTAAAATCTTGTAGATTCTTCGACATATATCAACGTGATGATGCATGTAATCTGTCTTCTCCCATGTTAAATTACCGATGTGAGAACAAAAAATTATTCACTTGTTTACTGTATAGCTTCCGAACTTCCGCGAGTGACGGACAGTCAAAGGTTAGATCAAAACAGTAAAACACAGCTTGTAGCAAATCACTGGTAGATTCGTAACAAAATCCGTGGTACAATCAAAACAACAATGAGCTGTATCGAAATTACAAAAATACCCAACAGTCCCGTTGGGTACCTATGCAGTCCAAACGTTCTCGGGCGCAAATACGTACTGAGAGTCAATAAAAATATTCCCGACAAAGGGATCGAAATTCTGTTTATCAGAATCAAATCAGAAAATAAACGTATCCAGCAGACAGTCAAAGGACAAACAGCCAAATCACTGCAAAACCCTAAGTTGAACCAAAACAAAATGTCAGGCTCACTAAAACGACGTCACGCTGTTAACAGTTCAGCGTCACACAATTGGAAAGTGAAACAATCATGGTGAGTCTCAGTCACACAAAGGCGAATACTGGGTGCACAGTTAGACAGTCAAACAAACAACCAACATTAACCAGCTAGGGTCAAAGGTACACCATCCATAACGAGAGTAGGAATATTCAAATAAATGTCAGCAGCGTCAAATAGAATGACCAGGAGGGATTTATAGGTAATCTCTCCCCAACAGCAGGCATAAATATGTTCCCTGAACAGATACATAACGTTACAGTATTCAATAAATACTGTTAAAATTGGGCCAGGAAAAATCGTTTTTACATCCAAAGCTTTAATATGTGAAAACAATCATGCTTATGAAACTACTGCATCACTCACGCGTGCCTAGTTATATGAAATCATCATAATTGGAGTGACAAGTTTCACTGCGACCTCAGTGCCTTTAGGAAGCCGAAACAGGATATTTCTGAACGTTTCGCTGTGTAAGCCGCTGCTTCTTCGGCAGAATGTTATTGTTGTGAGGAAGTCATGGTCGGAGAGAACCTAAGGTTTTTGGCATAACTTTTGAATACCTTATGAAAGTTCGCAGGCTTTCACCTACTGAAAACCGGACGATGCTTTGGGTACCATTTTCCTCGTTTATCTTCTTTGATCATGGAGGTGGTTGTGGCTTTCTGATGTCTGGCAAAACTTAAGAAATTTTGTGTTTCAATTTATGTAAAATGCTAGCTGTGTTGCAAGGTCCTGGCAGATTTATATTTGCGTTACTCAGTCAGGGATGGTTTCTCTAGGTTAGTATTATCAAACGAGCTGTTAGACCGTTCTGCTGCCATGCACTGTCATGAGCAGGCCAAATGAGAAACTCAAAACGTCAGTAAAATTGTGGTAGAAATCCAGTTTAGTGCATCGGCGCTTCTTCACTGTCATTCCTATGCCATGCAGACTGACCATGCCGACAGGCCAAACACAGCCTTGCTGTGGAACCTTTTACGTGTTCCTGTATTACCTTTAAACGTAATGTGGTGACCTGGAAATGCTTTGATTTAAACACTCATCTTGGTTATATAATTGTGGATACTTTACCGATACTCCAGATTTTATAAATGGGTTCTCCGTGGTTGGCAAAGCTAAAAGTTGAAGAACATTCTAAGGAATAGACTGCTATATTACTGAATAACAAACTGTGCGAGTGGACTTACAACGTCGGTTGGTTATAACGCTAACTTCGAACACTACGCGCTTTTGTTCATAATAGTGGAACCTATCTGTGTGATGAGAGATGAAAATCCATTCCCATCTCATGAATTTAAGCAAGTTTTAATAAGATTATGCGCATCAACGGCTCGATGTGGCAATTTTCTAATAATAGATGCCATTTTGTAAACATTCACGAATTATCAATTTTAAATCCATTATATAGGGACAATATTCATTATTGTCTGTACTTTAATACTCCGCACACGCTGAAGAATGACATTTTCTTGTCCGTCTCATGACTGGCAGGATCTTCTGTTATTTTAAAAGAGTTCACTTACATACCTTCTGTGCCTTTCAGGACCCTTAAAATCTTGTAGACGTTTCAGCATATATTAATGTGATAACGCCTGTAAGCTGGTTCCTCTCATGTAGAATTACTTATGCGAGAATAATGTATTCCTTTGGTTATTTATATATGAGAGCTGCCTTTAAACCAATTGACGAATGATTTTTCAGTTTTATCAGTGGTCTAGTAACACTTCAAGCAAAGAATAAACTCCTTCGAAATCATAACAGAAACTCAGAGGGCATACTGATAAGTTTGCCTTCCGAACGGTCCACTAGTTACCATTAGAATTCAAGACCTTATTGCCTCATAGAAGGCAGAAGGCGTTGTAGCATCACACACACTTCCCCAAAATCAGTAGCCCAGGGTTTGACGACACTCGAAATTAATGCTGACCCTGATAGTTTAACTGGACTCGCTAAGCTGAAGGCACCCGGTCAAGCATCCTCGCCATTTGGCACGCTTTCGTGTTACGTTGCACTGCTTGTATTCGACTCTCTAACCGGTTAGTTGGAACGCATAAGTATCTTGGCACAACCATGCAAATATACCATTCCATCCGACTACACTATCGTGTTCTTCCTTGGTTTCGTACTCGTGAGTATATACCAAGTCCGAATAATAGTGATTGGTCTTTGCGTCTGTGAAGTTTGCACGAGGACAGATCCTAAAGCATAAAGGACGGTTCCGAACTCTGTTTAAACGGAAAAAGACCTACTTTTCCCCTTATTCGGTCGGTTATTTGGTATGGAACACATATGAGCACATCGGAACAGCGCTATATACTGCCTATGATCCTACAATAATTTTATTTCAACTAGCCCCATTTCTTACATCACGAAAACATAGTTCCACATCTGTTCTCGGGGAGCTTTTATCCTAGTCTGCTCCAAAGACGAATATTTATGAGTGTTTGTATATTGTTACCATAACGAAGTTACGATTAATCTATCTCCTGGATGAAGATTGATAACACACCAATATGTCATCAACAGACCAATGGTATTTAGTGACTGAAATAGTACTTCACAGATAAAATCTCTGCAGCAGTATGGTAGTTGCTCATAATTTTATACTTTATGTTGACTAAGTAGATTACTGGTTAGCTGCAAGGAACTTTAAGAAGGTAAGTGCTTTGAATGGTAGAATGGGTGGCAGTATTGTGGACGAAATTCACAACCATTTTTGCAGGGGGGTTAACGGCAGGTTGGTAGAGAAAGAGACCGGATTGTAGTAAGTGCTGCAGGACTATGAAGATATGCGTTTCCTATTACCTTGAAGATTCACAGTAAGCACCCTGGTGGAAGCTAACTTAGCTCATGGCGATCGCAAGCATAACTTAATGACAGAAGATCACGTTTTCCAGCTAAGAGTTCGTGAAGTGAGGATGGAAGAGGAATTTCTGATCTTTTGTACAAATAATAGATGCAGATCGTAAGAATTTACGAGCCAAAAAAAACTTCAATACCTTATGGAAGGAATATGTATTCCCGGAATAATTATTTTCAGCATTTCACAGTTCTGGTACCGCAGTTTAAGGGCAGCGCCTGTAGGGGAAGCCAGGAAAGTAACATCAGAATGAAACGAGTAGTCTGGCGCACTCCTTGAGTAGTGACGTGTTTCGCTCGTCTCTCAGCTTTTGGATTTTTCCACAATGAAAAACTCCCACTTGCAATACTCAATCTAAAAACATCGAACGTTTGCAGCACTTCTGTCCGTCCACGCACCTCACCCCTGCGCATTCGTCAGCTCACTCCTCAACAGTTGAAAATTGGCATTATTATTCCTTTGAACCAACCGGTCTACCTCCTGTCAGTGGTTCTTGGGCGTTTCAACTGCCAAACTGCCTTAGCTCTCGGTTCTCCTCGGAGGTCATTCCCCAGGAAATATCTTTCCTGGTTATACATACGCATCTGGAGCTTACGGTTAAACTCGTTGGTCAAGAGCAGAGGATCAAGTGACAAGTGTCTGAAGGTGAGCCAACATAAATTATCTTCCCTTTTCTATTCTGTCCTTTTGCTGCATTCAGTCTTCAACCCTCTTATTGTTGTTAACTACTTGTTTTCCCAAGAAGTTTATATCATAGCGACATGTCTGCCCAAAACGCTAGGTCTGAAGCTTTGACACGGATAACGCGGTCGTGCACAACAACGGCCAGTAACACCCTAAACAACACACTAGTCTGTACTAGAAGACAAACAGAGGTAGGGCAGAACACCGAACTTCTGAAGAAGTGGCCAACCCATGTTTCTAGAATTCCAGTAGCCATCAGACAGGTGACACAGAGTAGCACTAGCCCGTCACAAACTAGTCCTATCTTGAGCAAGGATCATACCATGCCTGAAATAGAAGACGACGTAAAAGGCTTCAGAACAAGGCAGCCACAAGCAGTTCGCCACAATCCGTAGCACCTTATTCATGGAAGGAAGGCTGTATTACGACACCCGATGGCTGCAGTGTTTGCACCAAAGTTGTTTCGGTAGTCGATGAGGCATTTGCATGCAACCTGTGTCAACGATGGGTGCATTGCCACTGCGATACCAAAGTCCCCCGACAATACTATAAGCTGATGAAGAGACAACCATGCAAGTGGTTCTGGTACATCTGTCCAGAGTGCAGGAAAATGCCCGCACTCCGCACAGAAAGCCTGAAGGAGATGCTCTCCGCCACGCAAAAGCTACCAGCATCCTCGAATAAAGTAGGGTTAACACCAAAGGATAACACAGAGAGACCTGGAAACAGACCTAGAGCTCCAGCTGTGGGCACGCCCCTCGCGTGGGGACCATATTAGGTCAAGTCTCCATACCCCCTACCCGGCCCCAGGGGACGTCAAGCGCATGGCCAAAGACATCGACCGCCGAAGCCTCTACGAAACCCATTCCGAACACCCCACACACCGTGACTGAGAAACAACCAGTGGAATTACTCAAACCCATTTGGAAGTCGGGCGTGCCACCCACAACGAACCCAGGTCACAGGAGGACCAACTCGATCATTTTGTTCAACGTCGATGTATCGACAGACTCATTGTTGGTCGAGAGGGAACAATTTGACAGCCGAATGTGGACCGACTACTGTCAGATGCTGGGACTCCCTCCCCTCCCTGCAACTTTGTGTCGCCTTTCTCGAGGAAGCCATGCACCCCGAGATAAGCCACCCCCTTTACGTGTGTCCCTAAATACCGCCAAAGAGGCTGAAGACACACTCCTCCTCTCGCGACAACCGGACGTTGTTAATGCCTGTAAAATTCGGGCCAGGCCTGACAAGCCATGGTCAATAAGAGAGGAGGAGAGAAAGTCAGCGGTTGGAAATCCCAACAGAAACAACACTATAGTTGTACATGGGATTCCAGAATTGCCAAGTGACAGCTCGGTCAAAGATCGGTACTTTCACGACGTCCAACAATGGCAATGGCTCTCAACCAAAGTTGGTCTCAACAGTATACCGGCCAACAGCGTCAGTAGACTGCCAAGGCCAGCGCACCTGAAGACCATACCCAATCCCAGACTACTTGCCGTCCAGTTCGACTCATATGCCTCCCTCACAGACGTTCTGCACGCATGGTATAATGCGAAAGATCGCATGGGTGGCTCAATACGTATATGTGAAAGTAAGCCTAGACCCACAAGGCAAGAGGAGAGACGGCAACCACCAAGACCTCTGGAGTCAGTGGTCGTCACACAGGCGCTGACCAGTGAGTTAGATACATCAAGTAAAGAAGCCACCACTGCTACAGCCCCCACCCAAGTTAAGAACAAAACACAAAAAAACGGAACAATGCCAGTCCTATGAGGACTGGCGAGGCTAAATCAACCACGTAAGCGCTCATCCCGCGAAAATACACATCCAGACCTCCCCTCTCATCAGGCACACTCTAATATGTATGTACAGCAACGTTAGGGGGCTAAGAGGGAAGGTAGCAAAATGAGGACGCTGCGTGAACATCAGCACTCCGACATCATATTCATCACCGAATCCTGGCTCTCATCGGACATCTCCGACGAAGAGATGCGTGTTGCTGGCATGGAACTCTTCCGCAGGGACAGGGAACATAGAGCAGGAGGGGGAGTGGCTATCTACGTAAACTCCTGTTTAAAGGCAAGGATGGTTAGCGATACGGCCTTAACCCAGCTCCCAGAGTCTCTATGGTGCTACTTCACTCTCTTCTTTATTCTCTCTTCATTCCTTTACCACTACCTTACTATTCTCTTTCAGGTACCTACACAGACAGGAGTCATGGCAGTTCTCTAAACTTCCCAGCAACCCGTAGCTCCCTAATCACTCTACAAATTACAACCTACTAACCCACAAAACATCCACCTCACCGAAGCTAAAAGCAAGAAAGCAGAGGGATTTCCTCGTCCACTGCAGGAGTAAACCGAACAACTGGAACCAAGCCCTAAGAACTAGACGCGAGAGATCAAAAACTACCAGTTTTCTACGCTCGCACTATCAATATTGGATATTGGAACAAACATGTGACATTTATTCGAGGCGACCCTATGTAATCACCGACGAACTTTGGTAAAGGTATCCGTCACAAGTAACAATGGTCGCGGTTGTTCATATATCAAGCCGCATTCGAATCTATTTAGCTTTGTGGAATTGATGACTATTTTCAGGGTAAGTTACAGCTTCATTACGCCAGATATTCGCTGCTCAATATATGGCACATCCGATTTCTTGTGATGAATGCTGGTTAAGAAAGAGGAAACGCAGTGGAAAAATGCCTTCAAAACATGGAAGACAGCTAAACGTAAGGTTCTGCTAATAAGCCACGGGGATTTTAATGACGAGAAATTGGTAGATCCATAGGCCAATCACTAGTTATTCACGTTTGCATAATACCTAAGAATCCCAGAACAAGGGAGAACACAATAAGTTAACCAGGTTGGAATAGCATATTTGATAGACCGTGTCGAAACACCGGTAGGTTCCGACCAACTGGCTACAGGATGGAGTATGAGCAGCGCAGCGTATCACGGAAACGTCCCAAATGACGTGATTGCTCTATCATGAGCCCTCAACTAAGCTGCTTTGTTAAATTACTGAAGGTCAGCATCGATGTTAGATCACGTCAAACCCTAGGGTGATTATTCGTTGTATCTCTTCCTTTCAAACCACAATCATCATTTACTGTAGAGGGCTTCTATAGTAGTTACTATTTGGGATACTAGAAAGCTAGCGTCGATAAATAAGTCTGCATGTAAAAATATATGAAAAAAATATTGTGTATTAGAAGAAGCGCCTAATCGTCCAATATTACGTGTCTGTGTTCTCAGTCCTGAAGTTGGTGGGAAATTAATTATAGTGCCACTTTGCGTGTAAGGAAACTCGAGTATTGCTTTGATATACATTCGGACTTAGGCTTTATTTATTTAGACGTCGCCATTGTGTCATCTGGTTGTTGTTGCTCTTCGTTTGCGCCGAAGACTGATAACTATGATTAGAAATGATATTCTACATAGGATTTATTCGTTCCCTTGTTTGCATAATTGGGGCTAGATTTACCTCATGATCATGTTGCCGCTGGATAGTTATTAACTGGATGAATTTAGTGTCGATTCACTTCCTACATATGATGTTAAAGACTGGTAATATGTATGGTTTTTTTAAACTAACCAGTGTTTTACGATTACAAGTACATATTACGTGCTGTATATGGCTTACTGTGGATTGATGAATCTTATTTTATTTGCTACTCGCCACCTATGTAGAGATATCCATTTTTACATCAGTGGTAATGAACCACTGATAAATTGTCCACTTATTATTACTGGAAAACATGGGAGTCTGTAATAAGGTAGCATGTTACGTCACATAACAATAGTTAGATTTCAGTTTTGTCTTACGAGAATTCTGTGAGTAAAAGACACTTCTCATTAAAGAGTAAACATTGAAAAGCCATGATTTTTTTCGGTCACCAACTCCTACATGCTGTCTTCAGTAGTTTTCACTTGCTCCTTATGAATTTATCTGACTGCATTTGTTCTCAAACATGGAATATTGCTCCTTGGTCTAAGTTGTTAAGTGTGGAGCTAATCAGGGGCGAACAAAAACAATCGAAAGTAGTGATCTCAAGTCAGCAATTTGCCAGGTAACCTTAAAGAAAATTTGAACTAACTGGCGTTTACGAAACTCAACAACAGCATCAGAGACGTTCTAATGCTCCTAGTCATGTTAGTTGGCTGACGTTGATAATGCTGCAACGACCAGTCAGAATCCATTGACCCAGTTACTGTAACGAATACCATTTGCTTAGAAGATACCAATATTCGTCTTAACAACAGGATACAGTTTTTGAACCTATCATCTCAAAGAACATGTATTGTAACTGGTTCGGCTTAAAAAGACTTAAAGACTGCTCACGTAACCTGGTCCAGGTAACAACTTTACGTAATTAGTTTGCTCTTTTTTGAGGTTGATTATGTACCATTGCATCTTTTGTCCAAGAGATTTTCTTCCTACTTCCCCCGATATGATTGATGACTGCCCGTTTTTACTGAGTAGTTATTGGAACTCATATAGTTGGTCTTCAGTTCGACGTTGCTGTTCCTTATCTTTGACACGGATGAGACCAATTTGAAGGCAGCCGTAAAGCATGCAGCCAAATTTGGTCCAGTAGTAGACCGATTGGGTGCTTAAACATGTTCACTCAATGTTAGCTCCAAGCTCTCAATATAAGGATGACACCACGGCAGCTTTTGCAAACTGGTTACATACGTTAAACTGGATATTTTGTTCATGATCGTGCCTCCTGCCCATGAAATGTATTTAGTGTCAAGGTCATGTTGTTAATACGCATTGTAATTTCGAGTTCAGTAAAACCTATCCATTATGCATAGTTTCACTTCCATCGGACAAGCAGTCTTATAGTGGTGTCCAACTGAAAAAAATGTCGCATAATTGAATATCTGTTAAAGGCTGTGTGATCGAACACCTGTGGGCATATTAGGGCCTGTGGTGAGGTATCTGGTGAGTTGTATATATTGGATGGTCCACCTAAACGTTGTCCAACCTCTCCATTCTTATTCATTTGTCGTAGACGTGCTTATGTCTTCCTCTTGTCTAATTACAGGAATTTACCTTATCACAGGAGATTCTTTAGTAGACCTAGAGTACGCAAATTTCAGGGTCAGGTTGAATAAAGACGCTGACAAGATGCAAAGTTCTCTGCACACATTAGGTGGCAATTCCAAGATGCTTCGAATGCGTTCTTCACCATACAAGTACAAATCGCTGCTGCTTGACTGGTTTGCATCGTTGCCTCGTGTAAGAGTACGAAATGAATTATTGAGGACGTTGATCAATTCACTTGAGAAATTGAATCAATCACGGTGGGTCAGTGACTAATGAAATCTCTGCACTGGTACACTCGTTTGGCCTTTACCAACCTTCGTCATTTATGGCGCTAGCATGATATACGGTCCCCTGTTAATGGCTGTTAAACGCTGCAGTACGCTCTTTTCTATTATATGACTATAAATCATGGCTATTAAAGGTAGACATAAGAAGGCTTCAGTTGTTCGAGTGCCATTGTCTTTGTAGCACAGCCCACGTCGTAGGTCCACCTCTTCAGTAACACAGTGGGCAGACTCAGAGCTGTAGGCAAGAGGTAAGTCAGTTATTTACGTTGTATACCGTTGTTGACACGTGCCTAGGACCTGTTACGCATGCCAGGTCACTACCTACCTATTCACTCAATAGTAGTCGATCTTGGTTTTGCTGGAACAAAGGTGAAGGCGGTTGGACCAAAACATACCATCTGTGCATGGTTTCTGACTGTTAGTCTACGTCGTTCATAATGTTAAATTACTATCGAATACCTTTTTGTTGGCGACCACAAATTACGGTATTTATTATAATGAAGCCGTTCATGTCTTTTTTTCATGATCTCTAAAGCCAAAGATTTGGTTTGCTCTGGGAGTATTATTCAGGATTCCAATGCGCCAACCAACAGGACTCTTGCCGAAGATGTGACGTATTGGACTAAGTATTCAACTTCAAACCAGTAGGCTACGACTTCAAATACCAGAATACCTAACTTGGCCTGGACAACCAAGCAGTATCATATGCCTCACAAAAGTGACATAACCTAGTACATAAGCACATGTACCAGGCTGACGTGTATTAATAATTACGTCGTTATATTCTCATTTGAAGGTGTCTATGAGTAGTTCTAGGGATGTCACCTTACTAATTCTAGGTCCACCTTTTCAACTTCAGATTGAAAGAAATATAACAACATTCTATTTTTGCTGTTAATCTTATCGACCGAGTCATTTAACCTTTAATCGGCAGGTCACAAATCTAAATTTTATGATATAAAGTCAAGGGAACCATATAGTATCATAAACCCTTAAAATGTACCCTGTGGTGTGATACCCGAAACTCTGCGTGGTTATTGTATTGCCCATTCCATTGTTATTACTTATTATGGCCCTAAATGTAAATCTGTAAGAAAGCTAAAAATTTCTAGTTATTCTGTTACAACTGAAGGTGAGTTGATTCCATTCTTCCTCGTGGAATACCCTCATAAGGTCGTGAATTTATTGCTCCTACCAAACAAGTGCTTTTTACAACCTCCGCTTTGTGGAGGTGGAACAGTGTCCCATCGGTTTAGGCCGTCGACTATCAATAAATTGGGTTGCCGTTTCGGACACCGAGGTTTTGGTAATATCATTGTTCCGCACATTTTACTTGTGGTTTATTGTCTACTGTATGAATGTACACGTGGTTTTTGTGTGCATTTCAACTTTGCGGTGATTTCATACAACTGAAAGGATGACAGCGAATTTCTTGTGCTTATCACTTGTTTAGTTAGTAATGAGGTTCTACCTAGAGGAGTTTAAAAACTGATTGTAAACCAGTGGCACACATGGCTTGCAGGGTCCAAAAGGAACTAATATCGTTTGAATGTACTTTAATCATAGGGAACCATGAAAATATAGCACCTAGTGTTACTTCAAAAACTCAGGAAGTGACTCTACACAACTATCTTTGGCAAGCGTTTACGAACGATATCTCAACTTTCATGCAAGCTATGTAGCTAAACTTACAATGAAAATCTCGAAGGGTTCAATACTCACTGATGAGTTGTTTCTAGATAGATTTCCCAAGGTGTTTATGAAGAATTCTCTAACATGGTTCAAAAAAGAAAGTCTTTGTTGATGTTGTCTGTTTTCTAGATATTGGTTTTTTTCCCCATCTAATCTATGTGGCGTGATAAACAGCAGTTCACTCTATGTCACATACCCCAACTAAATTAGTCGACGAATGCCCATAAAGTCTGATATATTCCTTTATTTATTACTTTACACATTCATCAGATGACAATTTAGCCCTTATAAAGGTAATGGTGTCCAAATACTTCAAATTGTCACAAACCCCCTGTATTTAATGATCATTTTCCGTAACCAATGCTACGTAATAAGCAGATCATTTAATACAAATATTCTTATTTAATTGGCATCACCAGTATTTCTTTCAAGTTATCACCGGGAGCTAGTCGATAACTTGTGTCTGTGTTCAAATTTCGTTGGTCATCAACCACTGGGACTGATTTGACTTCATACGGTTATAAAATCTCTGATACTTAGTCCTACAAGCTACTTGGAACTAGCTAGAGTTTGAATAAGTATACTTTTTGGGCATAATTTCAGCACTGGCATATCAGTTTAGTTTTATCCATCTACGCAGTGCTTAAGATTCAAACGTTGAAGGTAAGCTATGAATATTTTACAGGAATAGCAATTTAGCTGTTATCGATTTCTTTTTCAGATTTGTGTATCGATCTATTAAACTACCAGTTTGATACAAGCTTTGTTGACTGCGCATCTGTTACGGACATCAAGAACAGCTGATCTGTTCATTAAAATACCAAACAGTTTACCTCCCTGAATTGAAACCAAGAGAACGAGACAAGTACCTTAATAAATCCTGTATCCTCGTTCCAATAGAATATCCTTTTGGAACTTTGAGATAAAGAACTTGAATTAATTATTCATAATCCTAAAGGTCAAGAGATGGCGTGTATTTCATTTGATGAAGGCAATATTTGCAGCTTTTTGTCCAGGAAATGGGCTTTCGATTTCAACTCCAAGTATGTTTGTACTTTTAGAATTAATCCTTTGTATAGACCACGCATTGCTGCTTCAAATCAAGCCAGTGCTCCGGAATTAAAGCATCCTCCTGGTTATGTTGATCGTTCATTCCCAGCTACCACAGTTCGTGACTCAGACCCACATCTCATGCGTCAAAGAAGTTGGAATATTGCACTAGGACCCTTCCGGCAGGTGCCGATGAACTTATTTATTATGTGGATCTCTGGCAGTTCTATATCCATATTTCCTTTGATGTCTGTCATTATGCTGTTTTTACGCCCGTTGCAAGCGCTCTTTTCCGCACAAAACAGTAAGCTTATATGTTTTAATACTTAGCTACCAACTTCCTTTTTTCACTGTCATGGCTGTGTAATTTGAGTTAAGTTTCGGATGAAAATGTCAACGTTGTTTGTGTCTCATGATTTCAGGAAGTGGAGACATGTTTCTTTTCTTCTTATCTGAGGGTCCTAAATTTGATGCATTTTCGAATGTGATTACGTTTCCCCTTTTTTTATAACACTGAAGTGCTCCAAAGAAAAAAAGCCCTAGTGGCTAAGTTGATGAAAATACACTGCTTTACATAAATTCTTGCATTTCCACCTGTGGTGAATTTGTTAACGTGAAAGTTGGTGAGCTATTTTCGACTCTTGATTCGGTTGTTGGATTTCACATGATTCATTTGTGTTACTTATACTTAAGTGTGGAAACATGGTGGTATGCTTATAATTCAGCGCTCTGTGGATCCTATTTAGGAACTCTTCAGTTAATTATATTTGCTGGATTTATCAATACCTGTGATGAAATGTTTTCATCAGACTGTTGTGATGCTCAAAAGCGTATGAAATTCCAAGTACAAGGTTAGTTCTGGATTTCATATTTCAAGTTAACTGTGCTGCTTCAAATCTTTCTGGACCCAAGTACTTTTGTTGTTTCTTGGTTCTTATGGTAAGAACATACCTTCTCTTAGCTCGACAAGATACTAACAAGATGCATATTTAGGTTCTATTAAAAACATCTAATTCATATATGATATAAACCAGGAGTATTGCGTTGTGTATTATGATAATTCTAAGATATGCATAGTAGCTCTGATTTCAAACCTATGGATATCTAAGACTTTTCAGCATAAATAGTCTAATATTGGACCCGATATCTACATTGTTAAACATTAACTGTCATCTCTGAAGCTCTTATTGACAAAAAAAACAAACAACTTAGTTTCAAAACGACTTTTAGTATTAATGGACATAACCTTAGCCGCCTCTAACTTCACATTGATTGGTCCACTCTCCGTGTGGCATCTAGTTAGCTTAGAGTTCGCAGATAATGTCTTCCTGCTAGATGAAAACGCTGACAAAATGGAGGGTCTTCTGAACGCCTAGGGCAGAAATCTGAGTATGCTTGTCATGCGTTTTGCGGCTGTCAAATGTAAGAAAATTCTTCAGGATTGGTCTGCAACTACTCCCAGTTTAACAATAGGGCGTGAAGTAGTCCAATATACCAATTACTTCATTTGCTCAACAAGTTTTATTAACCTGAACGGGCTGGTTGCTGACGAAATCTCAGCTCAAATACTGAAGGCCCGTTTGGCGTCTGTCAACTTGCATCACCTCTGGCGTTGACTGGCGAGATATTTGACTATCTGTTAACGGATGAGTATACTGCGCTGCCTTCCGTTCTGTCCTGTCGTGCGTCTGTGAGTTATGGCCGTTGAGAGTAAGAAATATGAAGACACTAGAAGTTTCTGACCATAGGTATCTTTGTCACATTGCTCACGTAGAATATAATCACCATATGACCAATAAAGAGGTTGGGTGAAACGTTCTAGATAAAGCAGGGAATTCGGTCAATGAGATAGCGGCACATAAAACCCAATCATATATATATATATATATATATATATATATATATATATATATATATATATATATATATATATACAAACTGCCTCAAAGTTTTGGGGTTATCTGATATAAATGTGGACAACAAATTATGTCCGAAATGTTATCCAGTAAATAATACTGTTTCACTCCACAGGGATTTCTAATAAACAAACTAAAATGGAATTATGAACTGCCTTTTTCTCCTTCCTTACCTTAATTTCCTGATACCATTATTAAATCTTGAAATTTCATCAACCTCACCTTCCAACCATCGCTTGCGATCCAAGCCAGTTAAACACCATTCCTCATCTTCTAAGTCATCGCTAACAATTCCCCATTCACCCTTTTTAGCGTATGAATCCTACGCCATCGAATAATAGGCGTCACTTGCTGAAACTCCGAAATCTCTGTCTATGCATCTAGTTTTTCAGACACGTATACAGAACACAAATGCAATTGTTTACTCAACCCATCAGCGCAATATAGTAATATTATAAAATTCCTTTTACGAGTGTCTGTAGATTCAATACTTATCTTGAGTGAACTTGCTGCTGCAGGTATAGCATTAAGTTCTCTAGCAGAAGCTGAGCGGATCATTAAAAACTGGAAAGGATCGTGACGTTCTCCGACACCCATTCACAATTTCATCTGCACTCACCAGCTGAAGTTCGTATGATAAAAAGGTTCAGTCCTACCAAAAGTCGTCAATTTTGCGACGAATGATACACGGTTTGAGCCTCAATGAGAATAATATCACTCACTAGGGTGCAAGTGCATTCAGCTGACAAGTCCCAGACGGAACGAAACGCGCATCCTGGATTCCTCTGCTAGCCACACTCAAGTAGACTGCAAAGCAAGCTTCAGATATTGTCACAGCAGCAGGTAACGTCGGCGCTCAAATAGAGAAGCTGAGCTAGTCGAAAAGACGTCTACAGTATTACCTGCCGACGAACTGATAACGGTGATCGCCTCTTACAACTTTATTCTAAGAATCATCTGTTTCTGGCGAGTACTAACTTCAGACATAGGGAGAGACAGTATCTCACATGGCATCCGCCATGAACAAGTAGATCATACTACTGTAAGCCATCGTTGTGCAGGATCGGTGGGGGGTTGCCGCTCTTTCTGGAGAACTTATTCGGACTCCAACCGTGACTTAGTATGAGAACGTGCATGTCTGCGTTTTACTGGTCACAGAAACAGCAGCATTTAAGCCTGTGCTCGCTCGATAGGATGACGAGAACACGAAGTGTTTTATTCAGGGAGGAGGTAGCTAAGTACTTATCCGGACATGTCGGCAACCCTCTTGCTGATGAAGTCTGTTGTAATATTCAGTCTACTGTAGAAACAGACGTAAACTAGTTGGTAACCCACATTCAAACGCTAGCGAAAGCTAGTGGATTGCCGCAACCTCCTCCGAAATAATTGAGATGAAAAAGCTCATTCCGGCTAGTGGTGGATGACGACACATGGAGAAGGCATTAGTTGTGATAACAGTCAACACCCAACTAGCCTTATTTCACATCCTACCAAAAAGACAATGCTTTGTGAAATAATCACTGGAAAGGGATGGGATAACCTGATGACCTCTCAGGCGAATATGGCTAGAACATCAGGCAGACTATCACTCAAGACAACAGTTCAGCTAGCACACAGCCACGCTTCATTCGCCCAACTTCCAGCTTGAACCTCAGTGAGACTCAGATGTTTATCTTCCATCTTTCCTCGAAGTTAAGGATGCTGTTTCGAAACTGAAACAATGCAAAGCAGCACAACTTGACCGTTTGTCACTAGGATTTAAGGATATATGTGGGAAATTATTTGGTAGAGTAACGGAGGTACAAAATAACATGAGAATCAGAAGTCTACTTCACTGGTCATTCCAGTCGATAATATAGGAACCTTCTTGCGACAACCGTGGGGTATAGGTTTGATCAGCAGCGTGTCCAGCATCCTGGGGTCCATTGTTATCCAAAACCTAATTGGAGCTCGAGGACAACAAACGTAAGGAAACCAGGTAGATTTCAGGCATTGCCAAAATCGAAGCAATCATAGATTCTTCCTTCTACAGGTCTTGAGAAGTTAGCATACTTACTGTCACCTGACACTTGCCACATTTCTTGACTTGAAGGGGGCGTTTTTCCCAGTCCTTGAGGTGTTGTAGCAGTTCCTGACTGCGAAGGCAGTACCACGCAAGTATGTAGTGCCAATCAAGGCTGTCTACTCGAAATCATGCAGCTGTGTAAGGGTTTATAAGGAGTTGTCATGGTAAGTAACGACCATCACCGTTCCTGTTCAACTTCGTTATACATGTGATTATAAAGATGACGCCGAATTTCAAAAGGATCGACCTACTCCCTGCATGGCATCTGGTTGACCTGGAGTACGCAGATGATGTGACATTGTTACGCTAGGATGCCGACAAAATGGAAGGTTTCCTAAACGCCAAGCATAGATTTCTGCTCGTGTCCAGAGGACCCTGCATTTTGTCAGTGTTTTCACCTAGGAGGACAATGTTGTCTTCATACTCGGTGACCTCCAAGGAGTAGATCAATCCCAATGAAGTCAGACGTACCTAAGGTTATGTCCGTTTTTAGTTGTCATACTTCACACCAGTAAAGTTGTAAATCGAAAATAGCATGTTATCGTCCAGAAAACTAAGTGGCAAAAAAATTAATGAAGGTCCAGAAAGTGTGAAAACTGGACGTATTTGTCATATGTTGTTAGTCCCTAGCCTTTCAGTCTATTTATACCTCTTAGGTTAATGCAGCGTTTGTGTGACCATTTTTAGCTGTTTGCCTGATACTGTAGCAGCTAATATTACGTATCTAATGGATGGTGATTTGACCAGGCATAACTCACATAATTTGCCACATTGACGTTATCAACTAGTGAACTTCCTTGGCCTGAACTTATTGCCTACTGTGATTTCTCTACACATAAGCACATCTGTAACCGAAAATTTGCAACCTCTTCCTGTCCACTTTTGATCATCAGTTTTAGGGTTGGAAAGTAACTCTCGGTAACAAGTTGCATAATTTACCAGAAGCATAGAAGCAGGTTGGCATGTGTTTTGCGATCTTTTCCCATCTTTATGAGAAATCTCGTCAGCTACCAACCAGCTTATTAGGTTTCTGTCTGAACGAGTTCTCACTAATTGTTAACCAATTAATCTGTATACTTTGCAATATTTTTCTTTACAGCATTCAACCTTATTGAAGGGAGCCAAGCTACGATACAATGCTTGATGTATGTTCTTGGTAACCTTGTCATATTGGCTCTTGCTATGTATAAGTGTCACACTATGGGTTTACTACCTACTTATGCATCAGATTGGCTTTCATTTATAGAACCGCCTCAGGTATGTGCACTTTTGGAAAATGAATAACAACATAGTGGTTATAGACTCCCAATGTTAACCAAAAGCCATTAAACAAGGGAATTATTATGAAAATTCTTGTCATCTATAGTTACATGGATATTTTATCCTTTTGTTTGTTGGAAATGAATTCTTTAACAAGAACTACGGGGTCAAGCGCCCTAGAAGTTGGCAATATTTCTCTAGTCATAACTACACATTAGTAGGTTCTGTTCTTTGTGGATGAGATGGTGGAAAACTGGATAAGTAAAACTTACTGCTTACCACTACATCAAGTGACACTGATCCACGTGTACTATCAATGTAAAGCGGAAACATGCGTAAATGAAGTGGATTTCTCGATGAGATATTAAATAGTTTTCTGTCCACGCTTTTGAAGGTGGATCAGAACTACAAAAAGATGGAGGTAAATTTATTTAGAGTCAACTGTTTGAATGGCAACTAATTGAACTGGGTTTCCCAGATTTAGATAGGTAATTGACTTTGTTGCAATGCTCATTGGCTCCCAATGGTGATTACTAATCACTTATATCTTACAGTATTTTCCGGCAAATGTTTAAAGCACATCACGCTGTATCTATGTTAATGTCAAGTTGAATGAAATAAACTGAGAAAGTGATTGGGTCTCTTAACCGCAAGCACACGTTACAGTTGAGCGCAAGTGATCAAAATGTTATTCTTATTACTATATACGGACGGGAATTTGCTAAACGTAGTAATTAAAAATACAGTACGGTGGAGGTAGCATAGCTTAGGTTTCACTACACATTCTACTACTGATTCATTCACAATAAGTGATCGACTGACTATAAAAATGCTTCAAACACAGTGGCTGGAGCGTTCGAGGCGGAAAGACAGTAATGTTGAAATGCTTTTGTTGCCGTGAAGAATCCAGAGAGAACTGATTCAATGGACCAGTTTTTAGTTCAAAATATAAACCATAATGGCAGGGCATTCGAAGCGCATCCATACCACTAAGGCATACAACACAACTCAAAACACCTGAGTCACTGACCACTGTTGCACCCCCCCACCTTACCTATAAGCATAAGTTGTAATAGGAGTTAAAAGCTGCATGCAACTCGTGGTTGATAAGTATTCTTACACCTACCAGCTGATCTTGAAAATCCGCATTTAACTTGGACGCTGTTCACCTAACGGTTCGTTAACGAATTATGCATTGAAGCTGCAGGTAATTAAGAGTTGCCTTTACTCTCCTTCAAAGGTTGTATCTAAATAGAACATTACATTCATTTCAAACAGTCCTGATTATAACTTCTTCATTCAGATAGAAATCTCGCTGACCACGTCAAAACTGCTAAAACTAGTCAAAATAAACTGCAACTATTGAAAAAAGCAGCACTATACAGCTAGGTGGAGTGTCAACCAACACAGTTGGACTTGTTTACCTCTCATCAATAGTAATTTACTTGCTTATGGCTAGATGAGAAGTCCAGAACGTGCGTTCCGTCCTAGTTGGGACTCGTCAGCTGGATGTATCCGCGCCTCAGGGAGTGATGTTTTCGAACCTCGTACCATGTGGTCCTAAAATTGTACAATCTCGTCAATAGCACATATTTGTGTATTATAAGTAACCAGTTGGGATCTTTCATTTTATACTTGTTTCGCTTTACTGAGTGTGATTAAGTATTACTTAGCTAACACGTAGATTTTAGCGGAAAGACATTCATACGAAAACCGGTGTAATTTGCTACGGGCAAGGGAATATTCTTTTCATCACGATTGATTTTTTCTTAAGCAAACAATTATCGGTAATGCAAGCGTATTTAAAGTTTAATTATTTGGAAAAATTAGCATTTTAACATACTAGATGTGGCTATATTTCTTTCAGAGATAGCTAAGACATAAGCCTAAATATGCAACAAAAAAAGCGAATAACCAGTAAAGAATACATTTCGTCTGTTAAATATACTTTTCTTTTACAGGCAGCCGAATGGTCAGCAGGAGGTCATGTTGTTTAAAAGCACAATAAGGGACGGAGAAAGTTACCTAAATGTGATTATTTGTAATAATCTGTGATTATTAAAATAAAACATTATGTATTCAAACCTTTTCAATTTGTGGATATATAGATCGGTAGAGAAGCAAGTGTTGTGAATCACCTTTCGTAAGTCAGTGATTAAAGGAACAAAGTAAAATCCTATTAGATTACTTGTTTATTAAATGATTATCAGTTAGAATTTCCATTTGATAAAAGTAGGATAATCACATTTGAGGATAGCATCACATACACGAAAAGAAAGGAACATATACATCCATAATGGAAAACTAAAGTGTTTTGATCAGTTCGGAAGCCCAGTCACGTAAAGCTTGAACTTTATCGTTCGCTAATGAAATCAACAGTTGACGAATTGATTCTCGACATAAATTTGTAAAGCCTAAAAAGGAAAGTACAACCAAGTGAATGAAATAAAGTTATATGTTCGCAAAAACGATCTTAAAATTCAATTATCTACTTCTTGATCATGCTTTTGCTTCTTCATACTTGTGTCTTCAGTGTTATGCTACATATTACTGATATACATAGTTTGCAATGCTATATTCTCTATTGCATATAACTCGTTGAGTACTGAAGATTTTTAACAACTTCACCATCTCTTAACCTAATTTTGCTCGGAAGAGTCAAAACTTGCCATTAAACACCTGAGTTTCGATACCCCATCGAAGACTACTTAAACTCAACTATCTCGTCATAAAAGATGTCACAACCATTTTCTTACAACTGATGGATACCAAACTTGCTGATGCTAAGCAACTTTCACACATGTCTTCTTATTTCGTTTCTAAAACATCTCAATTTACCGTTTTTGTACCATAGCTGGTAATGTTGTGATCCTAAGATTGTATAATCTCGTCAAAAATAAGACGTATCACTCTTCAATTTCTAGGGATTGCAAAATAGTCTAAAAAACTAAATGGAATTGGCTTACTTGGATGTCTTAAAAGTCCAGCGATTGTTCCCAGAGCATGTTCTCGGAGGAGCTGAGATTTCTGATTTTCTGCTGATCGTTTGACTTTTCCCAAAAGTTCTTTGAGGCCTAATTCAGAGAATGATTTAGAAGCTGATTTCCCGGTGGACTCAACTATTTGTGCACTTTGTTCAGGATTAAGCCTATGAAAACAACAAAGGGAAAAGGATAACAGTTTAGTTGACCAGAAAAGGATATAGGAATAATATATTCCGAAAAGAAATCAGTAATGAATGGAAACACTTACTTTGCAAGGACAGCTAGTGCACTAGCCAAACAGGCAACTTGGACAAGTTTACCACTCTGCGTCATCACAGTATTCAGAAGAGTCATTATTTCAGTGAAACGTGGTACTGGGAAAAGAGATAGTAAACAAACAGATATATGAATTAGGTCCTATGACAGATTGAAGGAACACAGTATGCACTATGTTTGTCACTGACGAGATATGTAGCTCAACCGAACACTAGTGTTTCAACCTTTTTATTGAAACCAAACTATATGTATGTATATATATAATATACACGATACGACTAACGATGGGACACGATACTCGACTGATACCAGAAGACAACGGAATTAAAGGTATAATTACTTCAACCGAAATAGTGCGATTATAGCTGAAAGTTCAGTCGTTTATATACTCTTTTAATGGCCTTGACTAGGGAAAACAAAACAGCATATTGAAAGTGTAAAAATGGGCCAATCAGTGTTTAGTACCTTTAACTGCGGTAAAAATAAGTGGTATTGCATGGGACGAAAATAAGGCTTGAATATTACAATGAAAATATACATATTATAGGTTAGCTTTTTAGGGATCAGTCATCCCTAAATAATCGTAATTTGTTTCTGTACTTGCGAGGGTGCTTTTAATTTGTACGTGGATATCGCTGCTGCAGATCTCAGTAAGCGTCCCCGATTCTTTCTATATAAAACTTAGAAAGCTGTTTAGAAAATGCATTTGTCACCCGATTCTATAATATGTTCAGCTAAAGATGAAGGTCATTTCTAACCTGCACTTATCAACATTTCACACTTCATTTACTTTTGAAGCCATTTAGGTAAATGCTCTCCCACCCACACTGGTTGACTGACAAAATCAACGAAGAACCTCGCACATAGATGCATTAGCTTAAGCTGCCACACTTCACAGTAGTACACAAAGAACAGCTGGGGAGAAAAGGAATGATATCTAAGTAGACAAAGTTGAGCGAGAGAATAAACAATTTGAAGATGAAGGTTAGCGTAAATATTCAAGCTTTAGAAGATGTCAAGGAGTGAATACATCTGCCCCATTATGACCGATTTTCAGCCAAGTCACAGAGTCCTCAACCACTGATTCCTTTCGTTTCGAGGACCCCAGTCACACAGGCAGTCTGCATCTTCCCACAAGACAGACTAACGGTAAGAGACTTCACTGACCAGTGTCACGTTTTAGTCTGGCTACCCTGAACCCTTTTCCAACCCAATCCAGCTTCCCCTAGCATGGCACGTCGAGGTAGGAGGTGGCTGGGATGCCCAGTACATGTCCAAATAATCTCAGCCGATTAAGGTTTACAACCTCACCAATCGACTTGCCTAGTACTCTTCGCCTGTCCTCAACATCGCTCACACTGATTCCACCAAACGTGAGTAGGGCTACGAAGACATCGATGACCAAAACCCAATAATCGCTTCAACGGCCATATCTCAGCCGTACAACAGAAGAGAACGGACTGTAGTGCAGTATACTCGTCCTTCGATAGATAATCGGACATTTCGTCAGTCGACGCTACACATGCAACAGGTTGGCAATGCTAAACAAGCCTTTTTTGTCTGAACTGAGGCTTCGACATGACTGCGTGATTTCGAGTAGAGCGGTTTGATTAACGTTATATCCTTGCTCGGCTTTTCTCACAGTTAGACACTGCCGCGATTGACTGAGTTAAATGCCGCCTTCAGGTCAAAAAATATAACATCAGTCGGTCACCAACAGGGATCCCTGTATCCGAGATCCTGTCGGAGCGTAAAAATGGGATCGACACACCCTCGTCCAGGTCTGAAACCTACCTGGTTTTCTCGATTTAGCTGTTTTCGAGTTCTGTTCTCTCCAGTTAGACGTTGGATAACTATGGACCCTAGGATTTTGGACACAATATTAGTCAAACTAATTCCCCTATAGTTTCCACAATAAGATTTACCTCTCTTTCCATGAATTCGGATTATCATTGAGGTAGGTCAGTTTGATGGCACTGTCTAGGATTCCTGTACTTCCGTCAATCTAATCAGCGATTTCTTACCTCCATACTTGAAAAGTTTAAGCGGAAAACTGTAAAGTCCTTCGGAACCACCTTCGTAGGTACAAAGCAATTTTTCTTATCAAGATTATGATCAAGTATGTCACTCTTCTCATCTTTCTTAAATTTCGTAATAAGTGGAGAGTGAATAGGGTACGATTCTACCATGTCGGTCAATGGGTGATACATGACGTACGTTCTAGATATTGACAAACTGACAAATTTCTAATCTTGGTTACGAATGGGTTTGAGTTAGTTCTTATTATTCAACAGAAAAACCTACTGAATTCCTAAATTCATGCAGTGTTATTTTTATTGAGGATTTGTCTGTTGATATATAATAATGTGATATTTTCATAGTGTTATAAAAACGTTACTTACAGTCTTCTTTCGTAACGTTGAGAGGCCAAATAATTCCAACAGCTCTTACAGCTTGTCCCAGTTCAAAATCATTAAGTTTCGTGTTTAACCTCAAATTCTTTAAAAAAAAATAGGGAGGAATTGTAACGAATGAAAAACGATTAGATATTCAATGTAAAATCAGAAATGTTAGCTCTGTTTATCACTTTTAAATTACTTCAACAGAGAGAAAGGAAGTGATTTAGGAACAAAGGGTAAAACAAAAACTGAAAGGACAGTTTATTCAATTTTGCTAGAGGAAGCTTACTGGAAAATGACAGAAATGCAAAGAATGATCATGTTTTATGTTACTTCAAGCATATAACTGACTTCTGGTATTCAGTGTGTTATTCTTCCTTATCTAAATCAGATTTTACGTTTCCCTCGTCGTTTTGAAACGTTTTATTTATTGTCTGCTTATCAAGTATGCTTCAACTACTTCTCAATCGGGTGTTAATTGATAAGTACATCAGAATACTCATTTATTCGCTCACAAACTGATACTCGAATATAGTACTGCCACTAACTACAAGTGATATCGTTAATATACTGGTGCCCTAGAAAATAAAACCTTCATCTGGTATACGCCTTTAAAAACCATATAAAGAAGTGTACACAAGAAGTATGGGCTGAAATTTCAAAACTGAAAATATACTGATGTGATGACAGACTGTCAGCAATCAGTACATGAAAATTATGAAGACTGTCTGTATACTGAGTCAACTTATTACTTGAAGTAGGATTTGTCATAAACGTTTTGGTACTCAGCTTACAAAAGGCATCCAAGACCTAACTAAACATTACACGCTGAAATCGACGAAATAAATTAAAACAACAACGACTTAAAAAAGCGTAAAAACGAATTCAAAACAAAGATGTTACGGATTTTCAACTGGTGAGAAGTTTACAACACAAAAATGTAACGAACCTCCGAGTTCTTATTCTGTGTAGAATTCTTCCCGCGTTTCAACCACTGTGGAACGATAAGCACAAATAATTCCGATAAATGATCAACAGATTCATGATGGGATTCCGTGGTCGCATTTTCGTCTGGGTTTCGATCAGTAGTTGAGCAGGTATGATTAACTGTAATGGCATTACGAAAACACGCTTCATTGAATGATGCAAATGTTAAGAACGCTTCAGCTTGATATCCCAGTCCAATGCCTTCGGCTCGTCTTGGACGAGTTTCGCGTTCAAGCGCACACCACATCTAAAATTTGAAAAGGAATTACTGGTGACAATACCGCATATTAACTCAACAAAATACCATTAACATACTCCAGTTTATAATAAGTCAATCATGTACGTACGACTTACAGAACAAAAAATGCGACTGACTGTTCCCTAAATGTGAGGACTTTAAAATCAAGAATGATAAGCAGAATTCAAGTACCAACCTACTTAGTACGAAGAAGCGGAAATCAATCGCTTCTGATAATTATGTACCTACATTCATAAGTTAGTCATACCTTAAGACGGATACTCATAAATATTATCCGTGAGCTTCAGATTTAAAAAAATTTATATTCTTCTTGTTTAATTATATATACTTCAATTTTCTGCAAGGTTTTAAACTAATGTAGTTCTTTGTGTGACGCCTTATGTTGCTGTATTTACTTGACCGTTAGATTAGGCCTAGTTACATTTTCAGTTGTGTATATTTTATAGAAAGATCTATCTGGGGACTGATCTAATAATACGACTTTAAAAAAAATCCTACGTACGTACATCAAGCTACATGATTATCAGTGTCTTTCAAACAATGTAATCTCCCATTTATAATTTTTGCATCCGGTTATGACGCTACGTGGCTGCTCAGACCTCGGTCCAGCGGAGCAGGGTTACAACTCGTACCTTTTGGTTAATAGTGAGCATCTAGACTAAAAAACCAGAGCCCTTTGTAAATACGCTTGCACTGTATCGATTATTACTTAGGTAGGTGATAATCGCTTTCTATAAATTTGCACTAATGGTTACCGTGTGTTTCCTGCTTTTCCTTGGCTTCTTGAGTAGAGTAAACACATTACTTATGGATACTGCTTATATCTAAAAGTTCAAAACAATTCAAGAATACTTTTCTACGAAGCAGAAAATTCTTACAACTGTCAGTCCTAGCTCTATTTAAATAAAAAATATTGAATATGAGAAGCATTATTACTTGGTGAATAACATCTTGGTCTGCCAGCTCTTCAATAATACTCCGTTGCTCCAAAGCAAATTCAGATAATGCTCTGGCTGCTCGAAGTAAATATACCTAAAAGTGAAAAAGGAAGGTCTCCAGTGAACAGAAGGATGAAAAATACTATAAAACGGAAAACCTAACTACGAAAATACCTTTTATTGTGTAAACGAGAGAGCAAGCAGGAAAAGAACACTTAAAAAATCATGATTTCCTGGTTTTTTCGTAAGTGAACAAATGATTTGAACTTCAAATATGCAAAGTTCCAAGTGCTTTGAGAGTTTCATGTAAAACACTTTATCGCAGCAGTCACTACATAAGGGACAGTCAATAACAAAGTTTTTTCTGGAGATGTTCCAGAGTTTGTTACAGTGTGTCACATAAAAAGCACTAATTAAGCCAATTTATTCATTTGCAAAACAAAGGAATGTGAGCTTGGAAATTGCAACTATACGACTTGCCTTTCCATTACATTTAACTCAGTGAGAATAATAGGTAGCATTTTGTCTGCTAAGACCAATATCGAGTATTTTTCTATAAAGCTAGATAGTTTGAAGAGACCTTAGAGAAACTGTAAAACGAAATTGGGTAGTATTTGCCAGTGTAAAGATGTCATATAACCAAATACTTTAACTAATTAAGATGGCATTTCTTCAAGAATCTCGTTCTTTATCCGTTGTCCTAGTTAAGATAGATTTGTGTTTTTATTTACTACCTAACAGGACTAAACCCCTTTGCATTGATTCGACTCAATCCTGATCCCTGCAGATAACTGCCCGTGTACCGTAAAACTAGGTGTGTGTGTGGGGGGGGAGGGGACATGAGCAAAAGTAACTTGAAAAGCAAACTAACAAGTTGATACGTAGCGACAAGAAGGCAGCCAATAGGGGAGTTGTTTTCAAGCCAGGATCAGATCATGTTCAGGTCGTGATTTATGCATGCGCTGACATGAGAACCTGGTTGGAGAAGTTCGACCTCATACAAGAAATCGGATTAGTTCATTTACAGCTTCACTTTCTGGGAGTTTTGTAAACATATATGTGTCATGTATTTGCCTAGTAAGAGTTGTCACTGTCCTTGCAGTCACAGGCCGTCTTTGTCTTCTAATTTTCCGCGGCTCAGTGAAGCAGAAGGGTACTGAGGGAAGTCAGTCGTAAGGGTATTTGGTTGAGGTGTCTATCGAGTCTCAGTATCATTATATCCACGCGCGCAACCCCACCACTCGGTCACAACACAAGTGATACACGGATTAATGTTGAACATCGGTGTTTAGCGAAGGAAACAGTGTTATGAAACAAATCAAAATGGATAGCTATCATTGGTTTTACAAGTGTGATTAACCAATCCATAAGGTAAAAGTTAAGTGTACATTTTGTGTCTTATGATTATGAGAATCTCTCTCTCTCTCCTCAAAAAAGGTTAATTTAGTCGGAAGTAACGACAAAAGTAAATTCACTTGGTGAATTACTTACCTTTCCAGGCCATGGTTTACATTTGTTAAGAGCAGTGCATGTTATTTGAACAAGAACAAACCATGCATGAACCGCAGACTCTTCCTTCACCACTACTACCTCATCTTCGTCTTCCTCATCATCAGAGAACTCATCATCTTCATCAGTCATTCCTTCATTCTCCTCTAAATCAAGGATTTGTTGCTCTAAAATCTCCTGCACTTCAACCTCATCAGCATCTGCTGAAATACACTTATTCGGATGTGAGCATTGCTTGCCTTCAGAGTCAGGTGTCCCATTAGAAGATTTAACTGAATCTGCATTCTTGACATTCCCCGGTGATGTTTCAGCGACAGTGTAATGCTGAATAGCTTTCGGACACGGACGAGCATAACATCTGGTGCGTTTATTCATACCATTATTAGAACACGTAGTAGAAAACGGTTGGCCGATCATCCGAGTGGCTAGTTGGAGAATAGCGAATGAAGCCTGATTGTGCACTGTCCAACTTGGTGACTCAAGTAAGGCGTCATATAGCAACTGTGTACAGTGATCTAACAGAGGTCGTCGTAGAAAGCTATTTGCTAAACCACTAGACAAAGGAAGAAGCGATTTTAAGCCAAGAGTTACTGCATTAGGCAAAAACACTACAGATTGAGGTGAACATGGAGTAGATGGAAGACGGGATATCAATTCTTCCCAACACTCTTGCCATAACTGTTGGTAAACCTTGGAATCATTCTGATTTGCATTGACTAAGGTTTTCTCCCTAGTAGAAATAGATATATTTGTGTTGGTTTCAAGATAACTGGCACTGACAGTATTCATATCAGGAGAACGGTTGTTTGGATGAAACATAACGCTACTTGTTTTGAAAGATGCCAACTTTTCAGCTTCAGATTCAACCTAATATAAGATGGATACAACAGCGAGAGAATACAAAATAATTATCAAAATGCAACAATTATCAACAACCTGCCGGTAAGACGTTATTCTTACCATAATAAAGCCGCTTAGTTGCCATGGTATCATCACTTGGTAAGATTGAATAAAAACGTTTCTTGTCAAATTGAAAAATGACACTAGGGTAAAAAACAGCTTATTAATCTACACTTCACGGGAACAATACACAAATGAACTAGGTTTTTAACCTGTCCAAAGTATACAATTCTGTAGCAGTAGTAGGCGCATAAGAGAAGTAATCCTGACACAGACGGGACCACTACTTCCATGTATAAGCGATTTAAAGTTCATATCTGATAGACTGACAGTATTGCAGTGGGAAGTTCGCTGGGTCCCCTCTATCAAAAATGTCATACATGTAAGACGATCATATCTGAGGATCTTTATTGAGAAAAAACATTTAATGCGGCCATTAGAAAAACATACTATGCAATCACGGTCAAGACAATTGAAAACACTAAGGCATTAGAACATATGTGAATGACGATATCACATCCCACTGTTCTATGAATCTATGTGTACTTATGGGATATAGAAGTAGGGATGACTAATCAGTCCTGGAAAGTAAAGGCATCGGACCATATTCCGAAGTAAATATCACACAAAACCTTGTTTGATAGATTCGGTTTTGAAAGCACAGTCAGTGGAACAGTATTTTTGTTGAGTTATTTTAATCATTCATTTGGCCTTATCACAGTCTTATCCTATCAAACTTTTATTTCCTTCATATGAGTCCGTGTATGATCAGATTGTTCGAAATGTGTTGCGCAAATACATTACACAATTCAGACGTATTACGTTTTTTTAAAGTGTTTTCGCAAAATAAGATAGAAAACTGACACTAAATGAGTGTTTTGACCAACCTGTTTGCTCAAGAAAATCAACGGTAAAGTAATACCAGCATGAGCGTATAAGAAGTCAGTACATTGATGAGCAACAGCGTGTAAGACACGAGCACATGCCCAATGACTTATTGATATAGCACTATCAGCATGTACACCACCGTCTGAACTGGTTGTATCTTGTTCAGGTTGTAAATACCAGGATCGAACACGGTTGAAAACTTTGTAACACTAGTATCCTAAAGGGTTTGAGAAAGAAGAAACATGACAAATAATGAAGAGGTATAAAGGATTATTTAAGGGATATTAATCTACAAACAAAAGTGAAATTTGTTTTCTTACAGCTTCTAGGTAGTAAATAGTGCTGACATAGGGGAAATATAACCATGTGTATGAGATGCTGGCACAGATTTAACTTCACTTATGTACGAACAGATTTAACCATCCAACCAGTTTATGTTCTGAAATCAAGTACGTAGTCGCGCGTAATATGTTGTATGAGCATTGTTTTCACAATATTATCTTCACTTAACTGGACTGCATATATCACGCATCAGGAAAGAATCAGCATGACTTTTTTACATATTTTTCTGAAGCATATACACGGCTAGGTACAAGATTCTCGAACACTGTGATGAAATTCAAACAACTTCTTCCCGAGTAGTTCCGTAAGCCAGCGGCATGCAGTAGCGGTAAGTCATAAACCCAATGTATCAACCTACTGAAATTTCACTCAATAAACATGCGCACGTTCATGTGGTAGACAATGAGCTAAACCTATTGTGATAGGGCTAATAATACTATATAGCTGTTCAGATAACAGTAACAAAGGCAGGGTTCGAACCCGCTACCCATTGGTTAGTAGTCAAGAATGTTGGCTAATATAGTCTCACATATACATTTTTCAAATGAAACTGCTTTAGCCGACTAACGCTTTTGAACCGAAACGGAAAACAACCCATTTAATTTCACATACAGATGATAGGTGACATGTAGCAGGTACTACTAAATGGAGCTATTTACCTGCAAAAACCTTGGCAAGTAGATCAAAGTTATAAAAATGTAACAGTAGTTGAAAACTGGGTGCTGAAATGAATGAATTCCCATATTAACATCCAATGAAGTATTTGGTATATTTACTCACTTTTAAGCAGTAGGAATGATAGCGAATTGTGATGAGCAGAATCACAAAATTAAAGCAGTCATAAAACATGATTTCCTTCAAGAAAACCTGTTTTTAGGATGCTTAAGAACTGGGCAAAAAATAAATATTTTTGTTGTTTCCTTCAGTCTTAAATTCGTCAATTTAGTACTGACGGGTTCGATTGTTCAATTTTGTTTCGAAAACATGGTAGAATGTTTCAACGTACTCTTAAATGCCGGTTTTAATTTTAAAAATACTGGCTCAATTCTACAGTAAACACAGATCATCTTTTAAATTAAAATATAAATTGATTGTTCACCAAGTTCACTCACGTTCAATGCAAATAATGATAATGATAGGAAAAATAGTTGGATGAACGGATGTTAGATTAAAAAGAGAAGAAGGACTACGGAGGTAAACAAAATAGGAAGTAATATATGATAAATTGCATTAATTTCTTTCACCAGGGGTGCAATGTGACTTCTACCGAACACTAGGAAAGAACACAGACACTTGTGACTATAACATAAGAAAACGTACATAGAGTATTGGTCAACTGATTCACCTAATGGAGAATCTGATAATTGGGACAGATAGATCTTACCGCTCATCATCCCACCGTAAAAAGTTACTGAATTGTTCACCAATGTTACTATAATTTTTGATCGACTATTACTTGTCAGATATTCGGTTATCTGTCACAGCTTTTGCATAAAAGTGATTGTTTGTCTTATTCCAGTTCAATTCTAAACCATGTTTACAGTCACCTGGTCAGCAGCTAGTTCTGTTGATGTTCACTCGATTAGTTTTTGTCACATAACAGAGTCATAAGTATTAAAGTCATGAGCAAAGTATGAAGTTCGATCACTTGGTTTAGTACACAGTTTGTTACAGATCAGTTGCAGTATTTTTGTCCATATATAAGTTAGAGTTAAAAGAGGGTTGTGTAACGTTTACTACGACAAATAATGACATTAACAGTTGACAGGCAATAGAGGTTACAATATGTTTTTATTCACTTATTGTACGCTTTGATGAGTTAGGTAAGAATTATTTGCATACCAACTATGATTATTATGTATTTCCAAAAATAGTGAAGTATGATATTCGCAAAAGACTACCATCATTTATATCAATACGATTTCCTTGAAAAACTAAGGAATTGAACACACTAAGTAGCTTACTTTAGCAAACCGCAAAAGACTGGCAAGAGTTCGAGCCATTTCTTCTTGAATTATCTTTCCAGCGGAGTTCGGATGGCGACAGGCACCAGGAATAGCTGATAGGAGTGCCGCCAAGAGTTTTCCAGTATGAGGAGCGAGGGAAGCAAAGCCACCACCGGTAGCATTACAACATACAGGATTTACTTGGTTAGAAGGACACGAACCAGTTCCATCAGCTGTACCGGAAGCTCCATTTGTGATTGAAGTGTGCTTTTGACCATGAAGCATTGCACGAGATCTATTTCCAGAGGTAGGCAAGTCTATTGCACCGGAGCTCACAGAATGAGGGCTAACCTCATAAGCAGAACCAGATGGAGGAGTTGGAGGTGACACGCCATAAAAAGAAGATGGAGATGAATGAGATGAACCAGGTGGTGAATTATACGTTTTATGAATGGGAGACCCAGGTGGATTATCTGTAAAATATCAAAGCAGAGAAAGGGTACGTGTGAGATGATGTGACAAGTGAGATTAGTGGTCCATTTCTAAACATTAATATAACAATTTCGTAATGTGTTTCACGGAAAAAACAAGTTCCCATAAGAATCTTGTCAAACTATAAAGTACGAGTTTTGAAATATATCAGATGTCTAACTTACCTACACCATTTGTGGTAGGCTGTGATCTGGAAGCAGCACATCTCAAACAAGTAGTCGTTTTAGAAGACACAGCCAAAGCGTTTGTATTCGCTACAGCCAAATGATTAATGAACACGCATGCTGCAGTTGCAATAGAAGCTGAGCCACTAGCTCCAGTACCTCGACTGCCTCCAGTAGCGCTGCTACCACTTATTGATGCAGTTGAAGAACCACCACCAGCTTTTATGAGTTCCGTGAAGGGTACAATGAGACGCGACAAACAAATGTCATCAAGAAGGCGAACACACTACAAAGGTATATCAATAAAATAACAGTGAAATATAGATAAACAAAATACAGACAACACTATGCACGAAACAAAAACACAAAAGGATTGTTGTGCTATGAAATTAATATTCATTGGTGGTTTATTTGAAACACAATGAGAAGAAATACAGCCATAAAAGTTTTTTTCACTTTATTCCTCATGCTATGTTTAAAAACTTCGCATTCGACAGAAAACGATAAGCAAGGATGGATAAAATGAATTGATGCATGTTGGGGAAAGACACTCACCAATCTTAGAACTTCGGCCATTTGAACTTCTTTGCACGTTGAGGTTGTGTTCAGTACAGGATGCTGTGTGGATAGATTAGTTTGAGCGGATGAAGTACTCAATCCTGACGATGATGTAGCAATATTTAACGAGTTAGGAGTAGCCTGTGAATACAAATGTAAGTGATGAATAGGCTGTCTCATTAGATTAGCAACAACCGATGGATGTATAGATGACATAGCTTGGAGTCCAGACAATACCAACTGTGGAAGAGCAGGACGTAATGCAGAAGGACGTGCTGTACGGGCAGCCGCTAAAAGAAGTTCAAGTGCTAAACGTCGTAATTCACTAGGTGGTTGACGTCCACTTTTATTTGAAGCTGTTTCTGCACTAAGCGACCAAGGAGCACGTTCAATAATCACCGGTAGCAAACCAGGTAAGAGTCCGGTAGCGGCTTCACGGGAACATGGATTCTCCAGAACGCGTATAACAAGCTGAAATAAATTTTAAAACGTATATATATATATATATATATATATATATATATATATATATATATATATATATATATATATATATATATATATATATATATATACAAAGGCATAATTAGTGCAAGGAAAAATACTTCAATCACATTACAATATGAAGCCCTGATGAGAAATAGATACAAGAACATTTCCAATACAAGTCAGATAAAATGGGATAGTAACGAATAAACGGTTTAAATGAACCCTAAAGAACCATGACAAACAAAGAAACATGGTATATTATTATCTAAAATAACAATATCCACAGCTTGTTTGTGCCTATGTATGTGTGTGTTACAACGACGAAAGTAATGCACGACCATGTACTTATTTTAACGATAGAACATTTTTCAATCCGACAGTGAATTGCATTATCTTAACATTCTTTTACTTTATGGATGTAACCTTCGAATGGAAAATTTGTTGAGGTGAGTAACACCGGACTTTCAGTTCGTCATAACTATAAGAAGACATACACATTGCTGTTTTGCACCACAAAAATTAGGACTCAAAACACTTCCACTATAGTTTGATTAATGTTGATAATTACAACTCATTTCATATCTAGAGAGCTCTGTTGTTTTTTTAAAAGACTTCAATGAATACACTTACATTGAATAAAAAGGTATCAAATAATTTTTAGGCCGGAAGCTGAAGAGGATTACGATTACGGCTTCAAAAGAAGTATCCAAATCTCTAAAGACCTACCTTATGGTGAATGAATCGAAATACAACATACATATTACAGTCTAAGTTTCAAAAATGGCTAGATATGTCTATATTTAATACAAATTCATACTTACCTTTTGTACTGTGATAGCAGCTTCTTCAGCGGGAGTTGTAACACCTGAATTATCATTTTCAAACACGTCACTTGATTCAGACTCATCGCACAAGCTAAGAAGTCCAGATAACAGAGCTGGTAAATGTCCAGCAAGACGTTTATCAGCAGAAGGATGTGTAGCTAAACTAGTGATAGCCAAGCAACAGGCATCTCTTAATTGCATATTCTGTGTACCGGTGCCACAACCTGGTGAATTAGTATTCGATGTAGCTTTGACTGCTGCTCCAGAAGTGCCGGATGCATTCGCTGATGACTGAGGGGAGTTGGGACTCAATTGTGTTGCATGAAAGCTCAGTGTATTGAATCCAAGTTGAGTTTTAATCTCACATACAATTGCGTTAAAATGTGCTTCAATCTGATTGGAAAATAATTATGAAAAGTAAGAAAGTTAATGAGGGCTAGTAAAAAATATTGACAGTTACATTATGACTACAATTCAACACAACGAAAAAAGAGAAATTATAGCAATCTTCATAACTGTAAAAACAGAAACTGCTACTCAGTATAGTAGCTCACAAGAACCAGGAAACAACACGATCGGCTAGGCTGCATTCATCACCGTAGAAACATAAAGAAGATTAGATTTGTACATTTTCTAAGATGGAGTTATGGCAAATGATTCAACTTGGAAGTTTTTTTATTGTGTAAATTATTAGAAATATTTTCCTTTGTTTTTCGGTCATCGGTCTTTCGACCCCAATACACTTTTCTACACGCCCATGGTGTCTCCTCCACCATTTAGTCGGGAATCAACTAGGAACTTGTTGGACGTTGGTGGCTGACAGTTGATATCTGTGCATTGTTATCGGCCATAGAAAACAGTAGTTTACCGGACCATAACAGTGGCGACGGAAATGGGATATTGAGAAATGGATTCTTCGAAGTTGGACAATTTCCTCGAACAACAAATGAGGATTATTTAGATACTTACACAATCCAAAATTTCTGGTACTGAATCACCACCAACTACGCCAGTTTTGATAGCTCCTTTAGTTGATGGCATCGCCAATAGCATCACTAGATTTCACTACGACCCTGATGTCAATGAAACTTTTAATAGTTGGTTCAGGCATTACGAAAACTAAAGTGAATTTTGCTGGCCAAGATGATTCCTCAAAAGTACGGCTCCAACTTCGAAAGTTTAGTGCATCTGAGCTCGACCAATACCAGAACATGATTTCGCCACAGAACGCACGTGATCTGACTTTCGACGCCACAGTCCAGACACTGAATGACGTGTTTGCAGAATATCAATGACTAGGTTACCCAGTCGTGGCCTTACCTCACCCGCTCATCGGCCCAGTAGCTCATATGATACCAACTGAGCCTTGAAGAAGACACCCTCGATCACCTTGCCGGCATTGTGGTGTCTGACATTTCGTCAAATCTTGTCCACCTGAACAACATCGATACCGGGACCATAATGCTGCGGGCCATAAGGACGGTTTTTGTTGCCAACACACATAACAACGTGTACAAAGGTCGTCCTCCAGATATCGCCACAGATCTCATTCTCGATTGGTAGATAGATCTCTTGGCTTGATAGCTGATTTTCATGCCCATGCACCTGCCTGCCGAAACAATATCGAGAAGACTACTGATCCCTCAGCAAACAAGGAGAAACTCCCTCTGTGTCGGTCAGATAGATGCAGGAAAAAGACAGTGCGGCCTAGTCTGATCCCAAATAGCATTCTTTCGAAGCGGGAGGTGATATGGGGACAGAGAGAAATGACTAGTCTGGAGAGGCAACAACCAAAATGCACTTTATGTTATTACTTCTACAGTTAGACAGACAGACGTTGGATCAGTCAATCAATAGTATTATTTTAAACAGCGAATTATCTATATAAACTAAATATATTTTCCTTTGGTCTGGCCTTCGGTCTTTCGACTAGGAATTTGTTGGACGTTGGTGGCTGACAGTCAATATCTGTCCATCCGTAACGGGCATAACACATAGCAGTTTTCCAAACTATAACATAAATATTTTCAGCATCAATCGCTAAAGTACTGAAAATTTTGTTGCTCTCTTAGCTTGAATTCTTATAGGAAGAACTGAAAAAGTCTACCTAGGCGTAAATTTTAATATTATTTGACGAAGAAGTGAATTTAGTGCCATTTTCAAGCAATACTGAAAGGTATACAACACTATTATTAGTCGGCGACAGACACTGTAGTTTAAAAGTACAGAGATAACTACTAATTGTCGACCTTACAAAAGCTTCACTTAACCAAAGTAAATACTCCTTTTGAAAACAACAGAAAAATTTCCCTTTGCAACCGCCTTCGCAATAACAGTTGAAATGATATAGTTACAAAGAATGTAACAGATCTAACAGTCTATCAATTAAAGTAACTGTCTTAATGTAACGCAACTTAATAACCACAAACAAGTTCGTGTATTTGGCTATGGATGAGACCTATTTTAAAATAGTTGATACTACTTTCTGGTAGCTAAAATTGAAGCAGACGAAGCACGTTTTGAAAAATTGTGACCTAAAGCTCTAAGCTTAAAGTGGGTTGTAGAAATAAATTCCCACTAAGGTAACCAAATTAAGTAAAGTTTCTGTTGTGGAAAAGCACGACATATCCTTTGGACAAAGTTTATTCAATATTTTATTTTAAAGCTCTGAGTCCTAAGCAAGGAGCCACAGTTGCATACATTTGAATTTAAACATTCTCATTATTTTACGTTATTCAATTTAAAGGTTTATGATGATTTGTTTTATTGATCTCAAGTTAATATCAGAAGTCGTGACCCATGAGGGAAACCAAGTCGTACGTGAAGACAGTTACTCAACGACCGGATTGAACTGAGGAAGCACTATATCGCGAACTGGCAGAAGTAGGAAAATTGGAGCATTGGATCCCAACCCTGTGGTTCAAGGGTGACGTGCTTCACCGTGGAACATGGTCCTTGATCCAATCCCTGTCGGGGTCATGGGTGCGCACTGCTAGGGAGTTTCACACTTGTCCACTGCTCCCAAGTTTTTAATGATTCTCTAAATGATGTCAGTCCGTGATGAATACCAACTTGAGATTGGTTTACGTTAGTTGTTTTCCAAGTGTGTAAAGTTGAAATAGATAAACTACTCTACTACTTCCTACAGCGAAAGCTGTAGTCAATATGAAACACCATGTAATCAGAGGAAATCGAAGACGAAATATGTCAACAAGATAGGGAAGTAACCACGGATAGATTAATAAATTGTTTTAGATTTGGAACAAAAAGAAAGCGAACGACAGGACACCGATAATGTAAAGTCACCAGGTGAATGAGACATGGAAATGAAAATCCACACAGCAATCTTACACATGTAAGTGCAGTAGGCAATGAGTCACACCTATTGTGTTAAGGCTAAGTATAATGCTACCCGGCTACCCAAACATCGGTAGATAGAAAGATATTCAAACCTGCGACATGAGACATACCATTTCAGAGACCAAAGAATGTACAGAGTTTGGCACTGGTGAAGAAGACAACTGAGCATTTTGATTAGTTGGACTGGTCGTCGTCCCTGTCGTACTTGAAGCATTCAGATTCAAATTAGCATATGCATTGTTCGAAGATAGATATGGTGTAGCTGAATTAGTTGCATACAACACCAAACCAAGCCAAACATTTTCCATGGCCTGACGAAGTTTGGGTCGGGCGAAATCAAAACGACGAACAAATATTCGAGGCACCAAACGTGGAAGAGCCGGTGCTAATGATCTTCCAAGCCGACGAACTAAACTTGAGTAAGTAATGCTTGACGATAAGTTGAAGGCTATATTAGAAAAACAACTTCCAGACTGAGCATTAGCAGAAGTACTATTGCTGCGCGTTGCTGACGGAAGGGCGATTGCCAATACAATCAGTGATAGGGCCAAATCTGGACGCCCAATCTGTTGGGTTAGTGTACAAAGTTCACGATATATTGGTGAACCGGATCTGTAAAGTACGAGAAAATCGATACATATGAATTAAGAGATTTCAAGAGAAAAAAAGTAGATTATCTACTATAAATGGTTAAAAAGATTTCTAGTAGGAAATACCCATCTTGAAGCAGAAAATAGAAATGTCAAAGCTTTTCATAACCACGGCGAATAAACAAGCATCCACCACCCGCTCAAAACTTAGTGAAAATAGTAAAAACTGGATTGGGTATCCTGTCAGGTACCAGGGATTTTAATGCGAGAGGTAGGGCAATCCACTGTTTGAAACCGAAATCTACATTTTTGTTAAGCTGAAGTTTCTAAGACATTATGAAAAAGTACTCGTGTACATATGTCGCATACGAGTATTGATTTGAGGATGATTAATTAGCGGTAAAGATAATCTACAAGAATTTGAGAGCCTCAATTTCATGCCTGTGGCTACTCATTTGCAAACCCAACCAGAAACAATGAAAAAATTTAGATTTCCTACGAGATTTGAGCATGCGCCACTCTATATTGAGGTTAGATACTTTACCACTAATCTGTTCTGACCACAACTTAGTGCAAGAATGAAATATGTACACGAACACTAGCAACAAATCTAGGGCTTAGTACATCAAAACAGTGCACCGTAATCTCGTGTAACTTAGTTTCGGATTCATATTGCAAACCTGATCGGCACTTGGTCGTACAATATTGCGAACTGGCAGAAGTAGGAAAATTAAACCACTGGGTCCCGACCCTGTGATTCAAGGGTGAAGTGCTGGCCGTGGAACCTGGAGGTCCCGTATTTAATTCCTATCGAAGTCATGGGTGCGTACTGTTGAGGAGTTACACACTAGGACGAAACAGTTGTCCAATGTTCCTAGGTCTTTAATGACTTCGGTGAACATCGATGTAAGGTTATGTTAGTTAGCATTTAGTGAATATTCCGTGTAACTGCCAAGCTTTATGCCAATATTCACATGCATTGGAGAAACACCATACGAACGACTACAACAGATCCTCTGAACATGGATAACTGTCAAGAAAAGATTGTTTTTCAAAACAATAATATTAGGGAAATCACATTACTTTTATCATTTCCAACAGCTTTTGTTAGACTCGCTATAAGTTCTGAACGTTCTTCTTCCGAACTTCTATCGTATATTAAACCCAAAGTAGCAACAGCAACACACTGTACGGACTCTAAAATCAAAAGAAAATAAAACCAAACTTAATCTAGATCAAATTGGAAATTATGATCCGTTAGCTACGCTTTTTGGTTTATTGATTAAGGGAGTTGACTTTCAACCAGTGAGTCACGGATTTGAACACCGCCCCATCTACTGATGTTTGGGCAGCCAGGTAGTAGCATCAACCCTCACACAATAGGTGTGGTTCATTCCCTACTAAATGAATGTGCACAAGATTACTGAGCGGATTTATACTTTTTCGATCTGTACCCAATGCGTTTTGGTTTCAGCTCATCGCTTAAGGAAAAAGCATAAAATGCAAGAAAACCGCTTTAATTGTTAGATAACCTAACTTGCAAACGTCAAATAAAAATATTGCAAAGACTTTTAGGGTTGGTGAATTTGTGGATACAAAGATCATATTACTAGTTCAACAATAAATGTGTTCGTTTTCGATAACTAGTGTAATTGTGCGTTTGGAGCTAACATCGAAACAAAGAAAAGTGGCGTTTTACACTCTTTATATTTTGACTGTTTTACCTTTATACAAATGGTCTTTCTTTGGAATTAGTAAACCGAGTGGTTTTACAACTATCTTTTTTCAACTGACGTTTATAGAAACAGTAAAATTATTATCTGAAAAATCAGTGAATTCAACTGTTGGTCTGAGCCATGTACGGAAAAGTAGGCAGGTCTTACTGGAATCCTAGAGAGAAAAGGAATAAGTGGTTGGAGATGTGCGCAATCTTCGAGATCATGAAAGTTTTGAACATTTTCACTGACTCTTTTAGAAATTCTTTCTACTCCCTGCACATTTCTTTTCTGCTTCAGCATCACTTTTTATGTACTTGTTCTTCGCATATTGTTGCGAAGTGTGGTAACTCAAAGTAATGCACTTCTGGGTAAGATTCTATGCTGATTTCGTTTGTCTGATAACCGCATAAAAAAGCCATTGTTAGTTGAAGATGCCAGTATACTGAGTAACAGTCTACAAGTTCCGTAGAACACTTATGATTTTACTGTAGGTCATCCATCACCTCCCACGAACCCTGCTCGACCTACCGAGGTTTGGGCAGCTACGTAGTATGACTGGCGCTCACACAATAGGTGTGACTCATTGCTTACCGCATGGATGTGCACAAGATGGTTGAGTGCGTCTACCTCTTTCTCAGCCACTACCTTTGAATCCTCAAAAATGTAGTAAAACTTCGCTGCAAAATAGATCTTACTGGAATTAACGCACCTGGAAAATGCTTACTTAACAGATTAGCTAAACATCGTGACAGATAAATGGCTAGACGAACATCAAGACAACACAATTAGTACATTCTAAATGATTAGCTACTTCTTGGTTGTATTATGTTCTCTGAGCTGGGTTTCTTAGTCGTGAAGCTTTCATCATCTTTCTAGATGACATCATCAGCAAAACAATACAACCATGACCATCCACCTGAGCTACGAATACTCTCGACTATTTCAAAATTATACTATTAGCTACTTCATTTTTGATAAACAAAAATTTACTCATTTCATTACCATCTTTTTCATCCAAAAGATCAATCAGCAGCTGATAGGAAAGTAAAGATTTCGGTAGTGGACCCAAACGCCGTACTAAGTTGAGGATCCAAAGAGTTGCGGCTATGGTTACTGGTCTTGTTTGCACTTGTCCTGGACGGCGAGTGAGTAATGATCGTAGTTGTTCCGCTAGCCACTGACCAACAGGTCCAGTAACAGCAACATTTAAGGCATCTGTTGGGATGATAAGAGGATAATTTCTTTCATACCAATGAAATCTATATGGTGATATTGGACCGAGAATGCAGTCAGCTAAAGCAGTACCCACAGCAAGATGAAGACTTGAATCATTAATCTTAACAGATGAATGAAGGGAAACAAATGCAGTTAAGGAAAAAACTGTTGTCGTCTGAACTAAATGAATGGTAATCAGAATAAAGGATGGTATTACTATTCAATCAGGTAATAACTTTACACGTTATCGAAAACGAAACCTTATGGAATATGAACAGATATCTTTTCTTCCAAGTACATTCCTCTTTTCTTTTGAGGGACTAGGATAACGATAGTAAAACGTCTAGCGGTGTGATGAAAGCTGTGGTTCAGTGGTCTATGAATTAAGCTACTAACCATCGGTTCACAAGTTTAACCTTATCCTACCTGTTCTAAAGTAACCGTTGACTGGCTGTTCGGAAGTTGATTGGATGATGATTGAATATTGACACGATATGACATAGTGTGATCCAATGATATGTGCTCACAATAACGAGATTATCAACAAACTGCTTGTACTCGATAACGACTATCCCTAAAATGCAAGCTGAGTAGCGATATAGAAGATTGACAAGTTGATCATAATCTATCCTGTATTGTTTAACCAAGTAAAGTTAAAAATTACATAAAATGAATAAAACTTACAAAAATATGAACAAATGGTACTTAACTATAAATATACAACCATAATCAAGCATAACCAAAAAAAGTCGATGGTGAATGATTCCTTACAAATGAAAGGCTGGCTTGCTGTCTTCAATGACACTAACTACTATTTACTAGTTAACGGAGTAATACCTAGAATATTTACATATGGTGGTGCGGCTTAGTACATGAATAGCGTTGCACCATATTTTTCTGAAACCTGTTATGGCACCAGATGGTAAAATTATTTTAAACGACATTCAAAAGCTATAAACGTAGGTGCGAAACTTGTTTACTTAACACAGTACAATGAATTATTTAGAAAAAAAACATGTAAAGGTTTTGAACACCTTTACAAGGAACAGGGATGAATTATTCTGTAATTCTATTACGTTCTCTTACTGTTAATATGTTTGGTCGATGAGGTTGTGAACCTTGGTCGATTGATATGCCAAGCCACCCACCCACCTCGACGTGGCATGTTATAGGAAGTTGGATTAGGATGGAAAACGGTTCAAGATGGCCAGATCAAGACGTGGCATCAGCGCATGAAGTCTCTGACTGTTGGCTTGAGCCATGTCAGGAGATGTAGACTGTCTGGCTGGTTGGGGTCCCCAAGATGAAAGAAATCAGTGATTGAGGACATTTGGTGACATGGCCGAAAACCGGTCGCAATAGCACAGATGTATTCGCATCTTGACAACTACTAAAGCTTGAAAATTCACAGATTGTTTATCCACTCATACTACTTCATCTATTTTGATATCGCTCCTTTGCTATCCCCCTGTTCTTTGTATGCCACTATGAAGTGTGGCGAGTTGAGCCGATCCACTCCTGTGCAAAGTTCTACGTTGATTTTGCCAATCAGTGATATTTTTGAAGAGATAAATATGATACAACTAATGCATACGCACTACTCTAATTTTGTGCATTTTAAATACAAACGACGAAATTTAAAAACAATCCCTCAGACAAGAACTATCGAAACTATCGAAAATAAGATATTATTAGATATGATGAAATCTTGTGGTCCATATGTTCTCATAAATGTTAGTGGTTTTAGCATCCTGGGACGTTTAGAAATGTGTAACTGACAGTTATTTATAACAATCGAATGATTCAGTTGATAGTTTTCAATTTGATAGTGAATTTTCCAAATATCTGTGTTAGGCATTTTTCATATCCAGCGAACACGTTTTAACACACCATTTGCAGCTTTGAGTAGTAATAACGGGGAATATTATAACACAAGCAGTTGTATAATCAGTGAATCAGAACTCACCTCAGCCGTTTCAACCATAACCTTCATTATAGGTATTGTATGAGGATGACAATTAGGCCTTAAATTTTCTACAGACTTATTTCCAGAAGAATTTGATACTTCATCTTTGGTTGTTTGATAGCCTTCACCCATACAAATAGCCGCCAACGTACGAAGAGCAGCCTGAGAAACTCGTGGATATCTGACAGATGAAGAACGTTCTTCACTTGAAGTGGGAAGATATGATACAATACGATGAACGAACGCAGCTTTAGAAGTTAATAGTGAAACTGATGTGTTGTTTCCTGTAATAGGTAGTGTACCAACTGGTAGATGAGATAAACAACCAGCTCTACCAATGACGACAAGTGCCTCAAGCAAGGCAACTACTGTGGCTTGTGCTACACTGGAATTCACATAACAAAATCCATCATTGGCAAGAGTATTTTTCGTGTTGGTTTTCAAACTATCAACAAGCTGATTAGGTTTCACCAAGAAGGCATCTGTAAGAAAGTTAAAATTGGATGTTATTATTTTCAGAATATAAATCAAATCAGCTAAGAATGAATATTTAGGAGTACATCAATTTATCTATAGACAATGACTAGATATTTCATTCAATGTAAATATAGTTGTATAAGATATTAGTTAAAATAGAACATGTAAAGCTGCATTCAGAAATTTTGATTTTTAGCTATTCAAACAGTTCATAAATGTACCTATGCCTATCAGAACATCCCCTAATAGTATTATGTCACCTAAGGACTCAAGTAAGGGTGGGAATTTGTTAGAAGTGACAAGCGTGTGACATTTGGAATTATAACTATAGTAAGATCGAATCAAAATGAAGATTTCTAAAGAATACTACATGAGACCACCTCAAAGGTATTTGGGTGCCTATGAAATTAGTAATAGGATACACTCACCAAGCATTTCCCTATGTAAGAGGTATAACCAAAAGATGTCTCAAATGATGAAGTCAGTACTACATAGGTTTAACTTTCCGCATTTTTACACGTCACCAAAGATTGGATCAGTAAGTGCTTTTCCTATAGGGAACATTATGCATGAAGAATTAGTTAATATAAATTAATGTTGATTAACTTAAGGGAGAAACATTGTAAATATAAATACAATGAAGCACAATTACTTAATCAAAAGAATTTTCAGATTGTTTTATTTGTATGATGAACTCCAAAAAGTAAATAAACATGATAGAAACAAGAAAGAATAAGGTGAGAATTAAGGGTGAATCTTAATAAATTGGTAATTACATAGATGTTAGTACACGAGGAAGAGAACTAACCCATTAAGCTTAGCAGTTCCTCTATAGTTTGAATAATATCTGTTTGAAGATTCTTTTGACTTTGTTGTTTTTCTTTTTTCCCCTTCTTAGTTTGTTCTGTGGAGGACTGTTTATTATTTTTTGAAACCATACCAGAAGAATTCAGCGGTACAACATGGGCTGTGAATAATCGTTCAAGAAGATAAGCTGCACCCATGAACATGCCTTGCACTGCATGAGATGATTCGCCATCAACAACAGCCCCGGGATTAGGTAGTGCAGCAAGCATACCTTTCGCTGTCTGTAAAGCTTGTGCAGGTGTTTCAGTCTCCATCACAACTACACTGTAAACAGAAGCACAGGCATGACGACAACTTGCTCCTCTGGGTGTAGCTAAAAGTACACTCTAAAAAGTAAGAAAAGTAAGATCAAAAATAAAAACCATAAGAAAAACAAAACATACAACAAGTTCAGTCCTGAGATTTAGAAGCTTTTAGATTCCCCAAATTAAAAATTGCAAATGCAAAAATGACTGGAAAGTCATAATCTTAACAAGGATTTGCAATCTACGTATCGAAAGTTAAATATTTGGAGAGAAAAAATGTTGAAAACATTTGTTCCCCGATACAAATTTAAAACAAGCAACAAGCGTGAAAAAAGCAGGATTTAAAAATGTTAGCAAAACACATCAATGGTCTTATTGACATAAGAGTAGAAATTTGACAGTGTGTTAGTGCATATATTTATTTTGACTGAATTTTCTTATCATCACTTTGCGCCTCACTGCCTTTTTACTTGATGTACTGATATGGGGTGCGGCAACTCGGGCTGTTACGCACTAATGCCTGGTCTTAGGTTGATCTGGATGGTGCATAGTCCCATGTTAGTTGCCCCGTTAAACATTTCATATAGTGAATCAATATTATTTACTGGACCCAGTAAATAAGACTTCAAAATAAGACTTATTAGGATTGTCTGCTTGAGTCGGCTGAGGAAGAAGATGAATCTGAATGTCCAAAGTTCACCACCAGGTAGTTAATGAATGTGAAGAATTACAGTGGAGTGAGTTGCAAAGTCTTCATTTTGTGGCACTGCTGCATCTGAGCAGTATTCCAGCTTTCACACAAAATATAACAAGACACAGCACCTACAAACTTGTGGGATAAACGACAGCATCCAAAGTAACAAATAAATAGCTGGTTTTGTTCAGAAGACTGAAAAAACCCGAACTTACATTCATGCGATCAAAAAGTTGTTTGTTGCATGTAATCAATTCTTTGGTATTGCCAACTAGAACTTCTTCCAAGTAGTTTGGAAAATCAGGTGCTACAAACATAAAATAAACAAAAATAAACTGATTTTTTTTTACAAAATACATTAAATGAATATCAGAAAGAATGAGTAGGTATTTCACATGAAGTACTGCAAAACTGAGACTGGATGCTTACTACTTTGTTTGACAAATACAGAACTTTACTCAGTTCCTTTCTTTGACTTACTTCAGTAGAATAAGAACGATTGGCGTAGTATAAGATCATATTTAATTTCAGAGATTCTCTTCAGCTACTAAATGTTTAAAACAAGCTTAATTTTGATATGCGATATTCCAATCTCTGGCTGGATATAAGCTAATCGGATATGTGTGGATACTTAATCGATAACCTCAAGATTCCACCCTTGATGGTCGCTTACTTCCTCGGAAAACAGATAAGACAGTAAGTCAACGGGTGTATTGTCCCACTCGGGACTCGTCAGAACTTCGGCTCTGTATAGTAACGGGAAATTACAGGTATCATTACAATAATATCACATATTTCTGCTCCAATTTTGTTCATATCAGTTATAGATACTGAACTCTTAGAAGACGAATTATATAAGATATAACTGCGTATGAAAACTAGGCAATGACCAGAGATGATATTTAATATAAGTGTGGTAAAATGCAATCCTATATTAATTTGTTTGTTTGATATATACCATAGTGATACAGTATTATTTACTTTATGATGTTCCGAGCATAAAGTATATAATACTGTGTGCTGTATATTAAATAAAGAAATGATATTTCTCACCAATTAGTCATTCATATAAGAATTAATTTACTGATTGATATAGTCATTTGGAATATGTGATCAAAAACGCACGATAAATGACGAACTATGAAAACACAAGAGTCCCACACAGGAGTTTTATCCAACTTTTATATATATATATATATATATATATATATATATATATATATATATATATATATACGTTTGAAAATTTGGTGACCAGTGATTATAATGTTATGAAAGCGTTTTAAGGATTAGGAGAGTGACAAAAGACTCTAGTGGAAGAACTCTACCTAAGCATAGCTACGAAACATCTAAACGGCATGAAACAACTTCCTAATGCTTCATGACTGTTTTGTTGATGAATAACTGTATATAAGCACCAAATTAACAGAGAATAAGTGAAGTCATAAGACATGCTTAATACATGAAAACTGACTCAATTAAAAACAATGAACTGAAAGAAGTGTAAAAATGCTATCAGCTGATGATTCCATTCCATCTGATAATGAATTGGAAAGAATCGAACAATGTTCATCGAATTAAAAGTCTACTTGGTCATCAGGACAAAGAAATATGATAGGAAAAAGACACAAAAAAAGAACTAACAATCTTTGGTATGTTGAGATCGCGTGAAAATCACCACTTGAATAAGGCGAAAATAAGTATCAATACTGCGCTTTGCCTGTTCAGGATTAATAACTGGGACATTGGAACCAGTTGAGACAGGTGTGGCTGTTGAGTTGGCAGAGTTAGTTGCTGATGCATTGTTCATTGCAAGAGGAATTTGAGAGATAGTTGTTGTTGAATTACCAGCTGACAGAAAATATCTAACAGTTTGGTTAATTAAATAGCGTACTTCTTCTTCTGTTTCATATGTGAGCCCAGCCTCTTGTGCAGGTGTCAGTCCACCGCGGGTGGCCAATAAACACAAACGAATAAACTGGACCACCTATACGTATTGTAGATTGCGTAAAAATGAAAAAGATTAGTTATAAATGCAAATTTAATTTGAAACAGCTCATCTTACATCATAATACATGGACAAAATCAACGCAGAACCTCGCACATAGGTGCATCAGCTCAGCTTGCCACATTTCAACACTAGTAAGCAAAGAAGAGGTGTATAGAATAAGAGTGACATCAAAGTAGACAATGTTGCGTGAGAGAATAAACAATTTGAAGATGAAGGTTAGAGTGAATATTCAAGCTTTAGAAGATATCAAGGAGTGAATACATCGGCACCATTGTGATCGATTTTCAGCCATGTCACCAAGAATCCTCAACCACTGACTCCTATCATCCCCAACCAGAGACTGTATATCTTCCCACACAGACCAAGCCAACAGTCAGGGAATTCATGCACTGATCCCACGTCTTGGCCTGACCACACCGATCCTTATTTCAGCATAACTCAACTTCCTCTAGAATGGCATATAGAGGTAGGCAGTCGATAGGCGTGAAATTTAGGTTAAATGAGATTAAAGTTAGACCTCAGTTTGGCAAATGGATTAGAAAACCCCAGTGTAAAAGTTATGAAGTTACACACTAGCAACTGATTACATCGTTAAATAATATATGGAGATTAACCTGTGACAATACTTAATTTTCATGGTTGCCGACATTGAGTAGCCACACTAATATAACGGGGTAAGGAGAAATAGTCACTGTTATAAAAAACAAAAACAAGCTTAGATACGCATGGAGTACCATCACTCATATGACAAAATAACATCCATTTCTTGTGATGCTGGTTTATCTAAACTGAATGGTTTCATAATAAGTTCTACTAGACGAAACCAATAACACCCTCCTTTTAAAACACATTATTGAAAAGAATAATTGAACACCTGAATTCTACGTCCCTATTAAAAAAGTGTCCAATATCAGAATTTTCGATCCAGTTTTTGTATTAAGGACTTAATATCCACGGTAGAACGCATCATAAGAAGTTTTGGTATATAAAAAAAAAAATAATAACGCTATTTTCGAATTTCCGAATCACCGTGATGAGTTCACATAAACTCCTAGTTGATATTTTCGAGTGTCGACGAACGAAATATACAAGTTAAGAGTTTCTTTTCAACAGAACTGAGTCATCCTACACCGAATAAAATGTACTGCCTAATTGCATTCACATAGTCTGATTATAGTAACGTATAATTTCGGTCGATAAACTTTGGTAAGCTCATAGGATGACATAATGATGGCTATAATTTAGTGTACAATTTACATAAATCATGATGCAAACACTGAACCGAGAAAAGTAGGAATATGTAGTGAATATACCCCACATTGAAATGGGTAGTTCTAACATGTTTATATCGATATGCCTTACTTCGACCGTGAATTAATTTTATGTCCAAAGTTAACAGATTAACAGATCAAAAAAGGATATCGAGTAGTGTTGTACCATTTCAAAACAACAAGCTAATAACTACGTGGTAACTAGTTACATTAAACTTGAAATTTGAGTGTTAGCGAAGCGAAAGAGTATACTCACCGGTATAAGACGTTCCACTTCAACGAAGGGATTTTTACGAGAATGTTGAGTGTCCTAAAAACCAGAAAATGAAAATTATATCTAGCAGGTACACATGTAAAATACACTGAGGTAACTAAGATGTGGGATTCCATAAATATTCTTAAGAAAATGATTTATGATATATCGGGAATAAGTATATTTTCCAAACTTATAATAAACGACCATAAATCATAATACTGACCCTTCTTTTTCTGAACAACACTTCTATCCATAACATAAAGTAAGAGACCTGATAAGATCTTAAAAAAGCAAATCCTATACGTAATAAACTACCTTTTACCAAGAACTATTGAACCAGTTTGTTTGTTTTTGTACTCATTTATGAGGCGTCAGTAAACTTACATGATTGACAAATTCAACAAATGACGGTAGTTTAACGCGTCCATAGACTATATCATGAATAATATTAGGATCCAAGAATTGCTCGAAAGCCATGCAAGCTTCAGTTCTTACACGAGGATCTCTAATGTAATTTACAAAAGGCAATAAACAAGGCTTAAATAAACATAATAAATGAATTCTGTTATGTTATCAACTACTAACAGAAGTGCAGCAATATAATGAGAATTTTTAAATTCATTAGGAAGATGCAAAAAGGAACACAGACATGTTTGGTCGGCAAGCATGAGGATTTTCTGAAACAATGTTTGAAATTCATAAACGATATTTATGAATGTATAATATTCTAGATTTAATCACTGTTCACTTCACTGGACAATTGGGTAAACAGTGGAACCTGAAATAACAGAGCATTCTCTAGGAGGTCTTGAGTTCTACTAACAACTATTATCATCTAGATAAATCCAGTAGTACACAATTCCAATCTGCCAGACTTCCTTTTAGTCGGTGAAAACATAAACCTGATTTAATATGAGTTCCAAGAAATGCGACATATAAAAAGAAAATACGAGCGCTAAGAAAACGTAAAAGTGATAGAGGAAGAAGGAAACAAGAAACTATATCAACAAACTAGAACCTGGTTATTAGATAGGCAGTCTCAAAGATATATTCAGAGAAGCATTCACGACTTTCGTTTTACTTTTCAACATTTGAAGATAAATGAAAACTGTAGAATGATCGCGACTGGCTTCAATTTTTTGCCATGACTTCTATCGTCTCAAACTACTAAATTGCGTGACCTGCACCGCAACCAGGATCTGTGAAATGCCTACAGATACTAACCTGACAAGTATCCTTCATCCTGCAGCACCAAGTCACATACTGACCATCTTTCCGCTCCTCCCAAGCAGACAGAGGAAAAGCAAACAGTGAAATCCAGGTACAATATTCATAACGCATATCCAAACCAACAAAGTCGATGTTCGAAAATGACAATAATCAATCAACGGCGATTTTCAACACGCCCAACCCCAGCTAGAAGCTACATGATGCTTAGAAGGAACGCTGGAAATCCTAAGGAGACTGTAGTGACTAGACACGTAGAGCTGTCTGACATCCTCAGCTAGAAGAGGTATACAGCACAAGCACCGACACCGATGCGTTGTACAGACATTTTACACCAAGACTTACATCATGATGAAACCAAACACGACCCAAATTAACGTTTGCCATTGACTTTTGATATATGGTTAGAAATCTCGTCAATCACACCTTCAATAGTACTTGTATAGTTACACATTTTTCAACTACTTCCAACGGTTTATCACTAAGTACGAATGCGAGTAAAGATCCTTCTTGATCTTATAAAAGCAGTCTGTACTTTGAAAGAGCAAAGTGCATGGCATCCTTGAGGACACTGATCATCAGTTGACTACGAGTGATTGTAGTAGCTTCTACGTCATTATACAGTAAGACATCATCCACATACCTAATGCGGAAGTCTTTCTACTGATAGTAAATCTGCTCAACTAAACATTTCCTTCACAACCATCTCGAGAATGTCGGCCATAGCAACGCTAAAGAGATATGAGGAAATCAGACAACCTTACTCAACCCATGTTGGTTTGGACCAATGGAGAGATGCAGCGATACTTACTCACTAGACCCAAGATGCTTTTTGTATAGGGCCTTCCAGATGTTGATAAAATTCTGTCGGATACCCTTTTCTAACAAATAATTCCAGAATAGAGTCCTGTTCAGTGGACTGAAGGCAGCCTATACATCAGGAAATACAATGACTGACTCTATATTAGATTTGGTTATTTGATATAGTACACATTGATACATACTTAGGTGTACACTATTATCAAGCTACCCTAGTTGGGTATTGACTGTACCGTTCAAAATGATGTAATTCACTCATAGCATTCTTAATCTTCGTCATCAATTTACTATCCCTTCTCCTCCAATTCGGTTAAATTATTCATTATATGTTGCTATGCCTCACTTAATGTCTCGCTTTGTAGTATGTGTATTTCTTCAATGGATAACAGCATATGAAATCACGTATGTAGTGTAAAAAGCTGAAGAGTTCAGCTGAAATTTATGAGTTCAAATAGATACTAGTCAGTGAAGTAATCCGAAGAACTTCAACAGAAACAAATAAATCAGTAGATAGGAAACTGCAAAAACTATAAATTGAGAGTGCTGCAAAACAAACTAACAAACTTAGTATGAGCAATTCTAATTATAGGAGACTTTACAATCCTTAAAATACCACACACTTACTTGTCACCGAGTGCCTGAAGTATTAGATATCTCGTAGGGATATGGTCTGATGGATATATTAAACCGGCAAAGTTGACCGCCACCAAACGACTCAAAGGGTCCGGCTAAAGAAAATTATTTGGAGGTTTAAGTTAACTGATGCTAGACGGATTCATGGTATGCATAAAAATTATTCGAGATATGAGAGAAAATGTTTACTGGAATGATAATAACTGAGACAATGGAAATGTCCATTTGATAGGCAGTTAGCCTTAATTCCAAATTAGATTTTTTTTATTTGATATAATACAGTGATACAGTATTATCTACTGGATGATGTTTCGAGCAGAATTTATTGTTCATAATCATGCCAAGGCTTTACTCTTACATTCAGTAAATACCAAGATGAGATTTGGAATTACTATGTGACAGTTCAAGAACCAAACTTTAAAATACTACATACAGGTACAACATGGCAAGATGATAGTCAGAGAAATGGAAATAAAATATTATCAAAATTCCTTAAGTGCAATGAGAACAAAAGAGGGGTTAAGGCAAATAACGAGATGTGATATAACAGGCAAGACGAAAATAACCTGAGGTTGGATTTGTGTCGCCGTGATCAATTCTGATCCGTAACACCTTGAGTTTTCAACCATCAATTTTGGTTATTTGTATCATGTGATGAACAATACCTAGTAAAATACAACATACTGAAAAACAACCTATTCCACATTACTAAAACTTACTGTTAGGTAGCAAACTGTTGCAGTGGTAATGTGTTGGATGCTAACTATAGGGATGTGTATCAGTAGTATGTACAGTAACGTGGGAAAACAAAAGAAGTGATGACGATCGTGTACTGAAGATTCTGAAGGAAAGAGAGGAAATCGAATGAAAATACAGCGAGCAAAAAAACAGGGATGGGATTTTAAAAGGGAGAATGTTTGTAAATGTGAGGTTGAATTTCTGATCAATCTTGGTTCGAATTTTTCGAAAAACAATCTACGCTACTCCAATGAACTTCAGTTGTACACAACACAAAAATCTTGCTCGAGTAAGAAATTAGATATTTCTCTAAACAACACAGATGAGAAGAAAGACAAGATTCGAGATCTATTACGATACATACTATGACAAAGTGGCCGATACATAAGGAAAGGGTAGTTTTTGCGTAAAGTAGTCATGTTTCGATAACCACTTTCATGTATACCCTTTACAAATCACAATGACAATGAAAGAAAAAAGTCATTGACGTTTCTTGAAACTTCTTTGTTACTAAAGTTGAGACACCTATACCAGAATAAAACTACGAGATAAGGTTCATTGACTGAAAAGCCTGGGATTTGGAAATAGGCAATACTTCGTGACACATACTTTCGCAATTACAACAACTGTTATGAAGTACTAGTAGTTAGTTGATCTCCTGATCACGATACACCATGATGTGGTATGATCGAATGAAAAGAACCAACCAAAACGGAATAACCGACAGACTGACTACCCTCGATTTAGCATCTCTAAAACTGAGTAATAATTAGCAAAACACAAATTGATTGTATAATATCTTGTATCCAGTATTTTATCGTTTGACAAAATAAAACCAGTTATGAATTGAACCCAAAATATCATGAGCGAAATTATAAAACTAAGAATATACAAATGACTAGAAGTAAAAATAAAGGTTACAAAACAACCAATGACTTCTTATTGTTCTATATAAGACTGTTTTGTCGTCTACCACATTAGAAACTCATTGCTACGTCAGGAGCTCCCTAATTTTGAACTGGAAGAATCGATGGAATTGTAAAATAAACAGAAAAATGTTGTGTACATTTCTCACACACAAAAATAGCAAGTGAATGCTCATCGCTGAAATTTACATCATGATTTATCGTAAAATTCAATTGAAAAACCCCGGGTAGTATGTAAAAGATACCTTTTCAATATTTTCGTACAACAGACGTTCCAATTTCACTAACTGCCCTCGAATTGCTGAGTAATTTTGTTTCTGTGCACCATGTAAGGAAACCGCCAATCTTCTCAAACAATGTGCAGCAGCAAGTTTTAATTCAGCAGGATTATCCTGTAATTGAAGAACAAATTAAATTTCGTAGACAGACTGGTAGGTATGAAGAAAGAAGATATTTCAAACTCTAAACCCGTTAGTGCTTACTTCGGATAGGACATCAAACAACCGAGGTAACTGAGCTGGATCTTTAAGTATGTAATTTGGATCACGTGCCAGAAAACGAGAGAGTATCTCAAACCCCCTAGCGCGTACGTAGATTAGCTGAAGCAAAAGAACACAACAGTCACTTATGAAATCAAAAAATTACTAAATAATAGAAGTTGGAAAATCATAATAAAAAACATATACTCACCTCATCAGCCGTACGCTCATAAACAAAATTGATAAGGCATCGAAGAGCGGCGATCGATGCTGACCCAGTTAGAGTTGTAACACTATTAGAATCAAGCGGAAATTATTTTTATATACACACTGTGCGAGAAAAAATTTTTCATTTATGCAATTCAAAACAGATTTATCACTATCAGCAGCAAGTATTGTTTCTTTTGTAGTAAGTAGATTGTATGACTGGGCTGACAGTACTGTTTGGTTTTAAGTGGTAGTTAAACAAACAGCTATGTAGATTAGTACTAAATGATTTTACACTTGGAAAGTATGAAACTGACCTTAGGTATCTGTCTGCTTTCGCTCACGGTGATTCCCAGCTGACTCTTAGATATGAAACCTATCTTTACTTACAAGAGAATGTCTAAGATAAACTGATAAAAGTAGGTACTGAACATCACTGATAATAGGTCATATGACAGAAAGTTGCGAATTCTTGCAATATTGCGGATATTTAATTGCAGACAATGATAACAGAACGTGACGCGTTTTACTGTTTTAGTGAATTACGCCTCCATAAAACCTACTGTTTAGCTAAGTCAAATCGGGTCTTCAGTTCAAAGAATATGGCTAGGAGCGTTAAGCAGGCTTATTTTTCAAATTCAAGTGATCAGTCCCTAGTTCAACTACATGAACAAACCTTAAAACGAGTAGTTTGCTGTTATAATTAAACCTGAATATTAGCCACAGTATGCTGATGTACCTTTGTATTTCCAAAACGAGGGTAGAATAAAGCAGAAAAGACAAAACTACGTAGAAAACAGGAGTTTATTAGAACGCATAAATGATAAGGATAACCGGTGATATAAGACTACGATTTCCGATACGCAACTGATCTTATAAATTCATTTACAAATTTGGGACTCAGTGATGGGAGTAAATTTTTTCTAAAACAACACTACGGAAAAAGAAAAATCGGGTAGTATTTGACTCTGTAAAACTTGTATATTTAAGCGATAAACTCTGCAAACTTTTTACACAGTAGCGAAACTTGATTGAATCTCCATGTTACCTTGGTAAGAACAAGATAGTTTCAACTACCACTGTTCCAAGGTTACATATTGATAGCCTGAGTGTTGAAATTATTCGGCGAAACTACAGATGCATAGATCTAAAAACAGCCCATCATCACAAGTCAAAACTCCCTCGAAAACAAAAAGTAACTCAGAATGATTAGTTAAAGCTGTGTGGTGAACAAAAATCTCCGCGACCTGTGTAAAGACTAGCGATCACAAACTGTACTTCTGTGAGATGGTTCTGAAGGAATGTATGTGTTTAAAGTAATAACCTACCATTAGATAAATCTTGTTGAGATTTTGCTCATTAGCTAAGGCACTTGACTTTCGACTAACGCGTTTCGAGTTCGAAACCCGCTTCACCCGCTTTGGCTTGGGCAACCGATTAGCATCATAAACTCTCGAACACGTACGCCTCACAGCCTAGTAAACATGTACCAGGTTGAGTTGTATCAATAATAAACTGGACAATTGCTGCTACTAATTTACTCGTTATAGCGCAGTCATCGGTAGCATGACATACAAATACAAGTTATAGCTCAGCCACAAGACTTTAGTTTAAAACTCATTCCATGTGCTTCAGTCTGTGTTCGTGAACGAGTGGTTTAGCACATGAACAGGCATATGGTTGCTGAATTGCACTGAGTTACTGACATCATATACATTCGGCAGTTATTCTACTTGTGATAAACTAGTGAAGAGTAGACTTTACCGATACAATCTATCGTTTATGATACCACCTACTTACCATTCCAATAATTTGGAAGCCAATGAATTCTAAAAGAAGTCTTAAACTAACTTAAAAAAGCATTCACAAGTGTAAATCTAACTTACTTATTAATAAGATGTGATAACAGATCCAACCCATGTTCAGCCAAGCGACGCTGTTGAATGACTGAATTTGAAGAGCAGGGACCGAGAGCATTTGTGGGTGTATTAGCAGGTACTGACTCCTCCGTTTGAGTCCTGCCGGAAGTTTGAAGTTGAGTTCCAGAATCTGCATCTGAAGCAGGCCCATTTTCAATAGGGGTGTGAATGCAATTGGGTGGTCCCCTCTGCCCAGAGTTTGGAAGTATATTAGACTGCGACGAAGAGTTCGGTTCTAGAGCGAGCATAGCAGCTTCAACCAAGCTGGAGGCCAAAGGTCCTGGAATGTAATTCGCGAGCGCATAAGATAATGGCCCAGCTTGATGCGCATGTTGGGACTAAGAGGACGTCGAGCTTCATTACGCCCCTTTTATGAAGAAAACCAGCAGTTTATCTCCTTTAGTTATTAACTATCTTACCTAAAAACTTGCTAATATATTTGAACCATTGTTTTATATTAAAATAAAGTAGTTCATGAACGGAATAATTATTCATCAATCGACAAGTCCAATAACAAAGACGCAAAAACCCATAAAAAGGATGCGGTAAATCATTTTCTTCGGAGTTAATCAAACCCTTGTTTTCCCAGGTGATGAAACCAACTGAATAATTGAATATTATAATCTGTACAAAAATCAGTTAGTCTTATAAAACATTTGTAGATACTATTTGAACATATTTAGGATGCATACTCATCTATCTAACTAAATATTTAGCACCTTAGATAATTCACCAGTTTACTAAAAATATCTATGCTTACTTTCGGATCGAATTCCCGACGACGACCGAGATACCAAGCCAAAAGTCGGTTCAGTAGTGACTCGTCTTCCCAATCGACAAGACTTGGAAAAAAAAGCAAGAGTGAGGTACGTAATAATGAAAAACTAAGTCACATGCGACCAGTTCAGATCCTTAGGCATTCAACAGCAAGACTTCTAAAAATTAACTGAAATCGATGGAACAAAAATTAAGTACAGAAAACCAAAAGATCAAATCATCAGAACTCAATGAGTTTGGAACTTTAACGACAAAAACTACAATGATTATAATTCACCTTTCAATGAATGATATCAGCTAATTTAAAACATTCATCAAAAATAGTCTGTAACCTATCAGTTCAACTGACCACAGACCATGACATATAGGGCAACCTAAAGATGCTGAATGCGTAATATGACGTCCATATACGGGAATGAAGGGGATGATATTATATATACATATATAACTTAGACATTGTTCATTCCTAATCTGCGTATATACAAAAGGAGAAACAACCAAGATGTTAAGCCTGGATTACTTATTCTTTGTGAATTTATCACATATGAATGATAAACAGAATGAGAGGTCACCCTAGACCCATGCACAGAATCATATCAGTTTAGGTCGCCGTAATTGACGGTACAGTAACAGAAAGCGAATGTAATGAAATGACAATAAACAAAAGGTAAATGAATAGGTAAATGATTAACAAAAACCCTAATAATTTCGAATAGTAAATACATCACTGTCACTGCAGTCGATTTTGCATCATCCTCACTGGCTATCTTCAACCATCAGCTCATCGACTGGCATCACTTGTTGATATGTACAACTATATCCTTAGCCTACTACTAACCTATTCTTAGTTCAGTCAAAACTTTGCACTGGGAAGTTCGTGGGTCAGTACGAGTAGTGCGTGTCGCAACCACCTAAATCGAGGACTTACCTTTTTTGCTTAGCATTTTACGCCTGACTTTTTATCGCTAACGGTTCCACGTTGATTTGTGTCGACCTTGAGTAGACTTGTAATATCCTCATATTTTGAACTTCGTTATTTTTCATCCATGTGACAGAAAGATGACTGCTACCTACTATACTAGCGTTGTATCTGGTGGTTGGATATCTTGTTGATGCAAAAGACGGGGAAGATTGGAAGAGGTCAGATGGACAATCAGTATTTACTGTTTTAGTAAGAACTCACCCATCAGAACTCAGCGAACTACCCAAGTAAGCTAAGTAGTCAGCGCATTCCACTACTTGACTCGCTATTCTCAAACTAGGAAAAAATGGACAGTGGTACTGAAGCATTATCTAACGTTTGACAGGTACGAAATGCATGCCAAATGTAATTAGATATTGACTCGTGCTAACCAGATTTTGAATTGTGTAAACGTCTTTGCCTACCTGTGTACTCAGTGTGGTTTAAAAGTTTGTCGAACAGCAAATTAACCCGAGTTATAAGTAAGGAAGGTGACAACAACAACAACAACCATCTATAAAAAAGTTAAATGGTGATCATGAGAGTAGACATTCGCTAGTAGCCATTACCTTAAATGATAAAAGCAATATAGATAGTGAGGGAAAAAGATGAGTTAGGTTACTCCATATTTGAATCTTCGAATAACGTGTTTAAACTTGTAACTGATGGACTTATTAAGAAATGGAAGGGAAAAAGCTTCATTTATCAAAAGAGTATATTCATCTTACTGAGGTGAATAGAAAGTAGGTACACGATGGAGGAAGGAATGCAACACAAAGGGTTTTTAAACGTTGATGTATATAAGTAATGTGATTACCTATTTTGGAGAGGTCGGAAAGTGTTACAAATTACAAGTGGTAATAAAGTAATTACTTACATACTTAGCGTTCTTAGTTCCTTTGCAGCAACGGAGACTACTGAGTGACGACTATCGCCATAACCAAAAAGGACTGGTATTATGCTCTCCTCAGCAGGGAAAAAATGGCGAGTGTAAAAAGTTACGATTCCCACTTTGAACTAAAAATTGAAGTGTGTATAAGGAAATATTTATTTAGTTGAATTGAGCTAGTTTTCTACATGACATAACAGGGGCTTAAGTTTTTTTGGTAACATACAGAAGTAAGGTAAAAAAGCAAGGCCCTCTGTAGTATAGGTCAACTAACACGTCTCATGAGAAACAGGAATGGAAACCAGTGCAACAGAGAAACGAATCGGTCCTCTGTAGCAATAACCTAAGTAAATTGAAACTTTTACACTAAAAGGCTATTTAATTTCCTTAGACAGCACAGGAACCTAATTCCATATTAGATTTGTTTAGTTGATTTATAACAGATTGATCTAGTATTATTTACCTGATGACGTTTAGAGCACAAATTATTGCTCATAATCATATCACTGCACATAGTTACAAATGTAAATGAAAGCTGGTGATCGTTTGGATGGATAAGAAAATAGTTGGCATTTGGAATAACTTCGGTAGCAGTTTCAAAAGGTAACCCATGTGAGACTAACTGTAGTTGAGACTGCAATTAAATCACAAAATTAAGGTGACAGAAGTGTTCGATGAAATTTCAAAAAATTCCCTTAGTTAATATGAATCGTTATTTCATTAGTAATGGAATAGAACCAACATGGTGCGAAGCTACTTGCCACTAACTATGCCGTTCAACCAAGTAATAAGCTCAAACACAAGCAAATTTACATAGCATGTAAGTGCTGTTCACGGCATTATACCCCGATCATAGAAGGGTTAGTGATATAACACCAATAGACCAACGTTAAACCTCCCACAGAAGTGCATCGGTTCAAGTTGTCACACCACAATAGCGTACAAAGAACGAGTGGCTAGAAAAAACTGATACCAGAGTAGGAAAAGGTGTATGGAAGAATGGATTTATAAATGAAGGTTAGTCAAAACATTCGATCCTTAGAATACAATAGAGTGAATACGTCTGCACTATTGTGAACGTTTTCACTGATAGTGAATAGATTAGTAGCTGGTAGATCGACGTAAGCAGCAGACTAAAACTTTAAATTCAAAACATATCAGTACGAAAGCATCATAAACAGGCTTTAGAAGTATCCAGTCGAAAGGTTATGTACGTTATTAGCAATGAATGGAGATTTTCCAATTTTACTCGCTCATTACAAAGTATTGTGAGTAGTGAGACTGTTAAATGAATGGTTTGAGTAAATCACGAACCTAGCCTTCATAGAAAATCAAGAACTAGATGCAGCTTGGATAAAGCTTATTATTTAGCCAGTCACTTGGAGCAGTGGGTTATGCGAAGGAATCTTCTCTATCCTATCATCTTAGTTTCAAAGTTATGAAAAAGGATTAAGTAACAGACAAACATAATGGTCAATGTACAAATTTGATTTGCATAACCATAAGTTAAAGACAGACATATTTCCATATTTTTCTTTATAAGGTTGAGATGCATGAGAATTAACTGAACAAGATATTCAAGCAAAATATCACCGTTCTGCTGAAATGAATGACTATGATGAAGTACCCATCTATGGAAGTACATTCTCTTTTGACTAACAGCATACAATGGTACGACATGATATTGCAGGAAGGTACGCTTCCTAAGGTCTTACCATACCAGAAAGCTCTGTTGGACAGCGATGAAACTAAAAGCAGTAGCCGTCATGGTGTGAATGGCTGCATCATAAAAGGCTCAACGGCGAAGTTGCACCACTACTGATTGGACAGATAGTGATAGCAATAACGTGTTAACTATGGATGACCACTATTCCATGCTGATGCTCCTCCTACGGAAAGAGGAGACTACGTAATCGTCAGTCCTAAAAGTACCACATTCTTTCAGTACTGCTACCTGCCTGAGACGACGGTATAGGGTTTAAACCTGGATTCAACATCAAGTTAAATCTCTAACTTTAAAAGAGGTTATGCTCCCTCTGTTCTAAGCACTCAGCCACCTTGTGTACATGTATAGTAGGCAATGAGCTACACCTATTGTGTGAGGGCTAGTGATACTACCTGGTTGCCCAAACCTCGGTAGGTGAGGTGGGGCTCACACCCGTGACCCAGTGGTTGATAGTCACTTTCCTAAACCACTGAGCTTTATCTTCATGTACAAAATTCCTTGAACCCAGCGGTCTGGTGAAACTAATTCAATTGCCTCAAGAAGTTACCTTTGACGGTGCAGTAGCCATGAAGTGTAAGTCCCCCTCTCGTCTCTAGCAGCACTCCATTTCCTCCATATCATTATTCACCTTTCACATCGTCCCCCCCCCCAACTTTTCTAAGTATTTCTTTATTAATATTTATGTATCACCTTTAATTTCTTTCAGCTCTGCAACCCTTGGTGAGAATCCCAGTTCATAGAAAAGCATTCCTGGTTACAAGTAACTGAACTTTAAGCTACAAACCTGCACCTTGCATCAGATCAAACAAGCTTCGCAGCCAAAACTCCAGCATCTTTTGACTTGAACATGTTCTGTGTTTGAGAGATATGCACACATGACTCAAATGAGGTGATTTACTTAGCCTTGCCCTTCTAGTAAATTGAATCCGCGAAATTCACTCCCAAAATCGCAAGAAATTCGATGGTAGTTTTTAAGGTCCTGTGGGTGTATGTACAGCATTATTCCCTAAGGCATGAAGCACACTAATCAGGTGCCCAGTTGTGCAATGTCACCTGGAGTCTGTTTAGACTGAAACTATGTAAGACGTTTATAGACTAAAACATGGCACCAGTGCATGAAGTCTCTAAATAGTAGGTTGAACCATGTATACTCTCTCTCGTTGAAATCGGTGTGACAACTAGATTCGTTGGTTGCAGACCCCAAATGATATGACAGAATAGATCTCAATGGAGCAGATGAATCCACACATTATTGCGATTGCCATAACATTCACACTAAATTTAGTTGTTTCATTCCAATCTTTCCACAACTTTCTATTACTTCTAGTTACTTTTCTCTTTTCCTATCTTGTCTTGGTAACTTCTACCTTAATGTGCTATTGTTAGGTGCGGCGATTCCGATGGCCAGGCAGTAATATCAAATTGGCGGAAGTGCTTTAACTACGTAGCATACTCAGGGGGCAAGTGTATTAAGTATGCGTCATTACAATGAACAAGGCTTCAGGAGTGTAACCAACCATTTATTCGCTACTAGACTGGATTTTAGAATATATATATAGTGTTGGAATTAAATTTGGTGACTAATACGATAACTATCCAACCAAAATTCAACTTAAGCCAGCAAGTAAATTTACAGAAACTTTTTACTGCAGTTAGTGATAAACTCTAACGAATGTGGTACATTTTTGTTGATCCTGCCTTTAAGTAATCGATATACGTTGAGTATGAAATGTCAGACTTTGTGACCCACCTGCTTACAGAAAGACTTGACATGCGAGATGGCAAGTGGAAGTCAAAAGCTAACTAGACATACAACCATTTTATGTAGTGACAACTACAGAATGTGTGTTACCACTGGTCGTTTCAAACAATTTACACTTTAAAAAGTAATCATTTATACCAATTGGATGTGTGTACTCATTAATTACAGGACTTGACATGCTAGTACGATAAGGCTCAACAAACTCCAGAATATTTCCAGCATGAAACTGCTTCTTCAACAATTCAAAACTAATATGTAGAAACTTACCTTTTCGAGATCTTCGGCAGATGTTATACAGGTAAAACGGTCGTGTAACACTCTTCCTAGATCGTACGAGTTGTAACCATCAGGCAGCGTCGGATCGTTCCTATCTGACCTAATCAGCCTTTGGAAACTTAAAGATTAATTACTGGTAAATGTAGAAACAAACTTATATGGAAGGAGCATCACTAGGGAGAAGAAGTCCGATATGTAACGTCTCTGATATGGAAGTTCGTTGAAACAAAGGTCTCGAGGAGCCAGTTCGTTAGTAAGGCTTTCGACAACTGGAAGCGTCAGATGAAGTAAACTGTTTGGTATAGAAGATTATTGAATGCACCCTACCCATCCCGCTGACAAACTGGTTTCTCATCAGAAAGTGATGCAAATAATACAGGAAGAAGCTTAATCTTCTGCTGAAGAGGAAGGCGAGGGAAGCCAAGTCGTATGTACATGTGGGAAAAGTTAACCAGAAATACGGAATTTAAAGGATCATTGTAGCTAAGGAACAACTCATGCACAGGAACTTGGATATTGGGTCTACATTTAAGTCTCCTGGTCACATCTCCCAGAAGTTCCATGAGCTAAAAGAATATGCGAAGGTTGCTTCGTTACCTTTTTGCGATGGTCTTCATACTTGGACAAGTACTTAAGGATAAAAACCAAGGATTTTTGGAGAATCTTTTCGAACTGTTCATCGATATCAGCCAGGCTGATTCGCAGAGCCAACCGGTCAATATCATCGCCTAAATTTGGAAGACTAAATAAAACTATGATGGGAGGACTACCTGGCCTTGGTATTTCATCTGGGACAGTAGCCATGCGATGGGTTGAACTCGTGCGCAGCGCAGCCAAGTAAGGGTGACCTTGACACGACTGATTTTGCCTCCGTCTTAAATTCAAAAGACATGTAAACTTCAAGCCTACAACATCCAGCACCAATAGTGCAACTATACGCAACTAGTAATTTTTGAACCCTATAACTCGTTTTACGAGGCTTGATCTTTATTGTTCTGTTTTTAAATCCTACGTACGGCGGCACCTAGAGGTCTTCAATGCATTCCCCCCCAACACTGAAGAGACTCCGATCTCCTTGAAAAAAGTGCAAAGAACTGCAACAAAATCAGTTGTGGGGCTAAGGAGAAAGGCATACCCTGAAAGATCATAACACTTAAACCTTTGGTTATCGTAGAAAGAGGGGTGGCTGTATTACGGCCTACAAGATCTTCCACCGGGCAAACCACCCAAACAAATTAGCCTTGCCTGCAACACAGTGACCATCATGAAGAAACCCCACTAAGATAGTACATCAGGGAGCTAATGCCACGCTCAGGTACAGTTCTTCTCCCTGAGAGTATGTGCTTTATGGAGTGCCCTGCTGTGACATTATCATAGCCCCCTCAGTCGACTCATTCAATAAACGGTTAGACAGATATGCCAAATCTCACGGTCTACCACGAACCTACTCAGAGTGTCACCAACCCCACTAACTCACCCTCAGCTCCTTCCTACCTAACATACACTATCTCGCTCCTTAATACACCCACATTACCCACAAATTCTTCTCTAGAAAATAGACCCACGCTATTAACTTTTACCTTCGAGGCAACCCCTATATACCTTTCTCTTACTTTTCTTTTTCCTCTTTTTCCTCCTTTTTTCTTCCTGTTTTCCTCCTTTTCTTCATTCCTCACCACTGCCCTACCAGTCCCATTCAGGTACCTATACAGACAGGAGTCTCGGCAGTCCCCCAAACTTCCCAGCAACCCGAAGCTCCCCCAATCACTCCACAAACCGCTGCTTACTAACCCTCAAAACATCCACCTCATCGAAGCTTTAAGCAAGAAAGCACAGGGGATTTCCTCGTTCACTTCAGGAGGGGACCGAACAACTCAAATCAAGCCCTAAGAACTAGACGCGAGAGATCAGAAACTGCCAGTTTTCCACTCCCGCACTATCAATATTGGATATTGGATGTAGATAGAAGACTTCCCGCTTCTAGCTTTCATGGTGGAAGTGCTTTCTGTAGGTTTCCTTGGCAACTTACAGCCTGAGTTTGATTGGGAAGCCATGGACCCCATTATTGGGACCTCTTCTTTCGGTCCTTTTGAAGGATAGTGGAATAAGAACACAAGCACACACTATTGAAGAAAGTTTGACCTCAACCTGTTATCAGTTCTCTGGTGTGTCGTCCTGGCGGAATACTTTCGTGCTGACCACCGTTGTACTGGTAAGGCTGGTTCATTTGCGTGAACAAATGGATGAATGGCTTTATCTCCAACCATAAGATCCTCTCAAAGCCTGTGGCAGCCCAAAGTGAATAAATTATCATGATTAAGTCTCTGTGTACGGTTTGCCAATTTACCGCGAACCGCATTCACCGCGGTTTTACGTACTTTTAGAGGAAGATAAGGGTCTATTTGGGGGCTGAGAGTGCTACCACACTTATTACTCTCATAAGCGGCCGAATATACGACTGTTAGAAGGAGATACGGTGTTGCAGAAGTGGCGAACAATGGTTACTTATATCCTATGTCTCTTAACTTGGAGGGTACCTTTTGGAATGTTCAAAGTTGAAAGTGGAATACACAAACTTAGGAAAACTTGCTTTTTTGAATTCTCACCCAGCAGTTTTGTGAGTCGTTGCATGTTGTCTCATTGTACTGCTTTGAATGATGCTCATAGAGATGGTCAGTATGTCCTGGCTAGGTTAAACACCTTTTTATCAGAGGACTGAGGCTCAGTATTAGCCATGCAGCAGCTGCTAGCATTGAAAAACATATTCTAACTTCTTTATGCACAGCTGTGTGCAAACACAAGGTTTACCACATGTCAGAAGTGGAAGTGAAATCTCCTGAACACAATATCATTCAAATTCGTCGGTTGGGTTGAAAAATCTGATTGCGAAGATGCAAACCAGGAATAAGTTGGCATATAAGGACGAGAAAATGGAGGAAAGTGTGCACTCAACAAAAGATATGCATAAAACACTTAGATCACGCACCACATGATGAACACTGTGCAGATGAGAGCACCCTAGGGTTGAAAACAGGCATAAAACTGACTTGTGTAAGCCTAAGATTTTCGTGTCTACGTACTGTTCCGGAATATTTTTGCAGACTGAATATGTGAGGACCTTTGCCCGATTGATAGGCGGGTTAAATACTTGAAAACCATGCACTGTATATGAGATGGTAGTTTAAGGCTTGGAACCTTGAGGATTAGTGATGTACGTAGACGAGAAGTAGCTAATCCAAGGTCACAGCTGTACTATTCTCCCTGCCTTCAAGAATATTCGAAGGTCCAAATAATAGCTGAATAATCCCTACTTTTGAGCTGAGCCTGCTTCAGTATGATAAACAGTTATGCTGGTGTTTATCTGCTTCCTTTGCTGTCTGCGAAGCATGAACGTTCTTACTCTAGGCGCATCTTTTATGTGCCGGGAAAAACGGTGTCTGTTGTATAGCTTGACATTGTGCATAACAGTTAGTTCACATTACCAAAATGATCAAACCCGTAAACTGGTTTGTGTTTATGTAACTTATGTTGAATGAAGTATATTATTATGTCCGCCACAGATGCCATAAATGTTCGCATCCCACTTGATCGCTGGGTCAGCTTTAGTTAAATCCCGCTCACTTTTGAGGCTGCTCCAAAGGTTCAGAGTTATAGATACAAAAATACTGGCCGCCTTAATGCAACCTCGGAAAACCACAAAGTTATTGAGAGGAAAGCATAGAACGTATTTATTCATCTTACTTCCTACGGTGTTCTCCCAGGATTAACCGATCCCCCTGACTTTCAGATATGTAAGCTGAAGGGATTACGGTCGGGTCAGAAGCGTTTCCTAAACTTTGTGCTTCCAGGTCATAAGAAACGATGATTCGCAGGTCCTGATTACGAAATACGAAGCTCGTTACAATGGAGGGTGTACATTAGTGTGGTCCACGGTCATAATCTGCTGGTAGGATCAGCAAGAAAACATTCAGCCTCGAGAGGTGGTACTGTCTAACGGAGAATTGGGAAGAACAAAATCGTTTAAACTGGATGCAATGAAGAAGTAGTTATCCGGAGATAAATATCTTACCCATGGAGTGCCTTTGATGTTTGGTATGACGCTCTTCCCACGCTTATACTTGAGGGTTTTTTAATTGACTGAGAACCTATTTGAGCTTTGATACGCATATTTTAGGCCGCGGAATCTGAAGAGACCAAGTGTCTACTGTGGTCTCTAGGGAGAGGAGACGATGTGCGGCAGATAGTTGTCTTTTGGAGATCATAACATATTACAGGCAGATAGTCTTCGGTAATTTATTCACCAACACGGTTATGTTTTCAAACCATTAAGAGGAATTCAAAGAAAATTTTAAGCATATATGCCGGCTGCAAAATATTTGCTGTCATCCACAAAGAATTGTTTGTCACCCCCGTAGGTCAAAAGACCTTCACCACACTTCGCTGTCTTTCAAATCGGGAAGGTTTCAGCAACACTGCAGCATCAGATCTGTCATCTTCTTTCCATGTTGTTAAGCCGTTTTGCTGGTGCGCTTCATCTTTTGGTCTATCACCAATATCCTCATGTCACTCTTCACTGTCATCTTTTCTTCTCCTGAAGAAACCTCTACCCGCTCGCCAGCCATAATGCCGCTTGCAGCGAACGGCCGATTGCAACCCGGTGACTTTAGCACTATAAAGTGGAGGTCAATGGGATTTGTTAAACAAGATATGTCTAGGGCGCAGTCACAGAATAATTTGAGTGCCAGGGTGCTGGACAAGATTTACTTGCGTGTAACGAGCAGTAGGAGATTAATTTTTCACCGTTCACTATAAAAGAGGTGCTTAGTCAAGAGGTATGCCCAGATTCAACCCTCTGCAAGCCGGTGATCATGAAAAGTTTACGGAAGAAGTTGACTGCGATCGCCAAATAGGTGTTGCCCTGAGTGAGTAAAATATCAGGCACGAATGAAGATACACGGGCAAAATGTTCGAGTGATTACAATTGGTCTGAAGTGGCAGATGAGCCCACCTGTTACACGGAGGTTTGGGAGATATCGCCGTTCTAACTCTCCACAACCAGCTGCTCTTAGGAAGCAATATAGAACTTCAAATAGGTGAAATGAGGATCAGCCTTGTTTTTGGAAGGTGGAGAAACCAGAGCACTGGAGAGGCATGCTTTTAGGAAGGCAGTTCAAGCAGCATGTTTTATTTTTGCGGATGAGAGATAAATGGGAAAAATCTTACAAAAGCTTATATGTTATAGATGGAACTTCGTCGTGTGATAAGGTTAGTGTTGGTGATTGGCCACTCAGAGTGGTAGTATGCAGCCCAGTAATGATGAATTACTACCATCCATTGAGGCATGAACATGGACTACATTGTTGGTAAGAGATAGTAGAAAATCATGCTTCGCTGAGTATGTGTCAATAGATAAATCGGTAGCTATGCCTAATTTATGACTTCCTGACGTAGAAAAATCGTTAACTCAAGAGCCATTATGTGTCCGTAGTTCTAACTTCTATCGCTCTTCAATGGCTGGAATCCCATGGCATGGTCCACGAAAGTAAGTAGGCTGCTAAAACTGAAGCAGGCATCAGTGAGCCTGATGGATGCCTGAGAAAGGCCACGATACATCTATCGTAGTATCTAGGGTGAGATTATCAGGGTAAAATGATATGGTGCGGTTTTGCGTCATCTGAAAGGTACGGAATGAAACTTGAGATAGCGAACCGTTTCTGAATCCATTGAAATTAGGTGCAGCTTGTAGGCCCAAACTTTTTATCCGTGTATATCTCTGAGTTTTGGTCCATGAAACCAGCATCTGCGATGTATTTCAAGGGTGGATTTGATTATGTTGCCAACCATGTTCAAGTTTTAAAGTGTTTGCATGTCACAGGTATGAAGCAATTGCAGAATATTTCTCAGTTGCGTGATATGAATGTATTGTCTTGAACTTAATGATGTCATACACTGATTTTGCTCCTTGTTTCCTCATGTTTCTTCTCCGTTTACTGCCACTTCGGAGAGTTCGAACTAGCAGGGTCGCAGTCCCTGGAAATCCTTAGGCTAGTATTAGACAGCTTAAACCCGCCGACACAAGACGTCATTACGTTCAGAGTGAGTGGTGTCATCTAAAGTGCACTGTATGAGACTCCACTGATAACGGCATGTGTAGGAAAAGCAAGGGTTATGGACAGTATGGTGCAGTTTTCAGTATCAAAAATCTCGACTGCGGTGGCCTCCGAAAAGGTGAGGACTCAATGAAGAGCGTCTACCGACGACATCGGCCATATCTGGTATGCTCCGACTCCATGTGGTCCTGTTGTACAGCACAAAATATATGCCATGTAACCAAGGCTGAAAGAAAATTACTAAGTGCAGGCGCGTCAGATAACGCTGTGTGGTGGCTTAAGAAAAATGGAAGGTACCAGTCGGGGATCGTCTAGGCTTGCTGTGGACGCTGTCATCCAAAACTACTACACATCTGCTGATTAGTGTGAAATTGCATATATTTGACTTTATCCCCGGTAGTTGTTCAATGCCCATCACTACCGTGTAATAAAGAATGGCACATTCTTGCTAGCCGACGGCATTACCGGATTGCGAATACGAGTACCCTGTACCTCCATCACCCAGCTCACATTCTGTTTCGCTTGTTGAACTTGAACTGTGGTCTATCACCAGCTTCTTGAAAGGCTTTCAACTTGACTTTGAAGGCAGGTTCCTTGCACTAGACAGTGAGTGGTCTGAACCTATATCTGCTCCTCTTCTTGACCTTGTATCCAGTAAGCTGGATCCCCACTCTCTTCACATTGAGATGAATTCGATCTGATTTTTAGTGTGTCTGGTGAGATCTGTATTCCTTTGTGAATATCTTTGTGCTTGTAAACACTGCCTCCAGTCACCAAATCACTGGATGCACAGAAATCTGCGAACAGTTCTCCATTCTCATTCATCACTTCACCGAGTGCTTCTCGATCCATGATGAGCTCTCTTCCTGTGTTGTCCGCTCCCAGTTTGGCTGGCATTCGTGTCACCCGACCCATTAGGCTTTTGATATCGCCATCTGGGTTAGGGTCTCGTCTATTAGTGATTACGGTTGCCTGTAGAACTCCTCCTTCTCTTGATCTGCATTATTCCTAGGTGCATGGTGTGGCATTGTATGATTGTGCCTTTGCTTCCTTTTGATTTGAGTCTTGCTACCATGATTCTGATCGTGGAGGAGATTGGTTCCCACTACATGAGAGCCTTCGATGCTGTTGGGGACATCATGATAGCCACTCCAAAACCCAGTGTACTGTGCTCGTGGCGACAATATTGGAGTGGATTATTGACTCTACAGTTGAAAGGTTGGAGGGTCAACTTCCATTCCACCTGCTCTCGCAGATTCCAAGCACTTCCATGCCATACCGTCTCATCTCTGGGAATCTGGGGAGCCTTGCTAGGTTCAAACGTTGTTCGGACATTCCATGTCCGTATGTGTACTTTTGCTTTCATCGGGGGAAGAGAAGAAGGATCGGCCAACTGACTTACGAAGGCTTTCACCGACCGGTGTCATTTCGTCTCTCCGATTCCAGCGGGGAATAAGTTTGCTTTTATGTTTTATATTTTCCCTGTGCCTTGAAGTTCGTTTAGCGATTAGATTGCCTTTATGGGGTAGGGTCGGTAGCCTTATGCCCAACCTTTCCTCTTTATCCAAGCTTAGGACCGGCTAGTGACTAGTGAAGCAGTTAACCAGCTTTGGATCAAAGCTGCTAACCTTTTTGGAAGAGTCCTTTGTTAGGTGTTGTATCATGGTTATGCAATACCGAAGGTATAGCCGTATACATCATCCTTTGATTTCCCTGGGAAATATTTGGACTACGCAGAAATCCAGGAAGTATAGCGTACCATGCAGAAGAAATGCGGCTGTCAGATTGGGTAGGGTAGAAACCTGCTCCGTCTTGTAATCAGTATCCTGACCACCAAGCTCTGGGGACCAGTTAGGCAGTGGAAAAATGACTCATTGGCTGCTGCTGGCTTTTTTGGTAATCCTTGGACCCAATCAGTAACATCTCAAGTATGCCCATAAGTTAAAGTTTCCAGAGGCTTACCATAACCAACCCTACCGAATGCCATATTTAACTACAAAGGCCGATTATCAGCAGGCTACTTCCGTTCGGCAGAGAAAGACCATATGTATTAGACTGTTTATTATTCAGTATGTCACAATCTCCATTGTAAAAACCAGTCTCGAGAATGGGTTCGTATAAGGTTCCTGAGCAAGTACCTACGAAGTCAGCCCATCACGGATCTCCTCATAAATTCGCAACCAGTGAGACTAGGGACATTGGTTTAAATTTATAAGCACTAAGTTTATGCCGGAAATTACATAATTTGACAGCAATAAAAAATTTCTAAAAGAAGGGTGCACACACTTCTACGCTCGAGAGACCAGCTCTTCACTACAGAAAGACGAACAGATTAAAAACAAATCCAGCGATCGATCCAATCGGCATAAGCCACATTCGAGGGACATTTTTAAGAAACTAGCTACCAGCCCGTAAACCACTTCTTAGACCCAGTCTATCATCGTTGCGTCCTCTTCAAGGTGTGCAGTGCCTTCTAGGGAGACCGCTATATATGAGACGGATGAAATCCAAAAGCCATGCGATTCCGGTATGTGGCGCCCATCAACTTTCGTCTTCAATCTTTCCTGGCTTAATATAACGAATTACATCCGTAGCATGGAATTTTGGTCCTCAACTCAACTGTTTATGCGTCTTGTAAGTCTAACGTGTTCGATTGTAGAACTGAAGGCCATAACCCAATATTCAATATCCAGTATATTTTTAACGGGCTAGTGCAGACCAACTGCTTTCTTCACACTCGCTTCTAGGTCTTGCGGAACCGTTGAAGATATTTTTATCACTTTTTTGTTTCCGATGTTAGGGATCCCACGGTAAAAGAAAACACTTTTGAAGCGATCTCGCTTCCGAAAAAATCAGTTTCAACAAGTTGTTCTGTAGACGTCATAACTCAGGGACAGAAACCTTCAAATGATAAGGCAGATGCCACTTTTCCGAGGCGACAAAAGAGAGCTAAGGGCATTCGCGGTAAACAGATGGCAGGGGTCAACTTTATCGCTCCGGTAAACAGATGTAGAACCAGTGTAACGACACAAACATTTCACATCTTGAGTAAGGTCAACCCCCTGAATATCCCACGCGTTTATTGTTCAGCAAGGAAGTGAGGTGAGAATCAAGCGTCTTATCCATACAATCTTAGAGACCAGGTGAAAATCCTCACCTAAAGAATGCAACCGAATTGTCAGCCACATGGGATATTCAGCGAGAGCGTGGAGCTGCATTCACAAGGAAGATGACAACTAAAACAATTGATGAAAATATTAAACATAGATCCCACAGGCTTTCCGACGCTGCGGGAAGTATTCCCGACCGATGGCCAGCCATGACGAGGATGATCTCGCGTAGTGGGGGGCTGCATCCAAACTTACTTGAGCCTCACTCAGTAATTTATCTTCATCATCTTTCCTCCGACGGATCTTCTAGCCGTTTGCTGGCCTGTCTGGAAGTTGAATAACTAGCCTAACCCCTCTGATTTCGAATCAGACAGCTAATTACTGATGTAGCCTGCCTGAGTCTTGGGCCGTTAAAAGGCTTTCCACGAAATCCGTTTCACCAACTTCTACTCTTCCAATATATTTCCCTCACCTAAACATGTCTTTTAAAAATACACAGCATTCCCGAGCATATTTAAAATGTCGTCAAGCTGCCGCTTTTTAAGCTGGGAGAAAAAGGGAAAAAGTACTAGTGGGTGAAGGTGGACACGAAAATGCACAAAATTAAACTCGTTAATATTCCTAAGACACCTATATGGAATTGGAGGCTGGTCAAAACCAAAACAGAGAAATCTTGGCCTGAAAGCGGGAAACAACTTAGCTGTGCCAGCTAACGCGAATCTGACAAGTTCCTGCGTTCCACTGTATAGTTTCCTGACTTCCGCGAATGACGCAGTCAAAGGTTGGATCAACAATATCAAAAACATGGCTTGTAGTGAATCAGTGGTAGATCCGTAACAAAATCTGTGGTACAATCAAAGCAACAATGAGTTATATCAAGATTACAAGAACATCTTAACAGTCCCGTTGGGTAACTATACGATCCAGACGTCCTGGGGCACAAATACGTACTATACAGCGGAGATCGATTACAAAAATACAGTCGTTAAGTACTTGAGAGTCGGTAAGAATATTCCCGACAAAATGGGATCGAAGACTCTGTTTACCAGGATCAAATCAGCAAATAAGCATTTCTGGTAGCCAGCCAAAAGGTAGGCAGTCAGATCACGGCACAACCGTAAGTTGAAGCGGAACAAAATGTCGGGCGCACTGAAACTACGTCACGCTGTCAACAGTTCAGCGTCACATGGTAGGAATGTGAAGCATTCATGATAGGTCTCAATCGAACGAAGACAACTAATGAGTGCAAGGTCAGAGACAGTCAAGTAACCAAATAACACTGCATCGACTAAGGTCAGAGGCGCAATATCCATGATGACGGTAAAAATATTCAAATAAATGTCGATACTGTCAAATATGTTGATGAGGAGGGATTTCTAGATAATTTTATTTGTTACAGGCTAGGGTAACACCAGTTGACCGATTCGCATAGTTGCTTTTGATACCATTGTTATTATTAAACACCCCAGCATTTTTTATGAAGTCCCGTGAGGTGACCTCTGATGCCGTAATGCAGGAAACGACCAGATGCTAGCGAAGGAACAAATGTTTATTATTGACATGTTGTACACTAACCATCAAATATTGTACACTTTCCACTAAAACAGCCATTTGAACAAGGTGTTTCATTTTCTTTTCTGCCTCCATCCCGATTCGTTCTTAATACTCCTGCGTTGTCCCTTGCTTTTATTTAGTCGGGATCTTTGTCTATTGCTGGTAATTGCCTATGATTCCTGTCACACACTCGACATATACCACTTATGTCCAATCTAATCAGCCCCCACTACAGTGATAATAAAGTTTGCTACTAGGAAATCTTGAAATCTTAGAGAGCAAAATCGCCTAGTCGCACTAACACATGCTTTAAAGCAGCTTAAATCTGCATTTTTTACAACCCGGCGCGCCAACTTTAGGTACGGGATTCCTCATGATGTCGGATGTTGCAAGACTATATCCCAGTTTCAGTCAACCTTGAACCACTACGTCAATAAACTTGGAGCATGCAGGATTCTTGTTGTACCCTAAATGGGCGATGGCATGCTACCTACTGGTCCACGAAACATCTAGAGCCCAACACAGCATAATCTGCAGCAAATACTTAAGGACGCCAAGCCTTTTTGATAGCTCTACATTTCTAACTTTATGATTAGCAAATTAGCAAGTAACTTTTACGCGAACATTTAAGTTTACTTGATATATAAAACCAAAGCCGCATACCTGCGGTCAAACAACAGATTCTGAAAAACGTTTGTATGGAAATTCTGCCTACGTGTACTCATCATTCACGCAGCTGGAAATAGTGTGCCAACTTGCATACTAGATGGGTTCGCCTCCCCGCCAGCTACCACCTGGTTCTACGTGGTACAAAATTAGGTTTTTCTTATCTTATGCTGGAATTAACGATGTCAGGATTGTATGTTTAACGTCTGCATGTAGCGTTACACTTTCTCAGCCTATAAATATATACACATATAGGTTAATGACGCTGACGCTGCTTATACCAGTGACTAACATCAGTGAGAGAACCAATGAATACCTGGGAGCAGCGGATAGCTGTTTTGTCCCAGTACGTGGCTCCTCAGCAGTACGCATCCATAACCTGGGAAGGGATCAAACTTAGGGTCCCCAGGTTTCACGACGGGCGCATTAGCTACTGAGTCGGGGCTCAGTGGATCACAGCTTGCAATTTCTACAAATTCGCCACCTGGCGCTAACGTCACCAGAGGATTCCAGCTGGCTTCCGCAACCTTTGCGATTAGCAGACCACACAGGTCATAATCCCTCGTTGAAAAATCATAATACTCATCCAGAAGCATGTCACCCATGCACATGTACCGCGATTGTAACGGAAAAACCATTTGAAAATCAGTCCCGGTCAACATATTTGACAGTATCGACATTTATTTGAATATTTTTACCGTCATCATGGATATTGCGCCTCTGACCTTAGTCGATGCAGTGTTATTTGGTTACTTGACTGTCTCTGACCTTGCACTCATTAGTTGTCTTCGTTCGATTGAGACCTATCATGAATGCTTCACATTCCTACCATGTGACGCTGAACTGTTGACAGCGTGACGTAGTTTCAGTGCGCCCGACATTTTGTTCCGCTTCAACTTACGGTTGTGCCGTGATCTGACTGCCTACCTTTTGGCTGGCTACCAGAAATGCTTATTTGCTGATTTGATCCTGGTAAACAGAGTCTTCGATCCCATTTTGTCGGGAATATTCTTACCGACTCTCAAGTACTTAACGACTGTATTTTTGTAATCGATCTCCGCTGTATAGTACGTATTTGTGCCCCAGGACGTCTGGATCGTATAGTTACCCAACGGGACTGTTAAGATGTTCTTGTAATCTTGATATAACTCATTGTTGCTTTGATTGTACCACAGATTTTGTTACGGATCTACCACTGATTCACTACAAGCCATGTTTTTGATATTGTTGATCCAACCTTTGACTGCGTCATTCGCGGAAGTCAGGAAACTATACAGTGGAACGCAGGAACTTGTCAGATTCGCGTTAGCTGGCACAGCTAAGTTGTTTCCCGCTTTCAGGCCAAGATTTCTCTGTTTTGGTTTTGACCAGCCTCCAATTCCATATAGGTGTCTTAGGAATATTAACGAGTTTAATTTTGTGCATTTTCGTGTCCACCTTCACCCACTAGTACTTTTTCCCTTTTTCTCCCAGCTTAAAAAGCGGCAGCTTGACGACATTTTAAATATGCTCGGGAATGCTGTGTATTTTTAAAAGACATGTTTAGGTGAGGGAAATATATTGGAAGAGTAGAAGTTGGTGAAACGGATTTCGTGGAAAGCCTTTTAACGGCCCAAGACTCAGGCAGGCTACATCAGTAATTAGCTGTCTGATTCGAAATCAGAGGGGTTAGGCTAGTTATTCAACTTCCAGACAGGCCAGCAAACGGCTAGAAGATCCGTCGGAGGAAAGATGATGAAGATAAATTACTGAGTGAGGCTCAAGTAAGTTTGGATGCAGCCCCCCACTACGCGAGATCATCCTCGTCATGGCTGGCCATCGGTCGGGAATACTTCCCGCAGCGTCGGAAAGCCTGTGGGATCTATGTTTAATATTTTCATCAATTGTTTTAGTTGTCATCTTCCTTGTGAATGCAGCTCCACGCTCTCGCTGAATATCCCATGTGGCTGACAATTCGGTTGCATTCTTTAGGTGAGGATTTTCACCTGGTCTCTAAGATTGTATGGATAAGACGCTTGATTCTCACCTCACTTCCTTGCTGAACAATAAACGCGTGGGATATTCAGGGGGTTGACCTTACTCAAGATGTGAAATGTTTGTGTCGTTACACTGGTTCTACATCTGTTTACCGGAGCGATAAAGTTGACCCCTGCCATCTGTTTACCGCGAATGCCCTTAGCTCTCTTTTGTCGCCTCGGAAAAGTGGCATCTGCCTTATCATTTGAAGGTTTCTGTCCCTGAGTTATGACGTCTACAGAACAACTTGTTGAAACTGATTTTTTCGGAAGCGAGATCGCTTCAAAAGTGTTTTCTTTTACCGTGGGATCCCTAACATCGGAAACAAAAAAGTGATAAAAATATCTTCAACGGTTCCGCAAGACCTAGAAGCGAGTGTGAAGAAAGCAGTTGGTCTGCACTAGCCCGTTAAAAATATACTGGATATTGAATATTGGGTTATGGCCTTCAGTTCTACAATCGAACACGTTAGACTTACAAGACGCATAAACAGTTGAGTTGAGGACCAAAATTCCATGCTACGGATGTAATTCGTTATATTAAGCCAGGAAAGATTGAAGACGAAAGTTGATGGGCGCCACATACCGGAATCGCATGGCTTTTGGATTTCATCCGTCTCATATATAGCGGTCTCCCTAGAAGGCACTGCACACCTTGAAGAGGACGCAACGATGATAGACTGGGTCTAAGAAGTGGTTTACGGGCTGGTAGCTAGTTTCTTAAAAATGTCCCTCGAATGTGGCTTATGCCGATTGGATCGATCGCTGGATTTGTTTTTAATCTGTTCGTCTTTCTGTAGTGAAGAGCTGGTCTCTCGAGCGTAGAAGTGTGTGCACCCTTCTTTTAGAAATTTTTTATTGCTGTCAAATTATGTAATTTCCGGCATAAACTTAGTGCTTATAAATTTAAACCAATGTCCCTAGTCTCACTGGTTGCGAATTTATGAGGAGATCCGTGATGGGCTGACTTCGTAGGTACTTGCTCAGGAACCTTATACGAACCCATTCTCGAGACTGGTTTTTACAATGGAGATTGTGACATACTGAATAATAAACAGTCTAATACATATGGTCTTTCTCTGCCGAACGGAAGTAGCCTGCTGATAATCGGCCTTTGTAGTTAAATATGGCATTCGGTAGGGTTGGTTATGGTAAGCCTCTGGAAACTTTAACTTATGGGCATACTTGAGATGTTACTGATTGGGTCCAAGGATTACCAAAAAAGTCAGCAGCAGCCAATGAGTCATTTTTCCACTGCCTAACTGGTCCCCAGAGCTTGGTGGTCAGGATACTGATTACAAGACGGAGCAGGTTTCTACCCTACCCAATCTGACAGCCGCATTTCTTCTGCATGGTACGCTATACTTCCTGGATTTCTGCGTAGTCCAAATATTTCCCAGGGAAATCAAAGGATGATGTATACGGCTATACCTTCGGTATTGCATAACCATGATACAACACCTAACAAAGGACTCTTCCAAAAAGGTTAGCAGCTTTGATCCAAAGCTGGTTAACTGCTTCACTAGTCACTAGCCGGTCCTAAGCTTGGATAAAGAGGAAAGGTTGGGCATAAGGCTACCGACCCTACCCCATAAAGGCAATCTAATCGCTAAACGAACTTCAAGGCACAGGGAAAATATAAAACATAAAAGCAAACTTATTCCCCGCTGGAATCGGAGAGACGAAATGACACCGGTCGGTGAAAGCCTTCGTAAGTCAGTTGGCCGATCCTTCTTCTCTTCCCCCGATGAAAGCAAAAGTACACATACGGACATGGAATGTCCGAACAACGTTTGAACCTAGCAAGGCTCCCCAGATTCCCAGAGATGAGACGGTATGGCATGGAAGTGCTTGGAATCTGCGAGAGCAGGTGGAATGGAAGTTGACCCTCCAACCTTTCAACTGTAGAGTCAATAATCCACTCCAATATTGTCGCCACGAGCACAGTACACTGGGTTTTGGAGTGGCTATCATGATGTCCCCAACAGCATCGAAGGCTCTCATGTAGTGGGAACCAATCTCCTCCACGATCAGAATCATGGTAGCAAGACTCAAATCAAAAGGAAGCAAAGGCACAATCATACAATGCCACACCATGCACCTAGGAATAATGCAGATCAAGAGAAGGAGGAGTTCTACAGGCAACCGTAATCACTAATAGACGAGACCCTAACCCAGATGGCGATATCAAAAGCCTAATGGGTCGGGTGACACGAATGCCAGCCAAACTGGGAGCGGACAACACAGGAAGAGAGCTCATCATGGATCGAGAAGCACTCGGTGAAGTGATGAATGAGAATGGAGAACTGTTCGCAGATTTCTGTGCATCCAGTGATTTGGTGACTGGAGGCAGTGTTTACAAGCACAAAGATATTCACAAAGGAATACAGATCTCACCAGACACACTAAAAATCAGATCGAATTCATCTCAATGTGAAGAGAGTGGGGATCCAGCCTACTGGATACAAGGTCAAGAAGAGGAGCAGATATAGGTTCAGACCACTCACTGTCTAGTGCAAGGAACCTGCCTTCAAAGTCAAGTTGAAAGCCTTTCAAGAAGCTGGTGATAGACCACAGTTCAAGTTCAACAAGCGAAACAGAAAGTGAACTGAATGATGAAACTACAAAAGATATCTTCGCGTTAGCTATGAGGAAGAAACGAGGGACACTGATCAACATCCCTGAGGAAGTCTGCTTGGAAGAACACTGAAACTCTGTGAAAGAGATGTGGAAAGAAACCTGCATAAGCCTGTTAGGAAGGAAGAAGATGGAAGACAAAGAATTGATCCCGACGGATACATGAAGCTGATAGAGGAGGTAGAGGAAGATGGTGATGGTGAATCAGAAGATGAACCTGTGCAGCGCCGGGATGAACAACAAGAAGAGGAACTGAACACAACCTATACAACACTACACTAGACAAGGAAGTAAAGAAGAGTGCACGGAAAGACAAAAGACACTTCTACGACGTATTGGCAAGTGAAGTAGAACAGGCTGCTGGTAAGAGACACCTGACAACATTGCATCAAATAACCAGGTTACTATCTGGGAGGGGAGAGATCAAATCAGATGAAACCAATGGGAGATAGTGAAGGAAACCTAGTTACCGCCAAAGAGAAGAAACAAAGGAGACAATGGGTTGACCATTCCGAAAAGCTCTTGAATCGACCACCACCTGCAACCCGTCCAGAAATACCAACAGCAGCCCAGCCACGGAACTACCAGTGAACACAAGCCCTCCGACAAGATTGAAGTCCTGAATCCCATAATGCTTCAGAAATCCAGGGAAGCAGGAGGACTAGGTGGAATTCGACCAGAACCACTGAAAACAGACTCAAAGACAACAGCCAACATGCTCACACCACTGTTGCAGAAGGTTTGGAAGGAAGGAAAGGTACCTGCTGGTCGATTGGGAGAAGGGCTATCCTGCAAAACTCCCAAAAAAGAGCGACCTAAATGTTTGCAAGAACTAATGCAGAATTATGCTGCTTTCCACACCAAGCAAAATATTACGCCGCATTAGCCTGGAGAGACTAGACAATGCTCTGGATTCAAAATTACGGCCAAAACAGGCTGGCTGGCTTCAGGAAGAACAAATCATGTGCAGATGAAATTGCAACGCTACGCATCAACATAGAACAGAGTACAGAATGGGAGTCAACTGGACTCAGCCTCAACTTCATCGATTTTGAAAGGCCTTCGACAGCGTCGACCGACAAGTAGTGTGGCAGGCAGCCGTTTCAACACTACGGTTTTAGTGTCACAAGCCTTTATCAACCTCATTCAACAGCTATATGAAAACACCACATGCCAAGTAATCCACAATGGAAAGCTCAGTGACACCCTTGAAGTGAAGACGGGAGCAAGACAAGGCCTCCGCCTACTATCTATCACCCATGATTTTCCTGATTGTCATGTACTAGACCGGACTATGCAACAAGCTGTGAGGAGCGAGAAGAGGGGCATACGCAGGCTGGACAGATGAAAAGACACCAGGAGAAGATTTGGATTTCGCCGACGAATGATGATTTATGTCTAATGTCTTGTCTCACAAACTCGAAGGTCTAACAGAAGAGGCAGGGCAGCGAAAACGGGACTTCAGGTGAACCTAGAGAAGACAGAGGTGATGGAGACATCCAACAAACAACAACATCAACAAAAAGCACCAATCACCGATAACGGGATAAATCTAAAGGGAGTTGCCTCTTTCACCTACCTGCTTAAGCAGGTAGACGAGTCACGAAAAGCATTTCCAACAAACTGCAGACATTCATACACAACTGCCTACGCTAGTTACTGAAGGTCAGATGGCCAGATCAATAGGAATAAGCAACAAGGAAGTCTGGGAACGAATCAACCAAGAACCTATTGCCTAACAGATATGCAGAAGGAAATGGAGATGGAACGGATTAGGCGTACACCGAAAAAACCATTCGGAGACATCACGCACCAGGCTCTCGAGTAGAATTCAAAGGGGAGACGACGAGTTAAGCGTCGGAGAGTTACATGGAGGAGGTCGTGTGAGGAAACCATGAAAGGTTGTGGGCAGTCGTGGGGCCAGGTTGTAAAGACTGCAGAGTAAACAGTGTAATGGAGATATGCTACTGAAGCCATATGTTCCGCTGGGAACCCAAGGGACAAATAATGTAACAATAATCAATATAATGGTATGAATCTACGTGGCCAAGAGAGGTTAGTTAATTGCGGAAGTTACATACTCACAAGAAAATTGGATACCGCCAACCAGTGGCCCAGATAACTGTAAGAACCTCCTGAGCATGTGTCTTAGTTAAAACTATCATAGTGGTTTCTATGGGCACAGTAAAACCAAACTATAAGGAGGGTAAAAAACGGAAACCAATTGCAAACTATATCATGGTAAATCAAATTAGAAAGGGCCAACTGAAATTGAATTTGCTGAAATAGATAAAGTGATGCACGCGCTCTTAGATTTAAGAAATGACAAAAATAAGAAAAAATGCGGTGAGATTATGTTCACGTAAGGATGCAGAAATAGAGCAGTGAAAACAAAGAGAACTCTAAAGGCCACACTAGAAGGATTTTCTTACTATGTTCTTCAAAGTGGTACACTACTCACGTATGTTCGTATGATTATGACGCGGCAACAACAGATAGGAATACCTGAACGATATCCTACTCCCAGCATAGAGTAAATATCTTTTACTCAAATACTGGAAATCACTTTGAGATTGTGAATGGTCGCATAAATAGGGTCCCCAGGTTGCCATTTTGAAGTGAAGAAAACTAACGGATCTTTAGGAAGTGATCTTGTACGAACTTGACAGACACAGAGGTCAATCACCAATTATTCGAACTTGTTACATATCCACGAATACGAGACCAAGAAAAAGCACAATAGCGTAGTCGGATGGAATATTATATTTGCAAGGTCATGCCATGATACCGATGCGTCACAAGTAACTGGCTAAAGGGTCGATTGTGAGCTGTGCAACGTGACACGACAGCGTACCAAATGGCGTGGATTCTTGGCCGTGTGCCTTCAGCTCAGCGAGTCGGATAAAGCCATGAAGGTCAGCACCAATGTTGAATCTCGTCGTGCCCTAGGCAATTGATTCTGGAAAGTCTGTGATGCTACAGCTCACCCCCCTTGGCGGATTCGTGAGGACCATATGACAATACCAGCCGGAGGTAATAACTCAGTAATTTCTCCGGAGGTAAAACTCTCCCTATGGGCTGACTGCGAGAAGTGGCCCTTGGCCGTCTGAACTCATTCCAGGGTGTCATGCGATGAAAAATAAGATACAGCAAATCGGATTGTAGGTCAACCGCGATCCCGCGTTGTTTGACGTTCCATTCAGCGCTCGTGGCACCTGGAATAGAAACAAAAGTCTTCAATGCCACGAAAAAGTTTCGTAGAAATGGTAAATATCGTGCATGAATGTATCGAAAGTGGAATTTATGCTTATTTTCACTCGTTGTTTTCGAAAATATATGATCCTGTGGCGGTGAAACTTGGCACCAAAAACGGTAGAATGCGGTAGAAGTTTCATATTCCTAGTAGATGAAAAATTTGGTGCCTGGAAAAAATTTGAGTTTGAAAAATGGTTAGCATATTTCGAGTCGCAGTACTTCTTTGAACATGTGTTGAGATAATCCGAGAACCTGACAATCCGACCTGATCGTGTTTTTTGTTGTACTGGTGGTTGTTGTATCTGCGTATTACCAGACACGTCGAGAATTTCGATAACCGGGCTAACCGCAGATCGGCTATAGTGAGCCGAAACGTTACTTATAATGGTTTTGCCTTCGAAATAGCTGGTTTCAAATGGTTGATACTAACGGTATCTTCACGTTCGTTTCGCTCGATTATATAGGATTTCCCCATTCCGTTCGATCACTTTGAGTGGACCATCATAGGGTGATCTAGTGGTCGACGAACGGCTTCGTGATGAATGAATACATGTGATGTCTTTTGTAAAACGGGGTGAACGACGACATCAGTTACTTGAGGTCTAACACGAGTTGGTCTAACCGAACCCATTGCGTTTGTTAGCGTTGTCACGTAAGATGTTCTGTCGAAAACATGTTTGAAGGGGAAACAGACTCACCTCGTAGGCGAGGAGTGGTCCCATAGACGAATTCTGCAGAGGTGCATCCAGCATCAGCTTCCAACGCAACGCAAATACACAAAAGGACCATAGTCAGATACTCGGTCCACTGAGGTGTTTGCGGCTGAAAGGGAAGCTTTCAGCTGTCGATGGAAACGTTCTACCATGCCATTTGCTTGTGGATAGTAGGCTGTCTTTCGTGACCGAGTGCAACCCAAAAAGTGCCGTTAGAGCGTGATATAATCCACACTTGAATTGGAGCCCACGGTCGGTCTTTACGCAAGATGGCCATCCTAAGTCTGCGATCCATCTTTCTACGAAAATGCCAGCGACAGTTTCAGCGGTAATATCCTTGATAGGTACCGCCTCTGGCCATTTCGTAAGACGATCCACACAGGTGAAAAGGTAGCCATATCCATTAGATTCTGGTAGAGGTCCTACGATATCTATATGCACGTGGTCGAAACGCATGTCTGGGGCTAGAAAAAAACCTAAAGGGCCTTTCGTGCGTCGCATGCTTTGCACTTCTGACAAGCTAAGCATGACTGAGCCCACGCCTTAACGTCTTTGTTCAGCAGAAACGTTGTGCAATAAGCCTGATGGTGATTCGTACGCCTGGATGGGACGGTTTGTGCAGCGTACTGAAGACGTTGTGTCGACATCTCTTCGGAACTATCGGCCGTGGTTGACTAGCAAAGACAACATATAAAGTTGCATCCTTGCTGATCCTACTGTAAACAGTTGTAGCTTGAAAGATGTGGACACCTAGCTAGCCCAGCGAGGTCGACGCCTTTGATGCGGTCTATCAAGCTATCCGAGATAGTGCGTCGGCTGTAGAGCTCTTTGCTCCGCATGTGACGGATATCTGACGTGAACTGGGAAATGTAGTCCAGTTGTCGTGACTCATGAGGGAAGTATTTGTCTGATGACGAGCCAAGAGAGAAGGTTGAGGCATTGTGGTCAGAGAAGATAATGAAGTCACAACCTTCCAATGAATGTCGGAAATGGTGTACAGAAAAGTACGTAGCTAGGAGTTCCCTACCAAATCTGCTGTATCTTGTTTCCACGTCTTGCAGCCGCCTCGAGAAAAGGGCTAACGGTTGCCATTGGTTGTCAGTCAGTTGTTGCAAAACTGCTCCAATTGCTGAATCAAACGCGTCATCAGCAACACTCAAAGAGGCGTTGGGGTCGTGATGCATAAGCATGGTTGCATTCGAAGTGGCTACCTTGACTTTTCAGAAAGCAAGTGCAGCCACATTGTCTAGAGTCACGCACTTCGTAGTCCCTCAAAGTAGATCTGTTAGTGGTCTCATGACAGAGGCACAGTTGGGGATAAACCTTCGGTAATAACTTACCAGGCCAGTGAAAATGCAGAGCAGCTTCACAGTGGCCGGCTCTGGCTACTTCATGATAGTCACCACTATCTCTCAGTGCGCGTATACCTTTATTGTCAATGGTATGCCCAAGGAAGCTGAGTGATCAAACTCCTGTCTCGCACTTCTGCAGGTTGACTGTGATGCCATGTTTCTTGAGTCTTTAGAATACGAGGTCCAAATGTTTAAGGTGAGGTTCCTTTATCTGACTTGCAATGAGACAGTCACAGATGTAGACGTGGGCAAAATCGAAATCATGAAAGACGTCATGCATAAAGCATTGGAATGTTTGTGCTGCATTCTGAAGACCAAATGGCATGCGCAGGAATCCAAACAAACAAAAAGCAGCGATAATGGTTGTTTTCGTGATATATTCTGCTGCCATAGGTATCTGATCATAAGCTTTGAGCAGATCGATTTCGGAGAAAATGTTCATTCTGCATAACGTTGCAGTCAAGTCGTAGAAATGAGGTGTCGGGTAGCAGTCCGGTGTTGCTTTGGCGTTGAGCCGTCGGTAATTACCAGTTGGACGCTGGTCGTTGCTGTCCTCCTTGGGGACTATATGCAATGCTGATGCCAAAAGCACTACTTGAAGGTTTGATTATGCCCGGTTCGAGCATGTGGTCCGATTTAATTTTCGCCGTTTTCAGCTTATCAGGGGATGCCACGGGTGGATTTGTGGTTGTCACGTGATGCATTACATCGCTGTTTATGCACGAAAGAGTAGGTGTCAGTTGTTGTAACTCTGGATATTTCCCTAACGCTTCGTGATTGGTCGCGCCGCCTGACTGTTTAGTTTTAGCGGTGGCTAAACTCGGACTTATATAGATGATGCCGCCAATAGATTACTTTGTGTTGTTAAGCGTCAGTCGTCGATGACGAGCATCCACGCGTAGACCGTAATGGTTCAGCTAGTCTGTGACAATGATGGGCATAGAAAAGTCAGCCAGGGGAAAAATCCAGTGAACAGGTCGATTTAGGCATGCCGTCTCCCAAATGTTGCGATCGTCGTGCGGCTAGCAGCTCGAAGATTGGACAATGGGTCGTGGTGGCGCTTCTTTGTCGGTGCGAGAAAGACGCTAACTCCCGCCCCGGTATCAACGAGGTAGCCAGCTTTCCTTTTTATATCTGTGGCATAGAGCAAACAGCTGTTTCCGTCAGCTACGGTTGCCGTGAACGCATGCCAGCGCGACAGTTCTCCGAGTTTGTGTCCGTGTTGAAACAGCATGGCTTCCGGCACTTTTTAGCTCCTTCCCGTAGGTGTTGTGAAACCAGCACCATTTAGGGTTTCCGCTGTGTTAGGTTTAGTTTCTGGATAAACCATGCGATGGGTTGAGGTATGTTTCTGTGATGCTCAGCGTAACCTAGGGCTTCGATTTCGTAGCAGGTGTTTAACCGAGTAGCAGAGCTTGGTACTGCTGAATCGGTTTATCGCATACGGAATATACTTTGGAGGTGGGTCTGCTAGAGATCTCCAGTATTTTATCCGTTGATGCTGTCAGGTCATAGAGTGGAACTGACTGAAGTGTCACTAACACGGTTTTCACCGGTTATGGTAGTTTCGAGAGAAACAGTTCTCTGCAAGACCATTATCGAACGTTCGTGTGCCCCTAACTTCTCTCATGAGTGCAAGGACTTCAGTGGCTGAGTTGCTGCCTAGCTGGATATCGTGGAGCAATCCATCTAGGCGTTGGCGATCTGTGAAATCCCTTTTCCTCAGGAGTGCAGCTTAGGTAAGTGCATAGGAGTCACTTACTCCGCAGCTTAGCATATGCGCTGTAACTTGCTTGTTTAATTCCCGAGGTAGTAAACGCAAGAATGAGGATCTGTGACACCCTGTTCTCGAAAATCTGCCTCGGCATACAGAAGCCATGTTTCTGCATTATCTGGCCGGTATGACACGAGCTGGATAATGTTGCTCGTCGGCTTAATACGCATAAGCTTCGGAGCATGGTCAGACATAGGAAGGGGTCGTATATAGACATATGAAGGTTATCAAAGTGAAAAAGATACAGAGGTATAAACTGGATTGGTCTCACCAATTCACTATTTGTTCTTGGTCGGGCTCACCAATTTAAGATCTGTTATCACGTCGGCTCACCAATTTAGGAATTGTCTTGGTGCGAACTTGACAGACACAGAGGTCAATCACCAATTATTCGAACTTGTTACATATCCACGAATACGAGACCAAGAAAAAGCACAATAGCGTAGTCGGATGGAATATTATATTTGCAAGGTCATGCCATGATACCGATGCGTCACAAGTAACTGGCTAAAGGGTCGATTGTGAGCTGTGCAACGTGACACGACAGCGTACCAAATGGCGTGGATTCTTGGCCGTGTGCCTTCAGCTCAGCGAGTCGGATAAAGCCATGAAGGTCAGCACCAATGTTGAATCTCGTCGTGCCCTAGGCAATTGATTCTGGAAAGTCTGTGACGCTACAAGCCCTACAATAGAGATCGGCCTAAGGAAGTGTGGCATTGAGAACACTAAGGACGATTGGTCCCAACTGGTTTTCATTTAGGTCATAAAACCTTCAGAACGTCCTATCAAAAGCAGCCACAGCCTCTTCAGATGCCTTCTAAAGGAGATCAGTTCACTCATACTCAGTGGAACAGGCTAAAGAAAACTCTCGTCATCTTGCAGATCGTGAACAGTAACATTTCTCGAAGGTGACTGAATAATTATGGATAATATTTTTGTCCTTGGGTTATAATTCAGACTGGTTGTTTATCAAAATAGTGGATTGTTTTAACTCATCTCCTGCTTTCAGTTTCCGTTTCGCATCTCACACAAGCGGTGAGATGTCGTCTGTTGTATACTTCAAGTTTAAGGCAAACGTGAAAACAGATTCCGTTTCCTTTGACGGTTCGTCTATTTCTGTGAAGGATCTTAAAAGTGCCGTTAGACGAAGTGTTGCCTATATTCTACAGACTTCGATCTCATATTAGAAGACACCACTGGGAAAGGTATCTCATCAAGTTAATAAACATTTTTTAGCCTATACAAAAGACGATGAGTTGATTCCAAAGTACTCCAGCATTGTCGTACGACGAATCCCAAGATTAGTCACTGAAACGCAGAAGAAAAAGGTTGTGTAAGTTGACTTGATAACCAATCCTCGAGCTGTCAACTTTTAGAGGCCCGGATGATCTGACATGGAGGGAACTTTTAAAAAGTGTAAGTCAATAAAAAATGGTTTTTGTTCTTGATTCCATTGACTGAAAAATGGTCACTGCAATGCAGGCTGGTTTATATCATTTTTAGTCAACTTGAAACTGATGTAATCTAACCACGTGGTCGACTGTTGAGTCCCAGTACTTGACGTTATTCACATGAGTTGTTTTTCAAAGTGCTATGGAGTTCACATCGTATATACATGTTTGAATTTTCGACCAGATTACTTACTAATACCTTATAAGCGATCACAAACTGGTTTTAAAGGAGACTGATTCAGTGTTCAGCAGTAAGAATAGCGAGGCAGCTTGTTTTTTTTTATAGCTCACGCTAGGTTAGTTTGACCGTGATCTCCGAATTCGCTTGCTATGACCTGGAAGATGATCAACCCTTTGGGAAACAAATTAGAACCGCCCAGGAATCTAAATGCTAATTTTCGGCCCTCAAAGGGAAATGATTATGTCATGTAGGATATGTTAGGTTATTTACCAGTTTTGTGCTAAGTCTTCAGATACACTGCAGTACTTATGCATCTTTCATGAATCAGCCACTGGCTTAGATTTGGTTTGGAGTCGCACAAATATTGGGGGCACTATCCAGAATATGCTTAAGTATTTGAATTGTCTACGAAGAGACCATCATACATGGGACCCTTCTGCTGTAGTTTCGGTGCATTGTGCAGACCTTTTCAAGCTGTGGTTGGTGATACCTATCAAGTCTTCAGTGTTTGGGACATCTGATATTAGTGCCCTATCTGTCAGATACTGATGACAACTGTTACGGCCATTATCCATAACTGCAAACCTACCAAAATTAACTTTCAAATACCAGTGCTCAATGTCTTTTTTCTGACTGACAACTTCAGTGATATTGATTGTATTGTCTGAAATGTCACAGCGGATAAGTTTACGTTACTAAGTGGGAGCTTCTGTGTTTCCAGACTCAGCCGCTTACTGGGCGAAGACACTTTGCTTTGCGGTGGGAGTTGCACGTCCACGTGGCAGGAGGCTTACAGCAGCAGTGTAAGGCCATTGTACGCTATGGGGTACCAGCAGCCACATTTGTGACACTGCATCTCTTCCTTCACGGGGTATCCGCATTAAGGTCGGTGGCCCATTTTTATGGCTACATATTTCAACTGAGCTTAGTATTAGTAGTCACTAAGACTGATAGACCAGAATGTCAGTAGTTTAAAAGGAAATCGATGTAGAAAAACGAAATAAAATTCCAACTGGACAGAAATGGACGCTCAACTCCGAAAGTACATGTAGAAGGGTTTCATTTCAAGATAGCCGTTAATATTAATTCAGCCTATTTGTATGGGTCACAAAAGGTAGGAATCCGTTCATTTGGCGAAATGTTTCTTGACGTTCAAAGACTTTGAAGCAAGTCAACTGTCGGTTAACTAGTCCTGGATTTGCCAGTTTATTGTGAATTTGTTAGCGCAAAAGTTTTGCTTAGGTCATTGTGAATTTTGTCTTGACATTCTGAAGAAAAACTGGCCGAACTGTGTACAGGATGGTTATCAAATGACGAGGATTGTTTGGTATCGGGTTGGCGAAGGTAAGTGACAAAATCAACATGGAACCTGACGTATCGGTTAAAGCTGCCATACTTTAAAGTAGCATGCAAGAACAACGGGAAAGAAAGACTGATATCAGAGTAGTCAGGGAACTACAAAGAAGAAAGGATTTCAGAGTGGTTAGTGAAAAAACAGTTTTAAAATATGAGTGAATGTGTCACCACTGTGACCAATACTCAACATTGGTTCCTATCATATCGAGAACTACAACCAGATAGTCGGCCCGTCACGACTAAAAGCATAAGTCGGCAACTTCATTGACCACTACTGTGGCCACTCAGCTCTCTTCCAACCTGATCCAACTTTAAGCATCGCATGTCGAGGTAGGTAGTCCTTGGCATACATAACGCATGTCCAAATCACATCAGTCACTGAATGTTAACAACGGTCGGCTCGCTTGCTTAGCCAAAATAAGCCTAAAGAGATACCGAGTGTCACCTAGCATTGATGCTTTCGTCTTTTTCTCTACAAACCACCGGATAGAGAGAGGTCAGACGGCATAGACTCATGTTTATCCTCTTCTGACATCGCTCTGTTTTAGTTCGCAGTTAAATGGGTCATTTGGAAACTCAAGCATGTTCTTTCAGGAGCTGACTCTCAGAGTTGGCTATTCAACTCAAAAACCAGTATTTCATTCCGATGACTACCGTACTCCTGCTGAGTCATCTGGGAGGTGTTTTGACCTAGGTCGAAGAAGTGAAGAAAGTTTGGATTCACACTCGTTTGTCTCTGACGTTTTGCGACTTTGTGGATCTTTAGTTAATTAAGTAATCGATAAATTGTACAGGTTTTATTCTCTATAGGAGCGATTTGCACGAAGTCGTGAAACGTCAGAAAATTTTATTTACCTGGTTGGGGTTTTACAAACATTTCATTTATAATCCATTTACCTAATGCTCAACTTATGCAACTATCACGTCGCACTTTGATCTTGCAGTTAATATTATTGTGTGGCCGTTTGTACCCGATATGCGCTGTTTCACATGCATCAGGGCATCAACCATTTCTGTGACCGATTTAAACTGTTCATATCTGTTTGGAGTGCGCATACATCGTCATCGTCGGTTAATTCTCACCAGATTTCCACATCAGCATGGTGAATCAGTGGAGTTTTCGTGATAACCAATAGTTCATTTATTTACGGGAGCAGTGGCGAGAAACCTAGGTCTGCTTTGTATCCCTAAACCTCCAGTAGGGGTGGCGGCGGTGTGTAATTAGTCTATTTGATCCATCCAAGAAGTCGGTTAGTGATTCTGAGACTTCAGTCTCAGTAGCAACGTGTAATGAGGTACTTCGTCAAGCGCCCTGCTGAAACGTATGAAAGTGACATCTGCATGTCCGCTTTCTTGGAGTTTACCCGACTTCCCGTTCGGTGATTCGCATGAGAAAATTCTGATTTGTGCCCTGACTTGCAATTTCAACAACAGTACTAGTCAAACTGACAACACTTCGTACTGCTACTTTTTACAGGTGCGTTCTTGCTTGTGAGCTGTTGTGTACTAATCTTAGCAACAGCACATAAGTGAAGTGGATCAGGAAAAAACGATGCTTAGTAAAGCAAAAGCATGGAAAAGCAGAGTAAGTGAAAGTTAAAAAATGTTCAAAGTATCAAGAATGAAAGTGTATGCATCTATCCCATTATCAGTCTGGATGCCTATTGCCAAATCTTTGAATCATTAGTTCTTAACAGTGTGGACCCCAGTCAGACAGTGTGTGTTTTCTTACACTCAGACCTGTTCAAACTTAACAAGTGCCGCATTGCCTGATCACCTCTAGCTTCTTCAACCCAATACTACCTACCACTGAAAATGGCGATCTACTAGCGTGCGCAACAGATGTTGCCGTAACTACCAGTCATCTATCGCTGACGGCATCGGCTAACATGCCCTCTGTATCTGACACTGAACACCCTGCAGCAGCTTTAGCCCCTATGTGCCACTATACGCGAACACTACAGAAGTAGCTGTGATAACAATGTGATCTCGTGAGTGGTTTACTGACTTGAATATTCTATCTCTGAATGATGAACTAATAGCGTGTGTTACGTCCATTGAGCTGACTGATTTAATCGTGTTTTCACTGGCGTTCTAGAAAATATCAGCACCGGCTTCATTAAAGGGTGAGCTATCAAGATTTCTTTGTGAGGGATTCGTCAACCTCTCTTGAAGAGGGTAATCCGCAGTCACATCAATTCGTAAGACTCAACATTCTGACCGCCTGTCTGATTAGTCTATCGGGTACCGACCTCAGTCATTTCTCTCCGACCATCTTTATTATACCCGTATCTTCAACGAGTAGTGGTCGATATCTTTGTTTTTGCTTCTTCATCCACCATTGTTCACGGTCATTACACAAGCTCATGATCAGGTTGGATTTGTTTCTCATTATCAGAGCTATTCGGGATGTGTTCTCACAAAATAGCTTCTGACATGTCTGCAGACGTCCATCTCTTTCTGTCAATTTTTGGTTGTGGGTTACCAGCTTTCCTTACCACTGTTCTTCCAGGAGACAAAAGAACTCCAGATTTGATTTGCTGTCATGTTAATAAAACTGCCCGATTTTTTCCCGACTAGATTATCGTTTGTCCTCCTTTTGTATTTGAGCGCAAAGAGGCTTTTCAGCCACTTGCTTCAAATACAGACACGCGTTGTGACTAACGCGTGATCGGAGTCTTGGCAGATGCTCTAAAATAGCGCCAATTCTCTCGAAATATGACAGTAATGCGTCCGTGACGAACATGATGTTGGTGGGCACTAATGCAATGTCTCCTTATGTTTAAGATCAGTGTTAGCCGATCCTCGTCACCATTGATGGAGGAATCTGTAGTTATATCCGAGTCACCTTTTTCATCCAATCTGCATGTTTTCTCACTGAAGTCATCCTCTAAAATTTCTGTACCTGGGCCTTTTGACTGATAGGACCTGTCATTTACATCATCCAGACAGGTGTCATTGGACGCGCAGATGGAGACCGGAAATAAGAATTAACTGGTGTCGTAGTTCTTTCAATTTTCTAAAGACTTGTCCATGTAAACAGTGCATAGTTGATTGTCAAATGAATCATTTGAACGAAGTACGTGATACTAACCTACCACCCAAATAGTCGAACTTTTGATATTAGTGAGGCATGGTCAAACAGATAATCATGCTTGTTTTTCCTGTGCCTTTGAAGGAGCACTGTGGTAGTACTGGCTGATGATTAAAGAGAGATGGGGATTTAGACCGCGGTCAGGCTCGAGCCAGTGGGCTCCACTCAATATAAATACTAGTCTGCCAAACTACGGCTATCACGTGTAGTCAATTGATAACTAGTAATACTCAAGAATTTTTGACTCGGCGATTTACGCCTGATACAAAGTTCAGACGTAAGACGCTCCAGCGTCAACTTAGTAGTATGGGTTCAGCAGACTGGAACAGGGATTTAATATCCTGAAAGGGTGACGCTAGTGCCTGTTTAAGATAGGCAGTAGTAAACGACCACTGGTTACGTAATGTGCATGGAGATTAATGTCAGTGTCAGGATGGATGGTACTGCTTTTGAATCACCAACTAGTCATTAACGACTGCGAAGCATTTTTGTGTTCTGTATTGCCACCAAAAGTGGTTTAAAATCTAAACAGCGGGATTGCGGTCATGATTATAATTTTTAACGAAGACTGTGGTTTTCCAAACAGTATGTTAGCGATCGCCATGCCCGGTGAAGAACACGAAACCACTGGTTAGAAATACCGGTTCTGCTTTAAGTCGATTTAAGTAAGATTTCATTTGAAAAGCCACAAGTAACCAAAGTTATAAATGACACCTATCCTCTGAGTGTTCAACTGTCTTGTGGGTGCGAGTAAGCGTACTTTTCAAGAGGTTGAGTTGTATTTGTCATTCCCATCTTGGCACGTAGCACATTCTGTTGTTGATGTCACAAGAGAGTAGTTCATAGCTTCAGGAAAAAGGATCCAGTCTTAGTGCCATTGAAACGCCTTGACGTTTGGTACCATACTACGACTTGATCAGAACATCTAAATTTGAAAACTTGCCATGGTAATTAGCACAGCCGGGGTATTTGACAAATAAAGATATTTAGGATTGTTAGTTGCTTTACTTTGTCTATGTACAGGATTCTCGCCAGCTAAATTTGAAGCGCTACTATAATTTATCAATTCCAGTCTGTTGAAATGAACTTATCTGGAGGTTAAGCAAATCGGAACTATTCGTTGTATATAATAGGTAATAAGCTATACTTGTCATACGGAGGTTTATGGTACTTTTACTTGATTTACTGCAACTCCATCCGTTACGCAATAATGCCCGGTCCTATATTGATAGATGGTGATGACCTGGTCGTCCAAACTAAAACAGGCAAAGCACAATTCAAACCTGGGACTTACTCTCTGCAAGTTGATATATCAAGTCAAGGAGCCACATCTTCACTAGGTGGTTCACGTGCCTTAGTTCTACATTGTTGCAACTAAATACCTAGCCGAACTTATAGTCAAGACTAGCTGTCAAGAGTACAGCAGAGCGTTGACTGCGTTTACAAGTGTCTTCAAGTGTCTTTCTGGTATTAAAGACAGGATATTAAGACTGACTTGAACAGGATTTTTTGTGGGGTTGTGGAATAAAGTACCTCTCAGGTTCGTATCTTAAATGCACTGCAAAAACAGGTATAACGAGAATATACGGCCACTGTTCAAAACCATCAGTAGAGTTAGGCAGGGCTACCTGATTTCGTCAGTCCTATTTAGTTTTAACAACATCATTGAGTAACTATTCAAAGGTTCATATTAATGTAGTTCAGCAACTAATTTAGGACTTAGATATTGGGCGACGTCTCTTTACTGTTTAGTGCCATAGTTGTTTCTGAAGTTGCACTTGATCAGCTGACATTTAGTGTTCGCACTCGTGACATGACATTCGTATCATCGTACTGCACGAAATTAGTGGGAGTCTGTACCTGTCTTCTCCTTTGGTGGTTTATTAAAGGTTGGAAATTTTTGCATTCTCATATATGCAATTTCCGACGAGGACATGATCGTCGACGCATACATCGGAAGCCAGAAAAACATTAATTAGCCTGGGTCACTTTTGTGACTATCGCAATGTAGTGTCTGATATCGATGAAAACTGTATTGCTCTACACTTACAAACCTTTTTTCTGAAGGTAAAACATGTGAAAAACCTGTACCTGATCACTTTGTGGTATTTTCCAGACACCTGTGAAGTAATTCTGAGGTATTGTAAAGCATGTTTTAGAACTATGAAAGATATCACTTATTGTATGTTGTGTCAAAGAACCAACTTTGGTTACTTAGATGATTGTCATGAATATCGATACCATGGCTCCAAACTGTTCACTGTTTGCTTATTCTAACGTGATGCTGTGGAATGAACGACAATATATTTGTAGTGCACCACAACTACCTGAATCGAGCTACAGCGGTTATCTGACCTATTGACCCCATAGGTTATCAGATATAACTGTGAACCAAAACCAGTAGTATCCGTGTGGCAGTGTTCTTGTACCTTGTTATCAGGGACTACTTTTGAAACTGCTTCTTCTTCAAAAGCCTGTTTACCCTTCTCATTGTTGTTCTTCCATTACCTACCTACCTGCTTATAAAAGAACTTTGTTAATGCTTACGTTATTTTGTCTGAGTGTTGTTTTTATTCATTCAAATTGGCGTTACACTATATATATTCTTTGTTATGTGTATTTATTGCATTTTTAAATTATACTTGAAATTTCATTATTATGCCTAGTGTCTTTTTACTTTTATTGTTAACCCACCTTGGTAATTGATTTTAGCAATCAAACACGTCAGATACACCAAACAGCTCTAAGGTATGTTCCATGAGTAGTAGTGCTTACCTTGTTTAGCATGTTAATTTAGCTGACTCTGATTTACCAGAAGAAGAAAAAATAAAGCTTATGATGGAGAGATCTTCAGAAATCTATTCAGAAACAAAGTAATAAATAACGTAATGTAGTTAATTGTTTTAGTTTCACGGTACGAGCCAAACCGTATGGAGTCCCTCCGGCTGCCTACGTTTGTCACAAATGCAATCAACCGGGGCATTGGATTCATAACTGCCCGGGTGTGCGAGATAAAACTGGGAAGATTATGGACGCAAAGTCAGTAAAACGCCCGACGGGAATTCCACAAGATTTCCTATTGGAGGTTGCAGCTGGAACTCCGGGTGCATATTTGGGAAAATCTGGAAAATACATGGTCCCCATCAAAGACGCGTAATTTGTTTATTTTTGTAATGAGCTAATGTTTCAGTGAAGCGTACGCTCAAGGTAAAAAAGACAAACGACCATTTTCCGTCGAAGAAAATCCTCCGTATGTTTCTCAAGAAAGGACCCCACCGAAGCAGCTTATATGCCCATTGTGCAACAAACTATTCAGCGATGCAGTTTTGGTATCCTGTTGTGGGACGACTTATTGTAACGAATGCATCATGGGTCACGTATTTGACTCACAAGTCCTGGGTTCACATAAGTGCCCTAATTGTGAGGCAGTGCTTACAGATCATGAATCAAGCATTTTTGAAAACGCTCTTGTACGGAGTCTGATTCGCGATTGGCTTGCGGATGAAACAAAAGTAGTGGAGCAAGATTTACTTATTCCTGAAGATATAGCAAAAATAAATGAAAACGAAAAGGTGAGACACTTATGTTTTTAATGTTTTCTTCCAGGCATTCGTAAACTGTCGCCGTGTTTTAAAGCCAAAGAAGGCGATCGCTGGTCTTACGTCAGTCAAGTCTGCAAATACGAATGTAACGGAATCAAGTCAAATCCAGAATCCAATGAACACACAAGCGATCGCTTCAGAATCCACTTCTGTTGTTAAAAAAGAACATTTGTCATTAAACCCATCCTCCCAAATATCGCAAACCACAAACTCTGTGACATTGTCTAATTCTTCTACTGTTTCATCTTTTGATTCTGTTCGTGTTTCTGAATTGACTAATTCTTCTGTTATAACGAACAATACAAATGCTACTGTGGTCACAAGTTCTCCTTGTACCACTTTGGTGGGAAACAACAGACAAAATCTGTTGCCTGCCACTTGTCTTTCAAACACACAGCTTCCTTGTTTGAGTTATACTGGTTCTGCTACTGTCTTGCCTACTTTACTCCCACGTGTAAATAGTGTTGGAAATCCCCTTCTTAATGCGCTTTATAGCATACGGTTAGATGACTTACAGGCCCTTTGATTGCTCCCTCCATTTTACCAGCCTCTTATGGATCGCTCGTTGGCGATCCTGACTGGACAGCTGAAACAGCTTTGGCTGCATCAGCCGCCCAAAGCACTGGGTTACTTGATCCAGTGTTGCAAGTCAATAATAATCAGGTCGCCTTTGGGTTAGTCCCTGGGCAGTCTGTCACTGATACGATGCATACAGCTTTGTCCGCACCCGTTGAAACCTTAAATGGACACAAAATGCTTTCAAAAGAAGAATTCTATCGTTTAAAAATGGAAGTTCTCCATTCAGCTCGTAGAAGGTAAACCAATTAAACTCTGCTCAAATGCATCGTTTATTTATTTAGGTTGTCATACGATCCTATTTCTTATAAAAATTGAATCACTTAACCTCAGTTAAATAAAACGACACTAGCAGTAGTAGGTTTATAATCAGAATATTCATTTTATACAGAACAAACAAAAGGCTTTCGCTTACTTTCAGGGAGACCTCTGGTGTTACCTACCAGGTTATTTATTGGTTGATGTTAGTCTTACATAAGTGGATGCAAACTATCCGTGAGGTGATCGGTAAATAATCCTTTCGATGTAGTTTCAATAATGCACTCTCCAGTGCGAAGCGTATATGTAGTGCTTTGGTGGGCCATTATCTCAAATACTGTTACCTATTTAGAATAAAAGAGGAATAACAACCTTGATATTATTTTGTAAACCATGTGGTTCACAAGTATGGTTGCGTGTAGTGTAAACAATCGAGACGTTTATGTTGAACTAGGAAGCGGTTGCCAATGAGGAAGGGGCTTCAAATTCGTTTAAATTCTTAGTTCTCAGATTTTGCGATAATTTGGATTTTAATTTAAGCAGGCCTGTCATCTTGACGTTCCAAGATTACGTTATACGGATGGCAATCTCCCCACCATTGTTTATGGTTCTGTAGGTGCTCCTAATAAGTTAGTGTTTGTTTGTGATTATGTATAACACCTTTTTTACTTACCATTGTACTTAAGTTCAATGCTTTACTCATCCTTGTGTGCACGATTTGGTATGTTTATGTGTGTTATGGCGATCGGTTTTATGATCACCCCTCCACAGTTTTACTGACATGCATGTGCTGCCATCTTGTTTGCCTGTGGTACATACACTTCCTCATATCAGCGGTCCCACGTAGCAGTTTTTGTGTTTACTTCGGGTTATTCAATGTTTTGTTAAAAAATTTGATTTATAGGCATCGCCACCGCACTCGTTCACGTAGTCCTGGTTATGCATACCGGACTGAGCGGCTCCATGGAGACACTTCGCGTCATCGACTTGGTTTTGAAAGAGAAGATCGGGAAAAACGCCGACACCACTCACCCATCGACTACGAAGTCGATCGTAGTCGGTATCGACATCGCCACGATGATGATTATGAGTCTCATCGTGATAGGAGCGGAACTTATCGTCATCATTATCGTTCTGCATTCATGCGAGATTTTGACGATGATCGGAGGCGTTATTGTTCACGGAGTCATCTACGCAGTCCTGAGCGTCGATCCAGGCGGTCACCAAGACATTCACCTTCGCCTAAAGATGGCTTGTACGGATATAAAGGTCGGGGTGGAACTTTGTCTCCTGTCTCTCATGAATTTGCAGATCCGCGCCGATATCGGGAACCCCACATCAGTGGGGATTATAATGAATTCCCTGCAAGACGCAACCGAAGGTTAGTAAATAATATTCGACAATTTCTTTGTTGAAAAATTGATAACTGTCAAAAAAGTTTGAGTGACCAGTGAAAGTGGTTTCCTTTGCATTTTTAAAATATCCAGCTAATGAATGAATGGTTGACAAACTAGCCAGCGCAAAAACCCAAGAGTGTCAATGTTATTTGCTTAAACATATAGCGCTGTGAGAGAGCATAGACGTTTTATGAAGGTTAGTAGTGAGTTTCGAAAAGTGATGTAAACATGCAGATCATAGTTGTCACGAATGCCAAGGAGAAATTTGAGTGCCTTGTCTGATTTCGTCGACATATAGGTAAACTTTGAAAGAATCTCAACGTGTTTTGTTTTTCTGAGTATGCCAGGACTACAAATGAAAGCTTTCATATGTATCATTTGAAACATCAAGTTTAGAATACTGAGCGATTCCTGGGCCGAAAGTAGTGAATAATTAGGCACATTTCCATCAATAAAGACGAATTTTACATTGTCCTGCTTGATACCTGATTATTGAACCGCAAAATGGAATCTTATACCATATTCTGTACTAAACTCATCAAAAGCAAAAAACTGCGAGAACTCGGTAGTTAGTATAATCAAAATATCTGCTTGGATCTTACAACTTGCCTAACATACAACTGTAGTAAAGACGTACCCAAGATCAGTATGTTCAAAGAACAATTACACGGACATACATAACCACGCAGAATAACGTCCCTTCGTAGGTGTGTGGGTAGAGATTATAAGTATGCATCGGATGGTCTGAAAATGCTTCCTCGTGTCTACAGATCCATTGTGTTGGACAGTACACAGATGGCTGTTGACGAATATCTACTTTGCACGCTCTTGTGGTTTCGGGAGAACTAGGCGTCGGACTTTTGGGTATTCGTAAATGAATTCCGCATATATGCGCCATAGGCTATGTGACGTCAGTTGAATTACCGCAATTGGTTCTTGTGTTTCATGAACGCAGCATACTTCCGTGACTTGGGATTGAGGAGTTATGCAAATGAGAACTTAATGTATTGTCAAAGTTGTATCATTATCTTGATAAGACTAAGGACAATAAATTTTGTCCGAAGCGTATTTCAGTAAACAATACTGTTCCACATTGTGTTACTTCTAATACATCAACTAAAATGCAAGTGAGAATTGTTGTTCGATTTGGAGTAAGTTTTGACCGTTGAAAGTTTCACTTTGAAACCCTTGTCGTGGTTTTATTGTACCAACAAATGATCTTTTACTGTCTTTGATCGTTAACAGTTGTCACAAATTGAGAGGTTGAAGAGGTTGTAAGTGGTTTTATAACATTATCAGAGAGTGAAGGTAAGATAGGAAACAATATTCATGAGAGTAGGTGATATTTGATCGGATTTTGTCTATTAGTGGGAGCTTGAAGGTGGTTGGCATTTCGTGACTGTTCATATTATGGATGTCATTTCCTTTCATGTGCTCAGAGCTTATGTAAAATATGCCTATGGGTGTCGCTTACTATCTTGTTAGATTTGTGGATTGATATTTTATTGTTGTACCTTGGGACTAGAAAAAGCATGTTGCAGACAAATTACGCAATTTATGGCTTTGCCGTGATATGCGATTTGGTTTAAGTGCCCGGTGCACTGCGCTGCGGATTGCTCTGCTTCACTGTAATCCAGCAAAAAATGAGCTTCAATTGTAAACTCCTATTCAAGTTTGAGATCTTCCTGTTTGTTTCGAGTTTGGTGGTTGTTAACCCCGGTTAGATGTTAAATTACTATGGATTTTGAGAGGTCTCGACTGAGTGGTTCAGTCTTGAAGCTACTTTTACTAAATCATGGTCGCAAATCTTGTCCAATTACTTGCTTATGATCATCATTCAGTCAGCATCTTGAATTGTTATTAGATTTAGTTCATAGCCTAGTGTATCAACATTTACTAGAAAGCCAAATCACATAACTAGGGTTGCTAGGAGTGTAGAAATGATGGTGTCCCAACTTAGTCTTTTTGTTGTTGTAAGAAGATTCACATCTTTTCTTTCTTATAATTGATGAATGAAGCCACTCGGGTAAATGTTTAGTATCTGGTCCTCAGATATCATGCCTGAAGACTTCTTGAGGTCTGGTCGCCTTAGTTCTTCCATTTTGTTACAGTTTTACGATAACTCGCTGGATTTTTCTTGAGTTTATTTGTGAACCTGATCTGCTCCTCAGAGTGCTATGAATCAGTGATTGGAGAATAAGTGAGTTATAGCTTTGACTCATTAGTCTACACAGTTTGCTTTATTCCATGCAACCTAGGTTCCATTCCATCCGCCAAGGTTCAGCCGATTAGAATCTCAGTTTATTCATTTCATTCCACTGACAACATGGCTCGAAATCGACCATACTGTGGTATTCACTCTATAGTTTTCGAATTTTTAGATATTTTCAACCTTCATTTCGCAGAACTCTCACATTTTTCGTCTACTTCAGTAGTATCCATTCCCATCTACTTTGTCTGTATGGCATGTTGTTAAGATTATTGACTGGAATCGACGGATTTTTTTCTACAAGTTTCTGTTCCGATTTGTTTTTTCTTCATTGTTTCATCAAGTATTAACTGTAGTTTCGGGTATATGAGTGCTGGATTTATACATTTCCTGGAACCCGTGTTTTGAAATATATACTTTTGTTTATTTATTGAAAACTTCACTTACCGTGTTTTTGCAGGAACATTCTAGGTGCTTCGAACTTCGTAAGGTTCGGCAAACTGTTTGTCTTTACTGCTCACAATGATGTTTTGTTTATCCTTATTAAATAAATGTGGTTGATTATAAGGTGACAGTTGACTGCGAAAGCAGATATTCTATGACTGATTTACGATGCCATTGTTTATCACTCTCCACCCTTGTTTTTATTATTCAGAGCATATATCTCTAACAACCTGAATTGTGATGTAAACCGTTTCGAGAAATAGATACTACCTGTCCAAAGTCGTTGGTGGATGATGTGATTGTAATTCGAGCTCATCGACTCTAATGCACGCAGGTCTTAGCATCATGTTTGTTTGTTATCTTTGTGTCCTTTCCCTTGTTGCCCAGCTTTTTACAACTTATGACCTATTTGTTTTCATTCACTTATTTTTCTGGTATCAAGTGAGCTGTGTACGTCTAGTGTTGTCAGTCGGGATGCCTACTCTTTCCATTCTGATTTAATTATTCGTAGACAGACTTCTGAAGGTCTCCATCTGATCATCTGACTTCAGAGAAACTCCTTGGTAAACCTAGAGTAAGCAAGTGAAATAGTCCTTTTAAATGAAGATGTTGACAAGGTGCCGGATGCCTTGAGTGTCAATTTCAGAATTTTTGGTGTGCGTGCCTGGCCACCGGATTTGAAATTGCTGTTCGAGGACTGGTCTGCATTGATTGGTGCTTTGTGGAGGAAAGAGAGTGGAATTGTTGATCTCTTCAATTAGTTTAAAGTTGTGTCAGCTCTGATGGATCAGTGATACATAAAGTTCCTGTAGGAACATAGAACGTTCGTTTGACTTTCACTAAGTTTCGCCGTCCGTGGAACCAGTGTTATGTTCGATTACCTGTTATGTGCCCGGTGTACTGCGCTCCAGTTTGGTCTGTTCCACGGTATTACTGTGAAACATGAGTATTAAAGGTGGCTTTTTTTTATCGTGAACTGTTGTCACCACCTTATTAACATGGAATCCAAGTGTAGAGTTTTAGGTGAGGAAGGTAAGTCGGTGAGGTTGTGTACCCTAATCGACTCAGATGACTGCGACGTGTGTTACGTATGTATCGTCACTGTCTACCCAGTGTTGGTTGTCAGCTGGATTAGGCTAGGCTGGAGAAAGATGAGGGGTGGTCAGACTAAAACTTTTGGCATGAATCCACGAAGTTTTCGACTGTTGGTCTGAGCTGTGCAAGGGAATGTGGACTTCCCGTTTGGGTTTTTTGCGTGATGACCGGAACCAGTAATTAGAGAATCTAGAGTATGTGGCTCGGAATCAATAACAGTGATCCCGATAAGTCCACACCTTGTAGTTGTACTGAGTTTTACTATTGTTTCCCTTTTTCTTGTTCTCTTATTGTGACTTTCCACCACTTTGTCTACTTATTTTTCTATCTTTAATCGTGTTGCCTTCTGTCTTGATGTGCTGTAGTGAAGTTTAACATCGTCCACTATTATGTTGTTCGTCTGTGTCGATTCAAGTTGATGTTGTTTTATGCTTTCCGCAAGGCATACTTTGTCTGCTTATCATGCGTGAACTCTGACTAGATTGTTTATGTTGCGATGTTGGCATTGCACGTTCGTGTATTGGTATCATTTTCGTTAGTGGGTCCTGTCGAGTTGCGCTATGTACTGTGCAGCCGTCTGCTCCGGTAATTAAATTATATGCGTTCCTGGTCGTTTGGTTGACAACGTGTTAAATGTATTTACACTAATATAATTGTATTACTTCATGTAGTTGTTCGCTGTTGAGTGCGTTTGCAAGGTAAACGCACGTTTACTTGTATCTGTTTATGACTTTTCGTGATGATCTGAACTCCTAGTTTGAATAGTTGAAGCAATTTTCGGCGTCAGTTGACTTCCTGTAGCTGATGTCTTGATCACAATCATCGGATAGCTAAAAGGACTTTTTCTGCATAGTTGCTTCTCGGCTTTTGCCTAAAGTTATTGGTTTTCATGAATTAAAAATTACTATATGTATGTCAGCTGATATATCTTCATTTTTTTAATCCTCTATAGTCGGTCACCTGTATCAGTTGTCCCCCAATATGATGTCTCTGATGGGGAATCTATTGGTAAGTTAATTTGAGCGTTTAAATTCACAAAATTTAGGACCTAGAAATCCGTCACTTCCAAGAGATTCATCCCAAATGCAGTATGTTAAAGCTGGGCAACGCCAAGAATTTGAAGGTTTTGATCATGTTTCCTGCAACGCGACATGTGACATACTACCTGTCGATTCAGCAAAACAATCTGTTTCTTTGGGTCTCACTAATGAAATTATTCCCATAGATGAGTGTTTGGTAGGACACTCTGTCGACAGTAATGTAATTAGTGGTGAAACACTTGCGCCTCAAGTTAAAAAGGTTAAAACGAAGAAAGAAAAAAAACATAAGAAGCATAAGCACAAGCATTTTGATAAAAGGTAACCGTTCTTGTACTCTAATTTGATAAAATGTCAGGGCTTGTATTCAAATAAGTGGTGACTCAACCAACGAAGTATGTATTCCCACCAGCGATCCTTTTTCTTGCCCAGATTTCGAGTTGTCCGATAAGAAGCATTCAAAGAAACACAAGAAGCAGAAAAAGCATAAACATGGGAATAAAGAGAAAAGGAAAAAGGAAACTATAGATGTGGATTCTTCATTGCAGCACATAAATGTCGATACTGCTGATGTAAATGATCTTAGCTAATAAGCCTTCCCAGTTACTCCATTGTACATAGGTCATAGAAGTTTGTGTACATAATATTTTGATCAAAGTAATCACGTGTACGAATTTGTCGGGTTTTATTTTAAATAAAAATTTTATCGACAATGTGTTGTTTTTGTCAAGTTCGTTACCGAAAAGTCTAACGCGTATACAAAATGAATTGATGCTTTCTAGTACGTAATACAAAGGTGAATTTCTTGGTCGTGTGTGTGATTTGTTCTCTTGAATATTGCACGGAAATATCCTTTTAGGCTACGAACGTAGACTGGTTTTCTTGATGAGCCTGATGTTATCAATGTCACATGCCTCTACAGGACAAGAATTTTAAACGTGATCCTATAATTAATTGGAGGCTACCAATGTCTTTGAAGACAACGGATGATGAACTATATCGTGCCCACTGTCATACTAATCCCATAATGTGGTACATCTCCATGTTTATACCGTCTCATACTGGAGGGGTGTGATCATAGAACCTGACAAATTTTCAAGTATTATCCGTTAAATAGTATCGTCTGACTATGCTTTTTCATCACGTGTTTTTAAATTTTCCCAAGTACAGTGTCGATATCATTTCCTTGGTGGTGACTAGCATTGGAATGCAGCATACGCAATTCTACTCGTCATCTGAATGCAAGTGCATCACAGTGAGGGGTGATCTTTCCCCTCAGACTTGAACCTGTCACCCATCGCTCCGAATTCCAAGGCATTATTCACGAGACTACTTAGGCAATCCTTTCTGGTATAGTAATCAACGGAAAGTTACAAGCATCAATGGATATCTTCAGGTATTACTAGACGGGGAGCTTTCCCTTAGTGGTGTTGCTGCGTTGGTTGGGAAATGTTAACTAGCGGCGAAGCTTGGCTGTCTCCACATCTCTCCTTACACAGCTGTTGGGTGCTCACATCTCTGACTGAAAATGTATCTGGTATTATTTGTAGAATGTGTTGTGATTCGACTTTATTTGTTTCATTTCTATACTTCCTCACTTTGATAGTGGAAATATGTCTTATTGGTTCAGGGAGCTAATTCTCAACACCGCTACCTAGGTATAGACCGCCCGGTATCATTAGTCTACGCACGATAAGTGTGGCTCATTGTCTGCTATACGAATGTGCACAAGGTTGCTGAGTAGATTTCGGTCTGTTTTCACTTTGAAAGGGTACAACTCCCAATTTCAACCTTCAATGTCTATCTTGTGAATAATTAAGTATCTCTGCAACCATTAGCATGATACTTGTTGGGTTTAACGAAATTTGGGATGATGTGAAAGAAGCATCATCACTATGGTGACCAGTATTTGTGCAAGATTTCATACCATTCAAGATCTTTCGTTTGGCTACTTGAATTGACTCTGTCACTCTTATCACCGTATGCGGGCAGAAATAACCAAACCTGAGAACCTTTCTTCATTTCAACTTTGAGGGTGATATAATCCAACCGTTCTGTAACAACCTGTGGAACAGTCTGGTATTTCTGCAACCTGTCGTTTGTTCATCAGTCACCTGCTAATTTGGGGCTAGGTTAGTAAAATATTCCTGAGCAGTTTTGAATACACTGTCCTGTGTGACTGTGAGGCGGTGCCGGTGGATGTCAGAAATGCGATTGTCACTTCATGTGACTCACCAATGTTCCGACTGGTTCTTGGTACTTCGCTTGTACTGATCACTCTTTGTATTTTCATTAGGGTCATTGTGATTTTGTATGTATACACATTAATGTGCATAAGTCTTCAGTTTGCTATGGTATGAACCGCATCATATTCCAGTTTTTTAATATGTTTCAACAAACTTGTGTTGAATTTTATCAGCTGTGGTACTTTGTATTATATCTTTCATCCGTATGTTCCGCTTTATAACATACTTTACCAACCATTTCAAACTACTGAAATCTTCGGTAAGTTCGAACCGTGATTCTCGACATGGGCATAATAACCGGGATTAGAAATCAAGTTTATCCTCTTTTCTCATTCACCAATAACACCTATTGCTTCTATGCTTCCCGTTACCAATTTCAAGCTTCGAATTGGCTGAGGTACTTCAGGTAAATTCGTATTGAAATGTATTGTGTTTAGTGTCTTAATTTTACCTTATGTCGCATTCTCGATTTTTAAAAATCAATTTATTACTGTACTTCATTACTGTTTCTTTGTTCGACAAAAGTATTTGCTACTACAATTAGTCGTGAACTATAAGTCGCAACTGTACATCTGTGGATAATAAAATCGCTGAAGAAAATACCTTCACTAAATTTGTGTTCTCCAAAGTCCTGTCACCTATTACCTATTCCTCGTTTACTGCGTAAACTACTCACGTAGCATTTATTCGTCAAATATTTTCCGAATCCCCAAAGCTTCACCTGGTGTACGGTTACATCTGTACTTATACAAGAATAGATCTAAATGTAGTATATTTTAATTATCGGTTATTTGAGGTAGGATCTGCTACAGTCTAGCTGTAGTTGCTAATAAGGATTGGCATTGTGTAAAATAATCTTAGACAAGTTTAGTTCATCGTATGATACGAAATCTCAGCATCTTTGTTTGGGAGCCTTTATTTGAACTTGGGATTACTTTCGGCACAACCTGAGATTATGATGTCAATTATATTAGAGCTGTCCCGGAATATAGCTACGATCACAAAAGTTTCATCGGGCTTTATCTCGTAAGACATTTCTTTTAAGATAGTTTGTTTTACGAAAGGCATCACAGTAGTCCATAACGCGTTGATAACCATTCTTTATACCATTTGGAGACTAAACTTTGGTTTCAACTGGCGGATTGGATTCACTTACTCAGAACTTTACTTATGAAGTGTTCGTATGACTAGGGAAACTGCAGAAGCAAATCAATCGCTTCATCCAAACTAACAGATAACAGTTTTAGAATTTGATTTCAAGGTTACGAATATTAGCAGTACTTTTGTTCGTGTTATTGGTAAATTCCAACCAAACTGATTCAAATGTAGGTCATTTCAGAAAAGGAGACCCGAATCCAGAGACTAGATTTCATCAGTAGAATGCATCAAGGTTGTCGATAGTCACGTAATAAGTAGAAATCTAGATTCGTAGCTAAACAGTTTTAATGGACTTCATTTGATAATTATTTTTGAATAAGAAAGTAGCATCAGGTGTGTCAGAGAGAAACACTGCAAGAGTTTCATTGGCATGAGGAATGCACAGTTTCAGTTTTACAACGAAATTTACCATATCAAAGGAGTTGCGGTTGGTTCAACTTAGAGTCTTCCCTTAGCCGACAAGTTAGTCTTGTAATTGGAAAACACGCATCACAGCATAACACACTAAGTAAGCTCTACTGTAGATGCATCGGTGACCTTCGTTTTGTACGAACTTCCTAGCGCTGACACCTTCCTCTATCCAGCCCTCAGTCGAAAATGAAACTGAGAGGTGGGAGTTTGAGGTTCCTTGATATTTTGTTAATATGAACAAACTGCGATGTTTTTCGTAGGAAGTCATGAGTTGACAGTGTGTATACCACCGATCATTTGTTCCTCTTGCATAAAAATGGTATCAATTGAGTAAGGCAGATCGGCTCACGTGACACTTTGGAGAGTGAAGTGACAATACAGACCTCATTGTATGGTAGCAGATATCTAGCAAAGTTCTTAAGGACTGATATGATGAAAACAACCGTGGAAAAGCGTTTTAGAAAGATAACGAAGAAACGATCTAATCTGATTTTGGATTCTAAGGGAGATACAGGAACATTGACTGTGGGACTCAGAAAACTACTAGGAAAAACCTTTGCAACAACATTGCCTTACATTTACTACCCTTTGTATCGACAGGACATAGACGACATCAACGTGCGACACGCATCCCAAACATACTCAGATTTCCACTCAGAGCGCTTACGAGGGCGTACATTTTGTCAGCGTCTCAGTCTAGCAGGACAATATCGTCTGCGTAATTCAACTCAACCGGATGATACCCAAGATGTAGACCAATCACTGTAAAGATAGAGGTACTTATGGGTGTCTCTAACGGAAATGGTGACAGCAAACGTCTCTGGTGACGTAACTACTTGCAGTCAATACAGACGACGACTCCCCATAAGTATCGGTTGTCGGTAAGTATTCCTGTGTTCCGTAAACTGAGGAAGGGTTCATATCGGTTAGCCTCATCCAGGTGTGAGACTGGACGAAATCGCAAATTTGTTGTTCTCGATATCCAATTAGGCACTGGGTAACTACGGGACTAAGAACGTTGAACATACTGTTAGTTAAACTCCCCCCATGGTTATCATCAGAAGTCTGTTATCAACTGGAGTGATCAGTGAAGTAAACCAGTGTGATGGAACTTCGTGTGATTCTCTTACCCACCCTGCACCTTTGTTACGCTGTCAAATAATTTCCCACATCCGTTCTTAAGATTTATGGTGACAAGCCATCGTATTGTGTTGCTTCACATCTTTTGGGTTTCGAGACAGTCTTCTCAACTTCGAGGAGAAATGGAGGACCGATCTCTACGTCGCATTGAGGTTGAAGCTGGACACTGGGCGAATGAAGCATGTATGCGAGCCAGCTGAACTGTTGTCTTGAGTGATTTGGTCTGCCTGACGTTCTAGCCACACTCGTCTGAGAGGTCACGAGGTTGTCCCATCCCTTTCCGGTGATTATTTCACTAAGCATTGTCTTCTTGACATTATGTGAAATAAGCCTAATTGTTTGTCGAGTGTTATCTGCAACTAATGCCTTTTTCCAACTCTCGCCACCCACCACTAGCTGGAATAAGCTTTTTCATCTCCATTATTTTGGAGGAAGTTGCAACAATCTACCAGCTTTCGCTAGTGTTTGTATGTTGGTTACCGACTACTCTTTCCATAGAACACTGTGGCAGACATCATAAGTAAGAGGATGACTGGCATTTCCAGATAAGTGTTTAGCTACCTCGTCCCTGAATGGAACGCTTCGTGTTGTCATCATTCTATCAAGTGAATATAGGCTTAACTGGCCGTTTTGTGAATAGTAAGGCGGAAACATACCTATCCCCATACTATGTCATGGTTGCCGTCCGAATCCCTACTCCAGAAACACCACCAATCCTACACAACCATGGCTCATAACAACCAATATGATCTATCTGTGTCCATTGTTGATTCGATGTCGGTGGACACCATGTGAAACACTGTCTTCCCTCATACTTGAAGTTAGTGTTAAAAAAGATTCTTAAAATGCATAGTTTGTGAAAAAAAACTGAACGTTTTGAAGGTGTTCTATATCGTGAAAGAATTTAAATTCGCGGTAGAAAAACAGAAAAATAAGATCAGTAATCTTAGTATAAATGTTTTTATATCATACCGTCGTTGATTGGACTGAATTGATCGGTCTCTATTGGCATATGGGATCCTGTGTGGATGCCTTGATATTACCGGTGCTCTAATGGTGGTAATGATGGATAATGGCTAGCAGTGGAATCCAGGATGCGCATTTCGTCCTGTTTGGGACTTGTCAGCTGGATGTACCTGCTTCCCGATGAGTGACGTTGTTCCCATCTGCATTCAAACTCGGGAGTGATCGCTTCAAACGCCAGAGCGTTATCCACTACACCACCGAGCCACGGTAGCCACTTCTTGTGCGACTTGTATAGGTTTCAGTTCAATTGTTTTTATATCATACCGAGTCCGAATGCAGATGGGAACAACATCACTCATCGGGAAGCAGGTATGTCCAAATGACAAGTCCCAAATAGGACTAACTGAGCATCCTGGATTCCACTGCCAGCCACTATCCATCATTACTAAGAATAGTAATGGTTATTTTGTTGAAAGCATTAACTTCGACAAGCTTCGCTTCAAATCTGAAAAATTCATTTTTATGTGTCTACTTTGCAAGCCGTCAATGGACAATATTCATGACTTCAGTTAATTGCCCTCTACCCTAAAAGTTGATGCTTTTTCTTACAGAGAACTATCTAATTCTGATACCTACTCCATCTCTCCTGCTTTCACCATCATCCATTGCTCACGATCTTTGCTATGCCTCTTAGAAAATTTATGTTTGAACTGTTTTTTAGCCTCATTGTGACCACAGTTAGCTAGAATAAGCCTTTTCACATTAACCTGATCTGATGTAGTTCTGGGAATGTTGGAATGTTTATCATGAAGAGTCTTTACCATTGTTCCTAAAGCATACTGAATATCACGCTAAGTTTCCTCAGAAAGAGGATTAACGTCACCTTCGTATAAATACTTAGTTATTCCTTCTCGAAACACGTACAGCACGTCTTCATTTTTTATTCCTCCAGGTACGTTCTTCACTCCTCCCCATCCCCTGTGACTAGTAAGCCCCAAAACATGCATGTCCCTATGCTATGTCATGGTTGCCGTCCGAATCCCTACTCCAGAAACACCACCAATCCTACACAACCATGGCTCATAACAACCAATATGATCTATCTGTGTCCATTGTTGATTCGATGTCGGTGGACACCATGTGAAACACTGTCTTCCCTCATACTTGAAGTTAGTGTTACTGAGAAATAAATGATTGTCAGCATGAGATTGCAGGAGACGATCACTGTTGTCAATTCAGTGTCAAGGGACTACGTAGATGCCTTCAGACTTCCTAGTTGAACATTGAAGTCGCCTTCCCTTGTGACTAGATGTGAATGTTCTGTTTTATTTAGTGAAATCAAAAGTTTCTGATAGAGTTCATGATATGGAGTTGGTGGGGGCGTGTGGGTGGAGATTATGAGTAGGCATCGGGTGGTCTGACAATTCTTCTTAGTGTTTACAGATCCATTGTGTTGGATAGGACATAGACAGTTGTTGCCTGGTATTCAGTTAAGAAGTTTGTTGCCTTCTCAACAATTCAATGATATGTCTACACCAAAGAGTCCATGAGAGCTAGCTATTTTGTCTTCGGATACTCATAGGCTGAAGATTCACGGAAATGGGTATATGAGGTCAAGTGAATAATCACATTAGGGTCCTGTACACGTGTCTCAGTGAAATCAAAAGTTCTGATAGAGTTCATGATATTGTGTTGGACAGTACACAGATGGCTGTTGACGAATATCTACTTTGCACGCTCTTGTGGTTTCGGGAGAACTAGGCGTCGGACTTTTGGGTATTCGTAAATGAATTCCGCATATATGCGCCATAGGCTATGTGACGTCAGTTGAATTACCGCAATTGGTTCTTGTGTTTCATGAACGCAGCATACTTCCGTGACTTGGGATTGAAGAGTTATGCAAATGAGAACTTAATGTATTGTCAAAGTTGTATCATTATCTTGATAAGACTAAGGACAATAAATTTTGTCCGAAGCGTATTTCAGTAAACAATACTGTTCCACATTGTGTTACTTCTAATACATCAACTAAAATGCAAGTGAGAATTGTTGTTCGATTTGGAGTAAGTTTTGACCGTTGAAAGTTTCACTTTGAAACCCTTGTCGTGGTTTTATTGTACCAACAAATGATCTTTTACTGTCTTTGATCGTTAACAGTTGTCACAAATTGAGAGGTTGAAGAGGTTGTAAGTGGTTTTATAACATTATCAGAGAGTGAAGGTAAGATAGGAAACAATATTCATGAGAGTAGGTGATATTTGATCGGATTTTGTCTATTAGTGGGAGCTTGAAGGTGGTTGGCATTTCGTGACTGTTCATATTATGGATGTCATTTCCTTTCATGTGCTCAGAGCTTATGTAAAATATGCCTATGGGTGTCGCTTACTATCTTGTTAGATTTGTGGATTGATATTTTATTGTTGTACCTTGGGACTAGAAAAAGCATGTTGCAGACAAATTACGCAATTTATGGCTTTGCCGTGATATGCGATTTGGTTTAAGTGCCCGGTGCACTGCGCTGCGGATTGCTCTGCTTCACTGTAATCCAGCAAAAAATGAGCTTCAATTGTAAACTCCTATTCAAGTTTGAGATCTTCCTGTTTGTTTCGAGTTTGGTGGTTGTTAACCCCGGTTAGATGTTAAATTACTATGGATTTTGAGAGGTCTCGACTGAGTGGTTCAGTCTTGAAGCTACTTTTACTAAATCATGGTCGCAAATCTTGTCCAATTACTTGCTTATGATCATCATTCAGTCAGCATCTTGAATTGTTATTAGATTTAGTTCATAGCCTAGTGTATCAACATTTACTAGAAAGCCAAATCACATAACTAGGGTTGCTAGGAGTGTAGAAATGATGGTGTCCCAACTTAGTCTTTTTGTTGTTGTAAGAAGATTCACATCTTTTCTTTCTTATAATTGATGAATGAAGCCACTCGGGTAAATGTTTAGTATCTGGTCCTCAGATATCATGCCTGAAGACTTCTTGAGGTCTGGTCGCCTTAGTTCTTCCATTTTGTTACAGTTTTACGATAACTCGCTGGATTTTTCTTGAGTTTATTTTGTGAACCTGATCTGCTCCTCAGAGTGCTATGAATCAGTGATTGGAGAATAAGTGAGTTATAGCTTTGACTCATTAGTCTACACAGTTTGCTTTATTCCATGCAACCTAGGTTCCATTCCATCCGCCAAGGTTCAGCCGATTAGAATCTCAGTTTATTCATTTCATTCCACTGACAACATGGCTCGAAATCGACCATACTGTGGTATTCACTCTATAGTTTTCGAATTTTTAGATATTTTCAACCTTCATTTCGCAGAACTCTCACATTTTTCGTCTACTTCAGTAGTATCCATTCCCATCTACTTTGTCTGTATGGCATGTTGTTAAGATTATTGACTGGAATCGACGGATTTTTTTCTACAAGTTTCTGTTCCGATTTGTTTTTTCTTCATTGTTTCATCAAGTATTAACTGTAGTTTCGGGTATATGAGTGCTGGATTTATACATTTCCTGGAACCCGTGTTTTGAAATATATACTTTTGTTTATTTATTGAAAACTTCACTTACCGTGTTTTTGCAGGAACATTCTAGGTGCTTCGAACTTCGTAAGGTTCGGCAAACTGTTTGTCTTTACTGCTCACAATGATGTTTTGTTTATCCTTATTAAATAAATGTGGTTGATTATAAGGTGACAGTTGACTGCGAAAGCAGATATTCTATGACTGATTTACGATGCCATTGTTTATCACTCTCCACCCTTGTTTTTATTATTCAGAGCATATATCTCTAACAACCTGAATTGTGATGTAAACCGTTTCGAGAAATAGATACTACCTGTCCAAAGTCGTTGGTGGATGATGTGATTGTAATTCGAGCTCATCGACTCTAATGCACGCAGGTCTTAGCATCATGTTTGTTTGTTATCTTTGTGTCCTTTCCCTTGTTGCCCAGCTTTTTACAACTTATGACCTATTTGTTTTCATTCACTTATTTTTCTGGTATCAAGTGAGCTGTGTACGTCTAGTGTTGTCAGTCGGGATGCCTACTCTTTCCATTCTGATTTAATTATTCGTAGACAGACTTCTGAAGGTCTCCATCTGATCATCTGACTTCAGAGAAACTCCTTGGTAAACCTAGAGTAAGCAAGTGAAATAGTCCTTTTAAATGAAGATGTTGACAAGGTGCCGGATGCCTTGAGTGTCAATTTCAGAATTTTTGGTGTGCGTGCCTGGCCACCGGATTTGAAATTGCTGTTCGAGGACTGGTCTGCATTGATTGGTGCTTTGTGGAGGAAAGAGAGTGGAATTGTTGATCTCTTCAATTAGTTTAAAGTTGTGTCAGCTCTGATGGATCAGTGATACATAAAGTTCCTGTAGGAACATAGAACGTTCGTTTGACTTTCACTAAGTTTCGCCGTCCGTGGAACCAGTGTTATGTTCGATTACTGTTATGTGCCCGGTGTACTGCGCTCCAGTTTGGTCTGTTCCACGGTATTACTGTGAAACATGAGTATTAAAGGTGGCTTTTTTTTATCGTGAACTGTTGTCACCACCTTATTAACATGGAATCCAAGTGTAGAGTTTTAGGTGAGGAAGGTAAGTCGGTGAGGTTGTGTACCCTAATCGACTCAGATGACTGCGACGTGTGTTACGTATGTATCGTCACTGTCTACCCAGTGTTGGTTGTCAGCTGGATTAGGCTAGGCTGGAGAAAGATGAGGGGTGGTCAGACTAAAACTTTTGGCATGAATCCACGAAGTTTTCGACTGTTGGTCTGAGCTGTGCAAGGGAATGTGGACTTCCCGTTTGGGTTTTTTGCGTGATGACCGGAACCAGTAATTAGAGAATCTAGAGTATGTGGCTCGGAATCAATAACAGTGATCCCGATAAGTCCACACCTTGTAGTTGTACTGAGTTTTACTATTGTTTCCCTTTTTCTTGTTCTCTTATTGTGACTTTCCACCACTTTGTCTACTTATTTTTCTATCTTTAATCGTGTTGCCTTCTGTCTTGATGTGCTGTAGTGAAGTTGAATGTCGTTTTCTGTTAGATTTATTGCGAAGCGGTGAGTGTATGGGATTATTTTCGGCCCTGAAATGCCTTAGGGAAGTTGAAACTGTGGGTATTTGTTTCCATCTTCTTGAAGCCTTCGCTTTCATAAGAGGATGTATCATCAGCGTCAACTTCTATCTGTAAGTGTGAAAGGCTTTCTGCTGTCGTGCAACCTTCCAACCAGGAGTATATCTTCACCGTGTGACTAATTGTAATTGTTTTTCTTGCTGCTATCAAGCAAACCTTATGGTGTGTTCACACTAGCCTAGGTTGTTGTGTCACTGTGATTTGCAAAATGGTTCACAACTTCAGGGTTTTGGTTTTCGACGGTAATGAAGGTGAAACGTTATAGAGGAGAATCAATGTGGAAGAACTCAAGATCCCAGTTGTAGAAAGATTTCAGAAAAACGAAGTCAAATAATATATGAGATATCATATTTTTGAGGAACAATCATTTTCTCAAACAAATTGACAGGCTGCACAACCACAAATTGATCTACAATCATCAGAGTGTATCAATGCTAACTGATGCATCATTCTAGAAGTGAAACATCTGAGTTCATACGAGATGTATGGTACAAATTTAAAGTAACTGGAATGTTTCTTATATGTTATCAGTCGAAGACTGGAAGTAGTCAATTAATTAACCAATCATTTGGTGCTGAATACAATACAAAATTTCAAATGCTCTTTGTCATCCTCTACAGATATTCGATAAGCTTAAACTTTGTGCATTTTTATCTCTTTACATACGTAATTTGTTATTCTATTCTTTGTGTTTAATCAATGCAAATAGTCAAGTATTTTTTGCTTTCCTTTGCTAGTAGGTAAACTAAACATTTACTTCTCTTCGCATATTGATCCTATATAAAAATCAGGAAACTCTACATTGTTTTGTTGTGGACAGTTTATATGTTACTGTTAGCGTTCACTTACAAAGTTATGTAATTAAATGAATTTTTTCAGTAAGTGTATTAGGGACTGATTATCTGAGAATTTTATCTATGGTTTGTCAGGTGTTTTGGTAATAACTCATTTTCTGTACAAATACCATGGCTAGTTGGACTAAATGTGGGTTGTATTATTATTATTTGTCCCTTGAGTTCCCAGTGGAACATAAAGCTTCAGTAGCACGTCGTAATTTCACTCCTCTGCAGTCTGTTCAACCTGGCTCCACGACTGCCAACAACCTTTCATTTCTTCTTCACACGACCTCCTCCATGTCACACTCAGCTGAGATGCCCAACTCGTCGTCTCCGGGATCTTGTGCAGCAGATTTCCATACTGATTTCAGATTAATGAAGGCCTGTCCTGCTGTCTTTCCGATCCTGGCTTTGATGTCTTCATTTGTCCCTGTGCCACCCGTAGTTGAAACGATGCTGCCTGCAGGTAGGTGAAAGAGGCAACTCCCTTTAGATTTATCCCGTTATCGGTGATTGGTGCTTTTTGTTGATGTTGTTGTTGGTTGGATATCTCCATCACCTCTGTCTTCTCTAGGTTCACCTGAAGTCCCGTTTTCGCTGCCCTGCCTCTTCTGTTAACCTTGCAAATATAATATTCCACCCGACTACGCTATTGTGCTTTTTCTTGGTCTCGTATTCGTGGATATGTAACAAGTTCGAATAATTAGTGATTGACCTCTGTGTCCGTCAAGTTCATACAAGATCACTTCCTAAAGATCCGTTAGTTTTCTTCACTTCAAAATGGCAACCTGGGGACCCTATTTATGCGACCATTCACAATCTCAAAGTGATTTCCAGTATTTGAGTAAAAGATATTTACTCTATGCTGGGAGTAGGATATCGTTCAGGTATTCCTATCTGTTGTTGCCGCGTCATAATCATACGAACATACGTGAGTAGTGTACCACTTTGAAGAACATAGTAAGAAAATCCTTCTAGTGTGGCCTTTAGAGTTCTCTTTGTTTTCACTGCTCTATTTCTGCATCCTTACGTGAACATAATCTCACCGCATTTTTTCTTATTTTTGTCATTTCTTAAATCTAAGAGCGCGTGCATCACTTTATCTATTTCAGCAAATTCAATTTCAGTTGGCCCTTTCTAATTTGATTTACCATGATATAGTTTGCAATTGGTTTCCGTTTTTTACCCTCCTTATAGTTTGGTTTTACTGTGCCCATAGAAACCACTATGATAGTTTTAACTAAGACACATGCTCAGGAGGTTCTTACAGTTATCTGGGCCACTGGTTGGCGGTATCCAATTTTCTTGTGAGTATGTAACTTCCGCAATTAACTAACCTCTCTTGGCCACGTAGATTCATACCATTATATTGATTATTGTTACATTATTTGTCCCTTGGGTTCCCAGCGGAACATATGGCTTCAGTAGCATATCTCCATTACACTGTTTACTCTGCAGTCTTTACAACCTGGCCCCACGACTGCCCACAACCTTTCATGGTTTCCTCACACGACCTCCTCCATGTAACTCTCCGACGCTTAACTCGTCGTCTCCCCTTTGAATTCTACTCGAGAGCCTGGTGCGTGATGTCTCCGAATGGTTTTTTCGGTGTACGCCTAATCCGTTCCATCTCCATTTCCTTCTGCATATCTGTTAGGCAATAGGTTCTTGGTTGATTCGTTCCCAGACTTCCTTGTTGCTTATTCCTATTGATCTGGCCATCTGACCTTCAGTAACTAGCGTAGGCAGTTGTGTATGAATGTCTGCAGTTTGTTGGAAATGCTTTTCGTGACTCGTCTACCTGCTTAAGCAGGTAGGTGAAAGAGGCAACTCCCTTTAGATTTATCCCGTTATCGGTGATTGGTGCTTTTTGTTGATGTTGTTGTTTGTTGGATGTCTCCATCACCTCTGTCTTCTCTAGGTTCACCTGAAGTCCCGTTTTCGCTGCCCTGCCTCTTCTGTTAGACCTTCGAGTTTGTGAGACAAGACATTAGACATAAATCATCATTCGTCGGCGAAATCCAAATCTTCTCCTGGTGTCTTTTCATCTGTCCAGCCTGCGTATGCCCCTCTTCTCGCTCCTCACAGCTTGTTGCATAGTCCGGTCTAGTACATGACAATCAGGAAAATCATGGGTGATAGATAGTAGGCGGAGGCCTTGTCTTGCTCCCGTCTTCACTTCAAGGGTGTCACTGAGCTTTCCATTGTGGATTACTTGGCATGTGGTGTTTTCATATAGCTGTTGAATGAGGTTGATAAAGGCTTGTGACACTAAAACCGTAGTGTTGAAACGGCTGCCTGCCACACTACTTGTCGGTCGACGCTGTCGAAGGCCTTTCAAAATCGATGAAGTTGAGGCTGAGTCCAGTTGACTCCCATTCTGTACTCTGTTCTATGTTGATGCGTAGCGTTGCAATTTCATCTGCACATGATTTGTTCTTCCTGAAGCCAGCCAGCCTGTTTTGGCCGTAATTTTGAATCCAGAGCATTGTCTAGTCTCTCCAGGCTAATGCGGCGTAATATTTTGCTTGGTGTGGAAAGCAGCATAATTCTGCATTAGTTCTTGCAAACATTTAGGTCGCTCTTTTTTGGGAGTTTTGCAGGATAGCCCTTCTCCCAATCGACCAGCAGGTACCTTTCCTTCCTTCCAAACCTTCTGCAACAGTGGTGTGAGCATGTTGGCTGTTGTCTTTGAGTCTGTTTTCAGTGGTTCTGGTCGAATTCCACCTAGTCCTCCTGCTTCCCTGGATTTCTGAAGCATTATGGGATTCAGGACTTCAATCTTGTCGGAGGGCTTGTGTTCACTGGTAGTTCCGTGGCTGGGCTGCTGTTGGTATTTCTGGACGGGTTGCAGGTGGTGGTCGATTCAAGAGCTTTTCGGAATGGTCAACCCATTGTCTCCTTTGTTTCTTCTCTTTGGCGGTAACTAGGTTTCCTTCACTATCTCCCATTGGTTTCATCTGATTTGATCTCTCCCCTCCCAGATAGTAACCTGGTTATTTGATGCAATGTTGTCAGGTGTCTCTTACCAGCAGCCTGTTCTACTTCACTTGCCAATACGTCGTAGAAGTGTCTTTTGTCTTTCCGTGCACTCTTCTTTACTTCCTTGTCTAGTGTAGTGTTGTATAGGTTGTGTTCAGTTCCTCTTCTTGTTGTTCATCCCGGCGCTGCACAGGTTCATCTTCTGATTCACCATCACCATCTTCCTCTACCTCCTCTATCAGCTTCATGTATCCGTCGGGATCAATTCTTTGTCTTCCATCTTCTTCCTTCCTAACAGGCTTATGCAGGTTTCTTTCCACATCTCTTTCACAGAGTTTCAGTGTTCTTCCAAGCAGACTTCCTCAGGGATGTTGATCAGTGTCCCTCGTTTCTTCCTCATAGCTAACGCGAAGATATCTTTTGTAGTTTCATCATTCAGTTCACTTTCTGTTTCGCTTGTTGAACTTGAACTGTGGTCTATCACCAGCTTCTTGAAAGGCTTTCAACTTGACTTTGAAGGCAGGTTCCTTGCACTAGACAGTGAGTGGTCTGAACCTATATCTGCTCCTCTTCTTGACCTTGTATCCAGTAGGCTGGATCCCCACTCTCTTCACATTGAGATGAATTCGATCTGATTTTTAGTGTGTCTGGTGAGATCTGTATTCCTTTGTGAATATCTTTGTGCTTGTAAACACTGCCTCCAGTCACCAAATCACTGGATGCACAGAAATCTGCGAACAGTTCTCCATTCTCATTCATCACTTCACCGAGTGCTTCTCGATCCATGATGAGCTCTCTTCCTGTGTTGTCCGCTCCCAGTTTGGCTGGCATTCGTGTCACCCGACCCATTAGGCTTTTGATATCGCCATCTGGGTTAGGGTCTCGTCTATTAGTGATTACGGTTGCCTGTAGAACTCCTCCTTCTCTTGATCTGCATTATTCCTAGGTGCATGGTGTGGCATTGTATGATTGTGCCTTTGCTTCCTTTTGATTTGAGTCTTGCTACCATGATTCTGATCGTGGAGGAGATTGGTTCCCACTACATGAGAGCCTTCGATGCTGTTGGGGACATCATGATTGGATTACTGACTCTGCAGTTGACAGTTTGGAGAGTCGACTTCCATTCCACCTGCTCTCGCAGATTCCGAGCACTTCCATGCCATACCGTCTCATCTCTGGGAATCTGGGGAGCCTTGCTAGGTTCAAACGTTGTTCGGACATTCCATGTCCGTATGTGTACTTTTGCTTTCATCGGGGGAAGAGAAGAAGGATCGGCCAACTGACTTACGAAGGCTTTCACCGACCGGTGTCATTTCGTCTCTCCGATTCCAGCGAGGAATAAATTTGTTTTTTTTAATAATTTCTTTGTGCTTTGAAGTTTGTTTAGCGATTTGTTTGGTTTTATGGGGTGGGGTTGCTAGTCCTATGCCCAACCTTTCCTCTTTATCCAAGTTTAGGACCGGCTAGTAACTAGTGGACTAGTTAACCGGCCGAGGTTAAATTTGGGTTGTAAAGGATTGTTAATCTAACTCCCAGCATAACCGTGTGCTGTAAGTTTTCCTTTAACTGTGACATGATGGTTGATTGCGCTAGCATTTTTTACAAGTATTCCTACACTTAATCTATTGATTTTAATAGTCGATTAGTCAATAAATCATGAGTGGGTTTTAATGAAGTATATCGAAGTGTTTCAACTGAGTTTTCTAGAATAACGGTGTGATTTTTATTCGCGAACAAAATTAATGCACTGAATTTTGACTGGCACTTTATCAACACTTCGATATAATGGAAAAGGAATATTTATTGATTGGTGTCTGTCGATATGGCTTGAGTAACTGACAGCTGCATATGTCCTTTTGTAATATTTTTGATATGATCAAAACATTCTTGTAGTTTATAATCTCCTTGTATGCCACTGTCCTCTGCACTTCCATGGCGAATTTTTAAAAGTAGTAAATAATTCAGATTTCTTATCGTATAAGTAATTATTCGAGGCTAAATAATGTCCTTTTACGTTATGATTTCCACCGTCACTCATTGTATGACACCTTTTAGGATATGAACGATAAATATGTGATGTTAAAGTTGGTAAATAATCTATAACTTCATGAGTCTATTTACTGTAATATTATCGGGAACTAGTGAGCCAGAAGTGACATGACATGTCGCTGATTGGTCTATAAAGTCGACTTCCAACTAGTGGGTCACAGGTTTGTACCCCGACCTATTTACTGTGGTTTGTCTGGCCAAGTAGTTTAATTAGCCCACACGTCGTAGAAGTGGGTTAATGCCTAGTGTATGAACATCTGTGTGATTGTTGAGAGTTTAGCTTTAATTTGATGTTGAGATTCTGTGAATTATGATGAATGATAACCGGGATCCGTAACTTAAAATAAAGATGTTTTACTGAACAGTGAAAAAGCAGAAATGAAGTCAGATTTTTGTCTTCATACGATTGTTTTTCTTCAAAGTGTTGTAAAAGGAAATGTACAGTATGTAAAACGTTGTGCAGAAATACAATAATATCTGAGAAAAAATTCACAGAATTAAAACAACATCATAAAAAGCTAGAATCACTTTAAAAGAACGAATGATTGGAGGTTTATAATTGATTCATTGTCTTTAAAAGGATATAGCAAATATATCTGTACCATTGTAAGAGGTCTGGAACCATATTACAAGAGGTCTCTAACTACTATCCGAACCTGAACGAAGTAGACTACACCACAGATCAGCAACCACTCACTTAATACATAAATGATGTGTTTTTCTTCTGATCACTTTCAACTTCTTTCTAATCAAATTCTAAATCAGCTAACACAGTGAGTCAACGTAGACAACTACTGTATGTGACAGAGATTCATTCCAACCACCTGACTTACAATAAGTTCGGAATTCAATTTGAAGACATAAATTCATTAACTTAGAATACTCCTAGACTCGATAGTGCTCACTTTTTGGTCTCCCTGTTCATCAGAAGTGCTGGTTATCGTAGCAGAATTTCTCTTCTTTTGCGAACTTAAATGAATAACAATCTAAATTATTCTGGTGAAATTATCTTTGTTTTTTTCACAAACGAAGTCCTCGTTATGAATTGAAAAGAACAAGAACAGCAATCAGAGCAGGATAAGACGTATCCATTTTGTTTCGGCGTTATCCTTTCATCTGCTTGCAACCTAGAATAGCGAAATGTTTAGTTTTAATGACAACTTAACATACTTTAACTCTGATTTTAATGATGGGAGGTGGGTCCCAGTGAAATCCAGGACGCACGTTTCGCCATATTTGGGACTTGTCAGTTGGGTGTACCTGCCTCCCACTGGGTGATGTTGTTCCCACTGAAACTCGAGCCAAGGACCGATGGGGGAGTTGTCCATTAGGGCACCGAGTCACGGTATTCACTCCTAGTGCGAGGGGTATAGTTTACATGATGTTGCTTGTATTATCGCATCGTTTAGATAGAGACCAGTCAATTTGGTCCAGTCAACTATAGGATATTACAATTATCATCGTATATACTTGAATTCATCGAAAGAGAACTAAATATCGATTGGTGGTTTTAACGGATAAAAATAGTGATAGATTAAAGATCAGTCATGACGGAAAATTCAGAGAAGATTAATAAATGATCACACAAACCAATTTCTTATTGTCTACGTCAACTTATGTATAGATACGATCCTACAGCTTTTGAAAATGTAATCGTTGCAAAGAGAAATTTTCTTCCCACCTTGGATTCAACTTACCATTTCATACATCTAGCTTTTCCTTCTTTTTATTCTGTTCTATTTCAATCCATTTTATTTTCTTTTTACAATTTCACTTCTCTTGATCCCTATCATCATATCACACTTTGTCTGGATGATATTCACATTTCCTTGTTCCACCTCATCTTCACCCAGCTACTTTTAAATGAAATCACACCATATTCATTTGTAGCGCATTCGAAAATCTTACTCATTCACCTTAGAGTTTCGCCTCACCTCTTCGTTGTCCAGCTCTACCGTTTGTCAGTTATCTTTTATTATTAAATGTAAGTACATTATATGTACTTACTGAATAGTCGACTCACCTTTCTTCTCTTCTTTTTTCTTTTCCCGATTCTCGTGGCCACCACCAAACTCACACTGCTTTGCGCTCCCCCTTGCAACAACGTACCTATTTACAGGCTAGACGAAAACTTATCAACAACTGGTCGTTACACACTAACTCGTTTACCTCCTATCTCTTGTCCTTGACTTTCATTCTCCGATATTTTTCCAGTTGATTTGATGATGCATGAAATATTTTACTCACTTATAATAATGCACGTTACGACTCCAATTGTACAAATGAAACACAAATAATTATATACGTAGTCTAAAGGAATTTTCTCCAGTAAAACAACAACAAGGATAGTAATCACAACATTAAGGGAATAAACTTTATAAGACTACGTAAGTAGTGGAGGATATTTATAGCTCAGGTGGATGGTCTTGGTTGTATTGTGTTCTCTGAGCTGGCTTGTTTAATCGTCAAGCTTTCACCGTCCTTCTAGTCGACATTATCAGCACTAACTCCTGTATGAAGTGAGCTATCAATATCTCTCCGTGAGGGATTTAGTAGCTTGCCTCGACGAAGCGGTCTGTGATTGGTTGTTTCCTTTGATTGTTGTGTCATTGACTGTTGGCTGTCCCTCTGTTTGACCTCTGATCTCTCTGTCCCTTATCATCTTTCTTATTGGTTGATAAATTGGGTCTGTGTCTATACATCTATTGATTACTGACTGACTGACTGAAGGCCAAGCTTCTAGGGATTCTCTGATATTCTTTGTGTTTCCTCTCTCCGTCCAAAATTTCTGCATTGTGGAAATTGAATTCATGTCCACAGTAATTATCCACATGCACTGAAATGAGTGGCTATAAAATATTGTGACGTTCAATGACCAGTTGGTGTTCATGTAGACGAAGGCGAAGAGGGCGGCCGCTTTGTCCAATGTAGTGCTGACTACAGCTAGTTATTGCAGTTGATTTTGTAAATGATATTGGGTTTGTCTTCTTTGCTTGTTGCATCCAATAGTGTTTGGAGGGAATTTGTTGGTTTATAGCCAAACCAATTCCACGAAGTGGTTTCAGTAATCTTGTCATGATTTCTGATATATATTCTTTATGTATGGTAATATGATGTGTTTATTGATTTCTGTCGATGACTTTGTAGTTGATGATGCACGGGATAGGCATCTTCTGATAAAGTTTCTTGGGTAGCCATTCTTCTTTAGGGTGAACATCAAGTAATTTTCCTCGTTTCTCGCTCTCCTGAATAGAGTCTGCATGCAACTGATCTTGTGAGTTGTTGGGTTGTTGCTATTGTAGTTGAGGTCTTGGTCAGTGTGTGTTGGCTTCCTCTACACTTAGGTTTCCAACTTTCCGGCATTCGTTCTACTGACTAGAACATCCAGAAATGGTAGTTGGTTGTTTTGCTCCTTCTCCATTGTGAACCTGATGTCATTGAAAACGTTGTTGATCAAACTGTGGGTGTTTTCTAAACCATCCTTTTTAATGATGACAAAAGTGTCGTCCACATAGCGAATCCAGAATTTTGGTTTGATCACAGATAGGATGATGGCTTCCAGTCTCTGCATCGCTGCTTCTGCAATTAGTCGGGATATTGGTGATCCTATTGGAGTTCCCTTTCATCTGTTTGTATATCTTGCCGTTGAATTGGAAGTATGTTGTCAGATAAAGGTCGATGAGTCCCATCAGACTTGAACATTTAAGTTTTGTGCTTTCTGAAAGGTTTGTATCTTCATTGAGCAGGTGGGACATCGTTTCCTTTGGCCAGGTGATGTTCACGGATGTGTATAATGCTGTGAAATTGAAGGATACCCTTAATTCGTCGTTTACTATGTTAATGTTTTTGATCTTTTCTAAGAACTCTGTAGATGACTTGGATGAATGTCGGCATGACTGAACGGGGTGTTTCAGTTTTCTCGAAAGTTCTCCTAATATGTTATATGTTGGGGTTCCTGGAAGTTAGACAATTGGTCGTAGAGGGATGTCTGGTTTGTGTATTTTCGGTCTGCCGTAGAACTGAGGAAGGACAGGTCCATTCGATTTCATACGCCATTTGTCTTGCTTTGTTATTTCTTCTGCTTTGAAGAGTTTGTTAAGGGTTTTATTGATCTGGTTGTCGAATTTCTGGATAGGGTTAATTTCAAGTAGTTGATATGCATTTTCGTCTTTGAGTAATTCCTCTGCTTTCCTGGTGTAGTCTTCTCTGTCCATGTTTACTGTAGTGCGTCGTTTGTCTGCTGAAAGTTTAACAATGTCTTTCTTATTTTTCAGCCTTTTTAACGTTTTCTGTTCTTGAGTGTTCATTTGATCGTGATGTTTCATCTGCCTGGTCAGTGGTACGATTGTTTGCCTTATTTATTGTTGAGTGACCTCATTTAATCCTGATGTTTTAAGTGACGGGTCTAATGACGCAAAGAATTTTGGTTTCGTGGCATCTCTTGTGTTGTAATTCAATCCTTTTTAAAGAAGAAGTTTTTCCATTTTTGTAAGTGGTTTTTTGATAAGGTTTCAACACAGTCGTTTGTTTCATCGGTTGAAGGTACTTCTGAGATTTTGTGCAGCTTTTTCCTGAGGACGTTTCTTTTTTGACGTTTGTATCGTCTGCTTGATTTTTGAATTGCATTTGTTAGCGTTGTAGTGTGTTGTGTCGTGAGTATGCTTTCTAGTTTTGCCTTTTGATTGTTAATCGCGGATTGGTATTTCCGAATCCGATGATGTGCATCTGTGATCACAACGCAATATATCCCCCTAAATCTCTTGCTAAAGGTCATAAACGTCCCGGTTACACAGTATTTCTTATTATGTTGAAGGTGATACTTACTAAAAGGTGACTTTCAGAATGAATTTGCAGAGAACGATAGCAGTCATCGGTTTGTCAGCATGAAATTTCTCACATACCCCTAGGACACCTCTTGCATTTGTATATTGCGGTTGCCCGGTAATATTTGAGTGCTCATCCATCTCAAACAAAAACAGTAGCCTTTGATAAAGCTTATCTTTTAAATAGTCTGAAAGGGAAAGTAAGTGATTCTTTTCAAATAAATATCGATGCAGATGACTGTCTTTTTTAGGTGTGAATTACATATTATCCTTATGCACAGCGTAATATACTCGAAATAAGCTTAGTCAGTAGTACTGTGTCGGATTTTAGTACATCAAAATATCTTAAATGAAATTACATTTTGCTCTACTTTGATACAGAAAATACTTTCAATGTGTGATGACTTACTGCTATCGCTGAATCTAAAAGCTTCCAGGATCAGAGGTCAGATCTGCAGTAGGTCATTTGACGTGAGTAATAACAAACAAATAGGAAGGAAGTCAGTGCTTCTGTTGTGTTATCATAAAGGTAGCAACGTCAGAAACTTTAAGTAGACTGAAATTAAGATGGTATTCAAACCTACATACTTAGACTTAAACTTTACCAAGGTAGGGAAAACATTCCTCCAACTAAACAAAATAATTGGATCTATCAAATTGTTTGCTATGATTATGAGGTCAAATAATTAGGTGAAAGCAGATAGTTGAAGTTATTATCAAAGCATAGGAGCTTTGTCAAATAAAGATCGACAGATCCCATTAAATAAAATGATCCTAAAAAAGCACCTGGTTATTTGAATGTGTGCACCGATATGTAGCCAAACAATAGTGTCGAGAAAGACAGTTGTATTAAGTGCAATATACTAAGTTGAAGAGAGAGAGACTGGTTATCTAATCTTTTTTTTCGTGGAATCAGTACCCAAGACATGTAATAGGGATGATGCAACACGTATTCAGGAGACGTGGAAACTCCTAAAAATATATTGCGTCGATAGAACTACAAAAGCCAGATGTTGGAAGTTGTGCGACAAGTATGTTATGATTACGAGCAACCATTTGTACTCGGAACAGTATTTATTATGTAATTTTGTATCACTGTATGCCACTTCAAATGAACAAGTCGAATATGAACGTCTATAAGCCGGGTTAATAACATTTGAGACATAAAACCTGACAAGTGGTTAGAGCTCCTTAAACGAATGTTTATCAGTAATATGTAAGGCAGGTCCGAGAACGTGAGAGGTGAAAATTATTATCTAATTAGGACTTCAGAGGGGAGAAAATCAAGTAAAAACATAGAAGGAAAGAAAACTGCACATTAAGATGTAGAAAAGGAGAATATTAGCTAATCTGGCTATCGTAAGTTTTAGTATTCTCATTAATTCCGATTTCACTTTTCCAGTTGACAATCTCTGTTAGTCCATTGAACTTCTCTTCACCTATTCAGTGAAGTGACTTCACTAATTCTAACGTGAAGATTTACGTTTGGTTGATCACTGATTATCCACTCGTACTCCACTAACGGTTCGTCACTTCAAAAGTTAGTGCGAATACTGCCTTTTAATAACTGATGAAAGTTCCCTAAAGTAGCTGATAGTCATATTTAAGATGGGAAATCCTCTATGCACGCATCAAGACCAAGAACTTGTAATACATTTTTTCTCGAGGTCGAATACAGATAGCCTACTCACTTTCCCATATACACATTAACTCCTGATGTACTGACACTAACCTCTTTCACCTATATCAATACAGTGGGGAAGTTTAGTTCACACCCATCTATCCATAGTAAATGAATTTCAGTAAAATAGTCAATGAATTAGGATTCACTTGTCAGTTAATTTGAGGTGAACCTTATTTTAGGTATATGAAAATATCATGTGAAGATTTTGTATTGAAAAAACAGAAGAAATAATGTACTTATGCCTATAATTTAGAGTACAAAACAGCAGCGTTAACAACACATAAAAATTGGACCATGAGAAAAGTCTTTTCAGAAGTGTTTTTATCGGCAAACCTATAAGTCCAAATTACTAGTGATGTTATTTTTGGCTTGACATTGTTCCTACTGCTGTTTTCAATGAGCGCACTTAGCGTACATATATTCTGACTAGAGGTAGTAAGAAATTTATCACACCGATTACTTCATATACTTAGAAGGCATTATTAGTCCTTATAAGTTCTACTTGAAGTGACTTGAAAAAATACTGTCGGTAATCGTCAATGAACCATCCGGTTATCATTCACTAGAGATGTGTACAGTCATAAAGACCTCAGGATGTTCAAACAAGGAATTAATACAAAACCACGAGTTCGAATTACTTGGCTAGCTAGCCACTAATTTTCAGACTACAAAATTATCTATAAGGAAAATCATTTGTTAAACGTTTAAAATAACAAAATCAAAAGCCACTGCAATTCAGCAAAAGGCAACATTTTATCTATTTCTAAGTTTTTACTGTCTTACTGTTCGGTGTCTACTTATTTACCGCCTTTTTTAATTTTTTTCATTTGATTCATCAAGCAGGACGGTTAGGTTATCTTGATCCTTTAGAAAGTATGAAGCTATGAAAATGTTTTTACCCTGGTAGTCCAAACTTTTGTAAAATTATGCAAACAAAAAGATGAATTGTGTACCCATGAAATTTTTTCCAATAAACACTCAAGGCCAGATAAGGGATCAGTCAAAACACCCTTGTTTCTGTCGATAAATAGATGGAGATGGGTAACTGAAATCCATAGACTGTAATTGTTCCACAGTGTCCTTCTCTCCCTTTTAAAATGACTTGTTCTTTTTAGATGCGAATTCATATACTTAAGTGCTGGACACAGGTGTTACCACTACGTTTTTATGGTCACTACTAGATCAGATACGCGGTAAGCTGATAATATTTCACTCTATCTCGAAAGAAATATTTATGCAAAATTAGGGTATAAAATAATCTCAAATATTAATTTGAGTCAAGATTTACGCTATTATGACCAAAATGAAAATAAAGTGATATATAATGGCGTAATATATGCATGTGTTTGCTAATACTGAAAATAAAGATGAGCTTACAATTAAGGCTGATACAGTTAGCAAGTTCAAAAGTTGAGATGATATTATAATCTAGTTCATCACCAAATCATATGAATATTGCGTAGTTTTAGACAGTCACTTCAATTGTCATTGATGTAAATACATATAAGTGCAACAAACTCGAAAGGCAGCTTTCCTTTTATAGCATATGCATTCACGTGTCTAGTTCAACTGATAAACCTTTTATCAAAAGGTTATGAAGACGAATTAATTAACTCCATTATAGCCAGTACACTGAATTTATTGAAAGTCAATAAAAGGTCTTGATAATGTAATTCTTAGCCTATAAAAATACATGTTTTCCATACCAAAAAAAATATTTTTCTCATCGAAAACGTGAATGAAACTAGATGATGGAGAAATATTTCAGGACTTTTCGGAAGTTCCTATCTAATAAACGCTGTTTTCATATACTTGCTTATACTTGTAATGAGTGCCTGAATTATTTTGCCAGATCTCATTAATTAGCTTCTCGGAGCCTATGAGATTCTTGAATGAATATGTCAGCAACGGTTTGAGTTTAGTTTAGTTTCTATTTTATAGGAAGGGGAATCTATGACACGTGCTGCATTTTCTAAACAATTCATTGACTGAAAATACCGTCCAGCACCGATTACTTCAAACGATAAAACGTTGCTAACTAGACTCTTTAGTCACGGAAACTCATCAGGTTCAGTGTGTGCATCAGCTTTTATCTATTTGTACCCTTGATTGTTTTTAAAAGTTATACATGCAAAGTTTGAATCTCAGTAAGAACAGCAGCATTTTAGCGTGAGGGTGGATTTTGCTAGTGGGTCTCAAATACATTGAAAGGAGTGTTTGATATTTCACTCCTGTCTTTGTGTCCATTCTCTCTTCCGTTCTCTGTTTTGGTAATGCTTTTTCAATATTTTGCATACCACATCTCTGGACGTCAATGCTGCACCGTTTGTTTTCTAATAATGTAATACTGACACAAAAATTACCAACTCTTTTTCACTGGAGAAACTTGATATTTTATGTTTTACAACCATCACATAAGAAAGCAAAAGAATTGTATATAAATTTTCATAAAAAGGCATTCGTTGAGAGCTGTTCATAAACTTATGATAACCGAGGTTAGCAATAATTAGACACATACAGAGTCGAACAATGTTTTCGTATTTACCAACACAATCGTCTCTATGAACCTAACTGCAATAAATGTATGACTATGCAAGCAATTCATGTAGTTACGTATAATAGAATGGGACTTGGTGGTAATCCTAAAAAACAAACTTGGTGATGTGAAGGAAGAGAAAATCGACAAAACTTAGTCCTTGTTTACCAAATCGGCATCGAATACATGTGACTGGAATGAATCAGCATCTGTTTCAAATGCATGAGAAGTTCTACTATGACTATCTCAAGGGAAGAAACTACAATCGTGTCTCAACTTCGTGGAGTGATCCTGACCACAGCCAAAAAGCTATATCCGGAAAGTTTTCCAGTAAAAGGTTTTGTTTATTTATGTTATACATGGTATGCACCAACCAAAATCAAAGTGTAATCTACCAGTGTCAAAGTTCAAATTTTGGATTCCCTGACAAATCCATGAGATACTGTACTATACTTTAACAATACACCTTTCTGTTTTTAACAAAATCAACCGGATTTCTTTCGAAAAGAACAAATCTCTTTTAAAGTTTGTTAAATTTAAACCAATAAAGTAAAAGTTTACATAATGTAAACTAACCTTATAAAAATGCATTTAGGGGTTCCAGAGAAATGATTGGTTTCAAAAGAAAATAACGGATTTACGTTTCTTCTATGTAATCGGTGATAATCACTGCCAATTCACTTTTACCACTCTATTATTCGTTGATAACCGATAGCAAACTAACAGTTCAATAGAAACATGACATAATTATTGAAATTTTATTACATTTAGTCATTCAACTCAATAACAGCTGTCTAAACTTTATTGATTAATTATCATTTCTTTGGTATCAAATAAATGACAAATCTCATTTGGGATTGAGAAACCAGCATCTGATTAGTAATTTGTGCACTGTCAAGTCTAGTGTATTCATTTATGGCCATGGTTTTGAATTAGTTGTAAAGTAGTATTTCCCTTATCTAATTCACTACCGATAGCTGCTACTCTGACGTGGTGTTCAGCCTTGCATATAACGAAAACCCAACAAGCTAAACTGGATTGAACACTTCTTGTTTGACATTCAAACCAGGTAGAATATATTGGATAATGGTAAGAAGAAAAGTGTCGGCAGTTTTAGTACATAATGCTGAGCTGTGATAGGGTCTCAGGGTAAAGTCGGACTGTCGGCTGGATGAGCTGTGACAGCAGTAAGGCGTTTAGCACTCATGACCAGCTGTCTCATGCTCATTCTGACTTCCATAGGGGAATGAAGGGTTAGAAAAGGTTGGCACTAAAAATAACACACTCCTACCAACCTTCCAATCTTCTGATGTCGGGAGTATGGCGTTTTCTAGTCAGACGTTAGAACAAACAAATTTCAGACTGCTAGTTGTCAAGAGGCTGTGTGTGACTGGACTCAAAGAGATGTCACATGGATCCTGTGGTCATACGGACAATTTCTTTTTCTCTTTCAGAAACGCAGCAGAAAAAAATCCACAGTGTGGACAGTCGGGAAGTGATAACCTACAACATTTCGCTTCTTCTATATCCGAAACCTGCGTCAGGTTGGACAGTAGACATCTATCACTAGAATTATACAATTTCGAGCCATGGATATATGCTACGCTTCTGAGACACGTGTACAGGACCCTAATGTGATTATTCACTTGACCTCATATACCCATTTCCGTGAATCTTCAGCCTATGAGTATCCGAAGACAAAATAGCTAGCTCTCATGGACTCTTTGGTGTAGACATATCATTGAATTGTTGAGAAGGCAACAAACTTCTTAACTGAATACCAGGCAACAACTGTCTATGTCTTATCCAACACAATGGATCTGTAAACACTAAGAAGAATTGTCAGACCACCCGATGCCTACTCATAATCTCCACCCACACGCCCCCACCAACTCCATATCATGAACTCTATCAGAAACTTTTGATTTCACTAAATAAAACAGAACATTCACATCTAGTCACAAGGGAAGGCGACTTCAATGTTCAACTAGGAAGTCTGAAGGCATCTACGTAGTCCCTTGACACTGAATTGACAACAGTGATCGTCTCCTGCAATCTCATGCTGACAATCATTTATTTCTCAGTAACACTAACTTCAAGTATGAGGGAAGACAGTGTTTCACATGGTGTCCACCGACATCGAATCAACAATGGACACAGATAGATCATATTGGTTGTTATGAGCCATGGTTGTGTAGGATTGGTGGTGTTTCTGGAGTAGGGATTCGGACGGCAACCATGACATAGCATAGGGACATGCATGTTTTGGGGCTTACTAGTCACAGGGGATGGGGAGGAGTGAAGAACGTACCTGGAGGAATAAAAAATGAAGACGTGCTGTACGTGTTTCGAGAAGGAATAACTAAGTATTTATACGAAGGTGACGTTAATCCTCTTTCTGAGGAAACTTAGCGTGATATTCAGTATGCTTTAGGAACAATGGTAAAGACTCTTCATGATAAACATTCCAACATTCCCAGAACTACATCAGATCAGGTTAATGTGAAAAGGCTTATTCTAGCTAACTGTGGTCACAATGAGGCTAAAAAACAGTTCAAACATAAATTTTCTAAGAGGCATAGCAAAGATCGTGAGCAATGGATGATGGTGAAAGCAGGAGAGATGGAGTAGGTATCAGAATTAGATAGTTCTCTGTAAGAAAAAGCATCAACTTTTAGGGTAGAGGGCAATTAACTGAAGTCATGAATATTGTCCATTGACGGCTTGCAAAGTAGACACATAAAAATGAATTTTTCAGATTTGAAGCGAAGCTTGTCGAAGTTAATGCTTTCAACAAAATAACCATTACTATTCTTAGTAATGATGGATAGTGGCTGGCAGTGGAATCCAGGATGCTCAGTTAGTCCTATTTGGGACTTGTCATTTGGACATACCTGCTTCCCGATGAGTGATGTTGTTCCCATCTGCATTCGGACTCGGTATGATATAAAAACAATTGAACTGAAACCTATACAAGTCGCACAAGAAGTGGCTACCGTGGCTCGGTGGTGTAGTGGATAACGCTCTGGCGTTTGAAGCGATCACTCCCGAGTTTGAATGCAGATGGGAACAACGTCACTCATCGGGAAGCAGGTACATCCAGCTGACAAGTCCCAAACAGGACGAAATGCGCATCCTGGATTCTACTGCTAGCCATTATCCATCATTACCACCATTAGAGCACCGGTAATATCAAGGCATCCGCACAGGATCCCATATGCCAATAGAGACCGATCAATTCAGTCCAATCAACGACGGTATGATATAAAAACAATCATACTAAGATTACTGATCTTATTTTTCTGTTTTTCTACCGCGAATTTAAATTCTTCCACGATATAGAACACCTTCAAAACGTTCAGTTTTTTTTCCACAAACTATGCATTTTAAGAATCTTTTTTATGTTGTTGAGTTTTAGATAAACTTATTTTATTGATTTCGAATATGTAAGCTGAGTACCACTCACTGAGGTAACTAGGTACATAAATATAAGTGAAAAACTTGGGCACTGTGGTAGAATGTAGTTCCATATTAGATTTGTTTATTTGATATAAAGCGCACAGTGATACAGTATTATTTACTTGATTACGTTTCGAGCATAAATTATTGCTCATAATCATATCAATGTAATCACACTTCTTTCGACATCTGATTTTATAGTCCTGTCACCTGATCTCTCTTTGTTTTTTGTTTTTTGATTGGTAGTAAAGTTTTCCATATCTCTGGTATAGGTGTTGCGTCATTCCTATTACATGTGTTGGGTGTGGATTCGATGAACAAAGATTCAGTAATTAATCTCTCTCTCCACCTAGCTATATTAGACTTAAGTACAGTGGTTTTGTCCCATCCTATTGTGTGGTTGTGTGTTAATGAATGTAATGCAATGGCTGAGTGTTTTTCTAGGTTATTGATCTTATTGGGGTCTGTCGTTCTATGTTTAGCTAAATTCCTATGTTCTGTTAATCTAACTGACCCCGACCGGCTAGTTTGACCTATGTATTTGACTTCACAGTCATTACATGGAATTTGGTAGATTATATTATTTTGCTTAATTGGTTCTATCGGATCTTTTAGCCGACACAGCTTACCTCTAAGTGAGTTTGTTGGTTTAAATGCCACCCTAATTCCAACCTTGTTGAGAAGTCTACGTATGGTTTCTGATGTTCCTTCCTTGTATGGTATCACAATAGAGGTGCTGATTTCCTTTCTACTTATGTTGTCACTATTATTTGTATTTGTATTAGTGTTATTATTTTGCTTCTTATGCGTCCGTGTGAATTTCTTAATAAAATGATGGGGATAATTATTAGTTATTAACGCTTCTTTTATGTGTTTCAATTCCTTATTTAAGTCCTTACAATGACTAGTGAGTTTCTCAGCTCTGTTATTTAGACATTTGACTAAACCCGCTTTAACTGACACTGGATGAGATGACTTGAAGTCTAGATACCTGTTAGAATGTGTTGGTTTTCTGTAGACGGTAGTATCTAAACCACCATCTATCCTTCGTTTTATTCTGCAATCCAACATAGGTAATTCTCCTTGTTCATTTTCTACTGAGTTTATGTGTGTCAAGAAACTGTCGATATGTTCCGATTTCAACACTGTAAATGTGTCATCTACATATCGCCACCATATCTTAGGTGTCGGATTATATGTTCGTAAAGCCATATCTTCCCAACTATCCATAAATATATCTGCTACTATAGGGGATATTGGTGATCCCATTGCTACTCCTTCTGTTTGTCTGTATATCTTTCCCTGAAACTTGAAGACTGTCGAGGTTAAGCATAACTGCACTCCTAACATGATTTCACCAACCGATGCCTTGGTTCTTTGAGTAAGTTGTGAGTCAGTATCTAGTTGATTTCTGACTGCCTCCAGTGCCATATTGATTGGTATTTTAGTATAAAGACTTGTTACGTCAAAACTAACCATTTTTTCATCCTCTTCTATGTGCAGGTCATTAAGTTTTTGTTTCAACTCGTAAGAATTTACTAGTCTAGAGTTGGAATAACCTGCTTTATGAACCTTAATAGTACCGTAAATTCTGCTAGGATTATTAGTTTTTGGCATTAAAGTAAACCATTCGGACTTACCTAGAGATGGCTTCAGTCGGCGTATCAGATCTGTTGTAGATTCTTAATTTTATTCATGACAGTATCTATAGGTTTCTTAATCTCTTCATTAGGCCGATAGTTGACTTCCGAAACACACCAACATATGAGATATCAAAGTATTTAGCATCAGTACTACGTCCTGTTAGAGACCGTTCCAACTCTAGACTAGTAAATTCTTACGAGTTGAAACAAAAACTTAATGACCTGCACATAGAAGAGGATGAAAAAATGGTTAGTTTTGACGTAACAAGTCTTTATGCTAAAATACCAATCAATATGGCACTGGAGGCAGTCAGAAATCAACTAGATACTGACTCACAACTTACTCAAAGAACCAAGGCATCGGTTGGTGAAATCATGTTAAGAGTGCAGTTATGCTTAACCTCGACAGTCTTCAAGTTTCAGGGAAAGATATACAGACAAACAGAAGGAGTAGCAATGGGATCACCAATATCCCCTATAGTAGCAGATATATTTATGGATAGTTGGGAAGATATGGCTTTACGAACATATAATCCGACACCTAAGATATGGTGGCGATATGTAGATGACACATTTACAGTGTTGAAATCGGAACATATCGACAGTTTCTTGACACACATAAACTCCAATTCACTACGAAAAAAAAAAAAAAAAAAGTAGAAAATGAACAAGGAGAATTACCTATGTTGGATTGCAGAATAAAACGAAGGATAGATGGTGGTTTAGATACTACCGTCTACAGAAAACCAACACATTCTAACAGGTATCTAGACTTCAAGTCATCTCATCCAGTGTCAGTTAAAGCGGGTTTAGTCAAATGTCTAAATAACAGAGCTGAGAAACTCACTAGTCATTGTAAGGACTTAAATAAGGAATTGAAACACATAAAAGAAGCGTTAATAACTAATAATTATCCCCATCATTTTATTAAGAAATTCACACGGACGCATAAGAAGCAAAATAATAACACTAATACAAATACAAATAATAGTGACAACATAAGTAGAAAGGAAATCAGCACCTCTATTGTGATACCATACAAGGAAGGAACATCAGAAACCATACGTAGGATTCTCAACAAGGTTGGAATTAGGGTGGCATTTAAACCAACAAACTCACTTAGAGGTAAGCTGTGTCGGCTAAAAGATCCGATAGAACCAATTAAGCAAAATAATATAATCTACCAAATTCCATGTAATGACTGTGAAGTCAAATACATAGGTCAAACTAGCCGGTCGGGGTCAGTTAGATTAACAGAACATAGGAATTTAGCTAAACATAGAACGGCAGACCCCAATAAGATCAATAACCTAGAAAAACACTCAGCCATTGCATTACATTCATTAACACACAACCACACAATAGGATGGGACAAAACCACTGTACTTAAGTCTAATATAGCTAGGTGGAGAGAGAGATTAATTACTGAATCTTTGTTCATCGAATCCACACCCAACACATGTAATAGGAATGACGCAACACCTATACCAGAGATATGGAAAACTTTACTACCAATCAAAAAACAAAAAACAAAGAGAGATCAGGTGACAGGACTATAAAATCAGATGTCGAAAGAAGTGTGATTACATTGATATGATTATGAGCAATAATTTATGCTCGAAACGTAATCAAGTAAATAATACTGTATCACTGTGCGCTTTATATCAAATAAACAAATCTAATATGGAACTAGGTACATATTTAAATTTTTATCTAGATTTAAACATATTCAGTATGAGGGTATTCAAGTAGTAAGTCATTGCTGTTAAAAGTAATCAGTTTTATTTGGATGATATGTGGCTGCAGAAATGTTTAAGGATTTGTGATTATACTTTATCATGGTACACATTTTTTTCCCTCTTACAGATAGGTTCATAACAATTTTTTGTTTTATTCAACGATATATTCAAGTAGAAGATAACAAGGATTAATTATACGATAACTGCGAAACTTCTGGGATAAAGAAAATACTCCCTGTAGGAAATTTTTAACATATGAATAACAATGGAAAATACTACACCTACTTGTAAAGTAGATTTTTTTTCACTTTTCACATTTTTCATTATGCTAAATCAAATCAAATCTCTTACAGCTGTATTCATTATCTGATATTGTTCAGTATGAAGATGTTGTTATATTTGATAGTCAGTAGGATTTTCAAGAAATATCTATTTATGAAAGTTAGATTCTTACTTCCAAGGAAGAATGAGCTTTTCAGAAAGTTAGAAAGCAGTCTCATAATTTTTCCGGAAATCAAAATATTACCGAAACATATCGTTAAACAACCTGAATAAACCAAAAACTCAATTCAGTACATCCAATTATGTTAGGCAGTTCGTAGGCTGTTTATTTCTTTTTCATCATAGTTCTGGTTTCATTGCTACCTCACCCATCATTATAGTAAATAGTAAACTCTGTTCTTCTGGACATTCGTTTTAGTTGCAGGCAGACAGTCGGCAGGAATCTGTGGACCTAGTTTTCGTTCTTGTTGGGACTCGTCAGCTAGGCATTTCTATAACATCAAGGCAACGAGTGTCTCTGCGGCGATTGTAACCCACATCACCCATTGCTTCATTCAGAGACCTCAGCAGTGAGATATTCTTGCCGCGAGTGATCTGTTAGTCTAAATTATATACATTAATTTAGCTTTGAAGAGTAATCAGCTGCAAAGAAAGATGGAGTTAGAATTTTTAGGGACACTGCTGACTTGAGCTTGCAGGTACATTTTGTTGAGGAGTGCCAGTAAGCACGAAACCTAGGTTTAAGGGTTTTTTCAAAGTGCATAAACCCAACTAAAACCAACCAATAACCCATATTACTCGCAGCATTCCGAAATGATTGACAGAATTTAGTCAGTGCTTAGTACTCAGTAGCATGAAATTGGTCACTTTATAGTCACCAGTCAATGAACCGAGACGTGTAGTTTGTTTTACAGCATATAAAAACACCCGCAACCGTAATTGGTTAGATGAAGACTAAGAGTTGTAAAAATTTCCACATATATACAACTTTTGCAGGATTTACAAGATTCACAGATATGCACACTTTTGGTCCCCTTTTTTCTTTATTGAGTTATGTTAGCAAAAATAAAAAATAAAAGTGAAAATATTATCGTAAATATTTTTTACCTTCTGAACTCTGGTAGTGGTTGTCTAGATAAAATACTAGCCTTTTCTGCTTCCAATTTCCAAGAATGTCTATACATTAATTAGAAAGTTTTAGTTTAAAAAATAGACTATCTCTGCAATAAAAATGGTTGAATAACAGTAAGCCTAGTTTTATAAGATGATACATTACACTTTAGACTTATGAAGGACAGTGGCGTGATGATAGCAATTACAGAACAACAAGCTAATATAGGAGTAAAACTTGGGCACTATGGTTGTTTGTAACTCCATTTTAGTCTGCTTATCAGAAAAGTCACACAGTAAAACGTTTCGGACACGATTTATTGTCCATATTCATATCAGATAACTAACTCCACAACTTCGAAACAGACTTCATATATTCCTAATTCTCTATCATTCTACGCGATGACAAGAGCAGTAGAACTCTCCATATATCTGGAACAGCTGCAGAATCATTTCGACTCCATGTATTTGGTGTTGATTTGATAAACAAAGATTCGGTTATCTATCTCTCCCTCCACTCAACTAAGTTTTTAATGCTGTCACTCCATCCTACCCTACTATGTGATTGTGTGTCATCGCATGCAGAACTATAGCCAACCATTTTTCGAAATTTTTTATCTTATTAGGATCTACTAACCTTGATTTAGTTGAGTTTTTATGCTCTGTTATTCTAATCGACCCTGGTCTACTACTTTGACCTCGCAGTCATCAAGTTTAGAAAAAAGCTCGGCTATAGCTCTGCTCGCAATTACACACAATCACACAGCAAGGTGGGATAGAGCGACAGTATTAAAAACTAACTTAGTTCAGTGGAGGGAGAGATCGGTAACCGAATCTTTGTTTATCAAATCAATATCAAATACATGCAATCGACATGATTCTGTACCAGTCGTAGATATATGGAAAATTCGACTACCCTTGTTATCATAGAGAAGGAGAGAAAACAAGGAATATATAAACTCTCTCCCAAAGTTGTAGAGTTATCTGATACAGGTATGGACAGTAAATTGTGTCCGAAGCGTTATTCAGTAAGCGATTTTGTTTCACTATGTGACATTTCTAATAAACAAACTAAAATGGAACAACAACAGATTATTAGATAATGTCGAAAATTTATTATTATTTGTCCCTTGAGTTCCCAGTGGAACATAAAGCTTCAGTAGCACGTCGTAATTTCACTCCTCTGCAGTCTGTTCAACCTGGCTCCACGACTGCCAACAACCTTTCATTTCTTCTTCACACGACCTCCTCCATGTCACACTCAGCTGAGATGCCCAACTCGTCGTCTCCGGGATCTTGTGCAGCAGATTTCCATACTGATTTCAGATTAATGAAGGCCTGTCCTGCTGCTTTCCCATCCTGGCTTTGATGTCTTCATTTGTCCCTGTGCCACCCGTAGTTGAAACGATGCTGCCTGCAGGTAGGTGAAAGAGGCAACTCCCTTTAGATTTATCCCGTTATCGGTGATTGGTGCTTTTTGTTGATGTTGTTGTTGGTTGGATATCTCCATCACCTCTGTCTTCTCTAGGTTCACCTGAAGTCCCGTTTTCGCTGCCCTGCCTCTTCTGTTAACCTTGCAAATATAATATTCCACCCGACTACGCTATTGTGCTTTTTCTTGGTCTCGTATTCGTGGATATGTAACAAGTTCGAATAATTAGTGATTGGCCTCTGTGTCCGTCAAGTTCATACAAGATCACTTCCTAAAGATCCGTTAGTTTTCTTCACTTCAAAATGGCAACCTGGGGACCCTATTTATGCGACCATTCACAATCTCAAAGTGATTTCCAGTATTTGAGTAAAAGATATTTACTCTATGCTGGGAGTAGGATATCGTTCAGGTATTCCTATCTGTTGTTGCCGCGTCATAATCATACGAACATACGTGAGTAGTGTACCACTTTGAAGAACATAGTAAGAAAATCCTTCTAGTGTGGCCTTTAGAGTTCTCTTTGTTTTCACTGCTCTATTTCTGCATCCTTACGTGAACATAATCTCACCGCATTTTTTCTTATTTTTGTCATTTCTTAAATCTAAGAGCGCGTGCATCACTTTATCTATTTCAGCAAATTCAATTTCAGTTGGCCCTTTCTAATTTGATTTACCATGATATAGTTTGCAATTGGTTTCCGTTTTTTACCCTCCTTATAGTTTGGTTTTACTGTGCCCATAGAAACCACTATGATAGTTTTAACTAAGACACATGCTCAGGAGGTTCTTACAGTTATCTGGGCCACTGGTTGGCGGTATCCAATTTTCTTGTGAGTATGTAACTTCCGCAATTAACTAACCTCTCTTGGCCACGTAGATTCATACCATTATATTGATTATTGTTACATTATTTGTCCCTTGGGTTCCCAGCGGAACATATGGCTTCAGTAGCATATCTCCATTACACTGTTTACTCTGCAGTCTTTACAACCTGGCCCCACGACTGCCCACAACCTTTCATGGTTTCCTCACACGACCTCCTCCATGTAACTCTCCGACGCTTAACTCATCGTCTCCCCTTTGAATTCTACTCGAGAGCCTGGTGCGTGATGTCTCCGAATGGTTTTTTCGGTGTACGCCTAATCCGTTCCATCTCCATTTCCTTCTGCATATCTGTTAGGCAATAGGTTCTTGGTTGATTCGTTCCCAGACTTCCTTGTTGCTTATTCCTATTGATCTGGCCATCTGACCTTCAGTAACTAGCGTAGGCAGTTGTGTATGAATGTCTGCAGTTTGTTGGAAATGCTTTTCGTGACTCGTCTACCTGCTTAAGCAGGTAGGTGAAAGAGGCAACTCCCTTTAGATTTATCCCGTTATCGGTGATTGGTGCTTTTTGTTGATGTTGTTGTTTGTTGGATGTCTCCATCACCTCTGTCTTCTCTAGGTTCACCTGAAGTCCCGTTTTCGCTGCCCTGCCTCTTCTGTTAGACCTTCGAGTTTGTGAGACAAGACATTAGACATAAATCATCATTCGTCGGCGAAATCCAAATCTTCTCCTGGTGTCTTTTCATCTGTCCAGCCTGCGTATGCCCCTCTTCTCGCTCCTCACAGCTTGTTGCATAGTCCGGTCTAGTACATGACAATCAGGAAAATCATGGGTGATAGATAGTAGGCGGAGGCCTTGTCTTGCTCCCGTCTTCACTTCAAGGGTGTCACTGAGCTTTCCATTGTGGATTACTTGGCATGTGGTGTTTTCATATAGCTGTTGAATGAGGTTGATAAAGGCTTGTGACACTAAAACCGTAGTGTTGAAACGGCTGCCTGCCACACTACTTGTCGGTCGACGCTGTCGAAGGCCTACTGAAAGTCGACGAAATGTTGAAAATGGGCTACCAATAATAATCTTTAGGTATTTCATACATGTTACATTATTTTAAGGCTGAATTGGTGCTATGTGATCATAGTTGTGTACAAAAGCAGTAAACGAAGGAGAAATAAAACAAGAATTATTTTATAGTGCCTAAAGATACGCGAAGTTATCATGTAAGTCACTCGTAACATAAAGACGACCATGAAAGCTTAGTTTCTAGTGATAATTAGTTATTTTAAATCATAACACAACAACTGATTTCATCAAATACACCAAAAGTCGCTGATGAGATCGGTTAAACTTTATTTTGTCGCGTTGTTTGTAAACTAGATTATGGGTGTTTAGACTGAACTGTGTACACATCCATTTCAATATGGGAATAGAGTAAGTATATCAGCATGCTATTTGTAGTAATCCGGCCTAGTATTCACCTGGTAAGAAGGCGATCTAGACTAAACACTCTGACTCTATAGCGTAGACTGTACTGACGAAAAACTAATGCAAATATGATCATAGAACTCCTTGCCGTTAGAATGGATTAAAGATTAAGACTTACTTCCTTGTATCAATTTGGATTAGAAAGGCGGAATCATAAGTCACATTTTCGAAAATTCGCATTTGAAGCATTGTGAGGTACTAAAATTTAACAATGATTTTGTTAAACACAAAAATACCACTCTTCTACAGTAACCGGCTGATTCAGTATTCACATTTATCAAAACTACAGTGAAGTAAATTCCTCTGTATATGTTTCGTACAGTAAAAAATGAATATTCATAATCTGTTTCACCATAATTTTTAAGCCTAATTACTTAATTTCATTTTGTCATGATTCATCAAATCGTATATTTTTTCGCACGAAGATAATGCACAGGTATATAAAAACCAGGCCATAGTTTTTATGATTGTCCCTAAAGTAGGCGAGCCCCGGGATTATTTAAAACTTATATCATGTATAGGTCTGACATGGATTTTATTCATGAACGTACTTTTAGTTGCGTGAATCCAAAACTTCATTCATACCAAAAGGGTGTTGATACATTAGTCTCAATAAACCTATGATAAAAACTACATACGATGTTGGTTACTAAGGTATACTTACTAACTTAAGTCATGACGATAAATACAAGGTGACTAAGACGATTGGATGTTTTCTGGTAGATTATTGCTTCAGGACTAGTGTTTTGCTGCATACTTCTGTCCAAATGTATAATACCATAGGTATTTAGATATTTCTTTTGAAATCAGCAAACAATAAAGGTTTCTAAGGTTGGCCCATTGAGTCTGAATAAGCAATATGATCAAGCAATACGACAAAATAAACAACAAAGGAGTTCTTAATTTCCCTGCAATCTACTCTGAACAGCCAACCATGATCACACTTCAAGATGCGCTTAATAAGAATGCTGTTTGTGCCGGCTAAATAACCAAAAACAGAAGAGCTAATGCACAGAGGCAATATTTGTGGGTCACAGTTGAAAATTTCCCTCCAACCAGCTGTTGGTTGTATAAGAGCTTGCAGTTCAACAACTCTGCTGGTCATTCTAAATTCTGTGAATTATCAGTATTTTAGTAATTCTAAAGTATTACTCACTTTGAGTGAAATACTTATGATTAAGATCTTCTTACAATAGTTAGAGTTTGTTTTTATATTGGTGACCAGCAGTGGAATCCAGGACACGCGTTTCATCCCATTTGGGACTCAGCAACTGTATGTACCTGCACTCCAGTGAATGACGCTGTTCCCACTGGGACTCAAAGCGAGTGCCCATCGCTCCAAACTCCAAAGCGTTGTATACTATGCCGTTGGAGGACGATAGGTGTCCTCATGCTCTTGACATTGAGTCTCAGGAGTAGCCACTCTGCAAAAGTGCTTTTCCATTACATCCTAGCTCTTTCCCTTTTTGTCTTCTTAATAGGCTCTTCTAATTATTGTCAAAGTGAATAAGTTAGGTTTGATCATCCCTTCAGATGTATCCAATTTTGTAAATTGACATTCTGTCCCATATCGGTTGGCTACCCATATATAGACCAAGCTTATACGACCACCATCATTTTACCTGTCCAACAAAATAACTGGAAAATGAAATCCCGACTATCTACTTCCGTTATGAATTTATTTGAGGGATAATCCCCAGTTGACCTTATTAATATGATATCAAAATCAATCTTGAGATCACAGATGATGAAAGTGTTATTCGCGTCTTCTGTAATAAAGGAACTGACCAATGACTGAAATTATCGTAATGTTTCTCATGTGACCATGAAACAATCTGTTATAATACAGCCCGAAGATAACCTTGTTGCTACTACTTTATCTTTTTTCGATAAAGTCCATTGCTGAGTATAATCTATACATAAACAATGTTTTGAACAAATAATCCCTTTAAACGCTTGTTTGGTACACTGACTGTCAGATTCCTACTTTCGACTTAGTTGTACAAGATAGCTGATTTATGCAAGTGGAAAATTTTTGGAGTAAAGTTACATATATATATATATATATATATATATATATATATATATATATATATATATGTATTTCGACCCTTCATTTGTCGAATGGTTTCAGCAAACCACTTAGAAATTGCATCGTATGGGGAATTATGGCAACCAAATAGTTTTCATTATTTTCCCGCTTCGCTTTGATTTCCCTCTATTTCAGCTTTACCTTCGTATCCCTTTTATGTTTGCAGTTTATACTTCTCATTATTGCTCAGTGGTATGAATCGTGTCCTTTCACAGTGTCACTTAATCCACATTTTTAATCGTTTATTTCCGTTGATATCGAATTTTGTCCATCAATTTGACATTCCAGTGCACTGGCATCTCGATTTATGATGGTATTGTGCTTCTTTCAGAGGTTTTTGTGATGCTGTATCTTCCTTTTAATATTCGTTTATACTAAAACTTTTAACTTAACATACGAATCTGCACGTTTTTGACATTTTCTACGGTGGTTTGTTCGGTTGTTCAATTTATTGACTCAATTTCTATAAAGCGCTTTCAACAGTGAGAAGCCTAAAATTAGCTCACGTTTACAGGCTTGCAGTCTGTTAGCAATTATTGTTATTTCAAACATATCCTGCATTTTGGATTTTACATATTCCTCTAGGGTTAGGTTTTCTTGTCAAAGAAATGGCTAGTCGTTGTATTTTCGGGTTTCTGGATGAGAATTCACATACTGTATATGGAGTGGAATCTTTTTTTGTATCTTCAAGGACTACATGGTCATAATATTCCAGAACCTGATGGTTTTGATTGCTTGAAAGGATTACTTACTGCTAATGACTGAAGCGTGCTTCATTCCTTTGATAATCTGAACCAGATCTTATTCAGTTGTATTTTACCAAACGGTTTCTTCAGAGAATAAATTTTGCCTCATAGTATCGTTGACAGTTCAGAAATATAGTCATGATGGTCCACAAGAATTATCTCAGGGCCTTAATTCTGATGATACAAACGAATCTTCATTTTTTAAGAGTTTGTTCGGTTGGGATTGGTGTTTCTTTAACGATAGTCTCCTAGTATTCGACTTTGCAATAATACACAAGTGGCTGTAGTTTACAATAGTTGGCTTGAGTTATTCTAAACTATTGTTGATAAATGGACTTAGCACGGTGATGTAGTTAAAAAGTACTCCTTTCCAAAGAATACACCTATGCAAGACCTCTTAGTTGGTGACTTCATAGTCCGTTTTCAGGTTAGGGAACATGGTCAGCGTCACGTTCCTGTAATTATTTTTGTGTTGTAGGATATTGTGAGAGTAAAAACTCTATCAACATACACTCAAACCAAAATCTTGACCGATCAGAAGATGCCTGATACGTCTCTTCTCTTCAGAGGCAGACAAAGAAAAGGAACAACTAATTTCGATCTATGTATAAACATTAGAGGAAGTCGTTAGTTCTTATACTGACAGATTTCTGCCTCTTACCTCCATGAAAAATTTGAAAATCAATAATGCCGCATGACTGACAATAATCATTGCTGCTATTGGCTTTCTTGACTTCATTTCTTTTGCAAATATCTGAAGCTATTTTTGGATACATTTGTAAACGGTTGCCGATCTATATTCATTATTGAACTGTTTAAGTAAAAACGCTAGTGAGGTTAGTTTTTAGGGAATGCTAACTACTTACCTAGAACACAACGCATAATTAATGTAAGAAAATCTTGTAACAGTTTAAGAGTCATCACTTGTTCAGTTATTGTAGAACCATAAACAAGGACTAATACTATGAAGTAAGCTGCACAAAATGAATTTGCTTCCAGGATATTTATTGACTAGTTATGATTTTCAAAGCAGATTAGTCAGGACACTTTTTCGATATCTCAATTGAATTCGTTGGTAATTACTACGTATAACGTTATAACGTTCTCTAAAACTCTGATCTTCATTTGTCGGTTTCGCTTAGTTGCCCCTGACATATCATTATCTCAACACCTCTTTATGCTGTCGTTTTGCATTTGATTTACTTATTTGTTGATGCATTAATTGATTTGCATCTATCATATACCAAATTTTACTGTTTATTGCATTTTAGTCAATCTTATCAAACTTTTATGACCAATTATTGTGTCGGGTAGTTTCATTCCACTCCATCTAAACCTCTACTGATTGGCTTCCACTTTTGATAGGAAACTTGTCTGGAACATTCTCTCATTTCACGTATGTATTTACTAATTTATTGCTATGAAAATGTGTCATCGAAAAGATTTGGTTTGATCTCCTTTTGTTTTTCCGTGGTGTCATAGGCATTTTTCTTTGTTTAAAAAATTGCAACGGTTAAAGAACTAGATACTTTCCCGCGGTTTTCCATCAAGCTAGCCAAGACAATAATGATGGGCAACTATCGATGGCGAAAGTAAAAGTGATGGAGAAGACATCAGCATTAGTTAATACCTGGCAGTTACTGAGGATTATTAAGGACACCCCAAAGCAGAAGATAATAGTGGATGAGCACATCACCGGGAAAGATAAGACTCTGATCATCTCTCAGAGCAGACCGCTAGTACGTTGGGCAGAACACCCTGAAGCACAGTTCAGCTGGCCGACAGGCACGCTTAATTCACCTAGTGTCCAGCTTCAACCTCAATGCAACGTAGAGGTCGATCCTCCATTTCTCCTCGAAGTTGAGAAGACTGCCTCGAAACTGAAACTATGCGAAACAACACAATACGATGGCTTGTCACCATAAATTTTAAGGAAATTCTTTGATAGCGTAACAGAGGTACAGGGTGAGGATCAGAGGAAGTCCCATCATACTGGTCTACTTCACTGTTCATCCCAGTCGATAGGACACGGGATTAGTCTTCTGATGACAACCATGGGGGGAGTTTGACTAACAGTGTGTTCAATATTCTGGGGTCCGTGGTTATCCAGTGCCTAACTGGAGGTCGAGAACGGCAAATTTGCGAGTTTCACATCTGGATGAGGGTCACTGATATGAACCCTTCCTCACCTTGTGGAACATAGGCACACTTACGAACAACTGATACTCGCCATACTTCTTGATCCTGAAGGAAACATTTGACTCTGTCGACTGGGCGTTTGTGGCAGTGTCTGACTGTGAAATCGTTCTAACCCAGTAGGTGACGCCAATCAAAGCTTTCCACTCAAACTCACATAGTGGTGTTATGGTTTATGGAGAGTTAACATCTGCATTAATTGCAAATAGTTGTGTCACCAGAGATGCTTGCTGTCACCATTTCCGTTCAGTTTCTTTCGAGACACATCAATCGACACACTCTTAAGTACCTCTCACTTCTCAAGAAGAAGTTGACTGGGAAGCCGAAGTATCCAAAACTGTTCCGGAAGGATCTGTGAAGCAAGCATATCTTCCTCAAGCCATGCACCTTATAACGGTACAACTTGAATCCTATAGATCCTATTCTGTATTGATTGCCAGAACTCGAAAGTAGCACATCACAGATATCCTGTATTTTATTTGAGTTACTGACAAAAGAAAGGAATGAACTTGAAGACTACGTTGCTAACAACATTAGGGAGTGAATTGAAAATGCTGACATGGAGCTAAGGCAAAATCTTAGGTCAAGTGTATCTATCCCAGCCGAGCACCCTAACACTTTCTCTCAAATTCTTTGGTTTCCATTCAAAAGTTGATAAAATTACCGCAGAAGTTCAATCTGAGAACGTGACTAGTCTGACAATAGGTTTCATCCCAGTATCCAAGAATATTCTTTATTCCTATAACCTCGTTCCTTATTTCATCTATGCTTTGTTCCCTGAATTAACGCTCCAGACATATCAAATCCGTCCGAATGCAATTTCCTTTATCCTGACTGTCTTTATATATTAGGCAGAATATAAAAAACTTGTCTTTCATTTGGGATCCTATACGCAGCTACAGCACCCTGATTTGGACTTCTAAAGTGAAATCTACATATGCTGTTAAATTCATTTTGACTTCACATTATTTGCTTGACTTGAAGCTTCTCCAGTGCCTTTTCTGGTTTTAAATTTTATACTACTTAAAAATAATAAGTAGCATTGGTCCGGTGCGCAGTTGTGCACGAATGTGTGAGCATTAATTGGGCACTGTGGTAGAATGTAATTAATTCTATGATAAATTAATGCATCTAGTATAGCACTCAATGATATTGTACTATTTACCGGGTGCTGTTTTGAGTATACAATCATACACAACTCCCTGTCTTTCTTGTTCATAATCCTGCAGTTTTCTCATTCTTTGATTTGACTGACAGCAAAATTTTCCAAATATCTATAATTCATATTGAGTCATAACCTCGCCTGGTTAACTAGTTTACTAGTTACTAGCCGGTCCTAAGCCCGGGTAAAGAGGGAAGGTTGGGCATAGGGCTAGCAACCCTACCCCGTAAAACAAATCTAACCGCTAAAGAAACTTCAAAGCACAAACAAAATATAAAAAATGAAAACAAACTTATTCCCCGCTGGAATCGGAGAGGCGAAATGACGCCAGTTGGTGAAAGCCTTCGGGAAGCCAATTGGCCGATGTGTCTTCTCTCGATGAAAGCGAAAGTAAACGTGGGGACATGGAATGTCCGCACGATGTTTGAACCCAGTAAGGCAGCCCAGATTGCAAGGGAGATGAGAAGGTATAACATCGAAGTGCTTGGGATTTGCGAAAGCAGATGGAATGGGAGTGGACTCTCCAAACTGTCAACTGGAGAATCAATAATCTACTCCGGTCACCCAGACGCCAACCACGAGCACACTGAGGGAGTGGCTATCATGATGTCCTCAAGAGCATCGAAGGCTCTCATGCAGTGGGAACCAATCTCCTCCAGGATCATGACAGCAAGATTCAACTCAAAAGGAAGAAAGGTCACAATCATACAATGTTATGCACCTACAAATAATGCAGAGCAAGAGAAAAAGGAGGATTTCTACAGACAACTTCAATCAACACTGGACAAGACGTCAGTTGGCGATATCAAAATTCTGATGGGCGACATGAATGCCAAACTGGGAGGGGACAACACGGGAAGAGAACTAACCATGGGTCGAGAGGCACTAGGTGAAATGAATGAGAATGGAGAATTGTTTGCAGAATTCTGCGCATTCAACGATTTGGTGATTGGAGGCAGTGTGTTCAGGCACAAAGATATCCACAAAGCGACATGGATTTCACCAGATGGACACACTAAAAATCAAATCGACTTTATCTCAATCTCAAGAAAATGGAGACGCAGTCTACTTAACACAAGGTCAAGAAGAGGAGCAGATGTAGGTTCAGACCACACTATCTAGTGCAAGGAACCTTCCAAATCAAGTTAAAAGCCTTCAAGGAAGCTGGTGATAGACCTCAACCCAAGTACAACACTCGGAAACTGAAGGATGAAACTACAAAGGAGATCTTCAAAGCAGCCATCAAGACAAAATGGGAGACATCGAGGGACATCCCTGAAGAAACCTGTGTGGAAGAACACTGGAAGTCTTTGAAAGCTATGTGGAAAGAAACCTGCACAACAGTATTAGGAAGGAAGAAGAAAGAAGACAAGGAATGGATCTCGACAGATACCTGGAAGCTGATAGAGGAGAGGAGGATGGTGAAGCAGAAGATAAACCAGTGCAAGGATGCTCAACGACAAGATGAACTGAGCACAATGTATAAAACACTGGACAAAGAAGTGAAGAAGAGTGCACGCAAAGACAAAAGACACTTCTACGAAACACTGGCAAGTGAAGCAGAACAGGCTGCAGGTAAGAGAGACCTGACGACATTGTATCAAATAACCAGGTTGCTATCAGGGAATAGACCAACACAGATGAAACCAATAAAAGATGAAGAAGGAAATTTAATTACGAAAGAAGAGAAACAGAGGAAACGATGGGCCGACCACTTCAAGAAGCTCTTGAATCGACCACCACCTGCACTTCGTCCAGAAATACCACCTGCAGCCGCTGAACTACAAGTGAACATTAATCCCCCAACGAAAATGGAAGTCCTGAACGCCATAAAGCTACTGAAATGCGGGAAAGCAGCAGGACCAGATGGAATACCGCCAGAAGCACTGAAAACAGATGCAGAGACAACAGCGGCCATGCTCACACCACTATTGCAGAAGGTGTGGAAGGAAGAGAAGGTACCTGACGATTGGAAGAAGGGTTACCTTGTCAAACTGCCGAAGAAGGGAGACCTCAGTGCTTGCAAGAACTGGCGCGGAATCACTCTCCTGTCCACCCCAAGTAAAATATTAAGCCGCATCATCCTGGAGAGGCTAAGGGATGCACTGGATTCAAAACTACGACCGGAACAGGCAGGCTTCAGGAAGTACAAATCATGTGCAGACCAAATTGCAACGCTTCGTATCATCATAGAACAGAGCATAGAATGGCAATCACCTCTCCACCTCAACTTCATCGACTTTGAGAAGGCCTTTGACAGCGTCGACCGAGAAGTAATTTGGAAACTGCTTCAATACTACGGAGTACCGCAAACCTTTATCCGCCTCATTCAACAACTATATGAAGATGCTACATGCCAAGTAATCCACAATGGGAAGCTCAGTGATGCCTTTGAAGTGAAGACAGGAGTGAAACAAGGTTGCCTACTATCCCCCATGATATTCTTGATTGTGGTGGACTGGATCATGCAGCAAACAGTAGGCAGCGAGAAGAGGGGGATACACTGGACGACGGAAAAGAACCTAGAAGACTTGGATTTCGCCGATGACTTATGCCTAATGTCACATAAACTTGAAGATCTGCAGGCAAAAACTAACAAGTTGATAGAAGAGGCAGCTAAGACGGGACTTCAGGTGAATATAGAGAAGACAGAAGTGATGAAGATACCGCACCACCACCATCAACAACAACAACAACAAACTCCAATCACTGTCAACGGGAGAAACTTAAAGGAAGTAACCTCCTTCACTTATCTAGGAAGCACTGTTTCAACTACAGGCGGGACGGACGAGGACGTCAAAGTCAGAATCGGAAAAGCAAGACAGGCGTTCATTAGCCTGAAACCAGTGTGGAGATCTTCTGCACTCAGCATGCGGAACAAGATACGGATTTTCAACACCAACGTCAAGTCAGTGCTCTTGTATGGCTCAGAGACTTGGCGCGTCACGAAAGGTATTTCCAATAAACTACAGACATTCATCAACAACTGCTTACGCTCGCTGCTGAAGATCAGATGGCCAGAAAAAATAAGCAACAAGGAACTCTGGGAACGAACCAACCAAGAACCTATCACGCAACAAATATGCAGGAAGAAGTGGAGATGGATTGGCCATGCACTGAGAAGGCCGACGGAGGACATCACGCGTCAGGCCCTCGAGTGGAATCCCCATGGGAAGCGACGAGTTGGACGTCCGAGGGTGACATGGAGGAGGTCGTGCGAGCAGGAAATGAGAGCTTCTGGGCTGTCGTGGAGCCAGGTTCAAAAGATCTCAGAGAACAGAGGTCACTGGAGGCGTGCTACTGAAGCCCTATGTTCCACTAGGAACCCAAGGGACTAATAATAATAAAAAATAATAATATTGAGTCATACCTATCACATGTGTTACGTATTGATAAGATGAATGGAGACCTAATCATCAACCTGTATCCCCACTTAACTACATTAGTCTTTAAGACTGCCACTTCAATCCCAACTGTCTTGTTATGTGTTATCCCATGCATAGTTACGAGTGAACTCTTCTTAAGATTACTCATCTTAGTAGTCTGTCAGTCTAGACTTAGCTAGGTTCCTATGTTCTGCTGGCCTGACTGATCTTGATCGCCTAGTTAGATCCGTTTACTTAACCTCAAAGTTATTTCAACGTATCTGGTAGGTCAAATTACTATTATTTTCGACTTACTTGATAGACTACTATTTCGATTACTGAAGGATTTTACTAAACCTTCCTTCACTGATATGAGGTGAGATGACCTACGATCCGAATATCTATACGAATGTGATGATTTCTTGTACAGCCTTCTTTTGCGACCCGAAACTGCTAGTCCTGTTTGCTCATCTTCTGTCTTGAAAGTAAGTTGGATCCCATCGACCACAGGGCGAATTCCAGTATTATAAATATGGCTTTTATATATCTCCACCATATTTCCGGGCAAAATTTTAGGATCTAGGAGCCATGCGTTACCAGATGTTCATAAAAATATGTGCTTCAATTGTGGATATTGATAATCCAGTCTCTACTCCGTCCATTTGAAATTTCATAACTGTTTAGGTGCCACAAGTGAAATTTCAAAATTAGGGTTTTTGTCGGCACCTTAGTTGAATAAGTCAGTTCAGGAGAATTGAGAACCTTCCTTCGGATAGTTTCTACAGGTATTTCGGCTGCCACAATGATATTCCAGCTTGTTACACAAGAATCAATCACTTTTTATTCCACTTCCATCTCGATATTATCTAACATTGCTTCATTTCATAAGAACTGGTTAATCTAGACTGAAGAGTTTCCAACGGGACATAAATGCGTAGGTGGTTGATATGTTGGGACGTTGGTAAAGTCAAATACCGGTCTAATAGAATGAAATTTATGAGTATCTTAAGTTTAACCACGATTCAACTAGTTTTAAACGCTAAAGGAAACCATTTCGGCTCATCTAGGGATGGCGACATTTGGTGTATTACATCAGCTGTAGACCCTCTTATCTTATTTACAAGTGTTTACAAGTGTTTTAACCTCTTCCCATGGAGAAATTTGGATGAGTCTATCGAACTTCATGAAGTATTCTAAATGGTTTATAACCACCATTGGATTGTTCCTATCAGCTTTGGAAAGTACTATACTGTTGTTACCTCCTAGATTCTTCAGTATTTTCAGTTCTGCAAGATTTTGTCTCACTTGCTTTTGGTATTCCAATACTAATAAACAGTTAGGCTGGATATGTTCGGCAGCTGTTCTGTCTGTGGAACTTAATGCAACCACTATGCTTGGAATGACACCTTCAGAAAATCCTACGAAGGATCAAATAAAAAAATTTAATAATTTAGACAAAAAGTTTTGTGATTAGATTACCTTGGTTTGATTATGAGCAATAAACTATGCTCAAAACGCCATCCAGTAAATAGCACAATATCTTTGTGTGCTATACTGAATTCAATAAACGAATATGGATTGTTCTATCTGGAGGTTTATTAATTGATTTTAGGTTGATAGGATTAATCTAGTACTCATTAGTGACTAACTTCGACAGGTGATTACCAAACTTCCAATGAGAAGTCGTGACCAATGGAGTCAACCAAGTCGAACATGAGAAGAGTAACTCAACGACAACACTGGATGTAGGTCACGCTATACCATGAACTGACAGAAGTAGGCAATATGGACGATTGAATTCCTACCGAATGGCTCGATGATAACGTGCTGGCAGTGGAATCTCAGGTCTTAGGTTCAATCCGTGGTGGTGCGAGGTGAAGGGTGTGTATTTCTGAGGATTCCGGTGCTAGGACGAGAGAGCTGTCGAGTGCTTCCAGGTTTCCAATGTTCCTCCAATTGATGTCAGTCCATGATGAACTCCGACCTAGAACATGGATTGTGTTTATGAAGTTTCGTCATAGTATTTTTTATTTAGCATGTTAGAATTCCAGTGTATTAAGATTTTTTGTCATTTCTTGACTATACTTATCCTTTTCAATTTGCTTCATGTGAGTTATATTGCTTATTGAACTGTTACTTCACCTTAATTCCATCCGATTATCGCCAGCGTTTCTGTAGCCTTCCTTCTCATTGGTGATCTGAGTTTGACGTGACCTTTTGTTGTTTACTTTATTGATGTGGTTGTACACTGCCTAAGCAACTTAGGATTTGAGGTTGTCGATCTTCTTATTCATCATTGCAATTTAGCATTATAGTAGCGTTTTTTGAATAAATCTCATTTCTTGACACTTAGGTTTTAGTTCTAGCTTCAATCTTTACTTCTGAATTATCAAAGCAGTTTTCCAAGGTTCTGTCATAGAATCCCTTTAGAAATTTAACACACGCACTCTTCTGAAAAATTTCCTGTATTTGCAAATTGTAGTTGGGAAATGACGACTACCAAACTGGTATTTCATGAATTCATTCATTTTCATGGATACTCCCCAGGAGCTTACGTTTTTAACTATTTTACATATATTCATTTATCTTTTCAGAAGCAAAATATTATTCTTAACTAATTTAAGGTATAAATCGTTTTAGATTGTAATCAGTTGGTAAAAGTATCAACAGAGAGATCGACATATATCATGCATTATCAGTAAATATCATAGGGAATGAACTTTTTCTTCATGGATATGAATGTTTTTATTACTAGTATTCTCCACCTCTTAGCCATACATAAAGATTTTCCGATTTTATTACTGTATTTATGTAGCTGTTGTGTTTATTGCCCTCTACAACATGCGTGATTGATTTAGATAACAATGTTTATTTGGATTTAACATATTAATGAAAGGCCCCAAGACTAGATCAATAATTTTCTATGAATCACCTTCAAATATCAAAATTGAGCATTTGTTCTTTGTTTGTTGTCATCAAGCTTAATAATATATATATATATATATATATATATATATATATGTTACAAGTCAAATAAACAAATCTAAAATGAAAGACTTAGCTAATGTTTGAAATAGTAGTGAGGAGAAGACTTATCAAGACCGAACTAACATTTAGTTACTCAGTTAAATGATGTAATATAGTGAATATAAAGAGAAATCAGAATTAAGTAAGTGGAAGAATGTAATGTGTGAGAAGATCTACGTGAAAAGATTTTTTAAGATAAAAATGTTTCAGTAGGTTATATCCATTGCAACTCAAATGACTGGACAAATTTCTTTTGAACGCAGATTTCGAGCTGCAAAATAGTAATTGCCATGGCTTCTGCAGTTTGAAGAAGTTCTAGGAGTACACATTTCACGAGATTTGCAAGAATTTTATAGATGACACTGAAGTTGTTTTCCGCATTTACTAGGCGGTCATAATCGGTCAAATCTTCTAAAACAGAGTTGTAAAGTGTTCCCTTTTCTCCGTTCTGGAAGCAGGCTGGTAGATGTTCGGAAATGCTTTTGGAAAGCGAATCTTGAGTACGGCCAATATACCTTACTCCACAGGAGCAGGTGAATTGATAAACACACATTGAGGCGGCTAAGGAAGCTAGCTTATCGTTTACGTGTAATCGAAACATTAGGTAAGTGGAGGAAGTTAATCTGAGTTTGACAGCATAGAATGTCTCTCTCAATAGGCATACCAGACGGTTTCTCAATATATCTGCCGTGTCTCCATCGGACCGTAAACTCATGAAAATAGGCTTTTTAGGATCTTAGAAGTGGGATGATTGTTTGATTTTGACTAACCACTGGGAAATGCTAATGTCGAAAATAGGTCGTAAGGTGTTCCTTCTTTGTACACTTTTGACAGCCCCTACAGTCGGGGAATATTTGACCCGGATGGTCTTAGAGATTCAAGTAATTCAGAATCTACGGAAGAATCGGTCATTAAGTTTCGTAGAACTTTGGTCAGTTAATTTTCAGTTTACTCCGTCTTATTCTTCTCACTGGTGGGTTTTATAAACTTTGTTTTATCAAAGGATAGATAAAATTTTATTTATGTATTCTTGGCGGTTGATCGATACAACAGGACGCACCATTATAATCTCTTTGTTGTTCTTTAGTTCTCTCACCTTGTCCAAGTGTTTCTTAGTTAATACAAATTGACCGGTTTGCTTTGTGTTGATAAATTTATGACGACTGTCGAGAACTGTTGACTCGAAGTATTCAAGTTACTCTTCGTATGAAGTGTGTATGAAGCTTGCTGATGCTTGAAAACTTAATACAAAATTTATATATATATATATATATATATATATATATATATATATATATATATATATATATATATATATATAGCACTCAAAGGGAGTAGTGCTTTAGAATTACTGAAATACTCATTGTTCACAGATTTCGGAAAGACCAACAGAACTACTGAACCGCAAACGACGGCTGGCTGAAGAGCTAATTTTAACTTTGAGCAACAAATATTGCATCTGTGTATTTGCTTTTCTGTATTTGTTTATTTAGCTGACACGAAGAGCATTCTTACCAAGCGTATCTCAGAGTGTGATCATGTTTAGTTATTCAGAGTAGATTGCAGGGAAAGTAAGAACTCCCTTTTTGTTTATTTTGTCATACTGCTTATTTAAACTCGTTCTTAATTATTATGTATTATGTCAGACAAATCGGTTCATGTGAAATGCTAACTTATAACTTATCCAAAGCGGAGGCATTGATGATGGAACCGTTCAAGATTCAGCAATGTGCATGTCGGTGCTACATTCTAAATTTTATTTAGCCGGAATCATAATATTTTCTAGACTTTCTTCATTACTTCAGTAACCTTCGTTTTACTGAATCGTATTTATCACTGTATTGTTTAGTTTACTGATTCTATGCATACAGTTTCGAATTTTCTTCAGTTTCTTCGAATGTTTGTCTTTTAAAACCTTTAGCGTGACTAACAGCATGTTTTTTAACCTCATCTTATCCCTTTGTCGCTTTCTGACTCTGAAAGCAATTTGAAAATTATTTTCTTAAAAATTCTTTTGTTAACTCATTGTTCAACATTAGGCTTGCACGTTTGATTTTAGGTAGTTGAAGACAACTAATCAAAGCCACCTGAAATCAGTCAAGTGCACCATGATCATGAGTCTCCTAGCTTGGTAGCCATATCGGAACAATAAGATGAGATTGGCTACTCTCCGATGACCAATCAATGCATTCACATATTTGTCCTTAGTATAAATAAGATTGTGCAGCTAACAGCTAATCAATTGAAAAGAATGTTGCTTTTGATAAGTTAAGTCGCTTAATTTTTATAACTCATTCGATTTCTTTTGTTGTTTTAAGATGACGTTATTCGTTTTTATGAAAATGCTCTTAGAAAATGAAAGGTTAAAAATGCATATTTAACAGTATAAAAGGATACATCTTGACTTTTCATTAACCTTACCTGAAACAATCCAGAAATTTAAAGTATTTTGTTAACACATAGAATCTTATATGGGAATAAAAGTAATTGGGAAAACCTATTGCGAACAATAATTTGACACAAGAATGTATTTATATCTAAAGCTTCGGAGCTGTTCATATCGTTACTTACCGTGAAGTTATACACTTTCGCTGGTTCTTGTCATAGGTATGATTTGCGTTCTTAGATCTTACTTTTTTCAGCATATGATGAATTTCAGATTTTTTTTAGCTTTATCAATAACCTAGATGTAATAACGTTTTGAAAGATATTCACCTATACTGTTGCTTGCTGTTCTACTTGAAAGTATTCGTCATTATCACTATTCCTAGTGTATGCTTATGAAAGCTATGAGATAGGATTTTGTTACGCTTTATTGTCTGTATAATTAGTACGCAAAACTTATTCTTTTCAGTTGGATTTTGAGTGACTCTACATCAGGATCACCGAAGGATCCTAAAGATTTAATGTCAAATGCACTAGTTGTTCCGTTAAATTAGAATCCATTAGTCTATATTATGCTGAATCGTTTCTACTACAAAATGAACAAACTATGACATCTATTCATATGACGTACTTCTCAGGTAACCTTGGTTTCTTTTGCAACAATAATTTAATAACTAACTATTGACATGCAAACCACAAAACCATAACCAAAAAACAGATTTTACATCAAAAGGAAATGAAATTATTCCAAACCGCATTGGCTACATTCGAATAGTAGAAAGGTGAATTTATCAGTAAACAACAGCTTATGCAATTCTTATGGAGAATATAATAAAGAATAAGAATAAGAGTATAAATAAATTATCAATTTGACCATCTGAGATTGCCTTAGTTTGGCAGACTAGTATTGAACCCGCTTGGTGATTGAAGGTAAAATAAAAATTTAGACCATGGTGGGATTCGAATCTGATGGTTGTTGGGTCAGCATGATTGTCCAGGTAGATACTTATTAACCCAGGCATTGCATCGTATCAATTTATTATCGCTTGAATTTACGCATTCGAGAAATCAGTACACATTCTAATTATGCAATGACCGCGTTTCAGTTTTAATATTTATGAATTGGTGATGCACTGATAGTACCCTGTTATTCTAGGGAAGTTTGAGATTTTTCTGTGATTGGTGACTACGCTTACATTTCATTCTTAATGTATTTGATAGTTAAACAGTTCTTTTTCACAGTATGGTTTTTCACAAATGATATTCATCCTTTACACAATGTCCATGTATACGTATACCGAAATGCTATGAGTTTTTAGAAGTAAACTTGCAAGAAGTCACTAGAAAAGCTTGACCAGTTTTTAAAAATATAACTTTATCATACCTACCCCTATTAAGATGGTTCTTCAACTATGTTCTTCGTCTAACTGTTTGACAGCTGTATTTGTTGCATTATGAATTTAAAACTACATCTTTGTTAATTTTATAGGAAAGGTTTAAATCATATCTTAATCATCTAATATTCAGAACTTTTTAGAGTAACTTTTAACATAACAGTTTATCCAAAATCATGAAGGGTAACTTTTGTTTTTTCTGAAATAAATGTTTATGAAGTAAAATATGCAATCAACTTGGTTAATCTTAACTTTCTTTATTTGAAAAGTCTTAAATTTTATTCGACCCTTGCTTCGTAGGGACTTATTTAACCTGAAGTTGTTTTCATTACTAGCTGATGTCAAATGTAGAATCATTGAAAACCCGGTAGCCCTCGACTACTGTTTTAGTCCAAGTGTTGGACTCATTAGCCACAGACAACTACGACCAAGTGGGCAATGGAGTCCGGAGGAGCTGGATCTCTTGAGGAGTGCACTGTCATTCAGAAGTCATGATCAGTGAGTCAGCATAGCGCAAAGTGAAGCGGATGTCTACCGATGACATCTGGTAACAGCGGGCTGTGATATATACAAATCAATAGAAATAGGACATAACGGACCACTGGATTTTAACCTAGTGGCTAAATTATAACACACTGACTGTGAAATCTAACTTACTGGGCTATACCTGTATCAGGGTCGTCGATACGAACAGGTGAAGTGTTACACGCTAGAAAAAGAGTACTCTAGTATCCCATCTTTTTGATAGCTGTTCAACTGATGTCAACCAGTGATGAAAACTAATTTGAAGTCTTTTGTGGAAAAACACATTTCACCGTGAAAGATAGACTGTTTATGCAACTTATTCTTTCGATACACACTTGAGATCTTACCAAAGTATCACTTTTGTGTATTATATATGTAATACACACAGCGGGGCTCAATTTTGCGATTGGCTAACGCTTCCGCAAATTCCAGTATGCGATCCTGACTGTTCCTCTACGCTATCATGAATGTTGTTTTTGTATTAACCTTATGATTCATTTCGATGATATGCTTCGCTATAGATGAAGATGGATATCTGTCACCTGCACTTATCAAAGTTTGTGTGTTGAACTGTTTTTCAAGCCATTTAGGTATATTCTATCTGGAGGTTTATTAATTGATTTTAGGTTGATAGGATTAATCTAGTACTCATTAGTGACTAACTTCGACAGGTGATTACCAAACTTCCAATGAGAAGTCGTGACCAATGGAGTCAACCAAGTCGAACATGAGAAGAGTAACTCAACGACAACACTGGATGTAGGTCACGCCATACCATGAACTGACAGAAGTAGGCAATATGGACGATTGAATTCCTACCGAATGGCTCGATGATAACGTGCTGGCAGTGGAATCTCAGGTCTTAGGTTCAATCCGTGGTGGTGCGAGGTGAAGGGTGTGTATTTCTGAGGATTCCGGTGCTAGGACGAGAGAGCTGTCGAGTGCTTCCAGGTTTCCAATGTTCCTCCAATTGATGTCAGTCCATGATGAATCTCAACACAGGAATTAGGTATGTTCACTCACCCTAGTCTTCATTGCATGATTACTCCTCCCTATGTACTTGCGGGCACACATACCTGTAAGCTGGTAAACACAGTGGGATATGACATAATCATTTATGCGTGGTTACAGTTTTCGGCGCAGTGGGTGTTTTGTTGTCACAATATGATAAGCTGAGCTGTTTAGTATATTTTTCTGATAACAGATTTAATGTTTCATATCATGCTACTCGTTTCCCTTCTATATGGTACTTTAAGAAATATATCGTACTTCGGGATCGAGGAAATTATAGTCTTCGGGTTCAGTTGTGTGTACAAAAACACTTTGCTGTTTCACTTAATTTACCTTGTTAATCCTGATCTGATTACATTACCAAGACTAGTGTTACAACCTTTCATATTCATTATATTTGACCTTCAATATTTCCTTGCATTTCATATATAAATTGACTTGACAAGTAAATCTGTGATCAGACTGTTAAATATGTATTGCACAAATCCATAACATTTTTTCAGATAATCTTCTCCTAAAGGGACTAATTGTTTCAAATGGATGACACCATTTATTAGTTTTGGTTATTACTGTCAGTGATTGTGCATTTTAATGTTTTGAGAACTTGTATCCTTCATCTAATGCGTGAAAAACTGCTTTCTGAATCATACCTTACAATGAAAAAGGAGAGAGCAGTAGACAGATTAGCATTAGGTCTGTGGGTTATATTCCTTCGAAGTGTTCATATCGTTACATGACGCTGATGCCTATATTAGCGCTCACGACTATTTGAATGAGGAATTGATCCTGTTAAATTTCAGCCTATCTCATAAGAACCATGAACCATACAGGTTTATCACAAATAGCACTAAATAAACTAATGAGGAGAATAATTCGAAGTAGATACAATTACTTTTATCTGGAGTTGTAGTAAAAGTACTAATGTAAGTATAGAAATATTTAACTAAAAAAATATCTGCACAGGAAAATTGTAAAAACATTATGGAAATTTAAATACTTGGAAAACGAAAAATTACCTGTCTTACATTCTGTGTACGTTAACGAAATGATGACAAGTAGTTTTCTCGGTGGTAACTAGCAATGGAAGATGCGCCTTTCGTTAAAAACTTGAAACTCGTCAGTTGGAAATAAGTGGATCTTAGTAAGTGATTATGACAACAGTGAGAGTCAGACGCGTGTTATAAATTCCATTGTTAGCCTTTACCAAGTGGTTAAAAGCACAACGAAACCTGAGATGACCGAAAAATACATTGAAGGAACCACACTGTCAACACAGATATGTCGATTCGTTTCAGTATCATAATTAGTGGAAATATGCAATCATTAATAAGAATGAGGATACGATAATTTTGAATTTTGCGACAAACTTATATGATTTTGCAGTTTAAATAAACTTTTTAATAACCAGATAGTTCTGATCAGATCTCACAAGTTACATTCTCAAAATATTTATAACTAATCTAGAGATGCCGGAAATATTTCTGAATTCAAATTGACCTTTAGAATGGTGTAAGTATTTGTGGATGTTGAGCGCAGGTATACCTAAATAAAAAAAACTGGATAAATTGAAAACGATATTGCTATGATTCTGGAAGTCTATAAATGGTCTTACTCGTTAAGCAACAATTACAACTTTCATAACCTATGCGTAGGAATTCACCATGCATGCATAAATAGTGCATAAAATCAAATCAATACGTTTAATCTAGCAACCTATAAAGAATTGTTACTGGGTGATGATTGAAGGTGAAATGAAAATTTGGACCACGTTGGGATTCGAACCACCGACCACCGGGTAACCGGTCCGGTGCTCTGCCAAATAAGTCACTAGGCTCAACTGCTGAACAGACTTTTATTTCACTTCAATCACCCAGTATAAACACGTCTGCCAAATCATGGCTACGTCAGACAGTCAAAAAAATAAACCATTTTTAGGCAAGTTTTGTTATCCAAAAAGTGATTTATCCTGGTCTGGTTGTAATCATTACCAATCATATTGAAGAAACCTTGAATAACTGTGCTATGTCACGAATAAATTATTCAAGTAAACTGCCAACATTTTTCATTCTACAGCTCTTTGAAAATGGAGTTTATGACTATTGGGTATAAGTTTTGAACTTTTTCTTAGAGTATACATTTAATAGCTTTGAGTTAAACCGATTTGGATGCCCCAGAAAATGAGGTCATCTAAACTTATCGAATTTTATATCGCATCAATTATTAGTCAAAAAGAATGATATCCGCACCACATTTTGTTTTAAATAGCTGTTAGCGACATAATCGTCTGTTATGGTACCAAAAGTAGGCCGAAGATAATTAAACTAATCAATCCTATCGGTTAGTAAGCCACACGCATAATGAGTATGACGACAAAAAATTGACTTAGTAAAAGCCGAATGATTGCATAATAGCTAAAGATGATCAATACTATTTATCAAAAATGAGTATATTTGATGACTCCACTTCAAAACAATACTTTTACTCAAATAAAAAATTATTTATTATTATTATTTGTCCTTGGAGTTTCTAGTGGAATATAGGGCTTCAGAAGTACGTCTCCATTTCACTCTCTTCTCTGCAGTCTTTTCAACCTGCCTCCACGACTACCAACAACCTTTCATTTCTTCCTCACACCATCTCCTCCATGTCACCCTCAGCTGGGACGGACGCCCAAATATTCGTTTCCCATTTGGGTTTCACTCGACGGCCTGGCCTGTCACCTGATGTCTCCGAATGATTTCCTCAGTGTATGCCTGTCTGATCCAATACATCTCCACTTTCTTCTACTGCATATTTGTTGAGTCATGGGTTTTTAGTTGGTTCGTTGCCCAGCCAGAGTTCCTTATTGCTCATTCCTAATATTCTGGCCAACTGACCATCTTCAGTGTCAGTATCGAGTGAGCGTAGGTGCCAGCTGTTGATGAATGTCTGTAGTTATTTGGAAATGCTTTTCGTGACTCACCAAGTCTCTCAACCATCACATGGAAGCACTGACTTGCTTGACTGACTTAGTGTTGAAAATCTGGATCTCGTTCTTTATGTTGAGTATAGTGCAGTGCGGTAGATCTCCACACTGATTTCAGATTAATGAAGGCCTGTCTTGCTGTCTTTCCAATCCTGGCTGCTTTGACATCCCGAACTAAGCCACCGCCTGTAGTTGAAACGATGCTACCTGGGTGGTTGGTGAAAGAGACAACTCCCTTCAGATTTCTCCCGTTCATAGTGATTGGTGCTTTTTGTTGTTGTTGTTGTTGTTGGTTGGTTGGTTGGTTGGTTGGTTGGTTGGTTGGGTGTCTTCATCATCTCTGTCTTCTCTACATTCACCTGGAGCAAGTCCCGTCTTCGCTGCCCTGCCTCGCTTCTTCTGCCAACTTGTTGGTGTTCGCCTGTAGATCTTTGAGTTTGAGCAACAAGACATTAGACATCAATCATCATCGTCAGCGAAATCGAAATCTTCTCCTGGGGTCTTTTCATCGGTCCAGCCAGCGTATTCCCATCTTCTCACAGCTCCTTACAGTTTCTTGCATGGTCCAGTTCAGTAGAGTCGACCACAATCAGAAAGGTCACCGGTGATGGTAGGCAGCCTTGTCTCACTCCTGTCCTCACTTCAAAGGCATCACTGAGCTGAGTTTTCCTTTGTGAATCACTTGGCATGTAGCACCATCTCATCCATCATATAGCATATAGCTGCTGTTCAATGAGGTTGATGAGGGATTTGTGGCACTGAGGTCGTAGTGTTGAAGCAGCTGCCTGCCACATTACTTCCTGATCGACGCTGTCGAAGGCCTTTCAAAATCGATGAAGTTGAGGCTGAGTTCAGTTGACTCCAATCCTATGCCCTGTTCTATGATGATGCATGGTATGGCGTTACAATTTCATCTGCACATGATTTGTTCTTCCCGAATCCAGCCATCCAGCCAACCAGCCTGTTCCGGTCGTATTTTGAATCCAGAGCATTTTATAGTCTGTCCAGGATGATGCGGCATAATATTTTGCTTGGGGTGGACTGGGACAGGAGCATGATTGCGCGCCAGTTATTGCAAAAACTTAGGTCGTTCTTCTTTGTGAGTTTGACAAAGTAGCCCTTCTTTCAATCAGTCTGCAGGTACCTTTCCTTCCTTCCTCCCTTCCAAGCCTTCTACAATAGTGGTGAGAGCATGTCTGCTGTTGTCTCTGTGTCTGTTTTCAGTGCTTCTGGTGGAATTCTATCCGGTCCTGCTGCTTTCCCAGATTTCAGCATCTTTATGGCGTTCAGAACTTCTGCTTTTGTCGGAGGGCCTGTGTTCACTGGTTATTCTGTGGCTGGACTGCAGGTGGTGTTTCTGGACGAAGTGCAGATGGTGGTGGTGGTGACGGTGGTGGTGGTCGGTTCAAGAGTTTTTCGAAGTGGTCAGCCTATTGTTTCCTTTGTTTCTCCTCTTTGGTGGTAATTAGGTTTCCTTCACTCTCTTTCATTGGCTTCATCTGAGTTGGTCTCTTCCCTCCCAGATACTAACCTGGTTATTTGAATAATGTTGCCAGGTCTTCATCTCTCCTACCAGCCGCCTGTTCTGCTTCACGTGCAAGTGTGTCGTAGAAGTGTCTTTGACATAGCGAGATAAGCCATTTTTATAGTATTATAGGTCTACGAAGCTTCAAAATGTAGCTGTTGGGTTTCTTAGAAAATGGTTTATTACTTGCTTGAGAATGTAGGATCTACTCTAGACAGTCAAACATTCTACCCTGAAAAAGTAAGTGAAATGATGATACCGCCGGTTTTTTGTTGAACACTGAGAGCATCGAAACTGCTTTCCATTAACTACATGCTGCATTTTATTACAAACTCTACAGTATAGAAAGTTAGAAGTGAACTTGAATTCACGCATATTTGAAGCAACGTTATCAGTTATCATTGAGAAAAACATCATATTTAACCTATGACAAGTTAAATTTATTCAGCAGCTTATTCACACATAGCCATGTACTCACATGCAACAACAGTCAACTGGTTAGACTTTTCATAAATGCTCATCCAGTTATAGCGATGAAAAATCAGACCTCAATAGTCACTCTGTCCATACATATACACGCACGCCACAGTGCTTCTCATTCTCATTTCAAATTATTGTCCACAAATTTGGATGTTTTATTGTTGAAGGCAGAAAGTTTTGAACTGTGTCATCTGGTGATATAGTTTAAACTTTTGACAGGACCTTTTTGAAGGTGATATTTATAGTCTGATGTGATTTGTAAACTGACATAGTCAATTTTTCACTCTTTTAAAAGAATCTTTGCTTTGCTTTAATTAAGACACTTGAAACTGTTTTTCCTTCAATTCTGATGATCTTGTGTCGAAGCCCAACCATGAAATGAAAAGTGAAATTGAACTACACTCATTAGTTGGTGGTTTTACACTATTTTATTTCAAATTAAATCTACTCTTTTATTCTCACACCATATAACTTATTCATTCTCGCAACGTTTGAAGTAGGACTTGGTTTGGTACATTGATACTTTGATATGATAATGAGAAGTAAATTCTCCTTTAAACGTCATTGCTACATAATAATTTTCAGTTTTGCTTATAATAAACGATTTATTATGGAACTATGCCTGATTGTTAATCAGTGATATTGAGCTGTGAGATTTATGGTCTCCAACTTTAAATGTTTTCTTTCTAATAAATCGAATCTAGAATATATACAAAGTAACGAAGTTTAACAGTCAAACAGAAAATATTTAATAACTAAAAATGGGAGGAGGAGATGAATCATTCCTCAAGTTGAACATCAGCATACTCCTGATGTTAGTAAACTTTGGATTGTTATCAGTGGTTTGACTGAATTTGTCACTAAAGAGTACTGAATGTGCATAGCGATGAACATTGGTAAGTCTTCTGTCATTGTCCGAACTAGATATCAAGAAACCCTGTACTCAGTTATTTGTTTGCATTTATGAAAAAGACGTGCTCACAATACCAAAGGAACTGACACTTCCTCGTAAATGTGAAGACATATCCAGAGCAACCAGAGGAACCTTTACTACTGAATTGTCATCATTGAAAAAGTCAAAGATTCAATTAAGGTCATATTTCTGATTAGCTTGTACAATAGTAATTGCTCCCTAGTGACCGATCAGCTTATTTTATTTCAGGATTCTATTATCAGTTTGGAACTCTTCGTTCACAGAGAAAATTGCTCATGTTCCTTTATTTTAGGTTGGAACCCAGATTGCAGCAACCGAATCCGTACTCGGTATTTTACTCGTTAGTTTATTGATGGAAATTTAACGTTACCTGAATATATATAAGTATATTGTTTTTTAAACAGTTCAACCTCCGGAAATGTAAGAACTATGTATACATTGGTAGTATAAGATATTATTATTCGCATAGTATAGATGAATACTGAATATTCACGGGTCCCAGATTTAAGTTAATCAAAACAATATTTTGTATTCTTTCTTTAAGTATGAACATTATCAAAAAAGTTTTGGAAGTTTTGTGATAATCTTGATCTGATTATGAAGGCTTAATTGTGCTGGAAACATAATCCAGTATATCCGTTTGTGTTGTTTTAATAAATTCATCTAATGAGCAATTAGGTTCCACCACAGCTTTCAAATGCGATGCTTAAAATATAATGGTACCTTGCAAAAATCAGTTTTTATTACTAGAGTAGAGAAAATTTTGTTTAAATAACTTCTTAATTCTGTAGCGATTTCTTCAACTTATGAAAGAAGTATTCATTATAAGCCAGTAGAATATTCCTTCTCATTATATGCTGATTTTATCACATCAATTTATTAATGTAAAATTTTGATGCTGAACATTCACTCTGCAACTTTCTTCCACTCACGGTATGCTTTTAAAATGATCACAGTCAGCTAGTGACTTCAGACAACTTCAAATATTTATTTGTAAGTGAATGTAAAATACATTCGACACTCGATATTTTCTGAGCTCTCAGCTGGTGTAACAGACTACAAATATATCATGAATGAAGTCTATTTATCATGATGTCAACTCTGATGAGGCATGACAACACTTCTTAAGTGAATAATGTACTACAAAATCATCATTTCCCTTAAGCTATCACAAATTAGATTGATTTTCCCCATTAAATTAAAAATTACACCCCTTGTACCGGAACCTTAATTCATTTCTTCAGAAACTACATTCTCGATGAACTATCTCGCGTACTAGATACAAGTCTTGCACATACCAAGATCTAGGAAGTAATTGGCCTAATCCTTGCCTAGTTGACCCCTACTTTAGTAACTACAGATAGGAATAAAGTTAATTGAAACAGTTAAACTAATGGTGTTTAGTAGTACCCTGAAGGGCCACTTCTTTATAGGACTTCCTAACAGCGTAAACTTCCAAGTTCGTAGATTAAAAACGCAAATCGTGATACTTCTGCGAAACCCAACCAGATAGTTACTGGGCTGAAACGTTTTTCACTTGCGTCATTGTACCGAATTCTTGGTTCGTGCTATTTGAATTATCATTCCGTGATAATTCGCCATGTGAATAAAGGTTTCTGTAAGTGACTGTAGAAGTACACGATTCACAGACAGTCTATTTATTGAACGGCGTATGACGTCGGGGGAAATAATGAATACGGTTTGTAAAAAGTCACCAAGGAACTGGTCACTAGTACAGTACAGACAGCTTTTACTATAGGAGGAAACAATTCTCCACTGATAAAATAGTGTGGTGAATAGCATTAGTATTTTGAAACCATGCTTTTTATCATTATGATTTTGTCAGCCAGATAATATAAATATCAACACGAGTCACTCCAACTTCAAAAATCTGTAAACTTTTATTAATGATGGATAGTGACTAGCAGTGTGATTCAGGATATGCGTTCCGTCCAATTTGGGTCTTTTTAGCTAGATGTAACTGCCTCGCAGTGATCAATGGTTTTTCCCACTAAGACTCGAATTCCAGAACGATCGCTTTAAACAACAGAGCGTTATCCACCAGGCCACCGAGTCAAGACAGTCACTTCATGTATGAAGGGTGAAGTTTTTGTTAGCAATTATAATATCCAGTCATTGAGTGGACAGAATTCATCGGTCTCTGTTGGCATTAAGGAATTAAAGGGTGTCTTTTAAACCTATGGACAGTTTATATAGCATGGATTACTTTAAAGCGAGCCAACGGAAAGGCGAATTATGAAGAAATAAAAAAAAAATATGAAAAAAATTAGTCGAAAACTATATATTGTTAACTGGGACTATCTTTATTTATATAGCCTGCCGAAGGTATACAAACCAGATTTTTGCGTGAGATCAATATCGTCCGTTTTCCATTTCATAAACTGGCCCGATAACTAGTAAAACAGTTGAATATTTTATTCCGTTTCAAAGCTTAGTGTTTGATCCGAACGTTGCTCACCTTGCTCTTCAAGCTCTTGCAATTTCAAAGTATTTTGAAACTATCCAGTCTGTGAAAATTATTTTCCATTCACCTCTTAATCTTCTGCATCAGGAATGTTCATTTAGTTATCCTATGAATCAATCATCAATCCTACTCTCATATTCCTGGTGCTCTCTTATATTTTGATCATCTACATTATCTATGTTATCAGCTGATCGTATCAATAACTTCCTGTTAACTTGTTTAAAGTATGTTTAAAGTGTAAATTTAAATATTAATTAGGTTATAAGCAGTCGAGGGGAATCCTCGAAATAAAAACTGAGCTCATATTATCCTACTACATCTTTCATGTTTGCACTGTTCAAGCTTAAGAAAAAGCGTGAGTGAAGTATATGTCCGTTTCGCAGAGTAAATTTTTATACTCCTTATTCTAGAAAATGTCAGAACTGATATTCTTCGAAAAAATGATGTTAGATACATAAAAGATGGGTTTTTAGACGAAAGATTTTATTGCAGAGCAATCGTGTAAGAATAACTGAGTATGAAATAGTATTCAGTGAGATTAAAAAAGGTCATCTTTGATTCCTAAGTTCAATGTTTGTTTTAGCCAGTATGTAAGATTTCCCCATGTATAAAAGTTAGATAGTTATGATGCATTTTTGAATGATATTTTTCATTGGTTCAAAAATATGGTGTTGTATAAAGTATATTCAAAATTAAATGTCCTGATTAAGAGATCATAAAGAAAATTTGTTCAGAAAACAATTCCAATTTATACAAAATACAACCAACTAAGTTGATACATGAGTTTAAACAAAATTACCACTTGATTGCTTAGCATCACTCATTATTGGTGCATTCACAGTTACCGCTGAATTATTGTCTGGTGGATCAATAAAACCGTAGCGTTTTTCCTTCATTTCATCTTTTTGTCTGAAATGCTCAAGTGCATTTTCTCTTTCTAATCTAGCTTTGTGATAAACAACAAACATATGCCACCACTGATTTAAAATTTCTGCAGTCACCACATCACCAGCATTATCACGTATCATACGTAATAAAAAGAATCCATCATTTCTAACAAACTCCAGGATGAAATTATCAATACGAGGATCATCAGCATCAACATTACAACCATCACAAGATAAACTATGATTCTGAAATGCATCTAATAATTGTGAATGAATAGATATAATTAGATAATTACGAATATAGGAATTTTGACGATTCTGTATTGATAAACGTATTAGCCACACGAATAAACTACCTGTTGTTACAACAGTAACAACAGCAATCCATAACCACAAAAATATGTAAATCTTCTCATTGAACATATTAACGGGTAAGGCACATATAGCAGTGAATACATTATTCTTTGTACCAAGTTGACGAACATGAACTGGACAGTATGTTTGACGTGGAAAGAATTCACTTTCAGTCCATTCATGTTTTGATGTCAGAGTACCAATTAGTCGTTCACCAAATCTGAATAAACTTCCATTGAAGCCTAAGAATGTACGTATTATGTACAATTGTCCAACTAGATTAGTTAAATACAGCAATTTTACAAACAGGTATGCTACTGATATACAATTTCCCATGCGTTTTCCAGCAATGAGTAGTGAACCACCAGATAAATGTGACATTCTACGTTGAATTCTTGCCCATTTACTTGAACGATGATCGAAATGTTGACGTCCTAATCGGAATAAATGATAAGCAGCTGATTCAACGAATTTTTGACGTTTTGTATTATCATCAGCTGTATTAGCTTTATGTGCCATTTCTAAGATGGCCTCTAAGTTTTCGCCCATCACATGTGTAGCTAATGTCTGCCAGACAATATGAGGTAGAAAAAACAGCATTGCTTGAATTGATAAACAAAAGGGAACCCATTGATAAAATGCTGTAAGTGGTTGAAAAACGGGAAAACAAATATAAGATAAAGTTAAGACCTGAAATTTAGAAAATTGAGACATCAACACAGTATAGTTAGGATACTTGTAGTTAGGTAGTTCTAGGAAATCAACTCAGGCATATATTGTTTACAACAAAGGAAAGGTTGAAGACAATAATTATTCCGTCCATGCAGGTGGCATATTAAATTATAGTGACTTGTAAGTTGATGAAGACTTGGAACATGTAATATGCGTTGACTACTAATTATAAAACCTTTACAGTTAGGAAGAGATATATTGGGATAAATTAGGCCGGATACTTGATGCCATCACAGCTAAGGAGGTAACGATAGATACCCAGGGCTTTGGAGCTTTCTCCGTTAGTGGTAGAACATGGCTTGTTGCGTTCACCGTTTTCATGCCTATGCGTCTAATTAAAAGCCATCCTCATGGTTGGTAACGTTTAAGCGATCTAGGGAACCTTGAAAGGCCTAAAAAACCAAAATAGCCTAGTTATAAAGTTTTTAGATTTAGGAAGAAATATCTATTTCGTTCAATGAAGAAGTGTAAGGTTCCTTCATACTCTTTACTCGAATAAATTCGAGTACAGCTGTTACAAGTGTTCACTCTCAGTTAGATGTGTTTTTCAACTGTTGCTATTAAATGCGTGAACCTTTTATCGAAGTTGAGTAAACTACATAGTTGGGTTTCGGAATTATGTAAACTTAGTTGAAAAAAGTGTTTCAGTTGTTCGGCAATGCTTGATAGTAGTCAAAGTAAGATCTACTTGTGTCATTTAAGGCTAGCTAGTTGAATTTATTCAACTGATGACAACCATAGGTTATGAAAATGCAAGTAATAAGGTTGAAAATACCTGGAAGTGATGTAAATGCATTCATCAGTGGTGCTCTAATCAATAGAAATTTTACTATTTCAGTCTAATCTCTCATCAATTTATTTCTGAGAAAGTAAAAAAGGAATGTTTTTACCTGATATTCGACGAGTGGTCCAACTGAATTATTCCAACGGAATGAATAACCTTTAGATTCAAAATTAAGGTGAATTTATCATTTTGGAGACATGAATTTCTCAATGAATGGGACATAAAGCATTTTTCCTACTGCTTAACAGTTACAAGCCCTAGAATAGTGAACACTATCTATTACAAAAATTCAAACACTTTAAAAAATTAGGTCTAAGCATGTCATGGAAAATACAGAAATTAAAGATTTTTTCTCAAGTATTTTGTTGTACTTTACGGAAGAAATGAACTTCATTAAATCCCTTAGACAATAGGTCATTACGTCGAAGAAGCTTGAAGCATAACTTCGACAGAAACCCTAGAATATATATTAAGATTTTATATACTGCTGTTAGAAGAAACTAGTATCTAATTAGTGTTTCACCTGGTAAAAACTATATAACCGAATTTTAACCAGGTTAGTTTTATATGAAGTGGTTATCAGTAAATGCCTAATGCAGTCGTCCAGTTCTTAACATCTGCACTGGTCAAAGTCAATCAATCAAATCTGCAATGTGTCCACTGAGCTAAGGTAAGTAATACTATGGTACATTTTTGGCCCAAGTAATTTGCACATAACATTTTGGATTCCATTACTGAGTGATATAGGTTTGAATCACCAAGAGAATACCAGTTTTCTCATGGTTGTAGATTCGCCCTGCTGATGATTGCTAAACAGCGGGAGACCTAAGGGAAATTTAGAACTTTTTGTCAAATTACTTCCAACATCCAACACTAAGTACATTTTGATTGTGTTATAGTGGAAAAATCTTTATAGGAATTTGAGATAGTACATGAAATTCATCACCCAGTGGGACGATTTTGGCATTGTCGTCGTTTTTAAACAACAGGAAATAATTAAACAACCATACATCGTGACCTTTCTGAATGAAATCTTACCAGATAATCAAAGTTTTTCGATTTAGTTATCCAGTGCACGGAATGGAAAACATGAAAATATTGGGTTCGATGAGAGACCATGGTATTTACTATCTTTTCAGAAGAGTTAAGTGAACGAATACGCTTTTTTGGCGAAGACATTAGGATGATAATTTCAATAGAAAATAAGTCAGGAAAATCACTTTCAGTATAAATTTTCATCAGTACTGATCAAACGCCTTATTGTCAATATTCATATATTATTGAGTTGTGATTTTATCACCCCCAGATGTGAGTTAAATGAAATTATAAATCACTTGTATTCAAAATTACTTAAATCTGCATGCAACTAGCACAAAGGAGATGTGCAAATGCTGAAACAAGAAGTACCTACCGACTTATTAATTATCACTGTACACAAGATGAAGTGGGGGGGGGGCGGTAGCGGAAAAAGAAACATTTTAGTGAATAACAAAATATGAGTGTATTGACAACTATGATGTGTTCCTATACACTCATTGTTCAGCAGTATTTTAATTAATGAAGCCATAGCAACTTATACACGAATAAAACACCTAAAGGTTAAGAAGCTCCAACACATTTGGTTGTAGTACAGAATCAGGTATCATACAAGAATTGAATTAGTACCTTGACAATAGAAATGTCATCTCATTAAGACAGCGGGTTACTTGACAAGAAAAAGTCAACAAGGATACTCATGAACAAAAAAGACATATCTTCTTAAAGTAAGAGTGCAGTGATATGAAGGATAAATGACGGTATGCTACTTCAAGGCAATTCTTCAGCTGAATGTGACCTTAAATGAAGACCAGATTATTAGAATTTAAAAGTAAGTCGCATTATTTTAGTATATTCTAAGGAAGGAAAGAAGTTTTAAATCTTGGAGTAAGAGGGCAACATTAACAGGTAGGAAGGGACAGCAGTTACATATCTAAGTCAAGATGCATTAAATTTTTCATGTGATTAATTCGATTATTCCAGATTTGAAGGCAAAAGTATGGGGTAAAATACAGTTCAACGGAAAGGAGTTACTAAACGACTAAAAGATTACATGAAGATACAAACAACCATAAAATACTAAAGCGAACAGGAAAAAACTCATTAGATAGAGAGCAGAACAAGAAGTAACCACGGTAACATCGAACTGCCAGGGTAAAAGAAAGATGGATCGCAGCTTCTTTTTGCATATGTACAGGTCAAGTTTAAAATTTGTGTGAGAACTTCAGGAAAGTAAAGCAGACTTCTAATTTTTGTTTACTTATTACTTTGAAGGCTAGACAGATATCTAATTGGTTTCCAATTTGCTTCAAATGTCTGATCGTTGCTCTCGTGAACACCCGAATATTTTAGATGCAAATATCTTGAAATATTCTAAGTGTGTTAAGTGCTTTGTTTGTTGGAAAAAGGTTGACTGTCACGAAAACAAAGAAATTTCAATCAATTTAAGGGAGATGGGTAAAGAAGAAGAATATACTGAACCATAAAATGAATAACACTGTTATAATCTATTTGTTTTTCTGAATTATCTGTAAATTATGCCAAGGTATTTTTTTTCTTCTCCAGTGGTGTTAAAACAGTATGTAAAAAGGGGAAGGTGCAATTCTCTATCTATTTTATCTGGATACTGGTAAATTTTATAACAGGAGTTTTGGCCCAATAATCTGAGTATGCGTCTTTCAAATTATGTTGTAAAGAAGTCACTTCCAGATAAATTCTGTGACAGTACATTGAAATCATCGATACAATCAGTATCGATATGGACGAAGTAGTGTATGGGCGCATATTGTTCCACACTGCCAGATAGTTATAAAATCACGACGACCTGGAAATTTATAAAAATTGTATGGATTTGATCGGAGAGCAATGAGATGAAATTGATTCGATGAAAGTTTTAATCGTGAGCTTCTTACCAGTATAGGGTTTCTCGAAAAAGCTAATCCAGAACTCCCGACAAGATTGAGAAAACAACCATCGCATTCAGCTGAACACATGGATCTGGTATCAACTTTAACAGCAATTGTTTTTGGTTCCTAATCAGAATCCTATCATCCTGGTGTTATGAAAAATCTTAACTTTGTCTATCACCTGAATGCTTTTTCAACTATACTTATGCAAGTTTTTGTGGGATTTCATAAGTTAACTACAAAAGATTCCAATTTTCCAATCAACGCAGCAAGATATATTTTCAAGGAACCACCTTGAAAGCTCTTAACTTCCCCTTGTTTTTGTGTATACCATGGTAATAAGTTAGTGCACTGAATAAAAATACTTCTGTTCACCGTTATTTATAATTATTTAATTATTTATAACTACCAATATTTACCGAAATTCTTTTCGTTTATTTACTGGTACTATAAATATTTGGTTAGATTTACGAATTTCAACAGCGGCATAAGAATAAATATTGAAGTTTACATTGTATTTAGATAAATATTCTTCAGCTGATTACGGTATACTAACAATGGTTATTTTATGAAACGAATAAAGACTAATATACCCCAGAATTTAAAATATATGATACACTAGAGGGTAGTAGGAAAGATTTTATGTCCAAGGCTGGAGTTGACAGAATCAGTCCACTTCTACTGATCAAATTGAGTACATTGAAAGAAAATAAAAAGGTTCACCTTTTGCTTTCTTGAGCATATTTCCAGAAACTGATATCTCAGAATACCGTATGGTGCCAACAGGTCAGTCACCCACAATTTACTTGATACGGAACAGAATGTGAACATTAGAAATTCACTCAGAATCATGAATAAGTGGTTTGATGATTGCTACTCAGGTTTTCAATTGATTTCATTTTCATCTTGCAGCTATCTTGTGCTGTAATTATGATATTCTTGTTGCTAATTTACTACTGATTATGCTTCTAATCACTGAGTTTATAGCCAGATTTTCATACATAGCCTCTTACCATTCAACAGTTTTATTTCAGCTTACACCTAGACCTTTCCTATTGCTCTATAATGAATAGTGAATTTTCAGTTCTGAGTCATGTTAATCTTCATAAGCTTCAATAGCCTGTAATCAGCTGAAGAGAATACTTATGTCTGGACAAAAATAACATAAACAGAAGCCAAAACATATCTGAAAGGTATGCAGTTTATTTGCATAATACCTTTCGAACAATGTTATGATTTGTCAAAATCTTTTTCTATGAATACAAAAGTGGGATAAGGTCGAATGAAACAGTTGTGATAACAAAGAATGCAAGAAGGTAGGGGAGGTAAAAGTAGGCTAGATAAAATTTTCCCTTTCCACTAATGCTGGCAAAAGTTGGACCCCAAAAAGAAAAAAATTTTTCTGTCATATTTCAAGTGCGAATTGAAATGAGATATTGACGGATTATATTCTATGCTTCTTTGTGAAAAAGTGTTACGCTGTGCCAAGCAGATAGAAAACAGATCGTATAATCTTCAAAAGAGGGTTCAGATCTATTGACACCAAGATATACTGTGTACTTAAGCTCATCACATCAAAAAGCTACGTATTTCAGGATTAACATGAATACCTGAAAAAAATGTATACGCAACATCTTGTTAAGTTGACCAGTTGACGATTACATACACATGAAAGTAACTGGAGGGGGGCTAATTAGGTTACTCAATGGTTTCAGAAGCAGCTAAATCTTGATAGTGGAATACATCATAAGGTACAAGTAATCGGATCGACGGTGAAGCATCTGTTCAATTCTTATACATGAAGTAGCATGAGTTTACATTTTGATTCAGCGAAGTGCGAACCGCACGTAAATTTGCACTTCAGTTATGCGTTCAGAAAAATTAATTTGAACCATTTGTAATATTTTTTGTATTGATAATCTGAGTGAAAAACGGTTAACTGAAAAAAGAATTTTTCCAACCAACTTCTCAGATCCTATATTTATATAACCATATTGTTTGGTTAAACGAATAAAATGTATTCCAACATTAAGCAAGATCTTTACAATAGAGAACTGCTCAAATCAATCACTTACTTTTCTCTGCTAAAAATGCAGGTGAATAAGTATGTCTGACTTAGAATGAACATACTAACAAGTTAAATAACTACCAAAGCTGTTTTGTATAGTTAAGATTAATCCAAAATGTGGCAGAAGTGTGATAAAGTTCAGTCAGATAAGGCGTTGTGCAACATGATAAGAGATTCGATATAGTTAGAAAAGTATACGAAAAGTAAATGAACAGAAATTGCATAAGAAGTGGTTAGAAACAAAAAAAATGACCTATCTCAAAGCAAACTAACAAACAGTATACATTTTGATGCATTCTGCTGAAGGAGATGTGGTACACACAAAAAAAACATCCTGAAAAATCTTTAATTTTCCAAAGACGCTGAAATTAGATTAAGAACTTACCTATTTAAAATGCTAACTCCAAACTAAAACAATGAGAAAAAGAACCAGGGAAGCTTCTTTCATTTTTATCGATTCATTAGATTTATCACAGTGTAACAGTGTTGTTTACTGGATTACGTTTCGGACATAATTTATTGTCTATAGTCATATCAAGATAACTAAACAACTTTGAGACATCCTTTATATAGTCCTAATTTTCTCGTCTCTTGTGAGGTGGGCAGTAAGGTTTTTCGTATATCCGGAACAGGTGCTGAGTCATTCCTGTTGCATGTGTTAGGTGTTGATTCGATAAACAAAGATTCAGTTATCGATCTCTCCCTCCACCCTGTTATGTTAGTTTTGAGAATTTTCACCTTGTCCCATCCTATTGTGTGGTTGTGTGTAATTGCATGCATAGCTACGGTTGAGCTTTTTTCTAAATTCCTTACCTTACTAGGATCTACCAATTTTGACCTAGCTAAGTTTTTGTGTCTCAATAGCCTAATTGAACCTGGTCGACTACTTTGACCTATGTATTTGACCTCACAATCGTTGCAAGGGATTTGGCAAAATAAGTTATTCTGCTTAACTGGGTCAATAGGATCTTTCAACCTACAAAGCTTATTTCGAAGTGAGTTTGTAGGTTTTATCCGGCTCCAAATATATGGTTTCTCTATGTAGACGACACATTTATAGTGTTGAAATCGCAACACATACATAGTTTCTTCACACGTATAAATTCAGTAGTTAACGCAATCCAATTCACCTATGACTTAGAAAATAGTGAAAGAGAATTAGCGGTGTTGGATTGCCGAATAAAAGGAAACAAGATGGGAGTTTTGACACTAGTGTCTACAGAAAACCTTCACATTCAAACCGTTACTTAGACTTCAAATCGTCTCACCCTATGTCAGTTAAAGTTGGCTTGGTGAAATGTCTAAGTAACAGGGCCAAAAAACTTACTAGTAAAACAAATCTAAAACAAGAAACTAGATACAATTACCCTCCCAGATTAATTGATAAACTCCTTAGGAATTATAAGAAAAATATCAGTAACACAGTTATCAATAGTAGTAATAGTAGTAGTAATAACAACAAAAAAGGAATAATGATGTTAATAATATTAGCAGCAGTACTGTGGATAGAGAATTCAAAACCTCCACAGTATCACTATACAAAGAAGGCACCTCGGAAACACTACGTAGGATTCTCAATAGGTCTGGGATTAGAGTGGCATTTAAACCTACAAACTCGCTTCGAAATAAGCTTTGTAGGTTGAAAGATCCTATTGACCCAGTTAAGCAGAATAACTTATTTTGCCAAATCCCTTGCAACGATTGTGAGGTCAAATACATAGGTCAAAGTAGTCGACCAGGTTCAATTAGGCTATTGAGACACAAAAACTTAGCTAGGTCAAAATTGGTAGATCCTAGTAAGGTAAGGAATTTAGAAAAAAGCTCAACCGTAGCTATGCATGCAATTACACACAACCACACAATAGGATGGGACAAGGTGAAAATTCTCAAAACTAACATAACAGGGTGGAGGGAGAGATCGATAACTGAATCTTTGTTTATCGAATCAACACCTAACACATGCAACAGGAATGACTCAGCACCTGTTCCGGATATACGAAAAACCTTACTGCCCACCTCACAAAGAGACGAGAAAATTAGGACTATATAAAGGATGTCTCAAAGTTGTTTAGTTATCTTGATATGACTATAGACAATAAATTATGTCCGAAACGTAATCTAGTAAACAATACTATTACACTGTGTGATAAATCTAATAAATCAATAAAAATTGCATTTTACAACAGTGCACAAGTTTTACTCTCCTAACAAGGACACTTCTTTTGTACAGAATGACCAAGATTTTCCAGCTGGATGGCTAAAGTCTCAGACACAAAGAATTCGAAGACGCTAGGACCTTCAGAAGATTTATTTCCCTTGCATAGGCAACTTCAGAAGCAGAGTCCTTTGTAACAGAAGAGTCACGGTCTTGTTCAATGATGATATGTCTTATAGACATATGTTGGGTGTAAAGTTGTTAGAGATTTTGGTGAGTGATATGATATGTTGGGTACAAAAGTTCGGAATCGAAAGGTTTCAATGCATAGGGTGCTTTGGAACTTGCTATTCCTACGTCAGACCAAGATAGCAGTAAAGACTGGATCTGTGTTTTAGCACACAACTCAGGTTCATCGAAACGAATAGCTACAGTTTTAGTAGTTTGTGCTGTTTGGAGCCTGCTGGTTCTTTTCAGTTTCATCCAAAACAGTCAACAACGAGAAATAACAAGTTTTGATATCAAGTTTCACCCATTGCATAAAGAGTGGCCATTGTAACTTAGTAACCTAGTGAATTACACTTTAGAATTTTAAGCAATATATGCTGGCTTTCAGTTTCAGTGAGAATACTATCGTTTATTGGGATTTTTTTACATTTAAAACCTTTTATAACTTAAATTGATGTAAATTTTTACAATGAACCATTCACTACGGGGACTTCATTCTCTAGGTCATTTACTTCAGCTTGGATTGACATCAACTTGAGAACCACTGACAGTGAAGGAGAACAAAATTGTTAAATTATCATAATTTGTGACTCCCCTGCATTGTGTGATTTCTAATTAGTATATGATTTACCCCAGGACTACTGATTTTTATGTGTAAAATGTAGCAGTTCAGTCACCGTAAGTGAACCGATGAGCAGTCTTTAGAAAAGGCAAATCTGCATTGCCGAGTAGTTTTTAATGGTTCTCCCACTGACACAAGTCTGTAATGCAAACCACTTAGAAAATAGTTCTACAAACCAAGCAAATGATTGTGTTTTCTTTGTATTGATAGTAAAATACGAATTGCAAAGTCAGGTTTATACATAAAACTTAGAAAGAAATTTATACACTTAATTATCACCTGTTTATACCAGTAGAGCATTTGACTGGTTTAATAAATTGATTGTTATGCTAAAAAAACTGATGTCATTTACTTATTTCCAAATTTCATAAATAACCAAAGGTGAAATACAAACATAAATTAGTTTCGTCCTAGCATGGAACTCTTCAGCAGTACACACCCACGACCACGCCAGTGACCGCTATAGTGTGACTATCCACCAAGATCTTCAGTTGGCATCCTATGGAATTGACCAGTGGGAAGCGAAGCGAAGTCCAGCTGAAAACCTTGGTGGATAGTCACGCTATATCGTGAATCGGCGTAAGCAGGAAACTGTGAACTATTTAACTCCAACCTAGTGGCTCAGTGGTAACGTGCTCTCCGCGAAACCTGAAGGTCCTGATTTTGCTCAATGGCGTGGTCGTGAGTGTGTACTGCCAAGAAATGTCGTGCTAGGACGAAACAGCTGTCCAATGCTTTCAGGTTTTCAATGGTTCTCTAACTCATGTCAGTCCACGATGAATACTACCACAAAATTAAAGTCCCAATTCATCTTAGAATACATAAATATATATTTCAATGTTTGATGAGTGGAAGCAGTTAAAGAGGAAGTAATAAACCTGAGTTTAATGTTTGTTGCCACTCACTAAAAAGGTACATTCAGTATTTCCTATGTCGTAGTGACAAGCCAGTGTATCGTATCTATTTCTATAGGAAGTAGGTTAAAGTACCAATAGGTCACTGGTTATATTTCTGACTGTATCACTGGTTAGTGTGTGATCCGATTTGCAAGACAACATCAATTTTCTCTGGGATACAGAAACTGTTTACTAATGATTGTCAAGAATTATACAACTGAAGTCAACAGTTTCCTATCGATCATCTAACTGAAACAAAGTGGAATACAATGCCTAAATGCCTAGAGATTTGAACAGATTGCATAACTAGTCATCAGAATTCAGTTGGCATTTAGGACTAGACAATACTTCTATTTGGTGAAAAGTGTGGGAGTGCAACATGTTTGTCATTCCCAAGGAAATGTTTATACGTTGACTGTGGAAAGTTATGTAATGGTGCATCACAGCTGACTAGTTTTCACTTTAATTGTAAGTAATGCGTCAGACTGCGGTGGGAAATTAATCCTAATACACCAGTAGTGATAGACATGATTGCTTACTCATATACTCTACTCATGATTGTCTAAGCCATAATTATAATTGCCATCAAACCACTAGAATGGATGTAAATTATAAACCTGAAGTGACAACTGAAGCAGGTTAGTAATGAATAATCTGTAACCACATGAATATCATAAGCTATTTCTCCTGCTCATCCTTTACCAGGGTCTGTGAATGTAGCTTTGGGCAAGGTGGTTTCGAACCTGGAAGACAAGAACGGATTTCTTGGAACTCCACCTAAAGCCTTTATTAACCGTTCATTATCATTCATTATCAAATAAAGTGTAAAAATATACCATGTATAGGGCGATGTAATAATATGAGAAATAATTTCTAATGAATATAATTAAGACTTACATATATCAGATTTTTCACGTAATTTTTCCCAGTCTTCATCACTTATTGGTGTCTCATCACTTTCTCGTAAAGCGATTGTACCACGTACCCAACATACGGATTCCGCAAATTCGTTGAACTTATTCTCCGGTGCTGTTGGTAATGTACATGCGATTGGTCTCAAAAAGTAGACATTTGCCATTGTGACACCAGAAAGCATTAGGATAATAGCACAACTGAAAAAGTGATTCAGTCGATCGGCTAAATCCTCTAAATGTGAAAACGCACCATTTTTTGCATTGGATATTCGGTCCAAAAAGCCTAAACCAAGTTCTAAAACCATCTGAGATTCAACTTCTTTGCTGGTTCAAATTGAAAAAGAGGAAGAGAGAGAGACAATGATAAGCAATATATATATATATATATATATATATATATATATATATATATATATATATATAAGTAATGAAAAGACGAGAGAGTGAGAATAACTGGCAAAAGAATACATATTATAGCATCCGTAGCACTGTCAGAATAAATGCAAACTTTACAGAGCAGGGCAGGGACCGTGGTAGTACACAAAAGTGAATATTCGACCGATTAACTCATTTAATTTTCAGCCGATGGGTTTGGGCTTCTAATCTTGCTCCACCTAACCAGCCTGAGCGAAAGGGTAGTATCATAAGCCCTAATACAATAGCTGTGGCTCATAGCCTAATGGAGAAATATATGTTTCATGCTGGCTTTGATTATTTATTGTTACATTAAGTACAGTTTCATGGATGAATTGATAAATTATTACATCATTCATAAAGTGACTGCTTTTAGAAATCTAGCATGGGTGGAAAATGTCCTTTCTACTCACTCACTTCTTTAACAAAGAATAACCGAATGCTTTGAAATTAAAGGTCATACTATTAATTGATAGGTCGACAAACTTTGAACTGGACAGCTAAATCACGTATTATCTGGTCTGCAATTCACACACAATAAATTCCTGGATGAAGTCAGTCATGGGTTGAATAAATCAGTGTTAAAGTTTTTGACTTTCACTCTACTTGACACAGATTCATATCACAGCGGGAAAATATTTTTCATCTAAGATACAGACATATATTGCTCATAACCTTCAATAAGAATAAAGCTATGGCCAAATAGGACTTTTAGAAGACTACTAACATTGGCCATCATAAACCTAGTCTTGATAGAGTTCTAAGTTATGGTAGATACTGTCAGTCATAACTAGGTCAAATAATTTAGGTTGATTGTTTTTTTAAGCGAATATGAAATAAACAAATTATTGGGTTGTGTGACGTAACATTTTTATGAAGTATGCTTTCCTTGTTAAGCCTATGCCCAGCATAATAGAAAATAAATAAATACCCTTCTTGTACATTTTGTTCTTTTTGCGAAGGTCCTTTATGTCATTAAACGATTCTCAAATTTACTGTAACTATGGTCTTTATAATAGCTTGATATGAAAAGATGTCTGGTGCTTACAAGCGAAGTTCCTAGGCAGACGTTTTTGTAAAAGCAGATAGACAGGAAAAATATACTACTGAACAACTTGAGTAGTTAAAGACCAGTCAGGCTGCTCTATAGTGTTTCGGCAGCCAGACCAGAGTGATTTAAACACCATAGGGCTGTATCGCTCGTTTTGGAGCCGAGCTCATACAACAGAATTAGTTCAGGTCATTTGAATTCGGCTAGCTTACTTACACGAACCGGTATACCTAAAATAGAAAGATTTATTCCCAAATGATTCACAAACTGTACAGTTCACGTTCACACTACTCACAGCTGAGTACTTTCTTCAACTGTTCAACTGCGGTGTTAGCAGAGTTTCCGCTGAAAATCACACACACACACACACACACACACACACATAAAGGGTCATGAAATAGTTGGGCGGTTGAAAAAAACTACTCAGCTGTGAAAAATATCAACGTAGACCATGTAATTTGCAAAATCGTTTTGCATATCGATAATATCCTATATTAAGATAAGCGGGTTTACAGAATAATATGGGAAACCACATAATTGAATATCCGTTCACACGATTCAGCACTGTATAAACAAAATGTCATCTAAAGTAGAGAATACCGAAATCGAGCTTTATGAAAGAAATCAGTGTTAGAACAATAAACAGATAAGTAGCAATGAGTAAGTATTCAAGGATAAAAATAAATGAATTTTATGAACCATTGTAACAGGTAAAATGCATTCACTAATAAAGGATTATTAATTCCTTGACAACTTTGATAAGAAAGCTTTTATTGCCTCTTTACAACTAAGAACCACAGTATAAAATCTAAAACGGTGGTAGCTAGACTTCAGAACTCTAAAACAGTAACACGTCATCAGTGAGATCTCGTTGGCAAAGACACAGTGAAGTAAACTATAATTAGATAGTAATAACTTGCAACCTTGGAGCTACTATGGGAAAAGAGAGGGATCTGTTAAGCGTAAAATGAAATAATAATTTGGATTGAGGAGTTATGAGTTCATTGTACTAACAAGTAAACTAACCAAACGAAAAACAAACCTTCAAAACTTACCGATGAAAAAGACGGATGAAAACAATGCGGAGAAAAGGTCAAAAATGTAGAAGCATGGGAAGGTATGACTACGGAAAACCGACAAATAAGTACAAACTAACTTTCAGTTCAATCCGATTTCTCTTGTTATATGTATACTCATCAGTTCAGCTGTTTCTATGGAGGCCGTTATATGGCGAAAACGACCAGGCTATTTTATCATCAAATTTCATAGCATGATCCATCGTAGTTGTAATGATGGTTAGTGGTTAGTATTGGAACCCAAAATTTAGGACTGATCAGCTGGATGCATCTGCCACCTAGTGAATGTTTTTGTTTCCCTTTAGACTTCAACAACACATATCATTTCAAACACCAGTAGGTTACCAAATTAGGATACTCATTGCTTCTACTACAAGTATGGTTTTATGTTAGGCTTGTAGATTTGCACCATTGAACAGACCAAATGTATCGTCCACTACTGGTATTGGGCCCGTAAATAGGGTGAAAAGCATTTATTGGATTTCACCCTTGGCCACCATCTATTCATTCTATCAGACTAAAATAACTCTGAATATCGAGGCATCTGCTCAGAAGTCACTTCGTCTACAGTCACTTATCGATTGGCTGTAATCAGTGCCGGAAAACGTAGACGTTTTATCACCCATCATGGTACTGCAAATAAATAGACAATGATCAGTGTGGCACTACATACTTTCATATCTTCTTGGTACTTGATATCAAGCTGGTATTAACAACACCTTTACAGTTATTTGCTGCCCCTAATCTAATCTTATTTATACCTTGAGAGTTAGTCAGCCGAAGTATATTAAAAGTTATAAGCACTTAGATGAATAAGTTAAGCTCGTGTGAGTCAAAAGCGAATTCACAGAGCTTTATTTTACCTTTGGCCATACATACAGCATATTTGTGTGAAGTTAACGTTTTCTCCCATTCAATGTACAAACTAACCCTATTATTATTTACTATGGTTACACCCTTATTTGTTTTCTTCTCTCTTTGTATTATTGTTGCACTATAATTGTCAACAGTTGACCATTTTACACGAAATTATTCTTCTCCCTCATTTTTATTATGTATACCATCAACCATGTGACAACTTATTTCAACTTTCAGAGTTTTACTGAAGTTATTCTTCCCTGCTTATCTTAATTTCCCTGATTATTTATCGACCCATAGATTGAGTGAATTGGCAGTAGAATTCTCATACACTAACAAGTCGACAAAACTTTGGTAAGAACACGGTCAAATTAGATACACATAACATCTTCAAGGTTTCGAAAAATACTTCTATCTGATCACTCTTGGCTCTTCTCTAACAGATTTTCTTTTGGCTCCATAAGTTGGTTAAGTCATTCATTGAGCATATCTACAAGTGATCAATTCAATTCACAGTTAATTCAAGTTAAAAGATTCATTGACTGTAATATTCGTTTTAACTAGAACATAACACCCAGTTTTAACTTTCCCCACTGCATACCTTCACCTTCTGTACAAGAGTGATAATAAAACAGAATAACGTTGCAGCAATTTATAATAACTGCATGATAACCAAGAAACATATCACTTCCTAAATCTCATGCATAATCCTATGGATAGATGTGGGTGTGATGACAAATCAGGCAAATAGCCATATAAACGCGGTTAGATAAAATGTTTGCCTGTCAGACTTTGTTCAACTGTTTCGGAGACAAGGTTTTCTGTCGATCACCTCTAATCAACTAGAATCAATCCCAAATCCACTGAGATGTCTTTTAGCTTGGAGATCACACTGCAGAATGATCGATAGACCAGATAACATGAAATTGATTACATCCAAGTGACCAACCAATATATCCATTCCAGTTCTATATAAGGTCAGTTGCGACCTAAATAGCTCAATAGCAGCGCCTCTAAATGTTGGACTGGTTGATTCAGGTTTGCATTTCTGAGAGAATATCAGTTCCATAGAGGTTGCAGATGCACGTCTCTGGCAGATGCCAACAATTATTAAGTCTGATCTAAAACTTGCTTCCGATTGCCTCAAACCATTAAACAGAGAAAATGACTTATTTAAATACATTAACTCACAGGAATAATGAAAATAGTCAAAGCTGGGGTTACTGATGTCATTTTAA
>OX104134.1:64580069-64736037 GCA_944470555.2 Heterobilharzia americana
AAAATAAGGATTACCTGCATGAGCTAACAAATCGGATTCAAACACCTAGAATTTACCACCTGAAGTTTTACTTATTAGAAAGTTAATCATAAAAGAGAAAAAAGCCGGTTAGTATGTCTTCTTTCAACACCAGCACTTAGTCTTTGACCTCAATGAATGATGGAGTTTGCCTTTGATAGTACGCATAAAACTTTTGAAGTAGTGGGCTGAAAGCTTAGGTTTCTAAGGTTTCCCACCTCCACTTAATTTTTTATGAACTAAATCTATATAACATAAAAAAGTGTTGTTTCTTTGCTAAACAATTTTCACAATTCTGTTTATTGTTGCACCATTCGACAACAGTGGCACCTATAAGGGTTGGAAGACTTATTCATCAAATAACAACTTCAGTGTTTTAAGATAACTTTTATCACTGACTGAAATGATCCGGAGAAGCTTAGAAAACCAGGTTGGAATCTGAATATATTCTACAGTATTAAATGCATCTCAGCAATACACTCCGGTAAAATTGCATACGACTAGCTGAAGAACTTCAATTATTTCTGACCACAGCGTTAGTCTCGGTTCATTTTACTACCATTCCAATGATCCACATATTACAATTTCCGTTTCTTTGAGGCGTAGTACAAAAATGTCACTTTTTATTCTTTCCACTTTCAGCTTGCCTGACCTCATTTTTCACAGCTTTTTATCACATTTTAAAGAAGTATGCCTCTTAGCCAGTCATTATTATCCACTTATTTCATCTTCAAGTAGTCGCTTGATTTAAAGATCGTTTTCCAAAGGAACTAACAGCAATTCTGTATAGGCAGTTGATTTAAGTTGAAAAAAAATGTAGACAAGTAGATTCCGGTGGTTTGAATGAATGGTATAATGCTAACGACGAAAGATGAAAAGCTTAGAGTTGATTCCATATCCATCTGGTTTGAAACACTAAAACCATCGACCAAAATCTACTAAAGTGAACTCAAATATTACTGTAGTGGGACAAAATCTTGTTATTGATGAACTTTTCAGTAAATGACACCCTTTTCTTAGAGAATTCTTTCAACTAAACTATTACGATGATATTTTGAATATATGTTCACTAAATAATCCATTTCACAAATACGAAACTTTCGTTGTTGATTGCTTTAAACAAAAAGGTCATGAATTCACGTTCTGATCTGAAACCTTCATACCTACATGTAACTCCTTTTGCTTTGAGCATAAGGAAATAATACTGGATTATGTAATACATACATGTGATTCATGTGATTACAGCTCACTCGAATTTAATGACTAACTATGATTATAACAACATAGATGTCACAATACCATTTGCTATTAAACGTATTTTTCGATCACTTGATTTTTTGTCTTATTTTTAATAGTAAATTTACTTCACTCTTTTTAAATATTTTTTTTCTTCACCCTAATGAAATCTGAATAAAGTTAACTTAAAAAGCGAACAGCTTCAAGAGTGGATTATAACGCATCAACTGGCAGTATAGATTGATGATTGCCAAATTGTCTAGTCCACTGCACCTACCGAATCCTATGAATGAAGTCTATAGTGTCATCATCAAGCTGGAAGAATCATCATATTGAACATAATTTGAAGGTGATCTACAGAAGGAACTAGATCTACGTCTTACTGTTATTGGCGGTCATCTAAAATGTTCAGAAAGCTAATGTTCTGTCTAACGGAAAACCAGTTTTCAAACTAATTACAAATGTTACGGTTCACTTATTACCTTTTACTGCTGCATAGTTTTTAACTCTACTGCTATGTGTCAGTATAGCTTTCATCGGCTCATAAGTATGATCTATGATATAAAAATGTAATGAAATAAAGAAATATACACAGTACTGCTGTCCAGATACATCTCTGACTAGCTAGGTCACAAACGGACTAACAGCCTTTCAGTGATAAAATCTCTTTGATAAGGCTAGTAAATTCTTCAGATCATCGTGAATGGCGTCGAACTATTCATTTTGTGCGGTAGATTTCTAATGGTGTCCTACAGATACTAACTTACCCGTCATAGTGCTTAGTGACATACTTTGCTAAAAACTTAATTAGGCTACTACTTACTCCTTGTAGGACTGAGGTGTTTGCTTGAATTGTTCACTGGTCGTACCGATGTAACTATCAGTCCTCAGAGTTTGTAAACCACCGAAGCTTTCTGTGCAAGTTTACAATGCAGTCATTAAGCCAAATGACATGACAATGTGGTGTCTAATGTTTGGTCTTAGATCTTGTAAGTCAATTGGCAGAGAATGTTGTTGGAAATACTTGTTAGTACTGATTAGCAAGACGTATTTGGAACCATGAGAGTTACCTTCAACCATCACTTACAAAGAATGTACACAATGATGCTGAATCACGTACCTAGGATGAACATATTATTGGTTTTACCACACTGATATAATCTATTTAGTTCAGTTCTGTAGGAGATCAGTCATCGGCTAAATAGCTAGCTATATAGTTATGGCTGTAGTTATTAAACTGTCTAATACGGGTTAAATTCTCCAATATGGTATCAGTTCATTTAAGTTGCAGAGGTGTCTTGATGCTGAATGTAAAAATGTATGATATTTAGTTCTAAGTGTTTCTGTTTATTGATTTTAATCTCCCCTTTACTTAACGTTGATAATGGTACGGTGGATACTGTCACGTACACGAATAGAAATAAACTCAAAACTTTGAGTAACTCATTAAGAGGATCTATCTAAGTTGGCATAAGACATCTGTTTTTACGCATTTAAATTATTTTTAATGCTTATGAATCTTATTTACTAAATTTAGACTTGAAAAGTGTATGTTTGTGGTAAAATTAACAAACAATAACATTTTTTATGACCCAATCTTTTGTTAAAGTAGTCCAAGTCTGTGGTTAAAGCATTTTCATTTTCTTTATATGCATTGGAAATAAGTGTTCATAAAAACTTATAATGTCCTTTAGTGATTATCCGTAAGTAAAATATAGTAACTGTATGCATAGCAAGCATATGCAAGAGATACATGAAAGTGAGCAGTTAGTATAAAGTTTTACACATAGATTTCCTTCTTTCGTCTACTCATCTTTAAGAATCATCCACACTGTCATGCAAATCTATGATTTTTTCAAGGGTCTAGCTTTCCGTCACACAGCGTTCTAGTCAAAGAATTCGCTAATGAGAGAATTTTCGGGCTTCGAATACAGTGGTAAGTCTCTAACGTTAAATTGCTTACATCACTGTAATGAAAAAATTTTATCGATCACTTTTACAAAGTGTACTAGAGACATAGATTAATTGACTCTAATTCATTTCCAATTCCAACCAGTTTTTTTTTGAAAGACTACAAACTAAGGTTTATTCACATAAATCTAAGGGTCAGCTCACTTCTCATACCATAATATTCTTCTTTTATTTTCAAGCGGGGTCAAATCATTCTTCAAGGCTAGTTGTAAACATACTGTCGATGCCTCTACGATGAAAAACCCAAGTTTATTACATGCCAAGAACTTTAATAGCCGTTTGATTTCTATTCTATTTAAGTGAGCGTTGACAAAGTGTTATCCCACCATATTTTATAGAGTGCACAATTAGAGGATAGCAGCATTCAACAAAGTGGTATTAAAGGTATTATAGGTCTCTTTTTGTGAATACTGACACCAACATATTACTTTTGTCCACAATATTCTTTTCTTTTCGGCAGAGTAAATTTCAACCGACTTACTTCACGCTCTCTTATACAATATCAAGTGGACTGATTTAGTGTATAATTGTAATTTTGGAAGTTAACTCATGCTTTATGATTAAGAATCGCTGTCAGCTTCAAGGTTTTATGAATAGTCAGTTATTGATATTCCACCGCGGTGAAGTAGAAATCCATTATATTATCCAAACTCATGGTATATAATACTTCATGGAAAATATTTCAGCATAATATGAGCTAGCCGTCAAACAGGCTAAGTGTTTGGCTATTTATCGAGTAGTATATTGTTGTTTCCTTTCGAAATCAAACTTGTGGAGTTACAAGAACCAAAGGTTAACATTTCAATATCATTCGTTCAAACATTTGAATTTGGGATTCTGAAATAGCTTAGCTCCACTTCACAACACTTAACTTACTGTCGACACATTTCTAGAAGATTTGTTTGCTATAGTCCACTAAACACAACAGGATTAGTGTAGAGGAAACGTTTGCTTTTTGCTCCCAGAGACTAATATAAATACAAAACGTGAAACTGAATTTTGTGTCCAGTAGCATTCTTTCCAGTTTTTATCCTTATTCTCTTCTTTTTCGCTAACTTTTCAATGTTAAAGCTTAACTAACCCTTTTTGATTGCATTTTATTACTAGGTAAACATTTTAACTCAAATATTGGTTTCTTATCCCCTTTCACATCGGAAACTCTTAAGTGAACTGGTTACATATTCTTCATCTCTTGATTTCAACTCACACTTATTGTACGACGGTTACTCATTCAAATCATCAATATTTTATTGCTTCTTACGTAACTTTCATTCCCATATTATTTTCCTAACCCTATTATTATTATTTTATTTTATTATTAGTCCCTTGGGTTCCTAGTGGAACATAGGGCTTCAGTAGCACGCCTCCAGTGACCTCTGTTCTCTGAGATCTTTTGAACCTGGTCCCACGACAGCCCAGAAGCTCTCATTTCCTGCTCGCACGACCTCCTCCATGTCACCCTTGGACGTCCAACTCGTCGCTTCCCATGGGGATTCCACTCGAGGGCCTGACGCGTGATGTCCTCAGTCGGCCTTCTCAGTGCATGGCCAATCCATCTCCACTTCTTCCTGCATATTTGTTGCGTGATAGGTTCTTGGTTGGTTCGTTCCCAGAGTTCCTTGTTGCTTATTTTTTCTGGCCATCTGATCTTCAGCAGCGAGCGTAAGCAGTTGTTGATGAATGTCTGTAGTTTATTGGAAATACCTTTCGTGACGCGCCAAGTCTCTGAGCCATACAAGAGCACTGACTTGACGTTGGTGTTGAAAATCCGTATCTTGTTCCGCATGCTGAGTGCAGAAGATCTCCACACTGGTTTCAGGCTAATGAACGCCTGTCTTGCTTTTCCGATTCTGACTTTGACGTCCTCGTCCGTCCCGCCTGTAGTTGAAACAGTGCTTCCTAGATAAGTGAAGGAGGTTACTTCCTTTAAGTTTCTCCCGTTGACAGTGATTGGAGTTTGTTGTTGTTGTTGTTGATGGTGGTGGTGCGGTATCTTCATCACTTCTGTCTTCTCTATATTCACCTGAAGTCCCGTCTTCGCTGCCTCTTCTATCAACTTGTTAGTTTTTGCCTGCAGATCTTCAAGTTTATGTGACATTAGGCATAAGTCATCGGCGAAATCCAAGTCTTCTAGGTTCTTTTCCGTCGTCCAGTGTATCCCCCTCTTCTCGCTGCCTACTGTTTGCTGCATGATCCAGTCCACCACAATAAGGAATATCATGGGGGATAGTAGGCAACCTTGTTTCACTCCTGTCTTCACTTCAAAGGCATCACTGAGCTTCCCATTGTGGATTACTTGGCATGTGGCATCTTCATATAGTTGTTGAATGAGGCGGATAAAGGTTTGCGGTACTCCGTAGTATTGAAGCAGTTTCCAAATTACTTCTCGGTCGACGCTGTCAAAGGCCTTCTCAAAGTCGATGAAGTTGAGGTGGAGAGGTGATTGCCATTCTATGCTCTGTTCTATGATGATACGAAGCGTTGCAATTTGGTCTGCACATGATTTGTACTTCCTGAAGCCTGCCTGTTCCGGTCGTAGTTTTGAATCCAGTGCATCTTTAAGCCTCTCCAGGATGATGCGGCTTAATATTTTACTTGGGGTGGACAGGAGAGTGATTCCGCGCCAGTTCTTGCAAGCACTGAGGTCTCCCTTCTTCGGCAGTTTGACAAGGTAACCCTTCTTCCAATCGTCAGGTACCTTCTCTTCCTTCCACACCTTCTGCAATAGTGGTGTGAGCATGGCCGCTGTTGTCTCTGCATCTGTTTTCAGTGCTTCTGGCGGTATTCCATCTGGTCCTGCTGCTTTCCCGCATTTCAGTAGCTTTATGGCGTTCAGGACTTCCATTTTCGTTGGGGGATTAATGTTCACTTGTAGTTCAGCGGCTGCAGGTGGTATTTCTGGACGAAGTGCAGGTGGTGGTCGATTCAAGAGCTTCTTGAAGTGGTCGGCCCATCGTTTCCTCTGTTTCTCTTCTTTTGTAATTAAATTTCCTTCTTCATCTTTTATTGGTTTCATCTGTGTTGGTCTCTTCCCTGATAGCAACCTGGTTATTTGATACAATGTCGTCAGGTCTCTCTTACCTGCAGCCTGTTCTGCTTCACTTGCCAGTGTTTCGTAGAAGTGTCTTTTGTCTTTGCGTGCACTCTTCTTCACTTCTTTGTCCAGTGTTTTATACATTGTGCTCAGTTCCTCTTGTCGTTGAGCATCCTTGCACTGGTTTATCTTCTGCTTCACCATCCTCCTCTCCTCTATCAGCTTCCAGGTATCCGTCGAGATCCATTCCTTGTCTTCTTTCTTCTTCCTTCCTAATACTGTTGTGCAGGTTTCTTTCCACATAGCTTTCAAAGACTTCCAGTGTTCTTCCACACAGGTTTCTTCAGGGATGTTGCTCGATGTCTCCCATTTTGTCTTGATGGCTGCCTTGAAGATCTCCTTTGTAGTTTCATCCTTCAGTTTCCGAGTGTTGTACTTGGGTTGAGGTCTATCACCAGCTTCCTTGAAGGCTTTTAACTTGATTTGGAAGGTTCCTTGCACTAGGTAGTGGTCTGAACCTACATCTGCTCCTCTTCTTGACCTTGTGTTAAGTAGACTGCGTCTCCATTTTCTTGAGATTGAGATAAAGTCGATTTGATTTTTAGTGTGTCCATCTGGTGAAATCCATGTCGCTTTGTGGATATCTTTGTGCCTGAACACACTGCCTCCAATCACCAAATCGTTGAATGCGCAGAATTCTGCAAACAATTCTCCATTCTCATTCATTTCACCTAGTGCCTCTCGACCCATGGTTAGTTCTCTTCCCGTGTTGTCCCCTCCCAGTTTGGCATTCATGTCGCCCATCAGAATTTTGATATCGCCAACTGACGTCTTGTCCAGTGTTGATTGAAGTTGTCTGTAGAAATCCTCCTTTTTCTCTTGCTCTGCATTATTTGTAGGTGCATAACATTGTATGATTGTGACCTTTCTTCCTTTTGAGTTGAATCTTGCTGTCATGATCCTGGAGGAGATTGGTTCCCACTGCATGAGAGCCTTCGATGCTCTTGAGGACATCATGATAGCCACTCCCTCAGTGTGCTCGTGGTTGGCGTCTGGGTGACCGGAGTAGATTATTGATTCTCCAGTTGACAGTTTGGAGAGTCCACTCCCATTCCATCTGCTTTCGCAAATCCCAAGCACTTCGATGTTATACCTTCTCATCTCCCTTGCAATCTGGGCTGCCTTACTGGGTTCAAACATCGTGCGGACATTCCATGTCCCCACGTTTACTTTCGCTTTCATCGAGAGAAGACACATCGGCCAATTGGCTTCCCGAAGGCTTTCACCAACTGGCGTCATTTCGCCTCTCCGATTCCAGCGGGGAATAAGTTTGTTTTCATTTTTTATATTTTGTTTGTGCTTTGAAGTTTCTTTAGCGGTTAGATTTGTTTTACGGGGTAGGGTTGCTAGCCCTATGCCCAACCTTCCCTCTTTACCCGGGCTTAGGACCGGCTAGTAACTAGTAAACTAGTTAACCAGGCGAGGTTTCCTAACCCTAACCTATGAAAAATTTTCGTTTTTCAAACCATGACATTTTTATCATTATAATTTTTGCTATCTGAGATAGCTGAGGTTTGGCAGACTAGTACTGATACTAAGTGATGATTGGAGGCGAAATGAAAATATGGACCGTGGCAGAATTTGAACTAGCAACCAGCGGGTTTCTAGCTTGCTGCTGTACCAACTGAGCTCCGACTTATTATCACCGTTAACTAAATAACAATTAACTTTGCTGTGCCCTCAAACAATAAAGAAGTTCCTTAAATCCTCTTCTGACTACTGTTGACTTTCATTTCACTTTTTCCCTTAAATTCTTTCAAAATCGTACCAATAAAAGTAACCTGTAAACTGCTATGTTCTTCTTCCTAAAAATCTATGTTCCCCCCCCCCACTGTATACTAAATTAAATGAAGCGCTTCTAGCAACTGTGTATCCTATCACTAAAACTCCAGGGGCGATGACTGTGTGATACGGCCGAAGTGATTTAGCCATTACATCTTTTAGCCTTTTCATTTATAATTCCATGTAAAATTCTCTAAATATTCAATTCTTATTATAAGTCGCAGGCAGATGTAGGGATAATATGATATCAATGCAATCAATCTGCAGTTCTGGAATTAATTTTAGTTGACAATCCGTTGCTAATTTGGGCATCCCATCTGTGTACCTTGAAATTGAGTCATCGAGAAAAATGCAATAAGTGTTGCAAACAGCATTAGTTAAATCTGAAGAAATCAAGTGAATAAATATCTACAAGTTTTTTAATCCATTAAAGTGTAGTTTTGTGTAATGATATACGATAATAATGTGTGTGTAAAATACTAATTACCAAAGCATATCAAAGGAAAAATGTCCCATTATTGTTGATATTTGATCAAAATAACCCGAGGTTTGCAGATTTTTATCAGCGAAACAATACTGAACTTGTTCGAGCTCCGAAATACCTCCCAAAATCTAAACGTCACAGAAACAGATTGGTCGATTACTTCAAGATATCAACGGGTGAATCCAAAGCATAGAATGAGATAGACAAGATTCTGTAAAGATTCCTGGTAATACATAACACCACGCCATATCTGTCTACTAGGAAAAAGGTATTGTCAACGGAGAATATTTTAGGGAGTAATTAGTAATTGAAGCATCGAATTTGAGTACTATGATAGATTAGAATTCTGTATTACATTGTTGATTTGATATGAAACACAGTGACATAGTATTATTTACTGGACAGCGTTTCGAGTAGAACTTAAAGTGATATCATACTTCATTTTGAAAGGTGTATCTATGCTTCGATATGATTATAAGCAATAAATTCGGCTCAAAATGTCACCCAGCAAATAATACTTTTTCACTGTGTACTATATCAGGTAAACAAATCTAATATGAAAGTAAAATATGTATATTCTTGACTGATGTGTCACCAGAGTTCAAGAAGGTACTGTTGGATATAAAAATTTAGGCACTTCAGAAAAAGACAATAAGCTGAATAAAAAGTGTTTTTAACTGGAAACTTTTCTGCGACTTTGGTAATGATGAACAAACTTATTTACATGGGGCTGTATATGATATCGCGGCTTATTTGTCTTTGCTCAACACTGCATCTCCATAAGAAATACAAACTATGCAAAATGGATTTATAATAGTATGCACTTCTGTGACACACGAATAGCGTATGCTAACACTGTATACCTTAAAAGATGAACTTTAGCGTAAAAACGGCATTGCTTATCTGATAGAAATAGTAACAGCTCAGTTTTTCGCAAGGAAAACGAAAGCAATATACCAGCTAAAAAACAATTAGAGATCCATGCAAAGTATAATAACGGGTGATTGTAAGGGTCACCCTAGAAACTACTGAAATAACCAATAAGATAGCTTTATTCCAGCAAACATTCACACGAAATCAAGACAGCTAATTAATTATTTCAGTAGTTGCTAGAGTGGCTTTTAAATCCACTCCCGAAGGTCATACGTCAGCAACCATTTTGTTACATGAAAGGTACTTCAGGGTTATTCGCACTTCATCTCCTGCCCTAGCAACCATAGAAATAACCAAAGGGGTTTCTCCATTTCGGCTGAAAATGGCAAATTTTCATAAAATAAAAATGTTAGATTGGTTATTTCAGTTGTTGATAGTGTGGCCTTTAAAGGCCAATCTACGCATTGATAAGACAGCCAATTAAATTCGTTTAATTTATGGGAAAGTACTTCAGGCTTAAGGCTTCAGTCTAGAGTAACCGTGGTGAGTGTCGTGAAAATTAGGATTGACTTTAAAGGCACCCTAGCAACTGCCAAGATAACCAATTACATTCCTGTATTATGTGGGAAAATGATAACCCAACGAAATTCTGAAACCTGATTGACTATCCTGACAGTTGCTGCAGTGGCCTTTAAAGTTGCCCAAAATTAGTACAAAACTTTTATTTCAAACAACTCGATGAGGACACATCATTTTTGACCCGAGGATCTGTTTTTGAGGGAAGACTTCAGTCTGTCAGTTTATCTTTAGTTTCCTCATTACCTATCCAGTGTAATGGTTACATTTGTAATTTTTCCTATTAAGTTGTATTGCAACCTCAAATTTAACTGTTCCTACCATTGTTATTGAACATCCAATCCAGAATCAAATCACGATCGTATCGACTAAGAAATCAGTCACTACCATTTTGACGTCAAATAAATTTTACACTCAAATTGCAAATGTATGTATTTACACGTTCCAATACTACTCAAAGCTGAGGAAGAACTATAATTCCTCCTATTTGCACCTTGATTTTACGGTGGAAAATAGGGCTTCAGTAGCACAACACCATTTCACTCACTACCTTCTCTCAACTCTTTTCAACCCCACTCCACCACTCCACCACTCCACCACTGCACACAAACTTTCATTTCTTCCTCACACCATCTACAACATGTCAACCTCAGTTGGGACCGACGCCCAAATCGTCGTTTCCCATTTGGCTTCCACTCGACTGCCTGAACAGGCATGGACAGGCATGGCCTGGCAGGTGATGTCCCAAATACCCTCTCCCTTCTCAGTCTATGCCTGCCTGAGATCCAATACATCTCCACTTCCTTCTACTGCATACTTGTTGGGTGATGGCTTCTCAGCTGGTTCCTTGCCCGACCACAGTTCCTTCTTGTTTATTCCTATTGATCTCATCATCTCATCATCTTCAGTGTTATTATCGAGTGAGCGTGGGTGGCAGCTGTTGATGAATGTCTGTGGTTTGTTGGAAATGCTTTTCGTGACGCACCACCAGTTCTCTCAACCATCACATGGAGGCACTGACTTGCTTGACTGACTGAATTACTGTTGAAAATCCAGATGTTGTTCACGCTTTATGCTGATTGCAGTGCAGTCGATCTCCACACTGACTTCAGATTAATGAAGGCCTGTCTGCCTGCCTGACTGCCTACCTACCTGTCTATCTTGCTGTCTTTCCAATTCTGGATGCTTTGACATCCTCATCTCTGTCTGTCTGTGCCGCCTGTAGTTGAAACGATGCTGCCTAATCAGGTAGGTGAGAGAGACTACTTCCTTTAGGTTTCTCCCAATCATGCTGATTGATTCTCGTTGTTTATGTTGATGTCGTTGTTGTTGGTTGGTCGGGCGGTTGGTTGGTTGATTGATTGATTGATTGGTCGGTTGGTTAGGTATCTTCATCACCTCTGTCTTCTCTACATTCACCTGAAATCAGTTCCGTCCTCACTGCTTCTTCTGTCAACTCGTTAGTTCTCGCCCTGTAGATCTTCGAGTTTGTGAGATAAGACATTAGACATGAATCATCATGGTTGGTGAAATCCAAATCATCTCGTGAAGTCTTTTCATCGGTCCACGCAGCACGCATGCCCATCCTGTCGCTCTTCACAGTCTCTTGCATGAACCAATCTAGTCGAGTCGACCACAATCAGGCAGAGCATCGGTGATAGTTGGCGTAAACCTTGCCTTACTCCTGTCTTCACTTCGAAGGCATCACTGAGTTGAGTTTTCCAATGTCAATCACCTGGCATTCAGCATCATCTCATCTCATCTCATCACATAGCATAGCATAGCATATAGTTGTTGAATGAAGTTGATAAAGGTTTGTGGTACTGAGACCGTAGTGTTGAATCAGCTGCCTTCCAAGTTACTTCTCGGTCGACTCTGTCGATGGTCATTTCAATGTCGATCAAGTTGAGGTGGAGTTGAGTTGACTGGCATTCAATGCTGTGTTCTATGATAAGATGATGCTTAGTGTAGCAATTTGATCCTCACATGATTTGTACTCCCTGAAGACATCCATCCATCCATCCATCCATCCATCCATCCATCCATCCATCCATCCATCCATCCATCCATCCATCCATCCATCCATCCATCCATCCATCCATCCATCCATCTATCGAGCCAGCCAGCCAGCCAGCAAACTGTTCCGGTCATAATTTCAAATCTGGTGTATCTTTTAGTCTGCACAGGATGATGGGGCCATCAATATTTTCCTCGGGATGGACTGAGACAGGAGCATGATTCCGCACCAGTGCTTGCAAACACTCAGCTCGCCCTTCTCTCTGAGTTCGACAAGATAGATCTTCTTCCAATCACCAGGTACCTCTCCTTCCTTCCATACCTTCTGCAGTATTGGTGTGAGCATTTCCGATGTTGTCTCTGAGTCTATTCTCGGCACTGCTGGCGGAATTCCATCTGGTCCTGCTGCTCTCCTGCATTTGAGTAACTTTACGGCGTTCAAGACTACACTTCGTCTTTTGCTGGAGGGCTTGTGTTCACTGGTAAATCTGTGGCTGGGCTGCTGCTGCTGCTATTTCTGACCGAGTTGAAGTTGGGCGCCGTGGTGGTGGTGGTGATGGTGGTGGTGGTGGTGGTGGTGGTGGTGGTGGTGATGGTCGATTAAAGAGTCTTTGGAAGTGGTCAGTCCATCGTTTCCTTAGTCTATCCTCTTTGGTGGTAACTAGGTCTCCTTCACTATCTCTCATTGGTTTCATCTGAGTTGATCTCTTCACTCCCAGAGAGTAACCTGGTTATTTGATATAATGTTGTCAGGTCTCTGTCTATCCCACCTGCAACCTGTTCTGCTTCACTTGCAAGTGCATCGTAGAAGTGTCCTTTGTCTTTCTTTCATCCACTCTTCTTCACTTCTTTGTCTAGTGTAGTGTTTTGTGGGTTGTGTGTCAGTTCCTCTTCTCGTCATCCATCACTGCACTGCACTGCACTGCACTCCACTCCACTCCACTCCACTGGTTCATCTTCTGCTTCACCATCACCATCGCCATCTTTCTCTCCCTCCTCTATCAGCTTCATGTGTCAGTCGACACGCATTCCTCGGCTTCCTTCTTCTTCCTTCCAAACACGGTTATGCAGGCTTCCCTCCACATCTCCGCCAAACAGTTCCAGTGTTCTTCCACCCAGATCCATTCAAACATGTTGCCTAATGTCTCCCATTTTTTCCCGATGACTGACTCACTGACTCACTGACAGACTGACTGCCGTTAAGATATCCTTTGTAGTTTCATCCTTCACTTCACTTCACTTCACTTTCTGTTCTGGGTGTTGAACTTCAACTCTGGCCTATCATCAACTTCTTTCAATTGAAGGCTTTCAACTTCATTTTCAAGGTAGGTTCCTTGCACTAGATAGTGATTGGTGTGAACCACCTACATCTGCTCCCCTCCTTCATCTCATCCGGTGTCCAGTAGGCTGCGTCTCCACTCTCCTCAGATTTAGATGAAGTCGATCTGATTTTTAGTGTGTCTGGTGTCTGGTGAAATCAAATCCATGTCTCTGCCATGTGAATATCCTTGTGTTTGTACACACTGCTTCACCTCCAATCAACATGTCATTAAATGTACAGAGGTCTGCAAACAGTTCTCCATTCTCGTTCATCATTTCACCCAGTGCTTCTCCACCCATCATCAGTTCTCTCCTTGTGTTGTCTGCTTCCACTTTGGCTGGCTTTCATGTCAACCCACCCACTAGAATTCTGATATCATCATCGCCAACTGGGGTGGGTCTTGTCCAACACTGATTGCAGTTGTCTCTACAATTCCTCTTTCTTCTCTTGATCCGTATTATTTGTAGGTGCATAGTGTAGTGTAGTGTAGTGTAGTGTAGTGTAGTGTAGTGTAGTGTAGTGTAGTGTAGCGTAGCGTAGCATTGTATGATTGTGACCTTCCTTCCTTTTGATTTGAATCTTGCTGTTATGATCCTGGAGGAGATTGGTTCCCACTGTATGAGAGGCTTCGATGCACTTGAAGGGGACAAACAACGTGATAGCCACTCGGAAACTCAGTGTGCTGTGCCCGTGATTGTCGTCTGGCTGACAAAATTCGAGTAGATTATTGACTCTCCAGTTGACAGTTTGGAGAGCCACTTGCATTCCATGTGTAGATTCCTCACAGATTCCTAGCCTAGCACTTCCATGCTATACCCTCTCATCTCTTTTGCAATCCGGACAGCCTTGCTAGGTCCAAATACTGCTCGGACATTCCATGTCACTATGCTTACTCTTACTTTCCTCGAGACAGAGACAGAGAGAGAGAAAGAGAGAGAAGATACATCGACCAGTTGACTTCTCGAATGCTTTCACCAACCAGCATCATTTCGTCTCTCTGATTTGAGTGAGGAACAAGTTTATTTTTGTTTTCAATGTTTTTTGTGTGCTTTGAAGTTTGTTTAGCGATTGGATTGGTTTTCCGGGTAGGGTTGGTAGCCCTATGCCCAAGCTTCCCTCTTTATCTGGGGTTATGACTGGCTAGTAACCAGTGAACTAGTTATTCAGACGAGGTTGATGAGGAACTATGCATTCTCATTATTCTGCTGAATCCAGCTTCAGCTATTTTATAATGACATTTATGCACAGCTATCAAGGACAGTTAAAACAAAGAAACATTGAAATAACCAAAGTTTGTTCCTTGATATTAAACACAGTTACTTTGAAGATTTATTTCTATCTTGAGTTTTGTGGAGATTTTTTATTTGAATTTAGGTTTGAATTCATCATGGACTGACACCAGTTGGAGGGACACTAGAGACTTGAGAGCACTGGACGATTGTCTCATCCTAGTATCGGACTCCTTAGCGGTGCACACGTATGACTCCGCGGGGGATCGAACCCAGGACCTTTACGACTGGATTGTGAACCAGTGGCTCAACGGTAACTTGTTGGCGATGAAACCTAGGTAGTTTCACGTAGTTTTCTTCAAACAACTATCCTTTATTGGTTTTGCACTGATAAAAATAAAATTACTTTGATTTGTAAATATTCGTTCTAGAATCTTTGACGAACGAAGGTAGCAATATAATTGGAGACTTAACGTTGACACCAACAGGCGATTTTTGTGGAAGTCTGTTTAAAAGTCATAGGCATATAGGAGAATCAGTTTCAACTGAACTTGGCGATAGCAAAACGAATACATACAGAATGTCCACCTTTCCTGAAACCCAATGAAAATGATAAAACGAATGAAAAAAATTGTTTTGCTTAGTATATTGTATCACTGACTGCACCTAATACCCGCATATCTGTATGATATCTGAAACATGATAATTTAATTACTTCGTGGTTAATAATAATAGTAATAGTAATAATAATAATAATGATCACTTCATTCCAAACAACATTTGTGATACATAACGGAATTCTCAGCAACTTGTAGTTCAACGAACATGGTCCCTGTACAATATTTTTAAAGGAAATAATTTTTGCACCTCACTAGCGTTAATAATAACATTATTAGAGACGTTGATGTAAAGTGAGCAGCTGGTGTTACATTAGAGTCTGATCTTGATTTGTGGACTCAACACGAAATTGAGTGTAGTTTTGATGATGTTAATTTAGTCAGCCAGTAAAAATATCTTCAATTCCTCAAAGATATCCTAGGAATAGTAATGTGCCGTATTTTGGGCATTATTAGGTCCATTCCCATTCGGTGTACAGTTTTTTGTTTGTTTGAAAACGTTTGAAAACATTTTGAAAAAGTTCTAGAGCACATGATGCTTTTAAAAGATTAGAACAAACTGAAAAGGAAGAATTTGATGAAATACATTCGATGGAAAAGTTTTGGTAGACCATAATTTAGACAGACCGCCTTATTTTTGCTCCAGAGTGTAATAATTAAGTATCTTAACAAAGCTACTAGGATGTTTGCTTATCAGATTCTTATGTACCTGACTTTTGCAGTTGTCATGCAGTAGATAACAGTAAATACTTTGGTTTGTTTTATTGAAATAAAATCAATCTAGGGAAACATTTCATCAACCATAGTTTCCATAGAATCATGGAGATTTAGTTAAGACACTTCTGTAATTTCAATCGTTCAGGCAGTTTCAAGTTACGAAGGCTGAATTCTACAAGAAGAATTTGAATTTAGATGAAGATACATAAATATGTTAAGTAGGGGATTACATATACAGTAAAATGACAGTGGTCATGATAAATCCAAATTAATTACTAGTATAGTACACGATGATTCAGCTATCTGAAAATCTTTGGGTTTTGTTACCAAACAGAAGTGATTATTATCAATAATGTAGTCAGTTTAAAATATGTCACTAAAGACATGATCCGTAACGTTGATAAAGTTGTAAGCGCGAGTAATGACCTAATAATAATATTTAATTTTTTTGACTATACATGGAATTAACTGAAGTTGAGTGTGAGACTGTGAATTCATATCTAAAGACACAGTGGGAGAAAAGTCGCTATGACATAAAATGGTACCAGGTTGTATTGTGAATGAGGCTGGTAGCTGACACCACAATAAGGTGTGAAAATACAGTGAGATAACTTCTGATAACCTTGTACTTAGTGGTAATACAACTTATGTCGATTGACTATGAAAATTACAATGAAGCGAAAGAATGGGAACTAAGAAATGCCGATCACACCTCTTCAATATTAACTAGTGTGTTTTAGGTGACTATTTTTGAAATGTTTTATTTGCACTTCTTGCATTCATATTTTCATCCCGATAAAGAAATATATTCTTGCAGAAGGAGGAAGTTGTGCTTTTTACTAACTGAATGATTTGTAGAACAGGATTCTTGATATTTGAAGTATATTTTCTCAAACCTTTCCAGTCAACCTCTGAATTCACTTGTGTGAACATTCAACAATAAATGATTTGATGAAAATTATCTGAAGTTTTGATCATAATTTATATCTTTAAGGATGAAATGAGTTCTCTTTAGTGTTATTCATAAATATTACGGTAGAGTTTAAGTCATATGAAACAGTAAGTTGATTTGGGCGAAACATTCCTACCATCATAAATGGTTTGAATGCTATTTACGTTAGCATGCATACTATGGACTCTAGGCTTAGAAATTTTAATTGTACCTGAGGCTGTGAAATGATAGAAGCAGATTTTCCTGAAATGCTTACTTCACATTGGCTTACAATAAAAGCATTCAAAAAGTTATATTGGGTAGATAATGTCACATCTACCCATGAAAAAGCAAAAACAAAAGAACAGTCTTGGAAATGATAACATAACATCTGCATAACTAATTTTGTTTCTTACTGTAATGTTTAAAAACTCGGAAGGCTAATTTACATTTTACCTTTGAGTTTGTATTTATGATGACGTGAACAGAACGAAAATAAATGAGAAAGGGAGTGGTTGTAAAAAACATAACATCCAAACAAAATTACAAGTTCATTATAAATTCTAGTCATTTCCACATAACTATGTATTTCTCAAAAGGAACTGAAGTGAAGGCTATACATGGTGTTTAGTTACTACCTTAAACAATCGATTGCCCTACGCATGAACTAGTCACCATAAATTTCTGAATATTTCATCATCTCTCATTCATTTTTAACATTTAATTATAAACAGTGACTGCAAGATGTAATATAGACACCCAAATCTCTCTCTCTCTCTCTCTCTCTCCCTCTATATATATATATATATATATATATATATATATATATATATATATATATATATATATATATATATATATATATCCGTCTGTAGTTATTCAATGAAGTATTATGATAATGTAATGATACCAGTGGTTGACCTATATTTGTCTACATCAAGAGACTGTGGTAAATCAGGTTATGCAACCCTAAAGCAAAAACTACATTTGTGTGCAAAGCGTACACATGAAAACAGACTTCGGAGTCTCAACAACATGGTTGTATTTAGTAATGGTTGGTGATAGAAACTTCGATCTTCAATGCGTCCTAAATGAATACTTTTGAATAGTAGTAAATTATGTTCTTTCTGATAAAATCATTATACATCATCGTTTCGAAAGTTTTTAATAGCATTTATTAATTTCTAACTGGATATAATGATAAGGGCTATTGAAGCATATGTCAGTAAAGTTATTTCCGACAGAGACTAATAAAATGGAGACTCAGAAGTCAATAAAATAATTTTTATGTCCCACTGACAACTTTATTACTAGTTTCACGAATTCTCATTTTTTCGATAGCATATGTCAATAAAATACAGACATAAAGAGAACCTACTTCCTGTTTATACGGATGATGAATATGCAACAAAGAGGTAGAATGTTCTATTGTCGTAAGAGACAACAAATTTAAATATAATCAGAACAACGGTTTTAGTAGAATAGCATAAATCCTTTCTTTTCAGGTAGTGGTGTTGTAGAAGTGCTGTGGTATGGCTGTGGGCGAGATGACGCTGATCACCCGTTTGAAATATTTTCATTCCCTTACGCTTTATTACCTCCCACCGACAAAATCCCACTTAGTGCATTCATTTAGTTGGAGATGCTTGTCCAAAATAGGCTTTAGAAAGTAAATGTCTGACACTTGTAAGTGGATTAATGGACATACAAGGTTCACTCAGGTGAGTTAGAATTCCTGGAATCCAAATAGTTGGCTCACATGGGTTTTGGGACCCAGGATGCATGGATGACGTGCAACTCATTTTGGTTACCGGTAACCATGAAAATACAGTAACTTTGCTTCACTGCCTTGTGCATCAGATTTCAAGACAAAGGCTTGGAAAGTGATTCCCGAAGATAACCACCTTCCTTAGTCTGGTCGTCTGGGCATTATAACAGGTCGTGCACAAATAACCGAATGACACTGATAATAATGATTCAAATGCCTTACTCAAACATTCCTGTAAGCATTCGGATTTCATATGTTACAAAAATTACACTTAACGTTTTTGTTTCATTTCACCACTATTGTCATTCTCTATAAGAACTATACTGCTTTTCGTTCTTCTATCGACTAAGTGACTTTAATCATTAAGTTCACTCGGCTGGGGATTTAAGTGCACAGGTTAGATGTCTACGCTTAGGGAGGGTCGCTGAAATGGATAGTGTCAATTATTCGGTCGCAGGTCACATAATGTGGCACACTACTGCTGCTCTGCACAGACTACATGCTGCTCCTTATCAGCACCAAATTCGGGTACAGTCATCTTCATTGTGCTTTCTGGCGTTCTGTATCTGCCACTCAAGCTTGGACCTAATTACTTCACGTTGCAATCAGCTGACGATGACGTCACTGTCTTAAGAACCTCTTCTTCTACTGGAAGGTCTTTTTATAATTTAGTCACATTTCACTTTCTGGTCATCATTAAAATATTCATTCTCAATGGATTTATGGAGATAAATTCATTGTTCCCGCCAATGCAGCTAAGTACCAGATGGAGCTAGACTCAAGAATAGCTGTTAAACTTTTGGAAAACGGATGACTAGATGAGCTTCACCTACTAGCCGTCGTGAAATTGGCAAGCAGAGTTGCTATAGGCTTTGAAGAAGGTTCTTCTATTTAACACCGGGTTTCTGTTACCCACTTATGGCTTCTCGATGCCCATCGGCATATTGCAACACACTGGTATATGTAAGTAAGTTACGCGAAACACCAAGCAGTATTTACCTAAAAGCTGAGAAATATGAGTGACAGAGAAGTAGTAGCTGTTTTCATCAGCTACTGAAAGTTATCCCAGCCCATTCCAGACGTCATAAGTAAGACTAAGGTCAATAAGATGGTCTGAGAAGTAGATTATGACCCGATCCACAACACAATAGATACCTAGAACGCTAAGTTGGACACTGAAAGCTCATTTAGCTGGTCATTAATTCCAGTTTCATCGAATTTAGTGTCTTTTGCTCTGTGGTTGGTTCACATCAGCCTGCCTAAGGAAGCGGATTGCCTAATATAGGTGTAAAACTTGGTCACTGCAGTAGAAATTAATTCCATATTAGGTTTGTCTGTTTGGTTTATAACACACAGTGAGATGGTATTATTTACGTTTCGAGGATAAATTATTGCGCATAATCATATCAATGTAATCAAATAACTTCCGACACTTGATTTGTAGTTACGTCACCTCATATTTTTTGTTTTAGTGTTGGTAAAATCTTTCATATCTCTGGTATAGGTATTGCGTCATTTCTATCACATGTGTTGGGTGTTGATTCGATGAACAAAGATCAGTAATCAATCTCTCTCTCCACCTATTTATATTGGACTTAAGTACTGTGACTTTGTCCCACCCTATTGTGTGGTTGTATGTTAATGCATGCAATTCAGTAGCCGAGTTTTTTTGTAGATTATTGATCTTATTCGGGTCTGTCGTTGTACATTTACCTAAATTCCTATATTCGGCTATTCTAACTGACCCCGACCGGCTAGTTTGACCTATGTACTTGACCTCACAGTCATTACATGGGATTGGCAGATTAGATTATTTTGTTTAATTGGTTCTATCGGATCTTTAAGCCTATAAAGCTTATCTATAAGTGAGTTTGTAGGTTAAAATGCCACCCTAATACCAGCTTTTCTGGGGATTCTACATAAAGTTTCTGATGTGTATTCCTTGTAGGGTAACACAACGGAGGCTGTGAACTCTTTTCTCCTTATGTTGTCGTTATTATTCGTATTGGTGTGACTGTTATTTTTCGTTTCTTGTGTGTTCGTACGAATTTCTTGATAAAATGCGGATGATAACTATTAACTGATAGTGCTTCTTTTATGTGTTTCAATTCTTTGTTTAGGTCCTTGTACTGACTAGTCAGTTTTATAGCTCTATCACTTAGACATTTGACCAAGCCTGCCTTATCTGACTTTGGATGGGATGACTTGAAGTCTAGATACCTGTTGGAATGTGTTAGTTTTTTGTAGACAGTAGTATCTAAACTGTCGTCTATCCTTCTTTTTATCGTGCATCCAACATAGGCAACTCTTCTTGTTCATTTTCTACCTCATACGTGAATTGAATTGTGCCTACTACTGAGTTTATGTGTGTGAGGAAATTGTCGATATGTTCAGATTTCAACACAGCTAATGCGTCATGCACTCATCACTACTATATTCTTGGTGCAGGACTAAACGTTTGTAAAGCCATTTTTCCCAAATATCCATAAATATATCTGCAACGATCGGTAATATGGCGATCCCATTGCTACTCCTTCTGTTTGTCTGTATATTTTGTTCTGAAACTTGAAGACTGTGGAGGTCAGGCACAAATATACGCATACATTAACATACAACCACACAATAGGGTGGGACAAAGTCACAGTACTTAAGTCCAATATAAATAGGTGGAGAGAGAGATTGATTACTGAATCTTTGTTCATCGAATCAACACCCAACACATGTGATAGAAATGACGCAATACCTATACCAGAGATATGAAAGATTTTACCAACACTAAAAAACAAAAAATATGAGGTGACGTAACTACAAATCAAGTGTCGAAGTTATTTGATTACATTGATATGATTATGCGCAATAATTTATCCTCGAAACGTAAATAATACCATCTCACTGTGTGTTATAAACCAAATAAACAAATCTAATATGGAAGTATATGACTTCAAGACAGCGACCCAGTGCCTCAAGTCTCTAGTGTTCCTCCAACTGGTGTCAGTCCATGATGAATTCAAGCCTAAATTCAAATAAAAAATCTCCACAAAACTCAAGATAGAAATAAATCTTCAAAGTAACTGTGTTTAATATCAAGGAACAAACTTTGGTTTATTTCAATGTTTCTTTGTTTTAACTGTCCTTGATAGCTGTGCATAAATGTCATTATAAAATAGCTGAAGCTGGATTCAGCAGAATAATGAGAATGCATAGTTCCTCATCAACCTCGTCTGAATAACTAGTTCACTGGTTACTAGCCAGTCATAACCCCAGATAAAGAGGGAAGCTTGGGCATAGGGCTACCAACCCTACCCCGGAAAACCAATCCAATCGCTAAACAAACTTCAAAGCACACAAAAAACATTGAAAACAAAAATAAACTTGTTCCTCACTCAAATCAGAGAGACGAAATGATGCTGGTTGGTGAAAGCATTCGAGAAGTCAACTGGTCGATGTATCTTCTCTCTCTTTCTCTCTCTCTGTCTCTGTCTCGAGGAAAGTAAGAGTAAGCATAGTGACATGGAATGTCCGAGCAGTATTTGGACCTAGCAAGGCTGTCCGGATTGCAAAAGAGATGAGAGGGTATAGCATGGAAGTGCTAGGCTAGGAATCTGTGAGGAATCTACACATGGAATGCAAGTGGGCTCTCCAAACTGTCAACTGGAGAGTCAATAATCTACTCGAATTTTGTCAGCCAGACGACAATCACGGGCACAGCACACTGAGTTTCCGAGTGGCTATCACGTTGTTTGTCCCCTTCAAGTGCATCGAAGCCTCTCATACAGTGGGAACCAATCTCCTCCAGGATCATAACAGCAAGATTCAAATCAAAAGGAAGGAAGGTCACAATCATACAATGCTACGCTACGCTACACTACACTACACTACACTACACTACACTACACTACACTATGCACCTACAAATAATACGGATCAAGAGAAGAAAGAGGAATTGTAGAGACAACTGCAATCAGTGTTGGACAAGACCCCACCCCAGTTGGCGATGATGATATCAGAATTCTAGTGGGTGGGTTGACATGAAGCCAGCCAAAGTGGAAGCAGACAACACAAGGAGAGAACTGATGATGGGTGGAGAAGCACTGGGTGAAATGATGAACGAGAATGGAGAACTGTTTGCAGACCTCTGTACATTTAATGACATGTTGATTGGAGGTGAAGCAGTGTGTACAAACACAAGGATATTCACATGGCAGAGACATGGATTTGATTTCACCAGACACCAGACACACTAAAAATCAGATCGACTTCATCTAAATCTGAGGAGAGTGGAGACGCAGCCTACTGGACACCGGATGAGATGAAGGAGGGGAGCAGATGTAGGTGGTTCACACCAATCACTATCTAGTGCAAGGAACCTACCTTGAAAATGAAGTTGAAAGCCTTCAATTGAAAGAAGTTGATGATAGGCCAGAGTTGAAGTTCAACACCCAGAACAGAAAGTGAAGTGAAGTGAAGTGAAGGATGAAACTACAAAGGATATCTTAACGGCAGTCAGTCTGTCAGTGAGTCAGTGAGTCAGTCATCGGGAAAAAATGGGAGACATTAGGCAACATGTTTGAATGGATCTGGGTGGAAGAACACTGGAACTGTTTGGCGGAGATGTGGAGGGAAGCCTGCATAACCGTGTTTGGAAGGAAGAAGAAGGAAGCCGAGGAATGCGTGTCGACTGACACATGAAGCTGATAGAGGAGGGAGAGAAAGATGGCGATGGTGATGGTGAAGCAGAAGATGAACCAGTGGAGTGGAGTGGAGTGGAGTGCAGTGCAGTGCAGTGCAGTGCAGTGATGGATGACGAGAAGAGGAACTGACACACAACCCACAAAACACTACACTAGACAAAGAAGTGAAGAAGAGTGGATGAAAGAAAGACAAAGGACACTTCTACGATGCACTTGCAAGTGAAGCAGAACAGGTTGCAGGTGGGATAGACAGAGACCTGACAACATTATATCAAATAACCAGGTTACTCTCTGGGAGTGAAGAGATCAACTCAGATGAAACCAATGAGAGATAGTGAAGGAGACCTAGTTACCACCAAAGAGGATAGACTAAGGAAACGATGGACTGACCACTTCCAAAGACTCTTTAATCGACCATCACCACCACCACCACCACCACCACCACCACCACCATCACCACCACCACCACGGCGCCCAACTTCAACTCGGTCAGAAATAGAAGCAGCAGCAGCCCAGCCACAGATTTACCAGTGAACACAAGCCCTCCAGCAAAAGACGAAGTGTAGTCTTGAACGCCGTAAAGTTACTCAAATGCAGGAGAGCAGCAGGACCAGATGGAATTCCGCCAGCAGTGCCGAGAATAGACTCAGAGACAACATCGGAAATGCTCACACCAATACTGCAGAAGGTATGGAAGGAAGGAGAGGTACCTGGTGATTGGAAGAAGATCTATCTTGTCGAACTCAGAGAGAAGGGCGAGCTGAGTGTTTGCAAGCACTGGTGCGGAATCATGCTCCTGTCTCAGTCCATCCCGAGGAAAATATTGATGGCCCCATCATCCTGTGCAGACTAAAAGATACACCAGATTTGAAATTATGACCGGAACAGTTTGCTGGCTGGCTGACTAGCTGGCTGGCTGGCCTCGGGAAGTATAAATCATGTGGGGATCAAATTGCTACACTAAGCATCATCTCATCATAGAGCAGAGCATTGAATGCCAGTCAACTCAACTTGATCGACTTTGAAATGACCATCGACAGAGTCGACCGAGAAGTAACTTGGAAGGCAGCTGATTCAACACTACAGTCTCAGTGCCACAAACCTTTATCAACTTCATTCAACAACTATATACTATGCTATGCTATGCTATGCTATGCTATGTGATGAGATGAGATGAGATGAGATGATGCTGAATGCCAGGTGATTGACAATGGAAAACTCAACTCAGTGATGCCTTCGAAGTGAAGACAGGAGTAAGGCAAGGTTTACGCCAACTATCACCGATGCTCTGCCTGATTGTGGTCGACTCGACTGGACTGGTTCATGCAAGAGACTGTGAAGAGCGACATGATGGGCATGCGTGCTGCGTGGACCGATGAAAAGACACCACGAGATGATTTGGATTTCGCCAACCATGATGATTCATGTCTGATGTCTTATCTCACAAACTCGAAGATCTACAGGGTGAAAACTAACAAGTTGACAGAAGAGGTAGTGAAGACGGAACTGATTTCAGGTGAATGTAGAGAAGACAGAGGTGATGAAGATACCTAACCAATCAATCAACCAATCAACCAACAACGACATCAACATCAACAACGAGAATCAATCAGCATGATTGGGAGAAACCTAAAGGAAGTAGTCTCTCTCACCTACCTGATTAGGCAGCATCGTTTCAACTACAGGCGGCACAGACAGACAGAGATGAGGATGTCAAAGCATCCAGAATTGGAAAGACAGCAAGATAGACAGGTAGGTAGGCAGTCAGGCAGGCAGACAGGCCTTCATTAATCTGAAGTCAGTGTGGAGATCGACTGCACTGCAATCAGCATAAAGCGTGAACAACATCTGGATTTTCAACAGTAATTCAGTCAGTCAAGCAAGTCAGTGCCTCCATGTGATGGTTGAGAGAACTGGTGGTGCGTCACGAAAAGCATTTCCAACAAACCACAGACATTCATCAACAGCTGCCACCCACGCCAACACCAACGCCAACGCCGACACCCACCCTCACTCGATAATGACACTGAAGATGATGAGATGATGAGATCAATAGGAATAAACAAGAAGGAACTGTGGTCGGGCAAGGAACCAGCTGAGAAGCCATCACCCAACAAGTATGCAGTAGAAGGAAGTGGAGATGTATTGGATCTCAGGCAGGCATAGACTGAGAAGGGAGAGGGTATTTGGGACATCACCTGCCAGGCCATGCCTGTCCATGCCTGTTCAGGCAGTCGAGTGGAAGCTAAATGGGAAACGACGATTTGGGCGTGGGTCCCAACTGAGGTTGACATGTTGTAGATGGTGTGAGGAAGAAATGAAAGTTTGTGTGCAGTGGTGGAGTGGTTGAGTGGTGGAGTGGGGTTGAAAAGAGTTGAGAGAAGGTAGTGAGTGAGATGACGACGTGCTACTGAAGCCCTGTGTTCCACCGGTAACTGAAGAGAGAAATACTGATAAGTCTTATTTTAAATGTCACTCACTCAACTATTTTATTTGCTGAATAACGTTTTTGTACGTTATTTACTTTCCGTATATTGCCCATGTTACTTTTCCACTTTCTGACGTTTATAATGAAGACGCTTCAATAAAAAAGTGTGAATACTGAATATTTTTTTAGGGGTTTATAAAGCGAAATAGATTACAACGGATGAAAACACAGTTGGGTTAAGTAAGAACCTACTGATTAGCTAATGCGAATGAAACAAATTGACTGGGACAAATTGAATATTTTTTGTTAAAAGGTGCAGTTATTGTGAAGATTAAATTAGTACCAAATATTTTGAGCACAAACTCTGCAGGTTAAACTTGACTTTTTAAGAGGTATACTTTTGGAAACAGCTATCCCAGCTGATTTTTTCATAGGAATATGCAAGAAAGCTATATGAAATCGGTTATCAGATTGGTTTCAAATAAGACTTCGTTCATGAATCTGGAATTTGAAGGTGATATAGCACGAGACATTCTGAAAAGTTATCTTTCGAGATCAATTGGTAGGACTTTTTTCGTAGCCAAACTTCCCATAACCTTCACTAGTCATAAATTGTTCTCCGTTTGTATAAAAGGAAATATCCCTCAATAGGCTTCATCCATGTGTATCTACCAGTTTACCTGCTCCTGTAGAGCAAGGTACATCAATCGTAGCCAGAGATTACTGTTACAACGTGTACAAGAACATAATACAACCTAGTTTTATAGAGTGAAAGGAAATTCATTAGTTCTATCTTTGAACATCTAATCGATTCCAACTATTCAACCAACCTGAACAATAATCTTAAGGTTTCCTATCAAATTAGCTCAAATATCTCAGGTTGCCTTCAACTTCTAAAAACATCAGAGACCTTGGCTATCCATGAACAGAAGTTCTACCTTTGTGTGCAGTCTTTGTTTCTACGTTAGCCTTAATTCGGTCTTGGTTTGTTTCATTTTTTTGTTTTTTCAACTTCTTCCTTCGTTAGATTAACCTTTATACTGTAGAAAACGACAAAATGGAGAGGAAGGAAGGAATGTTTATTGCTGACGTCTTGTACAGTAGTCATCAGGTATTGTACACCTTCCACTAAGACAGTCCTCTTCTATCTTGATTTACTCTTAATACGCCCACATTGTCTCTTGTGTTTTTCTAGGCAGAATATTTACCGGTGGCTGGTAATTGTCAGTGATTTTCGCCGCCCTCTCAGCATATACTACTTACATCCATTCTGATCAGTAACGCCCACTACAGTACTCTTCTATCTTCCCTATCATTTTTATTTTTACATTTTTATAGCTGCAAGTGTTGCTTCATTGATCTTCCCAATAATTGCAACTTTTAACAAAACATTTTCAGTTTGTTCCAGTTAACTTGCCTCATTCGTACTACCTAATCCTTTGATTGTTTATTAATCTTACTGTGTTTCTATCCATTTGTAATCCATATGTACCTTATAACGTTTTAGAAAATATAACGTAACTCCTTTTTGTTATCATTCAACCTTTACGTCATCAACTAGCAACATTATTATAACCACAATTATTTTTATTTCAATCTCTCATTATTTGAGTTTAATCTTTCTCATGAACTGAAGTCTTTAAATATCAAATATATGAATGTGCAATTTGAGAGTAAATTCGTTGAAACTAGTCCTCTTCATTGTATATGTTGTTTTTGATATCATAAAGGAAATTATAATTTTATTGTTGTATGTTTCCCCTTAAAATGTGGTTAGCTTAACATAAGTGGTGGTCATCGAATTATCTGCTACCAATAGAGTCTTAGATACTGGCTTTCATCATTCTTCTCAGGCTATTCAAAATTCATGAAAAGCTGGTCAACAACGAGATGGTAAGGTTTTATTTAGGTAGCGGATGGATCACTCACATGTTCACCCTTCATGAGACTCTAAGACGCCATCTTAAGTGATGTCTGACTAGCATCTACAGGAACCTCATGATTACCTGAATGTGGTCTTAGAGATCATATAACTCAGTAGCTTTAGTGGATAATAAACAATAGAGTTGAAACCAGCTGCTTTCTTGTTTCTTATTTTTTCAAAACGGAAGATGAAAGTAGAGAGTGCTTCTTTAAATATGCTTCTGAGACGGCCTTTTTATTTCTGTTTTGCCTCTATACTCCATCTGTTTCATTATTTCTACATCACTTTCGCTTCTCATTGTCCTTATATTATTTTGTGCCTATAATGTTCCAAGTGTTTTTTAAATTAAGAAATATATGAGTATGGAAATATACAAAATGACTAGAGACTTGAATTATTTTTATTATGGGATGGAAGAAAAGATTACACTGATGTAATAAAATTGACGTGAATTACAGGAATTATTAAGAGGGTTTCATAGTAGAATTTTTTATTTCCCTTTGTTGATTGGTATGGATCTAATTCACTGACCACCGTTGATATGTAGACTCTTGTACGTCTTAGATTCCGCTTAAGGTCAGCATTCTGCTTTGAGATGGTAGTAAGGTTATCTGTTTGTAAAAAGATTCAATGGAGATTCTAGAGACAAGAAGGGTGTTATATCATACAAATAGTTCAGTTCAAAAATTTAACTCATGACTTAGTTGGTAACAGTTTTGCTTAGCTCGACTCAAGACCTTTCAATCGACCTCTCTTCTATCTATGTATGATTTATACTTCGGAAATAATTGCATATTGAGTGAAAGTCATTCTTGTGCATTATCTCACTTTTTATGATTGAAATTGGTTGTCTGATTTTTACAAATTATGGTACGTTGTAGTCAGATAACTTGGTTGTATATACAGGTGAATTAGATTGCCTAAACTGTATAGACATATCACTGGACAGTGTGTAGTGTTGTGAGCGCTTGGGAATGAAGGTCCGATTTGCGTGACTCCTCATGTTGGTGGATTGAGTATGCAAGACTGAACAAGTTCATTTGAGACCATTCACGTGCAGCATTAGTGTTAAGACTGAATGAACAAAAACACGTGAATCAGACAGTCACAACCAGGCAAAAGTTATAACAAACAGAAATAGGTGACTAATTTAATTTATATTTAGAGACAAGTGTTACACAAATATCTAACAAGCGTGGAATTCGAAAATGGTCGATAATGTGAGAGGAAACAAACAAGATAGGTGTGTGACCTGATTGTCATACAAAAGCATCATGATTAGCAACAGAAACGAAATTTCCATGGTATGGACAGACTAATAAGTATTTATTTTTTGCATGCATAAGTTTGGTTTTAATCGCTTACTGTCCACCACTTCTACGAAATGCATACCGTTCGTGTTTACTTGTTTGTTAATTATTCAAATTAATTTTTGTACATGAGCGTTACATTCACTATCAACCAGGTGATGAGCAGTTGCACTGATGAAGACTCTCACGTATCTCTTCTTCCACAGACCAGTATTTGTATATTATCCAGTCCTAATGAATTTCGGTCATAATCCAAATAGCTAAAAGATTACGTTTCTAACTACAGCAGACGGTGACATGGTTTCGAATCTTAGAGGTAGCATCAATTCCAACGGGTTTGTGGATACAAGTGCCAACAAGAGTGAAACTCGCATTCAATACTTTATGCCATTTGCTTGTAACTACCTAGTGTTGTACTAATTCATCTAGCCAGACTTTTCCTAAAATTATTGTCAACCAATATTCTGGGTCACTTCAGCGAAATCTCAAATTAATTATGTCTTGAATAATATATTGGTTTAAATTTATTAACTAACTCATCAAAGAAGTCTTTTAAAAAATACTCAATTATATGCAAGTGAAATAAACAATTAATGCATGCTTGATTTCTCTGCTTTCATTTTAAGGTACTTCTTTATTCATTAAATATTTATTCTTTTATTATTCGTAAAAAACCACCAGAATAAACCAGTGACATTTTTCACTGACCTAATGTGAGCTTGTATTATTATTATTACTATTATTAATATTATTTGTCCATAGGTTCCTAGTGAAACATAGGGTGTCAGTAGCACGTCGTCATCTCACTCACTACCTTCTCTCAACTCTTTTCAACCCCACTCCACCACTCAACCACTCCACCACTGCACACAAACTTTCATTTCTTCCTCACACCATCTACAACATGTCAACCTCAGTTGGGACCCACGCCCAAATCGTCGTTTCCCATTTAGCTTCCACTCGACTGCCTGAACAGGCATGGACAGGCATGGCCTGGCAGGTGATGTCCCAAATACCCTCTCCCTTCTCAGTCTATGCCTGCCTGAGATCCAATACATCTCCACTTCCTTCTACTGCATACTTGTTGGGTGATGGCTTCTCAGCTGGTTCCTTGCCCGACCACAGTTCCTTCTTGTTTATTCCTATTGATCTCATCATCTCATCATCTTCAGTGTCATTATCGAGTGAGGGTGGGTGTCGGCGTTGGCGTTGGTGTTGGCGTGGGTGGCAGCTGTTGATGAATGTCTGTGGTTTGTTGGAAATGCTTTTCGTGACGCACCACCAGTTCTCTCAACCATCACATGGAGGCACTGACTTGCTTGACTGACTGAATTACTGTTGAAAATCCAGATGTTGTTCACGCTTTATGCTGATTGCAGTGCAGTCGATCTCCACACTGACTTCAGATTAATGAAGGCCTGTCTGCCTGCCTGACTGCCTACCTACCTGTCTATCTTGCTGTCTTTCCAATTCTGGATGCTTTGACATCCTCATCTCTGTCTGTCTGTGCCGCCTGTAGTTGAAACGATGCTGCCTAATCAGGTAGGTGAGAGAGACTACTTCCTTTAGGTTTCTCCCAATCATGCTGATTGATTCTCGTTGTTGATGTTGATGTCGTTGTTGGTTGATTGGTTGATTGATTGGTTAGGTATCTTCATCACCTCTGTCTTCTCTACATTCACCTGAAATCAGTTCCGTCTTCACTACCTCTTCTGTCAACTTGTTAGTTTTCACCCTGTAGATCTTCGAGTTTGTGAGATAAGACATCAGACATGAATCATCATGGTTGGCGAAATCCAAATCATCTCGTGGTGTCTTTTCATCGGTCCACGCAGCACGCATGCCCATCATGTCGCTCTTCACAGTCTCTTGCATGAACCAGTCCAGTCGAGTCGACCACAATCAGGCAGAGCATCGGTGATAGTTGGCGTAAACCTTGCCTTACTCCTGTCTTCACTTCGAAGGCATCACTGAGTTGAGTTTTCCATTGTCAATCACCTGGCATTCAGCATCATCTCATCTCATCTCATCTCATCACATAGCATAGCATAGCATAGCATAGCATAGTATATAGTTGTTGAATGAAGTTGATAAAGGTTTGTGGCACTGAGACTGTAGTGTTGAATCAGCTGCCTTCCAAGTTACTTCTCGGTCGACTCTGTCGATGGTCATTTCAAAGTCGATCAAGTTGAGTTGACTGGCATTCAATGCTCTGCTCTATGATGAGATGATGCTTAGTGTAGCAATTTGATCCCCACATGATTTGTACTTCCCGAGGCCAGCCAGCCAGCTAGTCAGCCAGCCAGCAAACTGTTCCGGTCATAATATCAAATCCAGTTTATCCTTTGACCTGTTGGAGCCATGCAGACGTCCGGCTTAGGTATGAAGTAGCATGAACTAGGATGATGAGTTATGTAAATCCTTTAGATTTAATTCAAGCAAAATAATTACTTCGAGTAACTTCAGATGTTCATATAGGTGGTGAAAATAAAATCCGCCCAATATGCCGGTATGTTTTAACGAGTTAATAAACGGTAGTATGATATGATGATATCGGAAAATATTTCATAGCTGATCAGGGTGAATATGTTCATGATATTTTACTGTGCTGAATTTAATTGATGATAGAATGTTCCAGACAAGCTTCCGGTCAAAGATAAAACTTAATCCATAGGGGTATGTAGAAAATGAAGTGATATTAAGTAACACAAGATCTGTTCTCATTAGTTTTTATGAAATGCAGTGAACTTTAAGATTTAATATCTGGTAAATTGAATAAATAAACATATACCGAAATACTTAATGAAATGTAAACAGAAGTGCAAAGTACCTGACTGATTAAGACCACGGTAAAGAGAGTGTTTGTAAACTTTTCTTTTGAATTCAGAATCGAAGTTTGAAGCTTTGAATTGCCAAACTTCGGCTGCACATAAGCGTGCAATCGTCACCCTTTGTTAAAGGTTTGGTCGAGCCTTTTAGAGAATCTTGAACAAAATCTCCAGTGGAGCCAGATTTTCCGAGTCTATGAAAAGTTCAACGATGCAACAAAGTTGGTTTTGTGTTCACCCTTCATCAACGAGGCTGGGTAGTGTTCGCAGGAGCTTTTTTCAAGTGAGTGTATAATACAATCGACATACTTATCTCTACTGGTGAAAGTGAACTTGTAATATACAATGATCATGCCCAATGCGGCGGCTTTTGTTTCATGCACTGATAAATCAGTTGCTGACATGAGAAACTAATAAAGAGGTTTGTGGTGTAGGATGACAAAATGGGGGAATTTTCGTTATCCAAAGAATCATCACTTGTGAGTGAATAGTAAAGCAAGTTGTGTCAAATTGTAAGATATATCGAAAAGTAGACAAGATTTTATAAATCATTTAACATTTTATCTGAGTCATTTTACTTCTTATTTTCTTTATCTTAAAGACAACAAGAGATCGAGTAGAATTCTTTTAGTCAAGATTCAATAAGTTAAAGATACACTCACAGAAGTTTGGCGTCAGTAGTAAGTTAGTAAGCGACGAGTTAGGAAATTAATGTGCATATCTACAAGTTTTTATGTGAACCGAAACTTATGTTCTTTAGACGGTTGTGAGATAGTACAGAAGATTTGTAGGTTGTATTAATGATTTAATTTGTGTTCAATTCTGATTACATCTTTTAGACTATCTACTTAGTCAGAGCTTCAAAAGAAGAGAACGATGAGGATTTCTTTGGAAATGTTTCAGCAGCTTGTCTTGATTATATGGGGGTTCATGTGGTCGGGCAAGGAACCAGCTGAGAAGCCATCACCCAACAAGTATGCAGTAGAAGGAAGTGGAGATGTATTGGATCTCAGGCAGGCATAGACTGAGAAGGGAGAGGGTATTTGGGACATCACCTGCCAGGCCATGCCTGTCCATGCCTGTTCAGGCAGTCGAGTGGAAGCTAAATGGGAAACGACGATTTGGGCGTGGGTCCCAACTGAGGTTGACATGTTGTAGATGGTGTGAGGAAGAAATGAAAGTTTGTGTGCAGTGGTGGAGTGGTTGAGTGGTGGAGTGGGTTGAAAAGAGTTGAGAGAAGGTAGTGAGTGAGATGACGACGTGCTACTGACACCCTATATTCCACCAGGAACCTGAGAGAGAAATAATAATAAAATGCATCTGACGCCTCAATATCTATGTCAAAAGGATCATTTGATAACAGCAATAATGGTTTGGTGATTAATTGCATTTCAGTTTTGAATTTCCAAATAACTTATAATTACGTCTAAATGCTGATGAAAATGAAACTGACTTAAATACTGTATACGTCATGTTATGTGTATCAAATTTAGCAATAGCGCGTGGAAGGATTTTTCAGTACATTGATGTGTGTGTCTCTATGACATAACATTGAATGCAAACATTTCTTAATTCATAATGACGCCCACATTATAAAATATTTATCTAAAATTTTAATCTACTGACTTGAAATGCACAACTGAATGGATAAATTTTTTACTGAAATAATATGTAGTTTCGTGGTGGAATATGCATGATAATGGTTTAAAATTAGGCGCAAAATCAAGTATTACCGGCTTTGTAGACTGATATTTTGATAAATTTAATAACACTTACATGAAAAGTCAGTTTGCGAAGTATTAGATAGTTGTTCTAAAGTATGCCTACAGTCAGATCCCGTGGGGATGAAGTAACGTAAAAAATGCAATTACTTTGACCTTATAGATACAAAAACGGAGTAATTTGCAATTTTTGTAAAGCCTCATCACAATCATACTAAGCAAAAGTATGTAAGTTATACTGAATGGCTTAATAAATCTGTAGATTGGTAATTATCTGCAGTTTACCTATATAACATTTGAATTCATGAAAAATATTTTTACCGGAGCTTTGATGATTCATCAATAAAAAGTTGACCAAATTAGAGAGAAAACAATCATAGTTACAAAAACCAACAAAAGTAGACTATTAGTTTCTATGATGTGTGCTACCTGGAATTATCAACGATGTATGCGCTTCTGGTGTACCGAAAATTCCATCTTAAACTTGCCAACTGCCTTTATTTCGGTCCCTTCAAAATCCTTTCGCTGAGAAATTTAAATATAGTCATATCGTTTCATGAATTCAGTGCTTATTTAGAAATGTTAAACCATTCACGAAAGGCATCTTGGGGCTTTATTTAGAAACGGGGTTAAAGGCAGTTAGTAACCGACAGTGAAACATTATGAAAACATTAAGCTTTACAGTTTCCTTAAAACTAACTGATGTAAAAAACACATCCTGACTGCCTACAACTACGATAGGAAACGAGTATTGTTTAAAAGTAAACTCACTAATAATCCTAAACATTATTTCAAGCAGTGACCGTTGGAGAAAGGGAAAGGAAAAGAGAATGAGAAAGTGTGGGCACCAGACAACAATCTGTGGTTATCAAAGCTTTTTAGGGAAAACCAGCACAAAAAGATGATGGTTGGTTAGAATGTGACCTGAAAAGATTCATGTCGTATAATTTGCAAAACTGCTTGGACGTTGAGTGAAACACTTTGAGTTTTTCAGCTGGCCTGCAACGATAATTTGGCTGTCAGTTACAGTGGGATGTAGATATCTTTTGTTTAAATCCTACCGAAAAGGATAAGAATGTTTCAAATCCGGAGAGAGGTAGAATACAAGAACCTGAAGATATGGCTTCAGACGTCTTTACTGATTATGACTGAGAATTAAGGATTAGAATACCCAAGGAATAATTGATCGTTCTATCAGACAGGCTACATCACCAGTCTTTCCACTTTACAAAAACTGTAGAAATATTCTTGTGATTACCACTGGTGAATCACTTTGACTGATATAGTGAGACAGATTCTGTGATTGGTTTTTCATTCGACGTTTAACTGAAGCTGAAAAACGAAAAGCTTAGAAGGTAAAGCGAATTTTTGACACAAAAGAAGTTGTTTTAGTTAAATATTTAGCACTTGTCAGATTCTCACACACACAGACACACTTTTATCTGAAATCTGCATCATTTCTTGATCTGAAGGTCATATTTGACTCTGTGAGGACCTGTATGAGAGACTATAACTGTAGATTTGAGAAAGTATCTTTGGCTGATAAAGAATGTCTACTGGAACTAATGCAGCCATGCGGAATCTGAAGATATTTATTCAATTAACGGATGAAAGCCAGTGGTGATGACTAGTGATGTCCACCCTCACATTCCTTAGTAAGACTTTTATAGACAAACCTAAGGAGGCTATACTACTTAACTGTAATTCCTGAAGAATACATCGATTTCCAGTGAGCATCAAAATTTACAAAGGTGTTCACTTTCCAACAACAACATTCTCACTAACTTTCATATTCTTCCTTACCTGTTCATTTCCTCTTTGTACACTACTTTAGAGTGTGACAATTTGAAGTGATGAACTTCTCTGGAAGTTTGTACATAGATTTGTCTGTCTGTTAAGCAATCAGAAAAACTTAACAGCAACCAATATCCATTAACGCTCGCTTTACAGGAAAAGTCAACCCTTTCCGTGCATTTGACGGATTCGGCTTTTGTCTTGATTGTGGCATGAAAAGCTTTCTGGTGAGCCTTAACTTACAGCCATTCAGTTGAAGCTTAATTTTTCATTATTTTTCCGAGTTTGGAAGGTTTTCCAACATATAAGATCCGTCATTTTGGCATTTATATTTACTTAACACTAGTTTTACCGGCATTTCTTGCTTTGCGTTGTATGGTCGAATTACTGAATTTTATCAGTATTGATTCCATCTTTGATTGAATAGAATGGTTATTTCATCTCACCGTCAAAGATAGGGAAAGTATCTTTAACCGGCGAACGATGGTGTAGATTGTAATAATTGTGAAAAATGTACCACAAAATGCTGATTTTAAAAAGAGCAGTGAACGAAGCTCGCAATGGATATGTAAGACAAATTGTTCGTCCAAGTTCAACAAGACAGAAGAAGCTATGGAATTACTAACTACAGCTTTGTAACGTTTGGATTTGATGTGAAGGAAGGTCGGTTATAATGACTTCGATTGAGTCAGAGAGGAGACTTCCAACGTCACTGAATGTCCAGATGCGTTGCACAATGAAATAAATAAGTTGATTTCTGACCCAATACTCTATGGAGCTAAAGAAATGTTTTGAGTGTATCATTAGGAAACTAGATATTGTTGATCAGAAGAGGGAAAAAATTCAAACCCCACTGAGATCACCGAACAAAGTAGATGTATCCGACTCAGAAGCTTGAAAATCAAGGAAAATCTTTCTCAAGGTGGTGACCCAACTTTATAAAGATTATATGCCAGAAACATATCTTCGGATGACCTTGGCCGTTAGGGAAGCCCGAACTTAGAACACAAATGTATCCACCAAAAAAGGGAGAGTTTGTTGGCAGAAAGCACAAACAACGTACATGCGTTCCTGTAAGTTCGGACGGTGAAGTGATAGAATCCCTCATTGTTCTAAGTAAAAACGATCACAAATCATCGAGTGGTGTGAATAAAGGTGTAAAATCCCCAAAACAAAAAGTTGCATGCAATTTGGTCATCGGGAACTTAAGAAAGTCAGAGAGATCTGATCCTATTCAACAACATTCCACGACTTCGGCTTGGTTTGGTCACTTAGTAGGTACATATATCTAAAATGAAGGTTAGCGAAAAGAGGGCAAAGATTGCTTAGTGACAGTATTTTTTAGCAAATACCGATCTCCTGAAACTTTATTAGGCTCTGAAGAAGCATGGAGCCAGCTGTCTTTTAGGACACATTGAGTCGTTGGAGTTGATCTTAAAATTAAGCCAGACAAGCCAATGAAGAATATAATAAAAAGATCAGAGGTAATAACAAAACTAAAAACTATACGTCGAAATGACAAAAGAACTTTGAGCCAGTTGGTTTTCAGATAATCAGGTGTTGGAAGAAAATGGTTCCAAGACTTGTGTCAATAAGTCGCGTGGATTAAATACTGTGAGGGTCTGTAACAGCATCGTTTATAGCTTTGGGAATGAGTTCCGTGAGCTAGAAGTTTTGGTGGTATGTACGCGGTCTGGACGAAACACCACAGATATAAGAAAGTAAACCACTTTGAAGTGGCAGAATTAAAGAACAGAAGAACTATGTCCCAGAACTATCGACCACTCTTTCAGCACATGATGTTGCAAACTGAGGTCATCAGCTGCAAAGTTTCTTTGCAAGAATGTTCAGTTATTATTCACATAGTCTATGACAGTCCAGTCTGACATGCTGATGACTTCATATTAGAATGTATGGGTGACGGGAAGAAATCGCTGCTTTCATATAGTGGGATATTTTAACTCATTTAACGTAAACTCGGTTGAAATTTCCTCACTGACATTACTTGCTTTATGCTATGGTAGGTTACTCCTCTCTCTGATGCAACATATTGTGATACAACTTATCCTCAATACCACACTCAATAGGTTTTCGTCAATGATCATTTTTACAAGATCTTCTTCAAACACTTGAGTTGGATGTCATATCCAACTAAAATATTCTGTCTCCGTTGGCAAACAGAGATCACTCAGTGTTTTGATTTGAGCTCAGAGTCAGTGATATGGTTCTTGACTTTATTCAACCTCATCTGAATGTTTGACATGAAATAGAGCCGTAATAAAAGGACATACTTCGTTGTTAGACCATCCACTTGATACAGCTGACATATATTATTGTTGATAAGTGGAGGTAAACTTGGGAACAGATATGAAACTTACTTGCAGTCATATACCTTGGGAAGTCCTTCGCAGACCCACTAACGTTCCTCCGTAGATAATTAACCAGGCCAAGAAAGAATTCCGTTGGAGAAAACGTTTCTGGAACCTCTTCATCACAGTGGATTCGCATGGGTTTAGGCTAATATATTCTAAGGTCAGGAATTCTTGTAGAAGTGTGATTAGAAAATCTGGTTTGATACACGACAAGAAGCTTATCCAGAATTCTCAGAACTATTCCGAGAAGTCATTCTTTTATACTGGGAGAAAATTTGAGATGAAAGAAGGAATCACACTGTGTATGCATTAAGATTCAGAGCAAATAGTTTATAGTAATACTAATAGGACTTAAGGTTTATAACAATACTTTAGTGAAGTATCTGAAGACTATTTCCAGAGCTTAAAGACTGTTTTCATTAGCGACATTCTGAGAATGAAGCCAATACTCACTGTGAAGAAAATTCTCTTAAGATTACTCCATAACTTCATTCCATACAAGTCTTGAGGTTCTACTGAGATACATCTCTATATATTATCAAAACCAGCGAACATCATCACAGAACATCTATCTTGACTGTTTAATATGTAAATAAAATTAGTCAAAACCACCCAAGTGTGAAAGGCTAAAATCATAAATCAAGTCTGTAAAACTGGTGGCAGACATCTGGTGGTTAACACTCAGCCAGTTAATTTGACTAACATTTTTAGGTTCTGCTTTTCGAAGAGATCATCTGTAATGCTATTATGTTGCATGCTGAAGAGAATAGTCTTTTATCTAAAAAATAGCATGAGCCAGACACTCATTTCTAATAAATCTGGTTGTTGCAACCGAGTAATGGACTACTACCAGCGACGTGAATTTTCCGACTGATTTAATGTTTACTGACTTGAGTACAACCTTTGGTAAGGTCTCTTACTCAGGTCTCAAGAAAAAGCCCAAAAAACTCTTGATAGCGTGTTTAGGAAGTTGGTAAAATTGTGAGGGTCAGTGGAGTTTCATCATCATAGAAAACAAGTAAGGAGTACAGTAACTCATTGCATTTACTACCCTAGACCCATTTCGTTTCCCACTCTATGTGACGTGGTTTCCCATGCTGGCTAAATCCCCTATCGTCATGTTTGTGGATGGTGCTGAACTCTGGAGGCTCACTTACAATGGTCAGGATACACTACTCCTACAGGAAGACTTAAATTCTCATGTAGAATGGTTGACGAGATGATGCCCCTAAATCGGTACCACTAAAAAAGTAGTCATGCGAAAAGGTCGCGATGATCCACATGATTATTTTACTAACTTATTATTACCAAAGTAGGTGAATAGTTAGTTATGACCTTGTAATGTGAGCTAACTACTGAGTAGCAGATGCCAAAATCTTTCTAATCTTGTGGTCCTAGAGGATGATTTTTCAGAGCTTTGACGAGAACAGTCTTCTAATCCTATGTCCATGTGTATGACCCCTTTTGGAGCGTGGAATTCAAGGAGTGAGCCTGATGTGGTTGAGTCGGATTAGGACGTGGGTCCTAATAATAAGCGAAACGGGTGATTACACAATGAGATATCCAGACTGGATACAAGTAATGCAACTGTTCTCCACCACACCTGGTACTTCACTGAGCCGTGAAAATCAGAAGACAAAACATGGCCTGTGACTGACTTAGGAAGAAGACTTTATTTGACAAAAACAGTATTTATATACAGCTTCTACTCAGAAAATGAAGCGACTACATCACCAATCAGCTGAAGGACAAAACTGTTCAGTAAAATTAATTTGACCATACATGAACATAAATCAAGGTTTGAAACGAAAATATTTCTACCTCAACGGCGAATGACCTTGAATGATGATTTCCATTTTGGCCCGTGAAACCGACATGTTAGAGCGGGTTGACAGATTAGGAAGCGATATGGTCCCATCGTTTAATGGAGTATGATCTTATTTTAACGAGTCGTATTTTAATAATCATTCAGGTTCTAACATATCTTATCTATTCCTTCCCTCAAGAACTGCTCACCTCAGAGGACATCATCAAAGTTCATGAACCATAGTGAAATCGTCTACGTCTGGAAATACGCTTTTTGCGCAGGATCGTGAACCACTGGAACTCTGTAGCATAGCATATAATGTCTACGCTCTCTGCCGATACTTTCACAGTGAGATTGGATCACCACAAAACTACCAGTCGCCAGGAATATCGTGGGTAAGTGGTACACTATGCTTAAAACTGAAGACTGAAGACCACTTTGAATCAGATTCTGTTTCGAATTTTCCTCATTTCATGCAGGGAAAATGCCTAGACAGGTAAACTTCTGTGTGCCAATTCATGTTCTAAAGCATTAGGATTCAATCTCAGAGCGTGCTTATAAAGGTTTTTTCCGTTCCTATTAGTAATTACTGTATTTGATGCATTTCCTTAAAACTAAAAATAGTTTATGGGCGTAAAAATATATTTTATCTTTTGTACTTTGGAAAGGTTATCTGTCTAAGTCATCAAAAATAGAAGTTGAAAACAACGACAGAGAGATGGTGGGGTAATATATTTAGGCTGTAAATTCCCTAGGGTAAACTAATGCACAACACCGAAATGTACTACTGAATAATATTGATAACCACACCTAATAAGGTACTTCACTTGAATTTTCCTAACTTTATTGTTTACTTATAACGATACTAAAGGACCAAGTGAACAGTGTGAGTCATTCTCCTCACTCTTGCTGCGCTATAGAACATTAGCCATTTAAGAAAGATTCCCGGTAGCTTCATCTAGAAAATTGCATCTTTTAAGTCAACAACAATCGGTAAATGTCTCCAATAATCTACTGATCTTACTGAGAAAATAAATACCCTTGTTTTACATTGCATTCGCATTCGATATTAGTTACCAATGTTTAACGACAAAACATTCTACACATTTAGTATAATTGCTTGTATTATACCAGGTACATCCAGCTGGCAAGTCCCAAATAGGACGAAATGCGTTTCCTGGATTCCACTGCTAGCCACTATTCATCTTTACTATAATTCCACACATTTGACTGTTTCACTATTCAAACCGCTTACACGATTTAGTCGAATATTGTATAGGTTCGTCAAAATTTCAAGTCAACATTGAACAGTATGGATCGTTCAACAATTGACATTAATTATTGGTAAGCAGGAGAAAAGTTAGCATGATTTTCATCTGTACGCAATGTTAAACGAGGAATTAACGGTGACTACTCAACCAAAAGTATTGAAAACTTGAAATCTCTTCACATTTCCCTTGTTTGTAAGGTAAGCTTAGATTCATTTCACTTAGAAGCATTCTCTTACGCATGCCAAAGACACACAGAAAGATGAAGATTTCGATAATCGGATTATCTAGTTTTCATTTGTCTTCCTGGGTTAAATTCTCCGTGATCACAATTAAATATAAAAAACCAACATTAACTCAGTATGAAGCAGATAGAACTTTTTGAAAGGTGAAGTATAAAGTGATCGACAGACTGCTTTGCTGGTAGTAAGTGAGATGACATCTGGTAACCCATTAAAATGTCTGGTGTGTGTGTGTGTGTGTGTTTAAAAACTGGAATTGTAGTCGTCACACAATAAACTAGATTGGAATAAAAATTTACCTATGCATTCAGTATTTCGGTGAATAAACATTCTGGATAGCTAATTTATTCCATATGCCATGATGCTATAATTGTTGGTCAGAGAGTGAATGAGAAAAGAGAATTAACATATGAGTAGAGCATGAGCATCGTGGTAGTGCACTTAATATGGTATATGACAATACAATGTTACTAACCAGATGACGTACTGGGACAACTTACTGCTTATTATAATCATGCGATTTCTAGAAGTTTGAAGTTAATTTTTCTTACAAAATGTTGGTAAGACAAATGTACTTCTTTCTACATTTGGATTAACTTACCTGTAAAAAAACATTTTCCCACTATCCCATAGCCATAACTGCCGTAGACAAAATTACTGTTCAAATATATCTTCTACTTAAAAAAGTAATTCAAAGACAAGTTACTGCATGAACTCGAAACAGTGAGATTGTTTTTACGTTGATCAGTTGTTATGTTTCACATTGACATTTCGAAAAATCTGTGTCTACAAATCTTCTGCTATGATGAGTTTATTTATCACTCTGAAAGATGAAGAAACAAGGTATGAAATGTCAGGGAGTTTTTTAATGAAACATAAGAACCTAAATGAGTATCCCGGTGACCTTCAGAATCACTGTAGATACAAGGAGATGCAGTAGCCGCTGGGCACGCCCACTTCCTAGGACACCAGTTAATTGCCTCACTTCAGTTTCCAGGCTGTATTTTCCATGACATCCTTCTTAATTTCATTCTTGTAGTGAGCGCTGACTGTGGATGGGTATGAACCCTTCGATAACTAGAAACGAGAAAATTACGGTTTTTGGAAACACTGGTCAGTATCCAAGCGGTGTTTCATAAGACGGCAGGTTAATCCATACACTATCTAGTTGTATTAAATCTAGGTCCATGACTCTATTCTCGGTCGCTATTTCATCATCCAAATAATCGGTTATGATACGGAATTGGGTATATATAGTATCAAATATTATAAACTATTCTCGTGATTAAGCAACAGTTACTGTAATAAGAAAGATAGAATGACGCCGCTCAAAAACGAGCCAAGTACTCAAAAATCCAAAGCGATCTCCCGAGTTTCAGTTGACTCTTGTCTACTGAACGGAAATAAAACTATTTGTTTTCGATCAGTATTTCTGCATAAAACAGCATTCATCATATCAGTCATTATTAGGTACTCCCCTACTAATCTTCGTATCATACATCTAATTCTTCTTATCAGACGAATGTGTGAATTATTGGACAACAATACCTTCTGATTAGTTTCGATTTTGGGTGAACGATTTCATCATGTATCTGAACAGCTCAATAAAACATCAGTCACGATTAAACAGTTCGTTGTGACTCTGATTCAGAGAAAAACTTCCGTTCATACAGTTCATTATAGTATATATAGCATGCAAATATAAATCATTTTTAGTCACAAAGTGGTTCTTTCACCAATTAGATGTAACCTGCTAGAGTAGAAGTATGGGTAGATAGCTATCCTAAATCTAAGCTGACAATAATGCTGTATGAAAGTCTACTGATTTGTAGGTAGTTCTGACCAACAGGCAAAATTCGATAAACAACTGCTAAAAAGTAGAAATAATTGGATAGTATCTCCAGTTGATTTCGAGATTTATTAGCAGTGCATAGTTCAACTTAATGTTGAAATTATTCCATAACAGTGACCTCACACTGATAATGTTACCCTTTAAACACCTGAATAGAGTTTAATGAACCTTATCTTTAGATTAAGTCGATTGGTGACTATCCTTTTATATAAAAGGAGAGTTATCTTTTTTAGGTAGTGATGCTAACTGATTTATGGATGGGCATGGCTCTCTATCCCTTCGAAAAAGTTTCATGGAATGCATTCACCAACGTAAAATTATTATTAAACTGATTTTGAACAGTCGGTTTTCTTTAGGTTAGGGCTATCCACAACTTATTCAGTAACTGATTTTGATTAGCATAGCAACACTTAATTTTAGGATGGTGTCATATTTTTTTTTGATTAAAAAAATATATGTGTATATGTATTCTGTCCTTCTGACCTTTGAAGTTCACCATTGAGGATTGCTCGGATTTTTGAAAACAAGAAGAAGCAGTGACATGAAAAAAAACTTTATTGTCAAGTGGGATTGTGTTCAAAATGCTGAGGTATTTGTTTATTTTTAATGTCCCTAGTCACTTCCACAACTTGCTAAATAGGGAATTTCTTTTGACCTTGCTTTACAAGCCATTTTAGTACTCGCATATATGATCATGCAACCTTTCACGAATATTTTAATTTGCGTTGACTAGTTGGATTAACTACTGTCCCTTCGAATAGTGAAGTCAGTCTCATTCATTCCTGGAACTGTAGACTTTACCACAGATATTCAAGTTAAGACCGACCCTCTGTAGGACTCGAACACGATGTCGTATACTGTTTGGCTGCCACCTCATGTGAGTCAGCTGAAGATCACAGATGCACTTGGCTAATGACTGCCAACAGGCACGAAGCCTAGGTTCAGCAATGACGGACGCACTCAGCTACCTTGTTTACATTCGTGCAGTAGGCATAGAGGCATACGTTTTGTATGAGGGCTAGTGATACTACCTGTTTACCCTAACCTTAGTATGTGGAACGAGCTCAAACCCATAACCTAATGGTTGATATTCACTCTTTGAACCACTTAACCACGGCACTACACCCATAGTTAAGGTTCAACACAGTTTAGTGATTGACTCCTCGTATCTACCACCGAAGGTCAATACATCATAGTGAAGCAGCACCTCACTCGGTGACCATGTTTTTTTACTTAAGTGAAAGACTGACTAATGATGAAGTTACCTTCTGATAGCTAAAGTAAATACTATTCAGTATATTTAATGATTATAGTCAACTTCTGTCTGCCTTAATAACCTTTTCTCTACTGTTATTTGGTTACTTCATCCTCTATCAATCTAAGATGTTTATTCCTTCACTCTTATTTAGAAGCCTTTGTTGTTCATGTTAACTGTTTTCAACTTACTGAGCTAAACACACAATATTTTGCATGTTTTGCTTAGTAACTTGTTCGTCGTATGACTTACGTAATCTTATCATTTTAAAACCCCTCAATATTCCAATTTTTATTCCCTCTTGTTCGGATTAAAGAAACTTCAACTGAATTAAATCCTGGTGAAGATTTGACCGGATAGTTTCACAAATATTGAGCATTCAGTGGAAATTTGATGTTAGATAAAAGTTTATATTTAGAGCATCAAAATAAGATTTCCATTTCACCTTCAATCATCACCCAGTATCAATACAAGTCTCCTAAACCACGGCTACCTCAGGTAGTCAAAATGACAATGAAATTAGTGGTGGTATGAGGAATAAAACAAATGTCTTGTTATAGTTTTCACGATGGGAATTTTTAATATTTTGAAATTGCGTAGGGGCTCCATTAAACTTAAGGTACTGAATGAGTTCCTGAAATATAATGCTAGACTCACCAAATCGAAAACGTTGAGGAAATATGTCAATGAATGCATAAAAAACAAACGATATAGCAAACTGTACTGGAAGTCTTTACGATGTAACACAGTTTATTCCAATACCAGACACTCAGAAGAAATATACTTAGTCAAATGGACTCTTTAAAAATGTGAATATCGACACTGAAAACAAATGTGTCACAAGTAAGGTCTTCAGCTGAGAAATTAAAATTAAAATTTTTGGATTCTGTAATTTAATTCACATAAAACAGCACCAAGAACCAAAAAATAAACGTCTTCAGATCTCTAGAAGATCTAACACTAGAGAGAAAATTTCCTTCTGATCCAAATTAGTATGTTCAGTGTTATACTACATAAGCTTCAGTTAAAGGTTTTTATCTCTATGCTCCAAATTTAGTCATCCTGTACAGAAAATTAATGAACTTGATGCTGATATACAACTTAAAAACTTATTTTCTCAAACACATGACTTAGTTGTATCATCAGATAATAAACTGATCAGGTTTAAAACTACGTTAGTTCTGTAAACAGTTTGTTGTTAAAACAACATTGAGAAGCTTTTCAAAAGCTAAGGAAGAATGTAAAGCTAATAAAAAGTAAGCTGGAAAAGAGGGGAGGTAATGGGATTTTGGACAAAGGAAATTACATAGACAAAATGAATTCTCTTCTTAGCAGTCAAACTTATTTTTTGAAGATAAACGATTCTAGAAATGTGAATTCGAGAGCTGCAAAGCAGGTGACTAACTGTCTTAGGAAAGTGAAAACAATCATTTATGATGATCGAGGTGAATGTGAATGGAAAACGTATGACATCGTATCGTCATTATCCACCGGTGTAGCGCTCACTGTGAAAGTTAATTCTATATATCAGTAAGTGATCGAGAAAAAAACCAACATTGGAATTCTTTTGTCTAACCCCAAAGAATTACTTCTTAGGTGTACAATGTGAACGTGCACTTTGTTTTTAGTAGTGCATATCATAAACAAGTGGATGGAATCGCAATGGGTTCGCGATTAGATCCAATCCTTGCAGACTTCTTCCTAGCCAAGCTAGAGAATGGACCATTGAAGGATGTCATCAACAGGCTAGATATGTATTGTGGATACGTGGATGATACTTTCACCATCATTAATCAGAATATGGATACGAACGAACTAATGAGGAATTTTACTTCCCTTCGCTTGTGAAGAACATGAAAAGAAGCTAAACTTCCTTGATGTTCTTTTAAGTAGATGAGGAGATGGAGTATTTTATAGGAGCGTGTACCGAAGAAGCGAATGCGTATGTCAATTCACAATTCCTTAGTTTCACACCTACACGGTACAAAAGAAATTTAGCGAAGTATTTGACAGCCAGAGAATAAAAATATGCTGAGACGACACTCTACAGAGTGAGTTAGAGTCCATTTAGAATTCATTAAATGGAATAGACTATCCTGTAAGAGCATATGAATAGAGTGGGTGGAAAACTTGAGGCAGTAAATTTTCGAAAGAAATCAATATTCACAAATATACAATTTAACGGGGATATGATTAGCGCTGTTCTATTCCACAGACTACTAAGGACGATTAAAAGAACTTCCTATGCAGCTAATCTCGGCCTATCATTTTCTAGTTGAAGAATTGTGTGTCAAAAGAAGGAAAAGTTGTCGAGTTGCACCACTTCCAAATGTATTTACCAATTTGATCGCTCCTGTACAGACAGTTATATTGCACGTACGACAAGGTTAATTAACCAACGTATTACCAAACACTTACCTTCGTGGTCCAGAAAAAAACTAGGTTAAATTCATAAGAAGCTGTTTTTTCGCATCTAGTTGACAATCGTCACAGAGTGGATGAAACGAAGGCGTTCAAAGCGACACACCAGATCCCACTTAACGTTTTCGATGCAGTCCGAACTTGCTTTTATGAACATCTGAGGTGGTAGAAATTTGGAAGGACAATCCAAAAAGAAATTTCGACAGGCGTTATCCCTGACTTGGAAAGGAAAGACTAATAAATGACTTTACCCATAGGTTTTTAAAATGCTCTTCTTCCCCTTTTTATTTAATTTTTTCACTCATTTCACCCCACTACTACATTCACATTCAAAATTTATTATCCACTGCCTTCATCCTCCAGTATAATGCTAACTCAATGTCGTTTCCAAGCTTTGACCCACTTTTTACTTCTCAGTGCACACCTATTTATATTGCCGTGCCATTATGAACATTCGTGTTATCCCTAATACCTTATTATTCGAAAGATAGGTTATATTTATATAGATCTCAGCGTGCAAAAACGTTGTAAAGGCCTATTTCAAACACGCTAAGATTAACGCACATATAACTTATGATCAAATAAATTATGCACACGATTGTGATAATTCGCTATTATTTAATCACGTTTCTCGAACTTGCCGTATTGATTTACTACTATACTGTGATAATTTCTTTCCATCTTAACTACTAAACTATATTCCATTTTCTTTCAGGGAAATATAAAGTTATCAAGACTCAAAGGGAATATTTAAATCTTTAAATTAAAGTATGTTAAGTTTTCAGTAAAGCTACATATTTTTTAGATTCTAGGTTGTAAGCAGTTGAGAAAATGCCAATGAAACAAAATGAATCTGTTTTATCCTGTTCCCATTGTTATCTTCGCTCCTTCTAATTTCTAGGGAGTAGTGAATCAGTTTTGGGACTTTTAATATTCTCTTCATGAATAGCAGCAACAATAATCGTCATCTCTTCCCTTTCTTTTTCAAGCATTTTCAGAAAATTATTAGTCGAAGGAAAGATACAAAGTTCGAAATGTCCGCCTAATAGGATAAATCAATAAAAGATAAATAACAGAAATTATTATGAAATCCAGTAGTAGTTTGTATCACTGGCGCCTGTTTCTTGTTCCACGAATATACTTACATAAATTTATTGTTAGAATATCAGATTTGACTTTTGAATGTAACTTATTGCAATGAAATCAATTACTATTTTTCAAAAGTGAAGTCGAAAGTCACTAATTATTTCAGTATACCATGATTTCATTCATGTTTATAAAAAATTTAACTACTACAAAATTATTACAGAATAGCTTAGAATTGCGCAGACTTGCATTGACTCTACTGACAGAAGTGAAAAAATATTTAGGAAGAATAGGGAGGAAAATGTGATGGCACAGTAAACGAATAAGTTCAAACAACTAGATGCTAAAGAAAACCTCGCCTAGGTAACTAGTTCACTAGTTACTAGCCAGTCATAACCCCAGATAAAGACGGAAGCTTGGGCATAGGGCTACCAACCCTACCCCGGAAAACCAATCCAATCGCTAAACAAACTTCAAAGCACACAAAAAACATTGAAAACAAAAATAAACTTGTTCCTCACTCAAATCAGAGAGACGAAATGATGCTGGTTGGTGAAAGCATTCGAGAAGTCAACTGGTCGATGTATCTTCTCTCTCTCTCTCTCTCTGTCTCTGTCTCGAGGAAAGTAAGAGTAAGCATAGTGACATGGAATGTCCGAGCAGTATTTGGACCTAGCAAGGCTGTCCGGATTGCAAAAGAGATGAGAGGGTATAGCATGGAAGTGCTAGGCTAGGAATCTGTGAGGAATCTACACATGGAATGCAAGTGGGCTCTCCAAACTGTCAGCTGGAGAGTCAATAATCTACTCGAATTTTGTCAGCCAGACGACAATCACGGGCACAGCACACTGAGTTTCCGAGTGGCTATCACGTTGTTTGTCCCCTTCAAGTGCATCGAAGCCTCTCATACAGTGGGAACCAATCTCCTCCAGGATCATAACAGCAAGATTCAAATCAAAAGGAAGGAAGGTCACAATCATACAATGCTACGCTACACTACACTACACTACACTACACTACACTACACTACACTACACTACACTACACTATGCACCTACAAATAATACGGATCAAGAGAAGAAAGAGGAATTGTAGAGACAACTGCAATCAGTGTTGGACAAGACCCCACCCCAGTTGGCGATGATGATATCAGAATTCTAGTGGGTGGGTTGACATGAATGCCAGCCAAAGTGGAAGCAGACAACACAAGGAGAGAACTGATGATGGGTGGAGAAGCACTGGGTGAAATGATGAACGAGAATGGAGAACTGTTTGCAGACCTCTGTACATTTAATGACATGGTGATTGGAGGTGAAGCAGTGTGTACAAACACAAGGATATTCACATGGCAGAGACATGGATTTGATTTCACCAGACACCAGACACACTAAACATCAAATCGACTTCATCTAAATCTGAGGAGAGTGGAGACGCAGCCTACTGGACACCGGATGAGATGAAGGAGGGGAGCAGATGTAGGTGGTTCACACCAATCACTATCTAGTGCAAGGAACCTACCTTGAAAATGAAGTTGAAAGCCTTCAATTGAAAGAAGTTGATGATAGGCCAGAGTTGAAGTTCAACACCCAGAACAGAAAGTGAAGTGAAGTGAAGTGAAGTGAAGTGAAGTGAAGTGAAGGATGAAACTACAAAGGACATCTTCAAGTCAGCCATCAAGACAAAATGGGAGATATCGAGTAACATCTCTGAAGAAACCTGTGTGGATGAGCACTGAAACTCTTTGAAAGCTACATGGAAAGAAACCTGCACAGCCGTATTAGAAAGGAAGCAGGAAGAAGATAAGGAATGGATCTCAATGGATACATGAGGCTGATACAGCAGAGAGAGGTGGATGGTGAAGCAGAAGATAAACCAGTGCAAGGGTGAACAACGAGAAGAGGAACTGAGTACAGTGGATAAAACATTGGACAAGGAAGTGAGGAAGAGTGCGCGCAAAGACAAAAGACACTTCTACGACACAATGGCAAGTTGAGCAGAACAGGCTGCAAGTAGGAGAGATAGATATCTGACAACCTTATATCAAATAACCAGCTTACCATCTGTGAAGAAATCAACTCAGATGAAGCCAGTGAGAGATAATAAAGGAAACCAAGTTACCAAAGAGGAGAAGCAGAGGAAACGATGGACTGACCACTTCAAACTACTCTTGAATCGACCAACACCTGAATTTCGTCCAAAAATATCACCAGCAAAAGCAGAATTACCAGTGAACACAAGCCCTCCAGCAAAAGACGAAGTGTAGTCCTGAACGCCATAAAACTACTGAAATGCAGGAAAGCAGCAGAACCAGATGGAATCCCACCAGAAGCACTGAGAACAGAAACAGAGACAACAGCAGCAGACATGCTCACACCACTATTGCAGAAGGTGTGGAAGGAAGAGAAGGTACCTGCCGATTGATGGGAAGAAGGGCTACCTTGTCAAACTGCCGAAGAAGGGAGACCTCAGTGTTTGCGAGAACTGGCGAAGAATCACTCTCCTGTCCACCCAGAGCAAGCAAAATATTAAGCATATCATCCTGGAGAGACTAAAGGATGCACTGGATTCAAAACTACGACCCGAACAGGCAGGCTGGCTGGCTTCAGGCAGTACAAATCATGTGCCAACCAAATTGCAACCCTCCACCTCAACTTCATCCACTTTGAAAAGGCCTTTGACAGCGTCGACCGACAAATCCGGAAACAGCTTCAACACTACGGAATACCACAAACCTTTATCAGCCTCATTCAACAACTATATGAAGACGCCACATGCCAGCCAAGTAATTCACAATGGGAAGCTCAGCTCAGTGATGCTTTCGAAGTGAAGACAGGAGTGAGACAAGGCTATCTACTATCACCCATGATATTCCTGATTGTGGTCGAATGGATCATGCAGCAAACAGTGGGGAGCTGTGAGAAGAGGGGGAGACGCTGGCTGGACTGCGGAAAAGAACCTAGAAGACTTGGATTTCGTCGATGACTTGTGCCTAATGTCACACAAACTTGAAGATCTACAGGCAAAAACTAACAAGTTGACAGAAGAGGCAGGGCAGGGCAGGGCAGTGAAGATGGGACTTCAGGTGAATATAGAGAAGACAGAGGTGATGAAGACATCCAACCAACACCACCACCACCACCACCACCACCAACAACAACAACAACAAACTCCAGTCACCATCAACGGGAGAAACTTAAAGGAAGTAGCCTCTTTCACCCACCCTCCTAGGCAGCAATGTTTCAACTACAGATGGCGGCACAGACGAGGACTTCATAAGTCAGAATCGGAAAGACAGCAAGACAGGCGTTCATTAGCCTGAAATCAGTGTGGAGATCTACTGCACTACACTCAGCATGTGGAACAACATCCGGATTTTCAACACCAACGTCAAGTCAGTGCCCCTGTATGGTTCAGAGACTTGGCGTGTTACGAAAGGGATTTCCAATAAACTACAGACATTCATCAACAACTGCTCACACTCGCTACTGAAGCTGAGATGGCCAGAAAGAATATGCAGCAAGGAACTCTTGCTGGCAACAAACCAAACAAGAAGCTATCGCTCAAGAAATATGCAGTGGAAGGAAGTGGAGATGGATTGGGCATACACTGAGAAGGCCGACTGGGGATATTACACGTCACGCCCTTGAGTGGAATCCCCATGAGAAACGACGAGTTGAGCATCGGAGGTGAGGGTGACACGGAGGAGATTTTGTGAGGAGGAAATGAGAGCTTGTGGGCAGTCATGGAGCCAGGTTGAAAAGATTGTAGAGAACAGAGTGGAATGGAGACGTGCTACTGAAGCCCTATGTTCCATTAGGAACCTAAGGGACTAATAATAATAATAATGTGTATTTTTATTTGTATAATCCCTGCGTAGTATATCGAAACAAACGACAAAACAAAGAAATATTTTGCGTTATTTCTCAATATTTCGATATTACTAGGAAAATCCTTTTGATTCTCTTGATCCTCTTGCAAAGGATCTTCCTAGCAAGACCGAAACACTGAGGAATAACAACAGAAAATATTTTTTATTTTAATATTTGTTCTAATATACTACCCCGGGATTACACAAATAAAAATATACCTTATGTGATGAGACATACGAACTCGGTGCGAAGGTTCTTTTGAACTATCCAGTCCACTATTGGTCAGGATATGTTGAAAATATAAGTTGGTTAAATAATATTCAACAGCTCTCACATTTTAGGTTATCACTGAAAAATATTATCTTTAACAACCTCAGAGAATAACACTGAATCAGAGTATTCTACTGAATAAATTGATTAGTTAGAAACCAATCAGGCTGATCTGTAGATATCACCAGCCAGATTAGATTGATATTATCACTCAACGGCTATTTTTCTCATTTCGACTTGAGTTCGTCAGTGGTGTACCCAGACAAATTCAGATCGTAAAGCCGATCTGTTCATCGTATCACCTGAATCTGGTTAGATGACTTGCATGAACCAGCATGCCTTAGATAGAATGATCAATTTGTAAGAGATTAACAAATTGATATTTCTTGCAAGTGAGTAGTTTTTCAATTGGCCAACTGTGGTGCCAACAGGTTTGGAATGTCAAGGGGAACCATGCATTTTCAAAGGGATTTTCGAAATCACTATCATCATTGAAAACTAGGCAATAATAGACTGCTGTTTCTTTTTTATTTAAAACATTTCAAATAACCTCCATATCAGGCTAATGTGTGATCAACTTGAAGATATTTAGGTTCTCCAATCACTATGAAGCCTCTCAGTTACGCAAGCGGGATCCAACTACCCATATTTTGCAATCCAGTCAGCTTGTTTTATCATTGTCCAACGACCTGGGTATGGTTATGAGTAATAAATTCATGAAAAATAATCAGCAAGTAATGCGGTTTAACTGTGTGATACATATAAAAAAGAACGGCAATGGAATTATACTGTATCATATTGCTCTATTTCTCCTATGTCAAATTATTTGTGCTATGATGAAAACTTTCATCTGATCATCTTCCTATCAATCCAAAAAGTGAATTATAATTCATTCGTCCTTTGAAGACAGATTTCTAAAAGTTCGAACGTAAGATTGTCTCTTATAGGACAGACTTTTCAGGTATGATGAATGCTTTGCATATATCTTATGAACTGCTGGCTTTCAAACCAGCAAACGAATGATAATGAATACCCTAGAAGTTTGGTTGCTCACCTATGTATGAGATTAGTGTAGCAGCGATTATCCGGCTAGTAACTCTTGTTCAGTGATTACTAACCCAAGAGTAAAACTTGGGCACTGAGATTGACTGTAACTCCATTTTAGTCTGTTTATTAGAAGTATCATACAGTGAAACAGTAGTATTTACAGGATAATCTTTCGGACACAATTTATTGTCCATATTCATATCAGGTAACTAACTCCACAACTTCGAAACAGACTTCATATACTCCCGATTCTCTATCATTCCACCTAATGACAAGAGCAGTAGAACTCTCCATATATCTGGAACAGCTGCAGAATCATTTCGATTCCATGTATTTGGTGTTGATTCGATAAACAAAGATTCGGTTATCTATCTCTCCCTCCACTCAACTAAGTTAGTTTTCAACACTGTCGCTCTATCCCACCCTACTGTGTGATTATGTGTCATCGCATGCAGAGCTATAGCCGAGCTTTTCCCTACATTTCTTATCTTATTACGATCTGCTAATCTTGATTTAGCTAGGTTTTGTGCTCTTTATTCTAATCGACCCTAGTCGATTGCTTCCATCTATGTACTTGACATCGCAATCGTTGCAAGAGATCTGGTAAACCAGATTAATTTGCTGGATTGCATTGATAAGATCTTTTAACCTACAAGGCTTATTTGTAAGTGAGTTTGTTGATTTAAGTGGCACTTTAATCCCAACCAGCCTTATTGAAAATTCTTCGTAATGCTTCTGATGTGCCTTCCTTGTATGGTAACACAGCAGAGGCTTTGAATTCTCTCTCAACCGTGTCACCACTATTACCATTAGTAGTGGAATTATTATTAATAACACCTGTATTACTACTACTACTACTACTACTACTACTACTACTACTACTACTACTACTACTACTACTACTACTACCACTACTACTACTACCACTGCTGATATTTTCCTTTCGATTTCTTATGAATTTATTGATAAATTTTGGTTTGTAATTATTGAGATGCAAGATATTCTTGATGTGTCTAATTTCTTGTCGTGGATTTTCTGGTCTTCTAGTAGGCTTTTTCGCTCTATCACTAAGGCATTTAACTAGGGGAATTTTAACTGAAATGGTGTGGCATAATTTGAAGTCTAAGCTGGGATTCGAATGGGGAGATTTCCTAAAGGCACTATCTTCGAAATATTCCATGCCAAAACAATATGTACATAATTTCACTCAGAATTATATCGGTCAGCCAAATGGTTAAATGCGATAATCAAAAATACATGGTAAACATATAATTGAATAACCTTGTATTTGGCATTTGTAGCATGAATAAATGAAGCGCTTGTACATTTAGTTGATTCAATTCGTTTTCGTGTGATATTCACATAATGGACTTTTGATATTTTAATGACCGTAATCCATTTGTATTTTGTTATTGGTTAACATCTCGATTTGACTTTACAAATATGTGCTTCATTACATTTTCAATGCAGATCAAAGAATCAAATTTTCGGCGGTATTTTGTCTACTCACTTTACTTCATCAATTTTTGTTTATACTCATTCATCCACGAAGTGTTTTTGAATATGTTTGATTTTTTTAAAACTAACGTGTTTACTGCTTTGCATCTTGCGAACCTGAAAACTATATAAATTTCTATGTAGTAGATGCTAATGAAAAATGGTGTTTTGACAAACATGAATAATTCCCACTTATTAGAAATATCAGCTGAATTAGTACAAATCGCATGTTGTTATCCAAGAAATCCTTATTGTTATCCATATGAAATGAAGCCATGACAAAATTATGTGCCAAATATTATTTCCACCTTTTTATAGCAGTCTTACACCACTGAATTTGGGATGAATACCTTCAAAATCACAATTGTAAAGGTTCTTTTCGATGTCGTCATCTAGGTAGTCTACAGTTTATAACTAACTCCATTATACAAGAAACATGATCCATTACCACAACCATTTAGGTTTCTCTTTCCGATGAAATCATTCTTTTAGCTGTACATTCGTGAATATGTGGTAGAAAGGATAAAACACTCCACAGTAATTTCAGGTCAAATGTCTATATCAATAGAGTGACAACGGGAAGTTATGCAAATTTGATAGGTGTTTAAAATGGGGAAATAAACAAAATGATTGTAGAATAAAAATAGTTACGTCACTTATGGATGGCCATGACAAATAAAGTGGTTGTACATACCTCTTTTGAACGCATATTAATGATTTGAACATTTGGATCGCTAATGCTTCAGCCATCCCAAGGTGTCTTACCTTCACTGCTATCGAGTGGCTTGGTCGCGCTTTGTACATAATTTTGAAGGATTTATAAAAAGAAGCCAAATTTCCTGAGTTTACCAAGTGTTCTCCTATAGAACTGAGGATGCATTACCGTTCTTCTCTCATCATACAGGTTGGATAGTGTTCGGGAGCGCGTTGCGTAAGCTGGCACATGGTACGGCCGATTTACTCGGCTCCATAGGAGCAAGTAAACTGACATACACACACTGAAGTAACCCAATGCTCCAGATTTTCCTTTGCATACTGGCGAATTGGTTTTTGATAGAAGAATATGATGCTAACATTGGCGTCAAAGAATATTCTGTTTATTGGTCTTGATAGTCTCTTTCTAAGTATATGTGACGCATTATCTTTCTTGAACCCATGGTTCAACAGTTAAATCTTTTTCGGATCAGTATGTTTCCTTTTTGTGGAGTTTGTCGGCTTTAGATACTTATTTATAAATTTCAGTGGGTTTCCATTTTTCATCAGAATTTCTCGCAAGTTCGTTAGTTCGTCACGGATGGTATCCTCCTTGTATGTTCTTCATATTTTGGAGGAGATTCAATTGGTTCCTCTTTCTGAGATTAAGGGTATACAGCTTCTAAAATTGATAAACTGCCCGATCCAAGTGGGTTTTCTGTAAACAGATCTCTGGTCTGAACTGTCATCTTTTCTTTGAAGTTGGATATCAGGGAGGTGGAATTTCGAGTTCAAGTATGTTTTTAGAGTGGATTTGATGAAGCGATGAGCACTGTTGAAGGCTGGGAGCGGGTTTTTGAGACTTATATTCTCGCCACAAATAATGAAGGTATCATCTATACATGGTACTCCTAGGAAATTTATGAGAGACTAATACAATATTTTTAAATTGCTAACCAGTTACCTCAAGATCTCACCATCAAACTTCAATGTGGTTACAACAAATAATAATATTTTGAAATCAAATGGATAGATACTTGTTTGTCATATAAAGTAAAAAAAAGTATAGCCACGAGAGTACAGATATTTTAACCAAATGTACAGTTTTCAAATTATTTTTATTCAGCATAGTGAAAAAGCAACTGAGACACTGTCAATTCCAAATCAGCATTTTACAATCCATAATCTATAACCTACAAGTGTGACAACTGTTCATATGATAATATTAAACACAGATGAATTATCCCAGTGGTAATTTACCATTAAGTCACTGAGTTCGAAACCAAAGGTTCACGTTTTCTAGCTTCTTTTATTTGATGATATAGCATGAACATTATTCACTATCATTGCTGATTAATTTTTTTACACTTAACTTGGTTAACTTTGAAGGTCATAGCCTCTCATTAAAAACTCGCGAAGTTCATCTGAAACCAAATCACTAACGAGTTTTACATTGTTATTCATCGAGGGGTTTTTAAGGAATTAATTGTTTCAAAGGTAATTTATCACGGATTGACACACCGCGGAACCCATAATTTCTTAGTTCTACCTACATTGCTTCAATGGTGAGCACTGCTAAAGGGTTGAAAAGCAAAACAAAACAGCTATCCAAATCGAAGTGCAATCAGCAGTCTTATGTACAGTCGTGCAGTAGGCAACGAGCCACACCTGTTGCATGAGGGCTATTGATAATACCTGGCTGCCTAAACCTCAGTAGGTAGGGCTGGGCTCGAACTCGTGACCCATTGGTTGAATACCATCTCCCTTAACCAATGAGCCACAGCTGCTCAAAGACAGCTGTTTTTTGGTGGTGTCCCGTCTAATATTGATCAATGATGTTGACTGTTTTTTTTTATTGAAGTCATTTTGATAATTGCTTGATATTCTCCAGTCTGTTACTTGCTGACACAATGTTTAACCAAAATATCGTCCCTATGAGTCCATTATTGGATGACACATAATAAATCAAAATTTTTAATCGCTACTATCACGAAAAAAGTAAGTACTGATTTTCTTTTGAAAAGTCATATGGATTTTTGACCACTTCCTCTATAATACGCAAGAATGAAAAACGTAACTTTATGATCTCTGCTGTCGGCTAAATGTCCTGATCAAAAAATATTATATCCAAACTTTTAATATCTTATTTGGTGTGTAATGAACAAACTAAGGATCTGAAGATAAGGCAGACTGAATTAACCTAGCGTTATCATTAGAATACCCTCGTTTTAAAATAAAACTGAGATTTAATTAGTTCTAATGACAAGTATTTATCCTAACAAAAGCTCCTAATTCCTCTCTTTGTTATAGTCAATGAAGTATAAAACAGCTTGTATTCTGAACGGCTCAAATAAAGCAACGTAATATTCAGTTAAGTAGATCATTGTTGAAATCAAATTATCTGAATGGCTCAGTCAAACAGCATAAATGAAGGTGAATCCCGTTGTGAGTGACTTTCATCACTAGTTATTCACTAAGTCACTAAAAATCAGAGATTAGTGAAAGAGCTATTTAAATAGGATCTGCTGATTATTAGCTAAAATGTTTGGAACGCTAGCTGAAAACCAGTGGTTATATGCAAACTAGCAAAAGAAACAATATCCCACTGGATAAATTATGAAAACGGAATCCAATGAAGACATAAGATTGTGTATTATCGTTGAACAATGGTTAGATAGACTGAAAACCATAGATTATAATCTCAATCTAGAGTAATTTATCTGTATACTGATTTATTATGGTCATCATCATCGTTGCCATATAACACAAAATGAATTCGTCAATATGTGAACGAGTGTCTTGTGCAGGTCTGATTGATTTAACTCCATGTTAATGATCAAAATGAAGTGAAACTAGCTGCAGCCAAAGTATTAGAAATAAAGGAGCTACCTATACTATTCTTTATAAAAAGCGTAAAATTCACTCAAGCCTTTGAACTTTCATACCTGTAACAAAAGTCACTCAGAGTCTGCTAGGAGCATTGTATCCACGATCGTTGTGCAGTAAATAAGTCAATTTTCGGTGATATAATATTTTCAAATTGAACCAGCCAATTCAATTTATGCCCGGTAGATGAAAAATTTAAATTAAATGTATTTCATAGGAAACTAGAATGAATATGAACTCAACCTTCCAGCTGAAATGAAAGCTTTCAGAACTGTAACTGTTCTGCATAGCCTTTTTCGGATGAATTATGCCATTCTCCGCCTGTTTTGTTTTAATTCAAAGCATGATTTACAATAACATCTTCCGTAGATTTCTCTATAGATCATCATTGTCGCTATGTAAATCCTTCCAAATCCTTATGATATGGGTCAAGAAGAATGAAGACTGTACCATCAGAACTCCCATTAAACTTCATAGACATTTGGGAACAGAATTTTGTATGCAGAAAGCAGTCTAGCTCTTTTGTAACTTTCTGCTGAGTTTAAACTAAGATACTTTACTTCTGTTATGGAAAGAAATGTAGATTTGTGTCAGACGTTTATGATAATTTTCGTTTGGAGGAAGGAAAGACAGGCCTTCAGATTAAAACTGAGGTCATAATATTTTGTAACATCTTCCTACCTAAAAGAAATCTAACGTAAATATCGAACTAAATAGAACGAAAGGATTTTTAGTTTGAGGGTTTATGGGAATTGATTGATTTCAAGGGAGAGAGCTGGTTCTCTAAACTTAAACGATTTTGTCGTATGATATATATATATATATATATATATATATATATATATATATATATATATATATATATATATATATATATACCAAGAGAACTAAAGTAAAAATAGGTAAAAGTGCATGCAAGGTACCAGCAATGCTTACGATAGTGACCGTATTTTAAATGTTCCCAGATAATGTAGCCCAGAAGTTTAGAGTTTTCATGAAAGTGTAATAATTAAGAATGACAACTTGAAAATGGTAACAAAGGGATCAACATTAAATTGGATAAGACATTTTGGATAGATTGGAAAAACAAAAAGATATGAAGTTAAAAAGTGATGCCTTCCAGCCAGGTGTATTTGTGCAAACTGACATCTGTCTCCTGGGAGTAGGAAACAGCTGCAGCAAGTGAATACTGACTAATTAAAATATTCTGAATTTCGAAGATGATAAGAACTGTGAGTATCTGAGTGAATGTGTTCGATTCTGTTATTGTTACAGACTATTTACAATCATTTATTATTAACGTCGTAACGACAACACCCAAGATATCCGCAATTCACTACATGATCTGGACAAGTAGGTAGCGACATCCTGATCCCATACCCTTCATTCTCTTTCCTATGAGGTCTAATCTATCGTCATTTCTAAATATGTTTAAATAGCAATGGTCCGTGAAAATTCACAACCTATCCTTTTAAATCAATGCTAATAATCCTATTATAGTAACATCTATAATCAAGTACGTGTAACCTCCTAATAGTCTGTATCTTCAAAATTCATACCCTACAGCCTTACAATAATCTAGGGCAGAATGTCATGCAGTACACTGATTTATTGATAAATAGTTCAATACTATAACAACACCTCTTGGTATACGGTGTCGAGTTTTGTCTTCAAAGGAGCTAGACCAGAGTTTCCAACAGCTTTAATCATCATCTGATTACCTCATGACTGGCTCGCCAAAGTAAGACTTTATCAGACAGTCCCGTCAACAGTGCAGCACGTATCATGTACGAGTAGTCATATGTACTTCTGAGAACTTTTCAGAGTGAAAATGGGATTAGTTTATCCTCATAAATGTCTGAAACTTGCCTGGTTTTCTCGAGGTTCTTGTTATCATGCTGCAGTTAGATGTCGAACAAAACGAACTAAAGTGTTTCTCCTCAGGATATCATAGGATGATTAACCCACTTTTTTACAGATTAAACTGACCATCAAGCCGTTTGACTCCGGCAGGACTAAACCCGACTTCTCTACAATAGCTAGTATTTTGGCTATCGTATTCAGTAATTCTCTACCTGGGTTCAGTGAGACGACTAGAGCAGGATCATTTGGTTTTCATACTTTTCTTCTCTGCGGATTTGAAACATTCTTATCCTTTTTGGTAGGATCTAAATAAAAGATATCTACTGAACAGTTTTTCTAACACTCAAACAGGTTTAGAGGATATTAGAAATAAATCTTTTTAGGTCACAGTCTCATCAACCAGCGTCTTTTTGTTCTGGTTTCACCAGAATGCCTTGATAAGAGCAGATTATTGTTTGGTACCTATGCTTCCTCAACTTCATTCACTTTCACCTTCATCAGTCACTGCTTGAAATGATGCTTAGGATTATCAGTCAGTTTGCGTTTAAAGGGTGCTTGTTTCTTATCGTAGTTATAAGTAACCAGAATAAGGTTTCATGCGGCTATCAGTTGTGATGAAGCTTTAGAGATGGAACAGTTGTTGAAAGTGTTTTGCTGCAGGCTACCAACTGTTTTCATATTAGTTTCTACGGAAGACTGAGCACTAAATCGAACTTCATTATGATCAGAATTATTCCTGTGTTCAGATAAACATAAAGTACTGACTTCTGCTTATCATCTTCCCGTTGACTGCAAATGCACAAGCACTCAAACTGCTGTATGGTCAGATTCCAGACGGACACTTCATAATGACAGCAGGCCCATCACGGGTTCACTCCAACGACTGGTCATCCTTATTCACTATTTGCTTCATTTTGCCAAGTTAGACAATATCTCTTCCTATGTTTGAGTTTCGTGGTTATCAGTAAAAAACCGTAAGACGTGGTCTTCGTCGCTGGTTCATCAGAAAAGTGCTCACTAGCTAGATTTAAGTCGTCTGGTTAACCCTTGAAGTCACATGTTGATATGACTACATTTCAATACTTTGTCGTTTGCAGAAATACTGATAATTCTTGGAGAATCTTATCCTTCACATTGTGAAAAATTTAATCAGCAGGTTCTTAAGCTAGGGACACAATTATGCACCAACAAATATCATAGTAATTTCTAGACTTTCTGGATTGATTCAACAGGAGGGCACTCAGAAGATTGCCAACAGAGATCAGGTTTGGTTGTAAGCTTTTTCTCTGCAGCCTAATGCTATACCTTCGTCAGGGAGATCACAGAAACTATCCCCTGAATCTCCAGTCACTAGGAAGGTGAGTTTTGTGAAGTTTAAATACAGTGACTGGCTAAAGTTAAGTAAATGATGATACTTAGGTTTGTCTTCTTTCAGAAACACAGTAGTTATTTACAGCTTACAGTGCTGCTAAATTGGCAGGCTAGGTTTTGGTATGCAGTTTTGCGTGTAGTTTGGAGATGGAAAGCTTCCAAATGAAGTTCATAGGGCAGTTGTGGTGCAAATTATTTCTTTGACATTTGTATCAATGAGTGGCAAGAGGAATCTTTCGGAGGATATATGGTTGGTGTGAAAGACAGAAAGAGGAGAAAATGCTGAGGAAGGTAGTGGCGAGGGGCAGATGGGGTGTTTCTGATTGTTTTAAGTACCTAACAACAAATACACTACACCCTATTATTGAATCACTTAGGATACTTGATCGTTTAGGATATCTGAACGACATAACGTTGTTTTCTGTGAATAGGTCAATTAGTGCATTTTGTTTCCACCTACTTTAAATTAATTCTAGAATGAGGTGCTTAACGAAGAATTCTGTGTCGACTGTCTGTATGATATTAGTTCGAGAAGCATTATTATTAATTATTATTTTTCCCTAAGTTCCTAGTGGAACATAGGACTTCAGTAGCACGTCGTCATCTCACTCACTACCTTCTCTCAACTCTTTTCAACCCCACTCCACCACTTCACCACTCCACCACTGCACACAAACTTTCATTTCTTCCTCACACCATCTACAACATGTCAACCTCAGTTGGGACCAACGCCCAAATCGTCGTTTCCCATTTAGCTTCCACTCGACTGCCTGAACAGACATGCACAGGCATGGCCTGGCAGGTGATGTCCCAAATACCCTCTCCCTTCTCAGTCTATGCCTGCCTGAGATCCAATACATCTCCACTTCCTTCTACTGCATACTTGTTGGGTGATGGCTTCTCAGCTGGTTCCTTGCCCGACCACAGTTCCTTCTTGTTTATTCCTATTGATCTCATCATCTGATCATCTTCAGTGTCATTATCGAGTGAGGGTGGGTGTCGGCGTTGGCGTTGGTGTTGGTGTTGGCGTTGGCGTTGGCGTTGGCGGCAGCTGTTGATGAATGTCTGTGGTTTGTTGGAAATGCTTTTCATGACGCGCCGCCAATTCTCTCAACCATCACATGGAGGCACTGACTTGCTTGACTGACTGAATTACTGTTGAAAATCCAGATGTTGTTCACGCTTTATGCTGATTACAGTGCAGTCGATCTCCACACTGACTTCAGATTAATGAAGGCCTGTCTGCCTACCTGCCTGACTGCCTACCTACCTGTCTATCTTGCTGTCTTTCCAATCCTGGATGCTTTGACATCCTCATCTGTGTCTGTCTGTGACGCCTGTAGTTGAAACGATGCTGCCTAATCAGGTAGGTGAGAGAGACTACTTCCTTTAGGTTTCTCTCAATGATGCTGATTGATTCTCGTTGTTGATGTTGATGTCGTTGTTGTTGATTGGTTGGTCGGTTGGTTAGGTATCTTCATCACCTCTGTCTTCTCTACATTCACCTGAAATCAGTTCCGTCTTCACTACCTCTTCTGTCAACTTGTTAGTTTTCACCCTGTAGATCTTCGAGTTTGTGAGATAAGACATCAGACATGAATCATCATGGTTGGCGAAATCCAAATCATCTCGTGGTGTCTTTTCATCGGTCCACGCAGCACGCATGCCCATCCTGTCGCTCTTCACAGTCTCTTGCATGGACCAGTCCAGTCGAGTCGACCACAATCAGGCAGAGCATCGGTGATAGTTGGCGTAAACCTTGGCATACTCCTGTCTTCACTTCAAAGGCATCACCGAGCCAAGAAGCATAGGTGGCGTTTATCTCGATATAGTTTTGAATAAACATGTATGATAACTGCTAAAAGGATGAAACCGAATAAAAGTCCTTCCTAATTGCTATTTCCAGTCGTTCGAAAGAAGACAGTGTCACAATTTTAAGTTCCTCAACTTACTGGTAGCATTTTACATTGCAGAACATCGCATTAGTCATTATTTTCACTCAAATAACCAAGATGACTTGGTTAACTGCTCAATAAAAATGACTTTACTCAGTAGACTCTTTGCCTAAAATGACACACACTTTGTGATCCGGATGATAGCAACTGATCTGCATGGTAGTTTTGACATTGTGATGCAAAATCAGAATCATTATATGACTATTATAATCCATTCATTTTATTCACTGAATCAGACCCACAAAAAATAATACGTGTCAGAAATTCCTTTTGTGTGTGTGTGTGAAAATCTTTGCACCCTTTGTTTAACAGAATATAACCTTGCCTGGTTAGCTAGTTCACTAGTTACTAGCCGGTCCTAAGCCCGCATAAACAGGGAAGGTTGGGCATAGGGCTAGCAACCCTACCCCGGAAAACAAATCTAACCACTAAAAAAACTTCAAGGCACAAACGATATATAAAAAATAATAACAAAATAATTCCTCGCTGGAATCGGAGAGGCGAAATGACACCGGTTGGTGAGAGCCTTCTGGAAGCCAATTGGCTGGTGTGTCTTCTCTCTCTCGATGAAAGCGAAAGTAAACGTGGGAACATGGAATGCCCGCACGATGTTGGTGATGGCATGCCCACCACCATGGAATGGAATGCTGGTGACAGACCGCAGTTCATGTACAACACTCGGAAACTGAAGGACGAAAAACAAAGGAGATCTTCAAGTCAGCCATCAAGACAAAATGGGAGATATCGAGGAACATCTCTGAAGAAACCTGTGTGGATGAGCACTGAAACTCTTTGAAAGCTACATGGAAAGAAACCTGCACAGCCGTATTAGAAAGGAAGCAGGAAGAAGATAAGGAATGGATCTCAATGGATACATGGAACCTGATAGAGCAGGGAGAAGTGGGTGGTGAAGCAGAAGATAAACCAGTGAAGGATGCTCAACGACAGTAGGAACTGAGTACAATATATAAAACACTGGACAAAGAAGTGAAGAAGAGTACACGCAAAGACAAAAGACACTTCTACGACACAATGGCAAGTTGAGCAGGACAGGCTGCAAGTAGGAGAGATAGATATCTGACAACCTTATATCAAATAACCAGGTTGCCATTTGTGGAGAGATCAACTCAGATGAAGCCAGTGAGAGATAATAAAGGAAACCAAGTTACCAAAGAGGAGAAGCAGAGGAAACGATGGACTGACCACTTCAAACTACTCTTGAATCGACCAACACCTGAATTTCGTCCAAAAATATCACCAGCAAAAGCAGAATTACCAGTGAACACAAGCCCTCCAGCAAAAGACGAAGTGTAGTCCTGAACGCCATAAAACTACTGAAATGCAGGAAAGCAGCAGAACCAGATGGAATCCCACCAGAAGCACTGAGAACAGAAACAGAGACAACAGCAGCAGACATGCTCACACCACTATTGCAGAAGGTGTGGAAGGAAGAGAAGGTACCTGCCGATTGATGGGAAGAAGGGCTACCTTGTCAAACTGCCGAAGAAGGGAGACCTCAGTGTTTGCGAGAACTGGCGAAGAATCACTCTCCTGTCCACCCAGAGCAAGCAAAATATTAAGCATATCATCCTGGAGAGACTAAAGGATGCACTGGATTCAAAACTACGACCCGAACAGGCAGGCTGGCTGGCTTCAGGCAGTACAAATCATGTGCCAACCAAATTGCAACCCTCCACCTCAACTTCATCCACTTTGAAAAGGCCTTTGACAGCGTCGACCGAGAGGTAATTTGGCAAGCAGTTGCTTCAACACTACGAAATACCACAAACCTTTATCAGCCTCATTCAACAACTATATGAAGACGCCACATGCCAGCCAAGTAATTCACAATGGGAAGCTCAGCTCAGTGATGCTTTCGAAGTGAAGACAGGAGTGAAACAAGGCTATCTACTATCACCCATGATATTCCTGATTGTGGTCGAATGGATCATGCAGCAAACAGTGGGGAGCTGTGAGAAGAGGGGGAGACGCTGGCTGGACTGCGGAAAAGAACCTAGAAGACTTGGATTTCGTCGATGACTTGTGTCTAATGTCACACAAACTTGAAGATCTACAGGCAAAAACTAACAAGTTGACAGAAGAGGCAGGGCAGGGCAGGGCAGTGAAGATGGGACTTCAGGTGAATATAGAGAAGACAGAGGTGATGAAGACATCCAACCAACACCACCACCACCACCACCACCAACAACAACAACAACAACAAACTCCAGTCACCATCAACGGGAGAAACTTAAAGGAAGTAAACTCCTTCACCCACCCTCCTAGGCAGCACTGTTTCAACTACAGGTGGCGGCACAGACGAGGACGTCATAAGTCAGGATCGGAAAGACAGCAAGACAGGCGTTCATTAGCCTCAAACCAGTGTGGAGATCTACTGCACTACACTCAACATGTGGAACAACATCCGGATTTTCAACACCAATGTCAAGTCAGTGCTCCTGTATGGTTCAGAGACTTGGCGCGTTACAAAAGGCATTCCCAACAAACTACAGACATTCATCAACAACTGCTCACACTCGCTACTGAAGCTGAGATGGCCAGAAAGAATAAGCAGCAAGGAACTCTTGCTGGCAACAAACCAACCAAGAAGCTATCGCTCAACAAATATGCAGTGGAAGGAAGTGGAGATGGATTGGGCATACACTGAGAAGGCCGACTGGGGATATTACACGTCACGCCCTTGAGTGGAATCCCCATGAGAAACGACGAGTTGAGCATCGGAGGTGAGGGTGACACGGAGGAGATTTTGTGAGGAGGAAATGAGAGCTTGTGGGCAGTCATGGAGCCAGGTTGAAAAGATTGTAGAGAACAGAGTGGAATGGAGACGTGCTACTGAAGCCCTATGTTCCATTAGGAACCTAAGGGACTAATAATAATAATAATGTGTATTTTTATTTGTATAATCCCTGCGTAGTATATCGAAACAAACGACAAAACAAAGAAATATTTTGCGTTATTTCTCAATATTTCGATATTACTAGGAAAATCCTTTTGATTCTCTTGATCCTCTTGCAAAGGATCTTCCTAGCAAGACCGAAACACTGAGGAATAACAACAGAAAATATTTTTTATTTTAATATTTGTTCTAATATACTACCCCGGGATTACACAAATAAAAATATACCTTATGTGATGAGACATACGAACTCGGTGCGAAGGTTCTTTTGAACTATCCAGTCCACTATTGGTCAGGATATGTTGAAAATATAAGTTGGTTAAATAATATTCAACAGCTCTCACATTTTAGGTTATCACTGAAAAATATTATCTTTAACAACCTCAGAGAATAACACTGAATCAGAGTATTCTACTGAATAAATTGATTAGTTAGAAACCAATCAGGCTGATCTGTAGATATCACCAGCCAGATTAGATTGATATTATCACTCAACGGCTATTTTTCTCATTTCGACTTGAGTTCGTCAGTGGTGTACCCAGACAAATTCAGATCGTAAAGCCGATCTGTTCATCGTATCACCTGAATCTGGTTAGATGACTTGCATGAACCAGCATGCCTTAGATAGAATGATCAATTTGTAAGAGATTAACAAATTGATATTTCTTGCAAGTGAGTAGTTTTTCAATTGGCCAACTGTGTTGCCAACAGGTTTGGAATGTCGAGGTAGACCATGGAATTTGTAAATCACTTGCAAATTGACCATCTTATCTAAGACTAACAGTAATTCGGTTTTCTGAATCCGCTCACCAGTTAGAAAACACCGCCAGCATCAATAATGGACAATCATTAGTATTTATTATTAAAATGAATATGTTGATGGTCAGTTACTTTTAAAAGATGAGAACGAATAGGTCAGGATTTGGATAACAGTTTTTAGGGAACGATGGGCAGGAGGCTTTGAACCTAGTTTACTTTTATTTTGGCAGTTGCCAACAACGTGTATCTGCAACACGGAGGGAACTGCAGACAATTCGGAGATTAGAACTCATGTCAAAATTGTTGATACTCAACAGTGTAAAGCGTTATTACCTCTTGTAAGACAGAAGAAGGAACACTGACTGAACACTAGAGAGTAACTAGAGTAATTCCGCAAAATTCATGGAGTGTTTTGATTCTACAACTACTTCTTTAATATTGTTGTCAAGGTATTTCACTTGATGTTGGATAATTGAAGGTAACTGACAGGTTGAAGTTCAGCTGACTTAAGCGTTACCTCTTACGAATGGATGAGATAGGTTGGGTTTTCCAAGAGGAAAATTGATTTCTTGATTGACCTATCATTAGTTTGCCAAGAATCATAAAACCTCTCATGCAGCTTTCAACCGTATAACATTAACTAATGTGCGGTATCATACGGACTCTTTTATCTTGCTGAAAACATGGTAAAACTGATCGATCTAGTTTGAATTCTTTGACAAGTATATAAATTAATGTAAAAACATTTTTTCCTGGGATTATTTTCTCACCTGACGAGTTACCCATTGGTTCCCACCTCTGTCAATTCACCATATAGAAGGTCCATCATCAAATGCAATCGGTCTCTTCACAATGAACTTGGCTGACACCTCAGATCACGACCCAGACTAGATTGGAACAACTGTTCAGTGCTCTCAGGTATTCAGTGATTCTGCAACTGATATCAGTTGGTGATGAATACTACCGTAAATTCCTACTACCCCTCCAAAAAAGGAAGAAGAAAGTGAACTCTAAAAATGTGGCACAAGAGCCATCTTTGGAACTTGTGCTCAAAATTTTATTTGTTAAATAATGCTGTTTAAGTGTGCTAAATTTCGAAGAACAAATTATCATGGAATTGTACACTGTCATACTGTCCAAATTTTTTAATTACATTATGAGGACTCATAGTGTATTTGTTATTGACTTGTTAGCTGTGTGTTGCTAAACGATATGCATAACATCAATACAGAGTTGATGACAATTTTATTTCAGTGAGTTATATAAGGAAGGATATCAACTACCCGTTTTTAACCCCATTTATATATATTTAATGTTCCGGTTTTCATTATTTCTTTGAAGATGCCACAACCAGACTACTAGGAGTTACTTTATTATCAGTTCGACCGTCTGAGATAGCCATGGTTTGGGAGGTTTTTATTGTTACTGGGTTACCATTGAAGGTGAGATGAAAATCTGAGCCGCAGAGACCACTGGCTAGAATCCTGTTGTAGTCCAAACCTTTATTTCATCTTCAGTTATCACCCTGTATAAATAACTATTCCAAACTCTGAGATTTAAGCAAATAAACTTATATTTGAAATTTCTTGGTGACTAATATTTGTCAGAATACCTATTCAAATCTTAGCCAAAGTCTATATGATCTCAATTAGAGTGAAACTGTATAATAAAAGTGTTTGCATGTGAAGATCTCTTTGGTTGGTAAAGACTTAGTCCATGAAGGAAGCTTTATGGTTAGTTATGTATTTCGCCGATAGGAAAGCAATAAGCAGTTGTACCTATATTCATTTTTCTTATCGATAAATGTTAACGACGGTAATACTGAAATATTCCAGTAGTCTGTTGATATGTACGCGTTGTACTCATAAGTCTAAGTGAGAACAGTAACAATTTTGATATCACTAAAACAAATCTTGACCGAAGCCTCCGCTTGTTTGTTTATGCATATTTTATTCGTGATTACTATGTCTCCTTACTGCTTTGCCTTTTTGTTGTATGGAGGAGGTAAAAAGGATTCAGTACTTCGGTATTTTCAGCTGCTAACCACATCATAATCGGCAGTATTATCTCACAATTTGGATGAAACAGCTGAAAAAAATACTCTATTTATTCATTGTATGAAAGTTTCCTGTGATGAATGATAGATCATCCGTTTGTTCCTTGCTTTAAATTATTAAATATAGATTGATAACTGATTCACTTTAAAAAGCACATTGTCATACTGTGGAAGAACTATTTTGATGATTGTACCTCTGATTTCATAAACTAATCCAAATAGGAATAAGTTAAAATGCATGGAAATAATAAACTGGAATTCAAGTCTCTTATCTATATCCTCCTCAGACACTGATGAGGTTCGCCAATTTTGCTCACTGACCCTCATGATCATAGCACTACGTTTTTCTTTCTATTTTCCTATTTCTTGATCATTATTCATCACTTTGCAATGAATATTTCAATATAATGTTAAAAAGTAACTATAAAGATTGTCATTAGGCTTTCTTCAATTCTTTTGCTACACAAGTAGAAGACACTTCAATTCAAGTGAAATAGCAATGAAAACAAACGATAGTAAGGTCTTAAAATGAAACGTATCATATTTAACACAAGACAGGTTGTTTCTAAGCTATGATGATCATGGTTTCACTTAATCAGTAGGTTAAGAATTAATGACCATTAACGCCTGTTATGTTGAAGTATAGGGCAGTTACAGCATAATCCCATCAAATAGTTAACTGAAAGTACATCAGCTACTGAATTTTCTGTCAGAAGCTGACGTCAAGAGACTTGTATTAGACTTACACAGTATGAATGAGATTCCGATACTACTAAAATATTTAGCAATAGGATACATGGAACAATGATACTAATCTATGCAATTCAAGAGCTTTGAAGTAGTTAGCAGATGCATACGTATGAAGGCTTTTATCTGGCCAATATGATTGGGATACTTTATTATGTCAAGAATGCCAGAACGTGAACCAGCTCTTTATTTCTCACTGTTTTTGGCCACTTGAGCTTTGATCAAGTAGAAGGTCAGAAAACAATTGAAAGGTTTACTTAAAGTTGATCATTGTACAAAAACACGCTGAAGTTAGGCAACAAATACAAGATGGAATTAAATTGAATGATGGTAACTCTGTGCTTCACACTAATGGTTAAAGAACAAAATCCATTTTAAAGTATCAAAATAAAAGTTTATACACATCTCAGAATAAATTCAGGCCTAAATATTGTCTTTGAGGTACTATATCCAATAAACGTCTTTTTACAACAGCAAGTCTATACAGACAAACCTTCTGAATAACTTCATTGATGCAATAGTGAAGCCAGTAATACATAATTCCACACTGAATCATGTTCTTTTGCTTACAAAGCAAGTTAGAATACCATAATCTTACGAAATACACATTCTTTGAATACATAATAGTTTCTGACTCTTCACATACATAAGATGAAGACTATTTCTGAATTATTGGGATGACAGTTTCCGGCAATAAATACAGACAAGGGATTAGAAGCCTCAGTATTTGTTCATCTACGTTGGTACAAGCAAGTAATATGTTATTTTAATGTCGAAGAAATCTGTGTAACACAGCATTTTGGAAATGTTGCTATTAGGCTGTGTGATCTGCCTGATAAGAGTTGGGATCGAAGAGTGAAATTCAGTTTCCTAGAGGTCATAGATGCTTTTCGTTGATGAAGCAGAAGATTACACTTTAAACGTCTTACACACTGACCCTCAGTTTTGATTTACTAAGCCTAGTAACCATACTGTAAACGTGGTCACGAGAAGTGATGAAATCAGGGTACAAATAATAAAACACTAACTGCTTTACGTATACGACTTATAACATTAGCGATTACAGAACAAAAATATAGGTATACTGAAGTGTGGTGTGTCTTAATGAAAATTGTTTATTACTGCAATAGACTGAGTATTCATAGTAAGTAGGTCAAGCCATAATTCCTACATCAAACTAAAGCTGGCCAGCAGGCACTAGATTGCTGTTTTATCTTTTACTTTTGCCAGTTGGAACTCAGTAGGTGTCTTTTAGAAGCACAACCAGTATAAACCCAAGTTATTGCTTGGTAAAACTCTTCTGACAACAGTATTTGAGGTCTCAACCAGCTGAAGAAGTCAGTACTGCTCAACAGAATATCAGTAACGTCTTTTCCTCAGGGTAAGTTAGTGTTCACGACTGAATACTGAGCTTGCTGCTTTGTATCTAAAAAGCAATTGTTGAAAGTTGGAGACCGCTAGAAATAAGTTCATTCTTCTGAGGGATCATAGATACGTACACAGTTGTGATAAAGGATAAATCCAAGTAGAAGCACACTAAACCTTACCCAGTGTTGAATTTATACTAATTTACTGACCAATCTGTTTCTATGGTTTAGCTATTCAAAGTGTGAAACATTAAAACAGCAAAAGTAAACAGTGGAGCGGGATAATATGAATCAACTTCATTATTTTGGCTGTTCTCGTCAGCTGCTTACAAATTAAAATATTCACGATAACAAAACACAATGTCATACGTATATGCTTCATGAAAATCTCGTGAAAATTAGATGGGGACAGAAACATGAATACTAGGGAATTTAGGACAAGAAATTACGTAAGCCAATGAAGAGATAGTGTTATTCACTACACATATTACCTTGGGTCCTGCCTTGATAATATTTGAATGACTCTAAAGGTCACCAAAGCAACTAGTGAACCGACCAATTAGTTTTGTTTATTTTATTAGAAGTCTATCTTTACGGCCAAAATTTAGGAATTGAATTGGTTATTTCGGCTTTCACAAGCATAGCCTTAAGCATTACTTATAATATCTAGTAATAACTTATTGAAAAATCTAAGACGTATTTCCTTTTATTTGAGACTGGTCACCGGAATATTCATGCATACTTGTGCGCTGGTATTCAGGTTGAAATTGGTGTTTGTCACACCTATTTCCAGCATGAATATTATTTATCAGGTAACTGGGTTACAGATAGCTACCTTTCCTTCAGGGGATAAACAGGCAGGTGTTTAAAAGCAGAAGCAATAAGTGAAGGTCACTACCGTATAACTTAAATATCAAGTCATTTGTCAAGAGTTTTGTAATTATGAAATCTTAAGCATTAAAACTAATACCATTTATCAATTTTTCACTAGCTTGCCAAGAAATCACTTACATCTCGTTTAATTTTAATACATTTTTAGTAAGTCTGAACGCTATGGTGAAAATTTTCACTTGGTACCGACGTCTTCTAAGACATGTCAAGCAAAAAGCGATCATGCATATGAAATGTTGTGTGTACGGTTTCAGTCTAAGTGGGAAGAACAGTGAAGTTGTAAGTGCTTTTAGCCTTTAAATAGGCAGGAATTTCTATCCATGACTAGAAGTATATTCATCAGAATAAAGTTACTTGTTCAATCTTTCTCATTTTCACAGCCGTGTAGATTATATTCAACATGTGATAGAATGTATTCTTCAGGAGATTAACCACTGAGTGCATAACTCATGACTCAGTAGTCATACCTTTATTTTCGCTATCTAAAATTAGAAGCAAATTAGTTTGAGAGTTTAAGGCATTTAATTGTCATGTTTAATGACAAAATGACTAACTATGAAACTATTTTTGGTTTAATCAAAATCATATGATCATATTAGGGTTACTTAAGGTTAACTGAGTCTTTGATGAAATGGCATTAGCAATTAGAATAATTCTGTCACTAAGCTTTGCATATTTGTATTGTGTAACGGTTAGAGATTAAAATACGATCCAAGTTTTAGACATACAATTTTTCAGTAGGAGAGCTGGAATTCACGTATATATATATATATATATATATATATATATATATATATATATATATTGGCGAGTTGCTGCCAAACTTCAACCAGAATTGTTGCTATCTTTGAATTGATCATTTGATTGAATTGAAACTGATATTTTTCGAAATGATATAACTAATTTTACCATTTTCTGAATGATTAATCACTTGAGATTTGAATAAACCACTATGGATGACTAAAATTTGGGAAAAATTCATTTCACTAGGCGGTTAAACATTTTCCATTTCTTGTCATAATTACTGCCCACCTATAATTTCAGCAGATGTTTCACCAATGAATACCTATGTGGAAAATAGAGAGGAGTTTTCACTTCTCTACACAGAAATTGACCGTAGACTATCAGAAGACACTAGAAAATAGCTTTGAGGAGATGGACATTGTAATTGTACAGAAGCATTTTAATTTACAACATTTTGGAACTATTTTGTTTGGAATAAGGGATTCATTTGGCTTAATGGATATGAAAGGTGTACAAATTCTTCGCCAACCCAATTCGGGAATGATTTGCTTTCAATCCAGCAGGTTCATTCGAGTATAAAGGGTCCAATATTGGCAAACGTTTTTCTTATTGAACCAGTAAATCAACTACTGAAAGATATAGTCGGTAATCTGGATATATGCAGGTGCTATTTTATGACACTTTTATTGTCAAAAGAAATGAATGAACTAGGAGATTCAACAATGAGTATCCTTCCACCTCTAAAGAAGAGAATCAAAATGAGTAAAACGGGATTCTCCATTATTCGGAATGGATGATGGCTCACTGAACAAACGTTTGTATGGGAAGACCAAATCTATGAGTTAATCCAGACGTTCTTTTGGTTTATATACATTTGATATGAAAGTGGTGTACTTGAATATCTTGCAAGTCAAACCAGAAGAATTCACTCAGATGATGTGAGGCAAAAAGAGGTAGAATAAATGTATAACACGCTGTTTAGAGTATGTTACTCCACTGTGTTACAAAGAAATACATGGTTAAATTACACAAGGAATACGAACAAGTAAGTGTTCAATTCTTTATTGTTGTGTATATCGAACGTATATACAACAGGTGATTTACGAGTGACTTTAAAAGCTATCCTGACAACAACTAAATTAACCTATCAAATTTCTCTATTTTAAGAAAATCTGCCCTTCCAGCCGAATACAGAAATCAAATCTGTTATCTCGGTTGTTCATAGAGTGGCCTTTAGAGTCATTCATTATTTACAGTCATCAGAAGAACTTTCCATGCAGGCAAAATTTATGTTTTCTTTTCAACTTACTGGCTTTTCATTGCTTAAAAGGAACATAAAATTCCTAGTTAAACTTTTACTGCGAACAGTGACCAGTTTAGCTGGTGCTTTGGAGAAAACTATACTAGAACTTTTAATAGATAGCTTAGCGAAATTGTTATTTGAACACTCATCTTGTGGCCGTAAAACTGATAAGTGAAGCGGATACAAATTTAACGCCTACTGTATTCAGTAGATGCAGTCACCTAATGGATAATTTACACAATTCAGTTGGAGTTTTTCATTGCAGGGTATCCACAGAAATAACTTGACTCAAGTTTTATAATGAATAACTGAAGTCATACTGCTTCCCTCGCCAATTCTTCAAGTCCCTACGTTCATGTAAGCTACCTGCGTCTGCTAAGAACTTCTAACTTATCTTAGAATCTCATAGTGAATCACCTAATTCAGTCGTATAAAAACTGAGGACTGTAGCTACCGGTTTTGAGAAGGTAGCTAGTGATATGAGCATTGTATACTGAATGAGATTCTTCAGCTTGATACAGGATATTTAATTTGAGATTTGTGAGAGCTTTCATAATACCTTGCCAAAGACTTCAATAAAAGAACAGCTGCCAGAAGACTTCCCAGAAAACTTTGCCCAAAACATTCACAACTTATCCAGGGAAAGGCTGAATCATACTGATTCTGAAGCACTGTCCCTAGGATTTCAGCTTCATATTCCTAAGAAAGTTAGAGAAAAACAGTGATACTGAGGCTTATTTTGAGAATTTATTCACCCAACTTGCAGCTTTAAATGCAGTGAGTAAGGATGAGAAGGATTGGTTCAAAGTTAGATTGGTCGATATTGCGAACCCGTATTTCATTTCACTAACACCAGAGTCTAAAATTTTGTCAAAAGGACACAAGAGAGCACCAAAATGTCTAAAGGATAACAATCAAATATGGGAATTGAAATAAGACAAAGGTTCGGACGACGTAGTAATGAATAAGAATAATTTTGCCAAGATAAAGTCGATTCTTGAGGATCCACTGAAGCTCAAAAATGACGGTTTTGAAAAAGATTTGATCCATGCAGCAGAAAGGTGAATCACAAAGAGACTGAAAGGACTTCTTATAAGAAAAATTGATTAACAGTTTTGTATAAGTACAGTTCTATATATGCTCTGTGCGCATGCATTACCAGAAATATATATGCAGAGTGCGTTCCTCAAATCTATTCTCTCGATGGTTAGTTCATCTCATCACAAAGCGGTTCGTTGGCTTGTTGCAACGTTGGAACCAGTTAGTTGACAACTGGCTACATATGGTCTTAAAGACTCCTTACAATTTACCGAAAACTTGAATCATAGTGATGTTTTTGAGACGTTCAAGGTGTCGTTTGATATAGCTTACTTACTTATTAAAAAATTACATCTTCAGGAGACTACAGACATCAAATGCCAGTATAACAATCTCCTCCCCATGTCAGAAACAGAGTTCATATGCCATCTCCTAATGTTTACAAAGTATGTTTATTTCCAGTTTATTAACAAACTCTGCCGTCAGATTCATGGGGTATCCACAGAGAGCCTACTTGGTTCCATATTGGCGGATATGTTTGAGCTAATCTAGAGAATACAAAACCTAAAGATGCAATGGGTGAAACGACAATCTACGCCAGTTTTATTGCCTACAATGATTTCTTCCACGCATCTCGTTTGTTAGCACATTTTATTATGACAAACAGTGTACTATTCAGTCCGGTCAAAATTCAATTGGTATTCTTCCTATGTTACCTCAAACTGTGTGTATTAATTTACTTGTAGGTGCTAAAGCAGATACATTGGAAGAACAGAAAAAAGGGAGTTTCTTAGATTTTCTAAACATTTCATCAACAGCCTATGAATGAAGGGAAGTAAAGCTTTGAACTGCAATCACTCGGCGTCTCATTGATACGGGACATCAAGCAGACGTCTTCAATTCCTTCAGGATAATAAACAAACAGTTGAACTCAGTTGTTCTGAAGTTTTTTGAAGCCATAGTCATTAAACGCCTGAAACCTCATCCATTTGTCTGAAATGAGGCTATACTTAACCTCTGTCTACCTTGGCAACCTTTCTTTTTATGTCATAATTATAGTAATGATAATAACAACAATGATAACAGTGACAATGACTTTGTTCTGAAAGATATTTCGGGAATACTCTACAGAATTTTCAGCATATCATATAGCATCAGTTGGGCAGAAATAGTGTTTATATATAAATAGTAAAATGAAATAAATATAAATTACTATAAAAGACAAAAACATTTACTCCATCTACAACTTTCTTAAAAATGCAGAGTTAACTTGGGTAAACAATCACATTAGCAATTAAGTCCATAATAATTAAATAATAGCAAGCTGTATAATCTCCAATTAATTTCCTGTTCAAAGCAAGAATTAATTAGTTAGTGCATGTCTGAAACTTTCTCGCACGGGACATGAGCTAAATAAGGCATTGTAGAGTTTTAACATTTAATAGTACGTGCATGAAGTCTTACATTCTTACCCTGGTCTTGACGGAAGAGTGAAATGAAGAAAGCTTTGAGTGAAGAGGATTCTCTACATCTGATAAAATAACTCCTGCTAGACGTTTAAAGGAGTGAAGATATGTGTCTACAACAGTTTCAACTAGAACGTTTAGAGGTACACCATTAGTTCAGCTGACAATTTTAAAAGTTATGCGCAATACAGTATAGTCTTTGTCAGCTACCCGGGAAAGAAGAAAAGGGAAATATAGAGAAGAATATGCAAGATGCACGAGTTTTAGAACACAAGAGAAAAAGCTGAATTATACCAGATACTCTTGGCTTCCTAATACTGTAAGTTAGGGGGAAGATTCTTTTGGAAATTAGTAAGATGTGAGAGGACCAGAAAAAATGAGAAGAAAAATACACTTCAAGATAAATCACACGCATCATTTTCTAATACACAATCATAGGGAGAACAGGAAGTATGAGACTTAAGGAGTTTGAATAGATAATGCTCTTGACTGGTGGTTGATTACATCATCCTTTTTCAACGAAAGATGTTTGTTCCTTAACTCTTATTTAGTTGCTGCATTTTTTGTTCATATCAAACGTTATTAACTGGCTTAACTCACTAAGATTTATTATTATTATTAATCTTGTGTTGCCTCAACTCACTACCTTGCTGTTAATCCTGGATTTCAAACCTTCATTTAGTTCTTTATATTGCTGTTTGGAGCTGATGAAATGCCTTGAGATAAAATAAGCTCATTTTATTCTGCAAATGTCTTTGTTCTTGCGCTATTCAAATAACATGGTATTTTGCTTATTTACCTTGTGACCCGGTTACGTAAGCTCATGATTTTAAGTCCCTCAATATTTTGATTGGTACTCTAGTGGTTGTTTTACTTCGAGAAACTCTCATTGAGTTATCTTCATAATTGCGGTTTCTTGCCATTATTCGTCCTTCCTTGAATTTACCGCTATGATTCACCAATATGCTATGACTGTTTATGTCCACCTTAACCATTGAAAGATATTCTGTTTTATTTCAATGAATTTTCAGTGAAACCAGCTATTTTGATATTTTCTTGGGGAGGAGGCGGGTTGATATCTGTGAGCTGGATGGTTTAATCATGAAGCTTTCGTTGTCATTTGAGACAAAATCATGAGCGCAAACTCCAGAAAGAATTGGGAAATAAAGTTCTCGCCTAAATTTATTAAGTAACTTGTCCTGATGGATTTGTGCATGGTAAGTTGCCTCTGACAGGGTTTTATTATTATCCCCATGTTTATTTCGGCAGCGCGTACTGATGACCTGAAATTTGACTTTCTTGAAATTTCTTATTGGTTAATGCATTGAGTGGATTTCGGTATGCATGCTGATTGCTGACCAACATGAATACCAAGCTTCTAAAAGTTTCCCAACATTTTTCGCATTTCCTTGATTCAAGATTCACACATTTCCCCAGTCAAATTCATCTACACAGTTGTCTGCATTAATTCATATGAGCGAAGATGTGTCATGACGATTCACTACAAGCTGATTTCCATGTACACAGATACGAAGAGGGCAACCACTATGTCCGATATAATGTTTTCCGAGGGTTTCGCAGTTCACTTCGTAGATAACATCTTAACTGTCTTCCTTTTCTATTGCGTATGTTCACATACATAACAGAGAGTGGAAAGTTTGTTGGCTTGTGAGCTACAACGATTCCAAAAGGTTTCAGTAATCTGGTCGTGATATAGGAGATGCTCTTCACGCATGCTGGGAGAATCAGTTTATTGATTTCCGGGAATGACTTCTTCGTTGGTGGTGAACTATGCAAACATCTGGTGATGAAGTTGCATACAAAGCCATTCTTCTGGAAAAAAGTACAGCCATTGTTAAGTGGTTTCCCTCATCCCTCCACAAGGCTGATATATTACAGTGGGTTTTCATTATTTTGAACAACGTTCTTATACAACTGATTTTGTGTGCTGTTGGCTTTCTACTACTATAATTAGTGACTTCATATGTGTGAGTCGATCTCCTCTACAATTCACTCTACAATTTCCATGAATCCATTGCACTGATCAGAACATCTTAAGTTGCAAGTTCATGATTTGATTCCTCTTCACGTGTGAAATTATTGTCGTCTAAAGTGTTGTTGAATAATTTGTAAGCGTTTTCCAATTTTTTTCTTTTAGCGATGACAGACGTGTCATCCACATATTGGACCCTATGTTTTCGGTCTATAGTAGATCTTAGAAACACTCCAACTAATGATTTGTCTGAATATTTAGCAATAGTGTTAGGCCCAATGAAAAATCACTCAAAGTTTCGACTTACCAACTCTTATGACTTAAAGCACAGATTGGAAGACATACACTTAGATGACATTGAAAAAATGGTTACTTTTGACGCAACCAGCCTTCACACAAATATACCGATCGATATGACTCCAGAGGCAATTAGAAATGGGTTTAAAGATGACAAAGAACTTACGCATCGATCTAAGGTGCCGATAGAGGAAGTCATACCAGAAGTACAATTGTGTCTAACATCTACAGTTTTTAAGTTTCAAAATAAAATATCTAAACATACTGGAGGGATCACCAATATTCCCTATTATCCCAGACATATTTATAGATAGTCGGGAGCAGATGACCCTTCAAACATTCAGTCCAACTCCAGAGATACGGTTCCGATATGTAGATGATACGTTTGCAGTACTGAAATAGGAACACATCAATAAGTTCTTGGCACATAAATTCAGTAGTGAATGCAATCCAGTTAACCTATGACTTAGAAAGTGAAGAAGGTGAGCCGGCAATTTTGGATTGCAAGACTAAACGAACACAAGTAGGAAATCTAGAGACTAGCGTCTATAGGAAACCTACCTATTCGAATCGCAGCTTAGACTTCGAATTATGCCACACCATTTCAGTTAAAATTCCCCTAGTTAAATGCCTTAGTGATAGAGCGAAAAAGCCTACTAGAAGACCAGAAAATCTACGACAAGAAATTAGACACATCAAGAATACCTTGCATCTCAATAATTACAAACCAAAATTTATCAATAAATTCATAAGAAATCGAAAGAAAAATATTAGCAGTGGTAGTAGTAGTGGTAATACAGGTGTTATTAATAATAATTCCACTACTAATGGTAATAATGGTGACAAGGTTGAAAGAGAATTCAAAGCCTCTGCTGTCTTACCATACAAGGAAGGCACATCAGAAGCATTACGAAGAATTTTCAATAAGGCTGGTTGGGATTAAAGTGCCACTTAAATCAACAAACTCACTTACAAACAAGCCTTGTAAGTTAAAAGATCTTATCAATGCAATCCAGCAAATTAATCTGGTTTACCAGATCTCTTGCAATGATTGCGATGTCAAGTACATAGGTGAAAGCAATCGACTAGGGTCGATTAGAATAAAAGAGCACAAAAACCTAGCTAAATCAAGATTAGCAGATCGTAATAAGATAAGAAATGTAGCGAAAAGCTCGGCTATAGTTCTGCATGCGATGACACACAATCACACAGTAGGGTGGGATAGAGCGACAGTGTTGAAAACTAACTTAGTTGAGTGGAGGGAGAGATAGATAACCGAATCTTTGTTTATCGAATCAACACCAAATACATGGAATCGAAATGATTCTGCAGCTGTTCCAGATATATGGAGAGTTCTACTGCTCTTGTCATTAGGTGGAATGATAGAGAATCGGGAGTATATGAAGTCTGTTTCGGAGTTGTGTAGCTAGTTACCTGATATGAGTATGGACAATAAATTGTGTCCGAAAGATTATCCTGTAAATACTACTGTTTCACTGTATGATACTTCTAATAAACAGACTGAAATGGAATTACCTAAAACTGTCCTTTGCAAATCACCTTATTCGTTATATATACCTAACCTGTGATTTGACCGAAAACGATCGATTTAGCACAACTTGTAAATTATACTAATAAGCTATAAAACTGACAAAGCCTACAGTTTGGTGCAGGTAATATCTAACTACTCATGTGATTCAGTAGTGTATTTTCTTTCGTTTATTATGCAAACTCACTCTGGAATTGATGATTCAAAAAGTATAGTTTACAGAGATACGATCGTAATAATAATAGCTCAATCATGCCGAAAGTGAATTTTTGAAGTGTAAACACTCTGCAATTGTTCTAATGAAGGCAAAAATTGTTGTTTACGAGTGATTGTGGTTTTTTGCTTTCATACTTAAGTCGTCAGTGAAAAAATGTTATTTACAGTTACATTGAAACAGATAATGCATTCAAAAATACAAGAATCTAGCATAAAACAACAATATGCGAAAAACAAATCATGGGTATGCAATCTATATAAAATAAGCAAACGCACTGAATTTACTAGTTTACCACAAATATTGTAAATTAAAAATATTATCTTCATATAAATGCAAGCTACATGCATACATTTCATCTGGAAACTACTATTTAGGTAGGCGGACACATAGCTGCTTAATATGGCAGTTAATGATGCAGTATATTCAGTTGATGACATTTGGAGCATGATTTATTCCTCATACTCATATTAGGATCATAATAAAACCTACAACATCAGTGTTCTTAAGGTCTGTCGATTGTTATTCGTTATTTTGAATGGTAGTAGTACACTCAACATATTGCGAATGAGTGATGCATCATTCCTGTTACATACACTAAGTATTGACTTGATGAAGAAAGATTTAACAATCGATTCTTATTTACGCCTAATTATAGAAGTGAAATTGCATTCTTCCACAGTACCCTCATCTTAATCTTATATTAATTTGGTAGGTAAAATAAGCCTGTATCACAACTATTAAATATTTTAGCTTATTTTCTAGATACGGTTTTATGACTAAATCCTTGATGAGGTAGGTGGTTTATTTGAAATTGCAATAACAATCTTTGTGATTTGCACAAATTGTGATACACGTTAGTACTTTTGAAGTAACTTCAACGTTCTAACGGTTGCCAACACTACTTGTCACTAATCTCCCCACCGCTGTCCAATGTGAAGGCAATGCAGAAGATTGTCAGTTATTATTCAGGAATGTCAACTGGACTACTGTACGTACGTGTATGCAACCCGTGATGATGTCCGAGATAGGCTGCATGCAGCCAAATCGCTTACCTGGGTAAGGATTAGGCTAGAAAATAAGCTAAAATATTTAATAGTTGTGATACAGGCTTATTTTACCTACCAAATTAATATAAGATTAAGATGAGGGTACTGTGGAAGAATGCAATTTCACTTCTATAATTAGGCGTAAATAAGAATCGATTGTTAAATCTTTCTTCATCAAGTCAATACTTAGTGTATGTAACAGGAATGATGCATCACTCATTCGCAATATGTTGAGTGTACTACTACCATTCAAAATAACGAATAACAATCGACAGACCTTAAGAACACTGATGTTGTAGGTTTTATTATGATCCTAATATGAGTATGAGGAATAAATCATGCTCCAAATGTCATCAACTGAATATACTGCATCATTAACTGCCATATCAAGATTTCTAATTGTCATTTTGACTATATGCGATAGCCATGTTTTGTCAGACTAGTATCGATACTGGGTAATGATTGAAGGTGGACAGACGATTTGGACGGCAGCTGGATAGGAACCAGTGACCACCAGGTTTCTCGCTTTTTATTCCACCAACTGAGCTACAAATTCCAATCGCTTCAGTCACCAAGGAATTTACCTGACTACCATGTGAATTCGTGACGCATTACTACCACTTGATCATATTCATACTGGCTGCCTAGTCAGGACTTATCATCCCGATCTAAATCTAACTGAATTAGAGAGGGGAGCATCATATTGATCCAATCATCACCCAGTATCAATAACAGTCTGAGAAACCACGGATATCTCAGATAGTCAAAATGATAATCAATGTGATGTTCCCCCTCTCTAATTCAGTTAGATTTAGATTGGAATGACAAGTCCTGACAAGGCAGTCAGCATGAATACGATCAAGTGGTAGCAACGCGTCACGAATTCACATGGTAGTCGGGCAAATTCCTTGGTGATTGAAGTGAAATAGAAATCTGGTCAGTAGTCGGACCTTGTAGCTCAATTGGTAGAGCATCAGACGAGAAACCTGGCGGTCACTGGTTTCAATCCGGCAGCTGTCCAAATTTTCATTTCACCTTCAAAATTTTTAATGTCTATTCACTGAAATAGAACCATTCTTCATCATGATCGATATCGGTCCAGTAACCACAGAAAAATGTGAACAGTTAATAGCTGTTTGATTCGCTTAAGAACGTTTTGAGAAAAAAACTGTGTACTTCATCCTAGTTCTTACTTAAAACCATCAAGTCTCTTGATGAACATGATACTGTTCCGTAGGAGCAGAAATCTAATTTCTCACGTTTGACTTCTTTCTGTTAGTCAGATGCCACGATATTCACTTAGTATCGTCTCATGAAGCCATCCGGTGCACTCCACTGAAAATTGCCAAACTAGATGACGGGGTTGCACACTATTCTCTCGTTAGCAATGGTTTTCTAGCCGGGATCGGTTCGTATTGATAACTGTTTAAGATTCAGTTAGTCCACTTAAATTTCTTAGAAATGGTTCCTATATATGGTTTTGGTTGACTTGTACTCTGACTAATGATGCAACTGATGGTATAACGAGCTTCTGAGCACCAGCTTACAGTGTACATTGAGAAATGTCATGTAGCAAAAGACAACCCTAATCCAAACTGACATAGCTTAGGTAGTCTGTAATAAAAGCTGAAGAATTGCTGAAGTGTTCATATTAGCATAGCAATAGCACCAAAGATCTTTAAAAGAGAATAACAATGAAAGAGAATGATTTCATCTAGACTAGACTGGTAATCATAACATCGTTATGAACTTAAGTTTATATCAGCAAAACTTTTTTCATGAAACCTGTAATGCACTGAGGCCTTAAGTTAATGGAGATAGTTTATGGGACTGACATAATTTCCTGTTTAAACTAACTAGGTAACCGGCACTCACCAATATTCATTTACATTCAGATGATGACTTTTGAATAGTAAGACATACATGGTTAATTTCAGTGCTAATCATCATCAAGTACGAAACACTGGGATAAGAAGACTCATAGAAATGATAAGGGACTGCTTTGTGCTACCATATACCAATAAAAGTCAGTATATTTGATCCATTAAAACAGGAAACATTAAAATACAAGTGTACACCAACCGTCTTGAAATCAGATAACCGAACAGTTAATATACATTTTAAAATAGTGCAGAATATTTGTAGCTCAGGTGGATGGTCTTGGTTGTATTGTGTTCTCTGAGCTCAGCCCAGAGAGTTAATATACTAAATGTCAGTTTTAAAGTTTTGATTACCATTGACTAATAGTTAATTTTCAGTGTAGCTGATGCTTTGAAACTTTTTATAATACCGATAATTTTCCAGCATCTTATGTTTCTTATCTTACTAGTGTTTTGAATGCGTTAGGAATTATCGAAAGCACTCATCTAGCGCCATATGCAGCGTACTGCTGTGCTTTCAACTTAATTGATAGCATTTTTAAACTGATTAACGCGGATCAAATAGCATTTTGTTGGTTATTGTTCAGAAGCTGATCACTGAACTCATACCAGTTATACATGGTTTCAATAGCGGATTAAGTCTCTCATTAGAAGTAGTGCCAAAATTTTTAAAATCAGAAAAAAATAGCTGTTAATTTCTCGCCTTTTTTCAACATTTCTCAATCTGATATTAGTTTATGTTGAAAACCATCATTGAATTGGTTGACCCCACACTCAGGCAAAGAGTTTTTCTTCAGTTGTTTATGACCTTTTATTGCTGATTAGTTGCACACGTCATCTAGCATTCTTTACACAATTGATAATGTTAGGCAGATCACAAATAACTCCAAGTATTTTGATCTTCAATGGAAATCATGCCAGAATATCGCCATTCTGTTAGATGTTAGTTGGTTGAAGGAAGTCAACTGGGTTCATGTCTTCCTGTCGGTCGTTTTCAACCAAATAACATCCATCGAAGTGAACTGAGTTGGTAACCCTCCTAGCTTGATGGCCACATTGCAAATAGTCGACTGAATTCTGTCAGCAATCAGGACTAGACAATATGAAGTTGGTTGCTGGCCAGTGACAAAGCAATACATCACTCAGTTGCTTCTTGTTACACCATTATCATCTTGGCTTATGCAGTGAGTTAATATTTGCGTCTGTTCCATACATTATGGATAACCTGAGAAGCTGGCTAGGATTGAGGTGATTTGTTATTTTCCTGTATACCTGTCACTTTTCGGATGCTTGAAGGTTCTCGGAACATTCACGTTTTACTACATTCTTTTTTTTATCAGAGTGATAGTACTTCAATTTAATAAACTGTTAGATACAATCTGCTTAAGGCCAAAATACAATTACGAAGTAAGACAATCCTTACTGATACTAAGAAAACGTCCTTTTGAAGAACTCTCCAATGTTCACACGAATACAAGTTAGAAACAGTAACAAAAACCGCAGTCTGTATTGTACTACATTTCCAGATTAAAACGTTAGAAACAGTCAGAAGGTAGTCAAGGACTCAGGCTTAATGCTTATTGACAATTAAGCTAACGTCCTGAACGATGAAAATTATAGATTTTAGGGAAGCACCCAACTTTCCTATGGTTGCTGATAGATATTACTGACGTGTACCAACCAGTCAAGGTCAAGGACGGCTTCCTGACTGTTATCTTCAACTGCCTAGCATCAGTCAACATGCACTGTCATTAGGATTAGCCAAGCTAGGTGACCATGTTGCAAAATGATAGACTGAATAAGGTCACCATTTAGAATTAGGCAACATGAAATCATTTGGTGATCATTCAGTGTATTATCACAAACATACAACACATGTCAAAGAGACTGTGTTCATTACATTTCAGCTTGAATAATCTACTTATAAATTGATGAGTATTACTTTTGTGTAAGTCAAACAACATAAATAACTAAAACAATCAGTGAATTCAAATGCAGAGGAATGACTAGTTTGAGGTTGGTTTGAATCTGACTAAATAGATAATACGTAGTATAAGAACTTAGTAATAATACCGACCTAACTCATTCACTTACAAGAATTGTGAAAATAACGATCAGAGAAGCCGAAGTGAATGAAATTCTTCTGAATAGAGCAATGCTAAGGTTTCTGATAGTAGATCTGTTTCCGCCTACACTACTTCCTACATAGGGCTGCACAGACTGTCATATTTCTGACTGTATGTTGTTTAGTCCAAAGTGCTAAGTGAATTTGTTAAGTTATCACATATAGTAGTGAACTTTAGTTGGTGTTGAGATTCCATCCGCACTAAGATTTCCTGCCTGTTATCCGTAATGTGAAGTTGAAGCTGCAGGGAGGGTTACTGAAGTAGATCTGAATCTCTGAGAGATTATTACGCTCCTCGGAGCAACAGATGCATCTTAGTAATGAGTATGAACATATACAAAAACCTGCATGTGTACAATATGGGAAGAAATTTATAAATGACAATTGTTCACTGAATCATTTTATTTTCAAATGCATATTCAGTTTACTTCCGAAAAACTATAAAACAAGGTAACCGATAAATATATCATATTTAAACTCTAATTTAAAAGAAAGAATATGAATTCAGAAAAACATTCACGTTGTCAACATAAATGTGTTGCTAAATCATATGTGATAGTAACGAATTTTGAGAATTGCCTACTGAAATGCATTTCTTCATGTCTGTTGCTTTTCTTATTTCAGTCTTGATCAAACTTTTATACCCGGAATTCTGATCACGCACTATACCACATACATCTGTGTATCTTAATTCGTATACGTTCTCAGTTGTCAGGTGTTTTAAAATTGAAATTGTAATTTCAATTTTGCATCATGATTGATACATACTTAAAAATAATCATGACTCATAATGATTCTTTTAAGAGTAAAAACTAATAAAATCTCTATACAAACCAATGGTAAAAAAGATTTTATACGGTTTTATTTAGACGTGAAGCTAGTGGAATAAAGGATACATTTTGTCATAGTGGAGAATATTCGTAGGTGGTCTTTGTTGTATTGTGTTCTCTGAGCTGGATTGTTTAGTCGTGAAGCTTTTATCGTCTTTCTAGACGACATCATCAGCACTAACTTCAATATGAAATGAACTGTCGGTATCTCTCCGTGAGTGATTTAGTGGCTTGCTCTGACAGTGTGGTCTGTGATTGGTTGTTTCCCGCGATTGTTGTGTCATTGACTGTATAGACTTTCCTGTTGGCTGTTCCTCTGCTTCACCTCTCACCTTTCTATCGTTTATCATTTATCGTATCGGTTGATAGATTGAGTCAATGTCTATACATCTATTGATTGCTGACTGACCTGAATGCCAAGCCCATAGAAATTCTCTGGTATGCTTGTATTTCTTCTGTCCAAAATTTCCACATTGTTGAAATTGAATTCATGTCCGTAACTTTCTGTCTTACTTTGAACTTATCAGCAAGAAATACCGACATAACAGTGGTTTTTATGTTCTTAATATTGAAATTTGAACCTAGAGGCATTTTTTTTACTACTGCTAACTTTTTCCTAATGGTACTTTAAACCATGGAACATCTGCGCAACGTTCTTCATTTTGTTTGTTTGTTTGTTAACTTGTTACGCATACATTCATGAAATGAAGGTAAACCGGTTCATAAGTGTGAATGTTTGCCTTACTAACTCAGAGGTAACCCTATGAACGGTCTTCGACAAAAGGTAAAAATTTACTTTCTACACTTGCAGATTACATAAAAATTTGTCGAGATACCTACTTTACACAAAGTAAAATTTTCATTATAATCCTCATGATTAAATGCTCATAGAAACTGGGAGTTGGGATTATATCGCATTGGTTATCCAATAGTTTTTTTTATATATACTATTTATACAGTTGTTTGACTGAAGAGGATTTAATAAGCGCTTGAAAATTGATTTCAGTAGGAAACGTTGTAAACAGTAAAAATGAATTTAAATCATTCAGAACAATGGATCTGGAGAAGAAAATGATAAGTGAAAAAATGTGTATTTCATTTGATCTGTATATCAAGGTACTTTGCAGTTTACATTTCTTTCCGCTTACTTCAATCAAGGTCACAAGATGAAATTAATAATCGTCGAATACTGGATTTAGCTAACAACCGTATGTGTAGTGAGTTAAATATGAGTGTATAGACTCTGCAATCAGTTACATATGAATTATGTCTGGTAGTGAATAGTCGATTACCTTAGGTAGCTAGTACTTGTATTCAAAAATAAAAGCTGTAGTAACTCAAAAACCTGTTAAAATCTGACTTGTGACAAAGGAGAATATTTGTAGCTCAGGAGGATAATTTTCATAGTGTTGTATTCTCTTAGCTGGACGATGTAGCCGCGAAGCTTTCATTATCATTCTAGACAACATCATCAGCACAAACTACAGAAAGAAGTTAGCTATACGGTTTTCTCCATAAGTAGCTTAGTAGCTTGTCCTGATAGCCTCACGCATGATTGGTTGTTTCTGCTGAATTTTTGTTATTGATGGTCATTATAGGATTCGGAAATATCAGCAGAAAATAGACAACCGAAAGAAAAAGCTTCAGGGAATACTCATAAGAGAAACTCTACAACGCTGACAACTATTATTGAGAAATCTAGCAGTCAATACAAAATCAGAGAACAGACATCGTTCGAGTGAAGCTTGTCAAGATTTTAAAACAGAGCATCAGAAGAGGGAGAAACAAGTGATCTTATAGTCTATTTGTCCAAACAAACACTCATGAAATCCGAGAAAATTCTTTTTAAAAAGGATTAAATTACAATATAGAAGACGCATCACGACCAGGATTCTTCGACTCTCAAAAGTCGTTACTAAAGCCTTCAGGCATAAACAATAAGATCTAACAAGAAATTCGATAAATAATCGTACATCTCACTAGGTAGAAACTAAACAGTGTAGAACAGAAGGCTCTCAAGAGGCTGAAGAATGAATAGAACGACTGGCATGGGGTGCACCACAACAGTCATGGACAAAGACGACTACATCATAAAGCAGAAGACTTACTCATGGACCGAAATGTATATCGACGAATGGAGGAGAATCCCATTCCAACGTCTGGCCATCTCATCACCAACATCTTGAACACACTTATCAAAGCGGGACAAACCACAAAACAAGGTCAATGAAGACTGAAATCCAATGGACTTATTCTTCCACATTTCCATGGTAGACCAAAAATACACAAACGTATCAGTCGACTACGACCAACTGTTTCACTCCCACAAACCCCAACATACAACCTTTCAAACGAACTCTTCAGAAAGCTGAAATATCTGATAGAAGCATGCAATCACTCTATCAACTCTTGGACACAGTTTTTTCGAAAGATTAAGCGTGTTGATATTGATAATGACGAACTGGTCGTGTACTTCTACGTTACAGCTTTTTACACCTCAGTTGAACCGATACCGGCTAAAAATACACTAGCTTCTCCTTGCCAATCATACCCATCTTTCAGAACACACACAAATGCGATGTCCAGTTTTGATGGAATTTAATGATTTATGCTTTACAACACATATTCAGGACTAATTGAAGAATCAGTGGTGCGAAGATTAGAAACTGTGGCGTTGCTGCTGATCAAACCAAAACTTAGGGTCCGATATGTGGATGACACGTCTGTCATCGCTAAAAGAAAAAAATTGGAAAACGCTTACAAATTATTCAACAACACTTTAGACGACAATAATTTCACACGTGAAGAGGAATCAAATCATGAACTTGCAACTTAAGATGTTCTGATCAGTGCAATGGATTCATGGAAATTGTAGAGTGAATTGTAGAGGAGATCGACTCACACATATGAAGTCACTAATTACAGTAGTAGAAAGCCAACAGCACACAAAATCAGTTGTATAAGAACGTTGTTCAAAATAATGAAAACCCACTGTAATATATCAGCCTTGTGGAGGGATGAGGGAAACCACTTAACAATGGCTGTATTTTTTTCCAGAAGAATGGCTTTGTATGCAACTTCATCACCAGATGTTTGCATAGTTCACCACCAACGAAGAAGTCATTCCCGGAAATCAATAAACTGATTCTCCCAGCATGCGTGAAGAGCATCTCCTATATCACGACCAGATTACTGAAACCTTTTGGAATCGTTGTAGCTCACAAGCCAACAAACTTTCCACTCTCTGTTATGTATGTGAACATACGCAATAGAAAAGGAAGACAGTTAAGATGTTATCTACGAAGTGAACTGCGAAACCCTCGGAAAACATTATATCGGACATAGTGGTTGCCCTCTTCGTATCTGTGTACATGGAAATCAGCTTGTAGTGAATCGTCATGACACATCTTCGCTCATATGAATTAATGCAGACAACTGTGTAGATGAATTTGACTGGGGAAATGTGTGAATCTTGAATCAAGGAAATGCAAAGAATGGTAGACGATTTTTAAATACTGTCATTGAGGTCAATCAGAATGGTATGAAAATTTGAACTAGGTTTTAATATTGGCCTTAGCAATATATTTTCTGGATTGGGGTTTAGTCCCTGCAGACTGCCAATTTAGAAGCTGACTTATGTTATAATTATACTGAGAGAATGTGAAAGTACTTTTCACATAATGTGCCTCAGTTTTACTTTGCTTATCGTTCTTCTTACTGGTGTTCCAATTTCGTGAATTAAAATATGTGAATCTAAGGACTGTGCTGCTGACTATGCACCAACAAATTCAGCAGATACAATATCCGTTTATAGAGATTTGTTAAGTTTGACGACGGTAGCAATGGTGGTAAGGATATATTTCATTTGATTTGTTTCTTTTATCTTTCTCTTGCAAATGGTCAGAGTTCCATAACTTCACTAAACTATTCAGTTCGAAAAATAGCCTTTACTCTATCTCCTGAGATTCATGAATGGATATTTTCCTGGAAACAAACAAAGTACTGCTACTAATCAAAGGAAGACAAGGTCAATAAAGTTCACTCAAAACGGCCAGACGTAATCTTATTACTTCTGTAGTTGCATGCTGAATGCTAATTTCAGTCGTTCGACTACTTAACGTATTCACACTGTAGTCGAATAGACGTATGTCAATATTCAATGGATGAAGCTGTCCAGACAACGACGCTGAAAGATAACAAAGATGCTCCTAATCAACTTGAAAGAAATTTTTTTATTTCAGCATCGTTCAGAGCAATACTAAAATGAATTATTCATCACTCTTAACCTCAATATTATAAATAGAATGTATCCTTTAAGTCTGATGATGTATGGAAGTCAAAAATTTAGACTTGCAAATCTTACTGAATTCGACACATCGTATATCCATCTTCCAATATCAGTTATAGAAAACCATCAACACATCCCCTAAAATCTCTACAAACCAACAAACTGAATTGTAAATTGTCACAATTACAATTTACAGATGATTCACTGTATTTAAAACATTAGTATCACTTTAGAAAGCTGAATATCAATATGATTGTTAATTAAATTATCTCCTTCAGTGTTGATAACTGAGCACTTATAAGTATGTTTAGACGTGAACGTGTTTGATAAGACTGAAGTGTCAGTATATAGTAAAACAAGTGACGTGATACTCTTTTTTTCCAGATACTTTTAGCAAATATTCATGTATGAACACGTACACAGAACACATGAATAAGTACAAATTCAAAAATATTTGAAAATAAATGTTTTTTTTGTTTTCGCAATGTTATTTTGGTTAGTGAGTTTAGTGTTGTTACTGTTATTTTCAGATCACTGAATGAAAACAGTCACATGGTTTCTGCATTCCTTTACTCAATCATGTTGATTGACTGTAGTTAATACAATTTGAGGTTTTTCTCTTCTACTGAGGACAAGTAATTTCATCTTTTTATTACTTTATGTGATCATCAACTTTCAAAAGGTAACTGTCAGAATTACTTACATTACTATTTGTTGATATGCTTATAATTCTGCATTATTTTGCTGGATTGAAGTTTTCTACCTCTATCAACAAATAGTAATAACTAAACGCGTTGTACAAGAGGTGGATATTGTGCCTCAGTGGCCTAGTGGATAACGCCTAGGCTTTTGAAGCGATGGGTACGAGGTTTGAGTCTCAGTGGGAACAACATTCACTGGAATGCAGTTACATTCAGCTGATGAGTCCCAAATAGGACGAAATGCGCGTCCCGGATTCCCGTAATAGCCACAACCAAGTGAATTATCTACTTATATGTTTCAAGGTATTCCTTATTTTAACAAATACTTTTCTATCACCTTTTAAATCTGCATAAATTTAATTTAATACCTTGTGTCATGACGATTATTGCAAGGTACTAGTTCAGGTCGAAATATATCAGTCAGTTATTAGCAAAGTGGGTCTTCTACTGTATGTTAGTTAGTGGTTGGATAAATAGAAAATAAATTTAGATGTTGACACCTGAGAAATGGTTGAAAACTACAACGCATAAAATTAGTTGTAAAAAAAAGTTTACCTTGGCAGATCAAAAACAAATTGCAGTACGACAGTTACACGGAATAAGAAGAAAATTACTTGGTGAACTTTCAAAAGATGAATAGTTACTTAGTCAACTTCATCAGAAAATGTCTACCTGATACGTTATGAACCACAATATCATCCACGGAAGTCACCCCTATGGATATTACCACCAGATATAAAATGATGTGAGAGATCGTAGGAAAACCACTGAGGTTGTTTTGAATCTTTGTAGCTCATAAACCAACAAATCCTCTTCAAACCGTGTAATGCAGACCAAATGGAGCGCATAAACAAAGAATACCAGAGAAATTTTAAATGCTCAGGAGTGACCTCAGTCTACAATCAGTAGGTGTATGGAGATAGGCTCAATCTATCAATCAAGGTTAGGTATAGAAACCGCCAACAGAAAAGTCTATGAAATTAACGAACCAGTAGTCAATCAATCACGCGCTACTTCGTAAGGACAGGCTACTAATCTCTCCCGGAGAAATCTCTACAGCTGACTTCATATTGAAGTGTTGATGATGCTGTGTAGACAGATGGTTTTAGGATTAAGCCACCCAGCCCAGAGACTCCAACATACCTATGAATGTCCATCTAAGCTATTAATTTTCTTCATCTCTAAGTGGTGACAGCTGTCAGCGCAAGAGGATACTGAACATATGTTTTTAACAATCCTATTGAATTTACCTACATTGACGGCTTTATCCATTTAATTGCAACGTTTAATTGAGTGCTTTTTCGTACATTTACTCCCTTTGGTGATTTTAAATGAGAACAATGAGAACAACATTCGTAGAATAAGATTATGTTATTTTATTTCATGAGATTTTTATCAGTCGGATGCAATCTGAATAAATAGCTAAGTAACCATTGTGAAAAGTATCGACATACTTTTTGTACAGGACTCCAAGTTTCCAGCTGATTTTTCGAAAATGAGAAAACTCATTTGAATATGTCACACAAAGGAGGTTAAAATTATAATATCCGGTCAAACTAGTAACACCATATAAAACAAGGTGACAAAATTTCGAATAAGTGAGATTTACGCCTAGATGAATAAGTAATCATACTCAAAATGATAAGCGAATTATCTACATTATCGTAAAAATAGCGAATTTAGTGATAATAAACCAGTAGTCACTATGGATGGGAATACAGATGAAATAACAGTATTAAAGTTATGGAAAAGATATTTGGATGTAAATTCAGTAATTAACAGTGTAGTATCCATCTAGCAACCATCTCTTTTGGAATACATAATTCGGACTGAATTCATTAGATGGCAACTTGTGCAAGAATTTGAAGCAAGCTCAAAGTCTTTAACGTTTTCGCTACAGTGAAAGATTTCGACCTATCAACTTGGTGGCTTATACCAGCTAGGTGATACACATCACACAGTTAAATAAGGCTGTCTCTTAGGCCTAGACTGTTGGGTAAATGTCTGACTAACCTGGCAAACAACCATCTTTCCTTTCTCAGTTTGTGCTTGCTACCATATTTACATGGTAATCTATGGATGAATTTTTAGCTGATGAGACTCAGAAACTGGTCCAGTTCTGACTGTGAAACAGAAAACCTGACTTGCTGCAACAGGATAAGTTCCACAAATGGACAAGTCCTAGACAGTGGACTTCTGATGGATCTGTTTATCATCTCTATAAAATCATCCCTTTTAAACCCTAGTCCGAGGAACATTGTTTTTTTTTCTACAGTGCTACTTATATCTCTCTTTTTACCTTCGCAGGACTTCTACACAAATTTCATCGAAAACCCATCGTCGGTAAGGTAGTGTCCAATGAATTTAAGCTCTGCTTCCAGTCTGTCTTTAGAGCAGCTTTTCGCTTTTTGGTATAACTTTTGTACTACGTGTCTTTTAAATACTTCGTTTTCGTGTTTCAAGTATACGCATCAAGAAAGCTTGAACTGATGCTCTTTTTATGTTGTACTGTAAATTTACTATTGTGATAGGTACTGCTGAACCTACAACAAGTGCTGTTGCTTGCTTAACGTTGTTAAAAATAACAAATCTATCTTCGACTGACGTCTAATAAAAATATTTTTGTCGATTTGTGATTTCACCGTGGTACATTCTATCTGTAACATGATGTCAGCCATTGTCGGTTCTAGTAGATTTCCTGATGCCACTCTGTCAACTTGTCAGCACAAAGTGTTGTTGAAATAAAATTGAACTTATTCGGTAAGTGCGATAAAGTGTTTCAGCTTAGATTTCAATAAACAGGTGGATGTTGTGTGTCAGTAGACTGTATCTATGGTTTCAAGAAGTATAATGTTGAATGAAGACGAGATATCGTACGACGCCACGAACCAATATGGTTCGTCCAGATGCTACATTCTTTCAGTGAACTGAAAGCGGCCTTTCAGAGAAGGTACTGATAGCTTATTGTGCATCTTTTCCAGCCTCTACACTGATAAGTAAGGAAGCTTATGATGTGCAGAACTGATGATAGATAAAATAGATCACATCGACATGTTGGTCTCATGTACTTTGGGTTGTCTATACACCATTAGTAGGCGGGACTCTCCGGGTTTAAGCTAGGTGTTGTTGTCAGTCAACTTCTATTACTCTTTAATTACACAATTCCTGTGTGACTTATCCGAAGAAACAAATTAAATTGATAATTAGGTGTGTTGTGTTCTTTTTAAACGTCGCACATAAAAGTATGGGTACGACATTTAATATATATAATATGTATAATATAATATATAATATATATATAATATGTATATATATATATAATATATAATATAATATATATAATATATGTAATTTAATATATTTTCAAGTATGATAATTCGTTTCTGAAAAATATAGAATTCAATTTTATATATTTCGTGGATGTTTTCATTACGTAATGTTTAGTATACCGTAATAATCGAATCTATAAAACTTCAACTAGCACATCGTCAGGTAGGATAAGATAATACCTTCTCGAATTTTTGGATTATATCAGAAATTTCCTTATCTGTTCTTTGATGAAGTAGTTCGTCTAACACAAAGGAGGGCGCAGCTACTGAAGTAATGGGCCCTACCGATACACCCTAGATATTTCATCTCACCATACTAACAAAATTATACAGTGTAGTAATGTGGTGAATATTTGTTGCGCAGGGTGTGGATGTTCAGAGTGAGTTGTTTTCTGAGCTACTTCAAGGGATACTATGTAGTTTTCTCCAAACTTCAGTGTACAAACTGAATAATGTACAAATGGGTTACAAAATACGTAGGTAATCATAAAATACTGGAAATAACTCTTTGTCTTTGTATATTTCTTGATATATATTGGATAAAAAAAACCTCTCAACACTATTAAAAGATATCTTTTCCTCTAATACCCACTGAAATAGTATCTCACCTTTTGAATTTCAATTTCTATCAAATTATGTAGGAGTAAGCTCACTAACCAATGAAGCTTGATTAGGTTACATTGCTGTTGAACCAACCATACTATAGCTTTCAAAAAAGAAGCGTTTTGTTGGTTCCGCTGACAAAATTGGTTATAAAACACTAAATTGCTTCTCGGCAATTTTGATTCATACAACAAGTATCTTTTTTTTGACATCCAATATCAAACTATACGTTCTTAGAAATGATTATAACTTTCTGAACATAAAGATTTTCTGGTTCTACTCAGAAATGTTAGACTGGGTAAAAAGATTGTATACACAAACAGCCGTATCATGAAATATTATTTTAGTTTGCACACAAACTAACAGGAGGCAGTTTCGCAAATGTATAAGCTGGTGGTTGAGGAGAATTACTTAGTAGATTTTCAATCAAAAGACTGATGTCAGCTGAAAGATAACGCTAGTAATGAGTGTTAGCTGTCTAATTCATTGTGCTTCATTCATATTGTGAACTCTGTAAATTATCTGATATTAGGATTAGAATCGTTCGCATACTAATTGACAAAATTCATAAAAATGGTTCAACAAGTTACCGAATGCCTGAATTTTCAACGCTTTTACCATTCGAAAATAAATCAGCAGCTCAAACTAACTACCATCAACAGCCTTACTTATTTTATGGAAGGAATGGAAAGTCATCAAATGTGGTTGGAACTCTTAACAAGGATGTGCTGTTTTCGTTAGCTTCCAAACCAACAACGTTTTGGTTCCTGGTAAAAGTTATGAAAGTTGCAAGTTGGCTCGTCAAATTAAGCATATAAATATTGCAATTAAAATCCACCAATCAGCGAACGATGGTTTGAGTCTAAGAACTGGATCAACCATGAACTTTGAGGAACACATAGTTTACTGAATATCATGAAATTGGGAAGTAGTATTTCCAAGTGAAATTCGATTATGAGTAGAAAAGTGAAGAATAGATTGTTTCTACAATCTTGGTAAACCACACTAGAGTTACAGGTAGAATGAAACCTACATTTAAAAAATCTCTTAAGCTTACTAAGAAAACTGTTGACAAAATTATCATGATTTCTTCCGTCAATTATATTAATTCTCTTGAATTCCATGAGTAGATGTGTGCGAAAGTTAACACCCACAAATATTGTATCATTCTCTGTTTTTCCTAATCATACTTACTGCTTTTCATAACATTTTGGTTTCAGCACAATGCGAACAGACTTCATTAAATGACACTCTAGATTTGAGTCATCTGAAGTTTAGCACTGATTTAATTTACTGTAAGCAAACATGTGTTTAAAAAAATCTGCAGATTTTTATGGAGATTTTGGATAAGATGTCTTTAGAGTGGATACTGGTGGTGGTTGAATAATGATCTAGGGTTATTCCATAAAAATATCATCCAGTAAATTTCAAATAGTTAACAATGAAAGGTGTTATAAATCTGACATTCTATTTTCATTATACTTGCATATAAATGTATCTCTTTCTTCATTTATATTACAAAATTGAGTTTGATGTCCGGTTTGAGTGCAAACCTCCATAGTATTTCCAGCCTGATACATGCTTCCTGTCAGTTTCAGTTATAATTTCGTATACATTAGACTACTCAACCGACAAACACTACTTCAGATAGTTAAAAAGAATGATTAGTCAACTACTTCAGTTTTGTAACTCAGGTCGAATTGGGTAAAAGTCAAATGATCCAGCCTCCAAATCAGTTTAATAGGAAAAATAATAGTTACCCATTTCTCATTCACAAATATCTGAAAGAGAAGGCGGATAATAGTGTCACCAGTACATCGTCAGTGACCTTGAGGTTGCTCGTTCAAAAGCGATGTTCGTCCAGATTATTTCTGCTGCAACAAAGTTTAAACCAGTTTACAATGAAAGTCAATACAATCCATGTCATCCTTTGTAATAATCAAGCACGAAAACAATTTTCGTTATCATCCTTATCTGTAAATCTCTTCTATTAATTCATATGTTTCCATTTAATCAAAACTTTTTTAGTTAGGATAGTAAAATTACCTTAAATCTTTTAATGAAAAAGAATAATAGTGACCTTAAATCAGCCTCCTTTTAAGCTGTTCTTAATTATTTATAGCACTTTAGAAATGTTCATATTTTTCTCAGTTTCTAGCCTCGACTATGGATTTGCGATAGGTTATGTTCACACACTTATAATTATTGCTATTACTAATAGTAATGTGAAGAATAATTTAAATTAAGGAAAATGTATGCAAAACATGGAAAGCGAAAAAAACTAGATAATCATCCATTAGATTTATTTGTAGGTAATACACTGAAACTGAATTCATTTCACATCATCATTTAGTTCTAGAATAATCATTTATTCAGTTTAAAGGTTTGTGACGACTTAACAATAATAATAATTTTATTTTTGAGATGAATGAGGGTTTTTTACTTTTAATTTAGAAGTAGTATTCAGCATGGACTGACATCAGTTGGGGAACCTTTGAAAATCTGGGGGCACTGGACAGCTGTTTCGTCCTGGCATGGGAATCCTCAGCAGTCGCGCTATGTCGTGAATTGACAGAAGTTGGAAATTGTGAACCGCTGGAAACCGACCTAGTGGCTGAATGGTTAACGCGTTCGCCGTGAAACCTGAAGGTTGTGAGTTTGATCCTCAGTCGGGTCGTGGGTAGGCACTGCTGAGGAGTTCCATACTAGGACGAAACAGCTGTCCAGTGCTCCCAGATTTTCATTAGTTCCCTAACTGATGTCAGTCCATGATGAATACTACTTCTAAATTAAAAAATAATAATAATTTTAACAAAGTCTATGAAAATAAGCAATGATACATTTTCTGTTATAAAAATGAAATCACTCCTCAGTTATTCCATTAAGGAGTGGGTAAACGTTAATTTGTCCTGAAATAAATACCAAAAGGTTAATAGATTTGTTTGAATTATTCATTATATTCACTCTAATTGAATATATAGCGAAATCACAAATCAGCAGCTAGATAAGTAGCATTTATACTTTGTCAAACTGACCTAAATTCACCATAGTCAGTACAAGATTCGGAGATGTTGGGTTTGATAGTATACGACAGCATGAGTTTGCCTTATCAAGAAGTTCAAAATTAGTACTTAACAGTCATCTAGTGCTTTATGCATCTCAGTAATTCTTCAGCTGATATCAATCCTTGGTGGAAATTTTGTTTTAAGTTGTTAATCTGCTATGGACACGAGATCTGAATACGATAGTCTGTGATTTGTTCACTAAATTTCTCCCCTGACCTTCTTTTATGAATTGTATGAAACCTCAGTTCACAATATTTGTCTTTGACAACGTAAGAAAGAGTTGTTTTAGAGTTTATTTTGACAGACTTCTGATGTAACCAATCAGATTCGTTTATTTAGGCTGCAAAGGTAATTTTTTGCCAAATATAAAACGCTAACTGGCCATTTCAGTGGTTGTTAAGGTCGACCTTTAAAGTCACTCTGCTTTGGTGTGTAAAAAAACAAATGCGTGACTTAAAAAGTGAATTCCATTAGGGTTCAGTTATTGTCTGTCATATACAGTAGAACAGTATTATTTGTTACATGTTCACTGACATTTTTTTGTCACTGTTGTTATCGTTGCAATACGAATAAATTCTAGATACCTATTGTAACTGAAAAAAAAGCATCTTGATTGAAACCGCATTTTTTAAACATCTGTTCAATGTAACAACCTCCACATAATGCAGTAAATTCTAATTTAGTTTTCTTTTACCTCATCTGCTACTCAAAAGCTACTAAAAGTCGTGTATTTAAAATGAACAAGGATAACATACCTATGAGTCGAAAGATCAACGGACATTAAGGAATTTGAAGTAAAATTTGAAATGCCAATTTAAAATGCGTGGATGACTCTTAAGGTCACTTAGGTAGCTAATTAGGTTTCAGTAATTCTTTTGGAAGGATCGTTCTTCAGATAATGAAGAAGTCTAATTGGTCATTTCAGTTGTTGTACGGGTGACCTTTGGAATAACTGAAAACGTAGCGTTTTGAAATTTCAGCTGTCGTACGCGAAAACGTTATAATACTAAAAAATAGTTAGTAAAGTGGTAAATTCCACTAAATTATCGAGAAAATTAACTAGGAAAAAGGCAGAAATTCTAGTGAGAAATCTTGATTCTTGGAGCCAACCAGTTAAAATGCAGAGTAACATTATTCACTGGATAATATTTAGAGCTCATTTTATTACTCATAGTCACACAGAAATAATCAAACAATCTTTTTTTTATCACGATTATTATTTGTTCCTTGGCTTCCTAGTGGAACATAGGGTGTCAGTAGCACATCGCCATTTCACTCACTACCTTCTCTCAACTCTTTCGAACCCCACTCCACCACTACACACAAACTTTCATTTCTTCCTCACACCATCTACAACATGTCAACCTCAGTTGGGACCCACGCCCAAATCGTCGTTTCCAATTTGGCTTCCACTCGACTGCCTGAACAGGCATGGACAGGCATGGCCTGGCAGGTGATGTCCCAAATACCCTCTCCCTTCTCAGTCTATGCCTGCCTGAGATCCAATACATCTCCACTTCCTTCTACTGCATACTTGTTGGGTGATGGCTTCTCAGCTGGTTCCTTGCCCGACCACAGTTCCTTGTTGCTTATTCCTATTGATCTCATCATCTTCAGTGTCATTATCGAGTGAGGGTGGGTGTCGGCGTTGGCGTTGGCGTTGGCGTTGGTGTTGGCGTGGGTGGCAGCTGTTGATGAATGTCTGTAGTTTGTTGGAAATGCTTTTCATGACGCGCCACCAATTCTCTCAACCATCATATGGAGGCACTGACTTGCTTGACTGACTGAATTACTGTTGAAAATCCGGATGTTGTTCACGCTTTATGCTGATTGCAGTGCAGTGCAGAGCAGTGCAGCGCAGTGCAGTGAAGTGTAGTGTAGTGTAGTGCAGTCGATCTCCACACTGACTTCAGACTAATGAAGGCCTACCTGCCTACCTGCCTGCCTACCTACCTGTCTATCTTGCTGTCTTTCCAATCCTGGATGCTTTGACATCCTCATCTCTGTCTGTCTGTGCCGCCTGTAGTTGAAACGATGCTGCCTAATCAGGTAGGTGAGAGAGACTACTTCCTTTAGGTTTCTCCCAATCATGCTGATTGATTCTCGCTGTTGATGTTGATGTCGTTGTTGGTTGGTTGGTTGGTCGGTTGGTTAGGTATCTTCATCACCTCTATCTTCTCTACATTCACCTGAAATCAGTTCCGTCTTCACTGCCTCTTCTGTCAACTTGTTAGTTCTCGCCCTGTAGATCTTCGAGTTTGTGAGATAAGACATCAGACATGAATCATCATGGTTGGCGAAATCCAAATCATCTCGTGGTGTCTTTTCATCTGTCCAGACAGCACGCATGCCCATCCTGTCGCTCTTCACAGTCTCTTGCATGAACCAGTCCAGTCGAGTCGACCACAATCAGGCAGAGCATCGGTGATAGTTGGCGTCAACCTTGCCTTACTCCTGTCTTCACTTCGAAGGCATCACTGAGCTGAGTTTTCTATTGTCAATCACCTGGCATACAGCATCATCTCATCTCATCACATAGCATATAGTTGCTGAGTGAAGTTGATAAAGGTTTGTGGTACTGAGACTTTATTGTTGAATCAGCTGCCTTGCAAGTTACTTCTCGGTCAACTCTGTCGATGGTCTTTTCAAAGTCGATCAAGTTGAGGTGGAGTTGAGTTGACTGGCATTCAATGCTCTGTTCTATGATGAGATGATGCTTAGTGTAGCAATTTGATCCTCACATGATTTGTACTTCCTGAAGCCAGCCATCCATCCATCCATCGAGCCAGCCAGCCAGCCAGCGAGTCAACCAACCAGCAAACTGTTGCGGTCATAATTTCAAATCCAGTGTATCTTTTAGTCTCTACATTTATATTTTGCTTGGGGTGGACTGAGACAGGAGCATGATTCCGCACCAGTGCTTGCAAACACTCAGCTCGCCCTTCTCTCGGAGTTTGACAAGATAGACCTTCTTCCAATCACCAGGTACCTCTCCTTCATTCCTTCCTTCCTTCCATACCTTCTGCAGTATTGGTGTGAGCATTTCCGATGTTGTCACTGAGTCTATTCTCGGTACTGCTGGCGGAATTCCATCTGGTCTTGCTGCCCTCCCGCATTTCAGTAACTTTATGGCGTTCAAGACTACACTTCGTCTTTTGCTGGAGGGCTTGTGTTCACTGGTAAATCTGTGGCTGGGCTGCTGCTGCTGCTGCTATTTCTGACCGAGTTGAAGTTCGGCGCCGTGGTGGTGGTGGTCGATTAAAGAGTCTCTGGAAGTGGTTAGTCCATCGTTTCCTTAGTCTATCCTCTTTGGTGGTAACTAGGTCTCCTTCACTATCTCTCATTGGTTTCATCTGAGTTGATCTCTTCACTCCCAGAGAGTAACCTGGTTATTTGATATAATGTTGTCAGGTCTCTGTCTCTCCCACTTGCAACCTGTTCTGCTTCACTTGCAAGTGCATCGTAGAAGTGTCCTTTGTCTTTCTTTCATCCACTCCTCTTCACTTCTTTGTCTAGTGTAGTGTTTTGTGGGTTGTGTGTCAGTTCCTCTTCTCGTCATCCATCGCTGCACTCCACTCCACTCCACTGATTCATCTTCTGCTTCACATCACCATCACCATCACTATCTTCCTCTCCCTCCTCTATCAGCTTCATGTGTCAGTCGACACGCATTCCTCAGCTTCCTTCTTCTTCCTTCCAAACACGGTTATGCAGGCTTCCCTCCACATCTCTTCCAAACAGTTCCAGTGTTCTTCCACCAAGATCCATTCAGACATGTTGCCTAATGTCTCCCATTTTTTCCCGATGACTGACTGACTGACTCACTGACAGACTGACTGCCGTGAAGATATCCTTTGTAGTTTCATCCTTCACTTCACTTCACTTTACTTCACTTTCTGTTCTGGGTGTTGAACTTCAACTCTGGCCTATCATCAACTTCTTTCAATTGAAGGCTTTCAACTTCATTTTCAAGGTAGGTTCCTTGCACTAGATAGTGATTGGTGTGAACCACCTACATCCGCTCCCCTTCTTCATCTCATCCTGTGTCCAGTAGGCTGCGTCTCCACTCTCCTCAGATTGAGTTGAAGTCTGGTGAAATCAAATCCATATCTCTGCCATGTGAATATCCTTGTGTTTGTACACACTGCTTCACCTCCAATCAACATGTCATTAAATGTGTAGAAGTCTACAAACAGTTCTCCATTCTCGTTCATCATCTCACCCAGTGCTTCTCCACCCATCATCAGTTCTCTCCTTGTGTTGTCTGCTTCCACTTTGGCTGGCTTTCATGTCAACCCACCCACTAGAATTCTGATATCATCATCGCCAACTGGGGTGGGTCTTGTCCAACACTGATTGCAGTTGTCTCTACAATTCCTCTTTCTTCTCTTGATCCGTATTATTTGTAGGTGCATAGTGTAGTGTAGTGTAGTGTAGTGTAGTGTAGTGTAGTGTAGTGTAGTGTAGTGTAGCGTAGCATTGTATGATTGTGACCTTCCTTCCTTTTGATTTGAATCTTGCTGTTATGATCCTGGAGGAGATTGGTTCCCACTGTATGAGAGGCTTCGATGCACTTGAAGGGGACAAACAACGTGATAGCCACTCGGAAACTCAGTGTGCTGTGCCCGTGATTGTCGTCTGGCTGACAAAATTCGAGTAGATTATTGACTCTCCAGTTGACAGTTTGGAGAGCCACTTGCATTCCATGTGAGATTCCTCACAGATTCCTAGCCTAGCACTTCCATGCTATACCCTCTCATCTCTTTTGCAATCCGGACAGCCTTGCTAGGTCCAAATACTGCTCGGACATTCCATGTCACTATGCTTACTTTACTTTCCTCGAGAGAGAGAGAGAGAGAGAGAGAGAAAAGATACATCGGCCAGTTGACTTCTCGAATGCTTTCACCAACCAGCATCATTTCGTCTCTCTGATTTGAGTGAGGAACAAGTTTATTTTTGTTTTCAATGTTTTTTGTGTGCTTTGAAGTTTGTTTAGCGTTTGGATTGGTTTTCGGGGTAGGGTTGGTAGCCCTATGCCCAAGCTTCTCTCTTTATCTGGGGTTATGACTGAATAGTAACTAGTTGACTAGTAAACTAAGCGAGTTTCATACACCCTTAAAACTCTTTTTTAGTTTAACGGCTATTTATTCTTCTATTTTTAATGGTAGTAGAGTTTTTTAACTGTCTGGGATGTGAACTGAGTCACTCCTGTTACATGCGTTGGATGGTACTGCGAGGAACAAAGATTCACTCCAATTTCAACAAAGTTAGAAAAGCAGTCAAGCAGGTCACCAGATAATGACTTCATAAGATTATTAAGATGTCTGATATCCGCTATGATACTGAACAACTGAGTTTCGGTCTCCCGAATATAGTAAACAAAAAAGCCTATGAACTTCTGGTTGAAGCATCTAAAATGGTCAAGCGAGCTACCTTCAAAAAATTCAGCGATACTCAAATAAAAAGGTTGAACAAACTATTGGAAGAAAATACCCCACTAAAAAGAACGAAACTTCATATGGGGACACCATAAACAATCAATCGAGAAAAGTAGGTGAATAATCTCTCAAAAAGATAATCAAGGTTGAGTGGAGAAAAAAGACTAGAGGACGAACCGAACCTCCTTCTCTATAGCAGTAGCTTAACTAAAACCTGAAGATTTCATATCTAGCAAATCCGTTGCATTAAACACAATCCATAAGACAACTGCTTATCAAGTCTATGCACAATGTGTACTAAAACTAAAACGCAAAAAGGAAGTGAAGTAAAATGTTGGCATCCTGAAGTCTAGGAAATGGTATTGACATAAAAATATGATTAAGGTTACTCAACATTAGTTACAAGTAAGGTGGATTACTTAAGAAAGTAAGTATATCCATACAGAATCACACAGAGATGAAGACATTGAATTGAATGTGCCAAAAGAAGAAATCTGTGGGTGAGTTTAAGTGATCAAATTTAGTTCTTGAAACTAATAATCTCAGTACGATATATGACATAATTTAGATTCATAAACCAGGCAATGCTCTGAGATCAATAATTGACTCCAAAAACACATCAATACATAAACAATCTAAGCATACAGCTATAACATTACGTCCAGGTTAACCGATTTGAATCAATCACTTTTCTTCATCAATTTCAACAAAATGGAAAGAAGACGTATTTTTCCAAAACGTGTAGTGTATTCGCACAACACATTCATAACAATCTGATCACACACGTACTTGTCCTAGGGATTTACGTGAAAAATTATAGTTAAGGGGTAGGAAAATGAAAATCGGTCAGCTAAGAAGATGATATTAAAGGTTATAATACGTATGTGATCAGTCTTTTCGAAATGTGTTGCCCAAATGCATTACAACATTCAGAGGAATTACGTCTACTTATTGTTAACTGATTCTTTTGGTCTGGAACTGAGACTAGATAGTATAAAATTAGAAAAGAAAAAAGAAAAAGACAGTTTTGACGTGATGAACATTTCTAAAGATGCAGGAACTAATACAGCACTTAAGGCAGTCAAAAATGAACTCATCATTGACCATGAACTCAACAAGATAACTAGAGCTTCTGTTGGAAAAATAATGTTAACATTACAAATAAGCCTAACCTGCACAGTTTTCAAATTTAAAGACAAATGTGTAAAGAAACAAAAGGCGTAGCAATGGGATCTCCAATATTTCTCATCGTGATAGATGTAGTCATGAACCTTTTACTGTATTGAAATCAGAACCTATCTAGATTTCGTTCCACATAAACTTGATAGTAGATGCAACCGAATTCACGCATGAAGTCAGAGTGTCAAGAGAAAGGACTACCTACGTTGGATTGCAAAATCAAGAGAAGAGATGATAGTTTAGTTACTAGTGTTTACAGAAACCCTTCAAACCCGAATACATGTTGTCTCATTTTATACCTGTCTAGATAGGCTTGGTGAAGTATCTAAGTAAGGGAGCTAGAAGCTTGACCAGTAAATCAGAAAACCTAAATGAGGAACTCGCGCGTACCAAAGAGATATATATACTTGATAACTGCCCTCTGACTTCCACCTAAAAGTCTATAACGGCACATACGAGACAGAGAGAGGAAGCAATAATGTTAATAGTAATTGCAGCATACCTAAGAGGGAATTCAAATTCTCCATAGTATTGCTACTTAAAGGATGGGGATCAGAAAGTTTGAGTATGATTCTTAAAAATGCCAGGATAAGGGTGACTTTTAGGCTGGCAAAGTTACTCAGATAATTGTCAGCTGAAAGATCTAGTAGATCTAATTCAGCCAAAAAGCCTTACTTACTAGTTACTATTTGATGATTGTGAGGTCGAGAACATAGGTCAAAGCAACCAATCAGGGTCATTCAAGGTGTCAGAGCACAAACATTCCGTAAAATATAGGATGATAGACACTACTAAGGTAAGTAAATTGGAAAAAAACTCGGCTAAGCTGCACTGATTCATAATCACACTTACAACAATAACCAACTAAACTTTATTTTATGGAAATCCGCTTTCCAAAAGAAATACTGAAACCTAATTGGGTATTTTATTTGTTACTAATGTGGCCTTTAGAGTCCCTCAGGTAAGACAGAGTGGCAGTTTCAAAATCCAGTATACCTAGGTGGAGGGAGTAACTGATTAGTAAATATTTGTTCATCGTGTGAACACCTAACACATGTAACAGGAGTAGCTTATCACATCACAGACATTTGGAAAATTCTACTATAACTAAAATAAGGGAATAAGTAGCTCTTGAACTACAAAAAGGAGCTTGAAGGTTGTGTGTGTGTGTGTGTGTGTGTGTGTGTGTGTGTGTGTGTGTGATGAATGTATAATGCATTAGACCAGTTACAAAGTCTTGTTCGCTATCACACGATAAATGCAACTAAGACTCTGATGGTAGTCAGTGAAATATGAAATTACCAAACACAATTTATCTACTGAAAGGAGAAATTCTGATGAAACTAAATTATCTCTTAGAGTCTTGTAATAATTCCCTGCCAACCTAAATAACAGCACTAGCACTGAACAAAGTATTAATTTATTGACAAAAGTTGTTCCGAGTCGCAAAATCGACCGTTCAGGACAGTAGTAGTTACAAACCACTGAGAACTAGCTAGATAAAACTAAACAGCTGTCCATTATGCCTAACTTTGGAATTTATCACAGCTAATATAAATCCATGGTAACATTTTCAGTCACAGGACAGAATACCAAGAAAATAGTTCTCCTAAGATGTAAATAAATCTTTGTTATATATTATGGTTTTAATTGGCTACAACAAAGTCTCATGAAAGTCCCGTGCAGTCACGTAGTCCTACCAACACTGAAGGTTACAAAATCATTCCTTGAAATTTCGGAATTCTCTCTTTACGCTAGCTCTCAAAATAAAGATTTATCACAATTCAATTCAAAATTAAAACAATCAAAGGGTGAAGATATCGAAATTAGTGGCCACCGAAAGTCCAGTAATTCTGAAATCGTAAAAGTTGTTAAACAGTGTTAACTGATCATCTATCAAGTCAGGTTTTCAAGCTGGTGAAATAAAAGTGTAGAGCCTCCCAAAAGGTGTACAAGTGGGATATTTTCATTATACCTCTGTAATATGGAACTAAATGGAAGGTTTTTCTACCGGATGCTTGTTTAAATGGGATTAAAAAGACGCCCTGACATTAAATCATTTTCATGCAGTTTATTCACTTGCAAAGTATTGGTTACACTCTCACCTCCTAATTGGGATGTAAGTACATTTATTTATGAAGAATGATGCTCACAAACAAAGTGAGTTCATTGAGCCTTCAAACTGAAGCAAAAAATATTTATGACTGAAGTTTTCACTTCAAAATGTATGTTTACAAAACAGAAAATACGTATTCTCACACAGAATACTTTAACATCTGGGGATAACCTTAAGCCTCACCTGCGACTGACACATCTATATGAGAGGACAGAAAGGAACGTCTTTTAGTTAAGATAAAAGAATTGGAGGATACGAAATACTGACTATTTATATCATTTTTATACTTAGAGGAAATTAGTGAAACTATAAATTCTTTCCATCAGTCAAATCTTGAAAATATAAAATGATCAGTGTAACTCGTCAGTTCTGATAAATCGTAATAGAATGCGACCCACATTGTTTTTAAAAATATGCAATGCATGGTTGTTATATTACCAACTATAGGGAGCCCGGAAATTGAGAAGGAATTTCATGCATAACAGATGAAGCCCACTTATATTTAAGATTATAACACATAGATAAGTACAATACTGTATGGCTACAAATGCCTCCATAAAATTGGTCCATTATGTGAATGGGGACTGAATGTCTATACCACTAATTTTAATGATAATAATTATTTTATCATGAAATATGGCGAGCGAAATGCAAACGTAAGTTAAAATAATAGCAGATTACTATTATTATCAACGTCAGTATCATTATGTCAATTTCGAAATATTGTGTCTAGCTGAAAGTGCACTCACGATAAAAAGTAACTAACATGTGGAATGAAATACTAATGATGAATAGGGGCTAGCAGTGGAATCTAGGACATGTATTTCATCCTGTTTAAGACTCGTCGGCTAAATGTACCTGCCTCCTGGGGAGTGATGTTGTCCCTACCGAGTTTCGAACTAGGAACCGATCGCTTCAGATGTCAGAGCGTTATCTACTAGACCATCTAGCCTCAATAGCCACTACCTGTACGACGCGTATAGTTACAGTGTTGTTGCGTCACTGATTGGACAGAACTGGTCGGTCTCTATTGGCATATGGACTCCTGTGCTGATGCCTCGATATTGTCTGTGCCTTAGTTATATTATTGATGGATAGTGGCTAGCAGTGGGATCCAGGACTCTTATTTTGTCCTAGTCGGGACTAGTCAGCTGGATGTCCCTCCCACTTTAAGTAGAGACTGATCGGTTCAGTCCAATCAACTACGGGATAGTACAAGCAACAACACGTTGATAGAAATGCTTAAAAATCAAGTGCCAAATAAAAATTGAAAATGGAATATGCTACAAAATGAAACCTTTTGAAGCACTTATTTTCAGTCTATCAAAACCTTGATGACGAAACAAGAAATGTAGCATTGACGATTAGTGTAATCTTATTCACAAAGCATCTCGAAGACGATTAGATTAATAATAGTCTACCTTTCGTGTTTTTTTATTTTCCCGTTGATGTGTTAGTTTGAGTTAAGGTAATCTGAACTAACATTTAACGTCCTGTGAATATGATGTCTGAGAAACCATCATAAGAACAGAGATAACAACAGTTAGCCCTTAAACAGGTTAAATGTTCAGAGGATGCCTACCATAAAAAGCATGAGCGTTTTCTGTAGAACTACAAAGAGGTTTAAGGCACTTTAGCACACGTTAAATAAACAAATTTCGCAGATTACCCAACCGCTTACATGAGATAATTTAATGTTGAAATCATATTTTCGTGAAATGAACACCTAAGAGTTTCATTCCTATCATGGAACTCAAAACATTTGATAAAATCCTTGACACATTGAAATATGAGCTGACAAGTTGGTCCTTACTAATAATTATTATTATTACAGTTATGATTATGAAAATGTTAATAATAAAGTATTTAGAAATACCTCGAAGACTATAAGGGAGTTTCAAATTTCAAGCTTCGTGTTGTAGAATTAGTGAATCATGGTTCCTTGTGTTCTACGTTCGTCTTATTAGAGTACGTTCTTGGTTAGTTCAGAAAAAACTTGAAAGGACAGATATAATCCATTATTAATTATTCTGCTCTCCGTATGTAGTGTTACTCCCCATCGGTAGCATAGGACTGTAAATTTGCATTTAACCTTCTTTTCAAGGTATCTCTTTCGCCAGTATTCCAACAAAACTTAGGAGTAATAATATTTATTGATATACTTGTAATTCTCCATTGCTTTATTGGATCGACCTCAGTCACAACCACAACCAAGCAACATTTAGGAGAGTAAACAAAGTTTAGTCTGAGCTCAATGCTCGAACAAAAATGAGTACTTCTACTTTGCAAGCTACAATATGCACACCGACTTAACGATATACAGCCTTTATCTTGTAATTTATATGATCAACTTACTGAACATGTTATGCAGGTGCTTGGTCATTCTCCCAGCATTTGATCAATACACAGCAACTTATGCGGAAAATACGTTCATGGAGTTATCACACCCAAACTCTCATACTTAAAATGCCCTTATGTAGTTGGATGACAAGCATATAATTGTGGTCGCCTTATAATTAACTCAGGGCTCTTCCAAATGAAATATGAGATCATGCTTACCATAACTTTGATAAAGTCATTGATACTTATTACAGAAACATAGGTAAAAGCAGATTTGTTTTATGCTTCATATTTCGGGTCATGCAGAATTCAACTTAGTTTTATTTCCAAGTTGTGGGGAGCAGTTCTTTAGAAAAGCTAGAAAGGAGCTACTCAAACAAGGTAGGAAACGGGAATTCACGTTTTCATAAGGGAAACAAGTGTTTATTTCTGTAAGTTTTTCGTAATTAAATTTTAGGGGTTATGCTTTAGGATCAGAATACTGAATCGAGTGCTAGAAGTTCACCGAAGGTTAGCGCAGTTCTTGAACAGATGAAACAGACATTTCACTGAATTCAAGCCGTACTTCTAAAGAATAAACTTTTATTGAATTCACCACTTCTTGTAACAAGGGATTCAGGTTCTTGAATATTTGAGTGAGCAGTTTCTTTCTCCATAGTCATTATGTTTCTAATATGAAATATCTGAGTTAGGAACTTTTGTACTTCACGGAACCAGTTAGTTCAGTCCTTTTGACTGAGTAACTATCTACTGTAAAGTGAGATAATATATCTCTGTGAAACAGTGGTTCCAATAATACCTACCTTAACTGTGAAACATTTTTAGTGTGGAACATAAGGAACACTGCGAATGTTACTGTGAACATCTACTTCCGAAGTCACACATTATGAGTTATTATGCTTTTGAAAAACCAGTCAGAATTGAGTCCGATGATCAGCTGCAGGTTTTATGCATTTGTATCAATGAATTTCAGTTATTTTAACATACTTATGGGTGTCTCCCTTGGTATTACTTACTGAAACTTTACTAAGTGAAGTTTTTCATGCTTCATGAGTTGCGAAATACAGTACTCTGCAGCTTCTTTTTCAGCCAGTGACCGATTTCTGACCATGCTGTAGTCGTACATTGGGTTTGTGTTGCCTTGAATGGCTTAATGGTATGTCTGTTGAATTCAGCGCGGGTTCGGGAATAAGTTTCACTAAGACTGTATAAATACGAGTACTAGCATCTAATGTATGTTGATTCACTGTAGTTGTTAAGATTTGTTACCGTGTTAAGCGTTATCACCTGAGACAAAGAATTTCGTTGAAACACTGATGTGATTTATGTCAGTGTCAAACCTTGATTAAAGGATTTTCTCTTCTCAAAGTAGCTTTTGCTCATTGCCTTCCATACTTGATTGATACAATACAGAAAAAGGTCGACAGAAGTGAAACGATAAAAAAGCGAGGGGTAAAGAAGGAGAGAATGCAGATTATGAAAAGTTTATGAAATGATCAAAGGTTTGAAGATGACAAAATGTAAGCATCTGCATCAGTGTAAGTGATTTCAAGCTGCTACAGTCTGTAACCACTGACTTCTTACACCTAGAAAATCCTACTTCACTTTTACTAAACGGTCTATACAGAAACCTATTGTAAGTCTTTTATCTAAATAATTCTACTCCAGCCAATAGTGAATTACCATATGAACCATGTTCAGTGATTTATAACTAAGCTCGTAATAAGTTATTCGTTTCGAACATTTTCATAATTCTGCTCCCTGTGATGTCGAAATTCCCATAAGATGAATTATCCAAGGTGGCTAAAATGACATGTTCAGTCGACCCAATACAAGTAGTGGGTTAGTAATTTTTAAATTACTGTTCAACTGTTTCTAACGTGAATTACTTTGACCTTTTCTGAATCTACTAATGGCACAGCGGGAGTTTGGAATTAATCTTTCCTGCTTTTCCTAATTCCTTTGCTCTTTCGTTAATCTTTCCACAAAAAGACGGGAATAATTTACAAACTAAAGATCTATTTAGATCATGAATACAACGTCACGTTTCCTACTACCTTAGTAATATTAGAACCTCTGAATATATAGTATGGAAGAAACTTGGACAAAATGGAACGTTAGAAACTATTCATACTTAGACAGGTTGCATTCAAGTGAGAGGACCATTCAGGCTACGGGATGCGATCGATGAAATTTGAGAATCGACATAGCTGGTTCGCAACGAGCCACTGTGTCAAAAGTATTTAATCAGTCCAAAGGATATACGTGATAGACCACCTTGTCGTCTACTCCATGAACCTTTATTCAAATTTCTTTACAAATATTTTACGTCCAAGTATACCATTAATATCAAAACTAATTGCGTCTAAATATATTGGACATAGAACGACGCAATCGATCATATCTTTTCGAATCTCATGAGGTTTGTCCTTTGAGTTATCTGCTGTTTTCGTGTGTTTTGCTGGCACCTGTCGATTGGGACGAAACCATTGACACTCTGGTCGAACAGAGGCGTTATCTATCTACGTTGTAGCGTCACACACTTCCCCGAAATCAATAGCCTGGGGTTTGACGACACTCGACATTGATGCTGACCTTGATAGTTTAACTGGACTCGCTAAGCTGAAGGCACCCGGTCAAGCATCCTCGCCATTTGGCACGCTGTCGTGTCACGTTGCACTGCTCGTATTCGACTCTCTAGCCAGTTAGTTGGAACGCATCAGTATTTTGGCATAACCATCCAAACATACTATTCCATCCGACTACGCTATCGTGTTCTTTCTTGGTCTCGTATTCGTGGGTATATAACAAGTTCGAATAATTAGTGACTGGTCTTTGCGTCTGTCAATTGCGCACCAGGACAAATCCTAAAACGTTATCCACATTTACATCTAGCTCGTTTACGACTGCTACTGTTCATCATTCATGGCACGAAAACCTAATGTCTTACAACCGAAGGCTTATTTATGCCAAACTAATAAAGCTGAAAGTACCTGCATCTTTTCTCATAAAAATGTCATTGCTGACCGTAATCTTAGTCAATAGATAACTTGCAAATCATTCGGTTGAATAACTTGAATATTATTGAGGTCATCAATCATACCCCGGCATTTCATATTGTTCAAAACGTTTCCTGGAAGAAACTTGGTAACCATGGAGGAAAACCTTTTCCAGGAGAGTATACAAATCAACTCAGGGCGTGTGCACTAATAATAAAGATGTAAAGGAGAGGACTTAGGTGTATGTGATTCTTCTTACTTTATCAGTCGCGTCATGTTTGTTAGCCCTCCACACTTCTCTCGTTATCCTTTGCTACTACTGAGTTTTTCCCGCCGCAGACCAGTTGAATTACAGTTGCACGAGTGATACTGATCCCCCTTGTACATTCTCCCTGTGGCGTTGGGTTCACAAGGGTGACGTAGATAGAGGTTTTTGGTCACTCAACGTTACTGCAAGACGGGCTGAATATGGACGCAAAGTACTACCCCCCCCCTCTAATGGGTACGCAAGTTGCACCGACTTCGTAGATCTACACGTGCCGCAAGTAACCCCCAATATGAAGGGTGTTGCGTGTCCACATGGTGGTGCCTTTTAGGGTAGAAGGTTGCTGGGGTTCCATCAAAGTTCCGAAAAATGGATAACCTATGATGGACCTTTACAGTCCTAGAAGCTGCTGGGTTTAAAACAGGTAAAAAAATAAGTTTGAAGTACCCAAACATTAGGTAAATAATCTTCTAAGGCGTCGGCGTCAGTTTCGTAGCTTTGGTTTAACATATGGGCAAGGCTTGTCGACATTCATCATTCCAGCGTCTTCGCTTTGCTGGTCACCGTCTGCAAACTCATAGGTGGTTGTTCAACCATATGTAGACAGGTAGGTTTTTACGTTTCCCTCACAATAAGGATTTTTGTTTCAGACTAGTGAATAAATCACTCTTCCGATCGCATTTTGCTATCTACCGTGTTTTATTCTTTGCCTTTTGTTATTGTGCTTACGCTTAGATGAATTACTGATCAGCGTGGTACTGGTGCACATTAATTTACTGATGGTCGGTCATATGTACGGCAGTAATAATGCAACTAGGCTCCCTCACGTTTATGATTTTAGCTGGCTGGGTAAGCTGAGGGTAAGCAGGGCAGCATCCGGACCATTCAGCACGTTGTTGCTATTCGCTGATCGGCGACTGGACTTTGAGCCTGCCAAGGCCGCCCAGGTGCAAAAGTAAATCTGCGATTGGAGCAAACCCATTCTCTTGATCGTCGTTCTGGCTGATGCCTTAGTGACTATCGTTGACGCAGACTTGCCGGGTCAGTAAAAGTATGAAGTTTTCCATTGGTGTAACCACACTTGCGAGTCTGATTTTGGCCTCATTTGAACTGAGGTACCAGTAGATTCCTCTGCCAAACGGTGTCAGTCAAACATCTTCAGTTGAGAGAACTGATGCATGCTTTACTACGCTTAACCAGCAATGTTTTGCATCTTGTCGCAACCGCGGGGTCACTTGTGACGCATAAGATATCCCACATGGCTTTCAATAAGTTGGGATTAGGGAAAAACGAATTTAATAATGCGCTCAAATTTGTTAGTATCCGGTAGTTGAACAGTTCGTGGACACCGCAACTGCACATGGAACCACTTGGATAGCAACTGTAGCGTCACACACTCCTTCAGAATCAATAGCCTAGGGGTCGACGAGATTCAGCATTGGTACTGGCCTTCATAGTTCAACTGGGCTCGCCTAAGCTGAAGGTACACGGTCAAGCATCCACGCAATTCGGCACGCTGTCGTGTTAAGTTACACTGCTCGTAATCGACCCTCTTGCCAGTCAATTGGAACGCATCGGCATCTTGGCTCGATCTCTCGAACGTAGTATCCCATCCGACTACGCCATTTCGTCCTTTCTTTTTCTCGTATTCGTAGATATATAACAAGTTCGAATAATTATTGATGGTCTCCGCGCCTGTCAAGTTCTCACCAGGACAATTCCCAAAATAATGAGCCCAACGCCATAACAAGTCTTAGATTTGGTGGGCCCGACCAACAGTAAATCTTAATTTGGTGAGCCCGGTCCATTTTTTTACTCGTATATCGTTTCCGCTTTGATAATCTTCTTATGTCCATACACAACACCCTTTCGTGTCCGACCATACTACGAAGCCTATTCGTGTCAGGCCGATGACGAACACTATCCAGCTCATATTATACTGGTCAGATAATGCAGAAACATGGTTTCTGTATGCCGAGGCAGATTTTCGAGAACAAGGAGTCGCAGATCCTCATTCTCGATTTCTCGCTGTCATACGTCCACTACCGTGGAAATTAAACAGGCATGTTGCAGCGCATATATTTAATCCTGAAGTAAGTGATCCTCATGCAATTCTCAGAGCTGCACTACTGAGGAAGAGTGATCTCACAGATCGTCAGTGCCTAGACGAATTGCTTCGTAACATCGAGCTAGGCAGCGACTCAGCTGCTGAAGTCCTCGCACAAATGCGAGAAGTTATGATCGTAAGAACGTTCAATAAGAGCGAAAAAAGCAATTAGCTTTACGTCACCGATATGAAAACGAGAGTTTGCAACCTCGTCGACACTGGCACGTAAGTTAGCGTCCTTTCCGCACCGACAACGCCATCGTGACCCATCCTCCCACCTTAAAGCAGCTAACAGCAAGGCGACCGCAGCATTTGGGAGACGGTATGCCTACCTCAACTTAGGTTTGCGTAAAACTATTCACTGGACTTCCCTCTAGCTGACGTTTCTATGCCCATTGTTGGCATAGATTTGCTGAACCATCGCTATCTACTCGCAGATGCTTGTCGTCGAAGATTGATGCATAACGACACAAAGTTACCTACTGGTGGCATCATCTACGTAGGTCCGAGTTTAGCCACCGTTAAAACTAAACAGTCAGGCGGCGCGACCTATCAGGAAGCGATAGGGAAATATCCAGAGTTACAACAATTGACACTTACTCTTTCGTGCATAAACAGCGATGCAATGCATCACGTGACAACCACAAATCCACCCGTGGCATCGCCTGATAAGCTGAAAACGGCGAAAAATGAATTCGACCACATGCTGGAACTGGGCATTATCAGACCGTCAAACAGTCCTTGGGCATCGCCATTGCACATGGTTCCCAAAAAGGATAGCAGTGACTGGCGTCCAACCGGTGATTGCCGACGACTCAACGCCAAAAAAACTCCGGACTCCTACACGATACCTCACGTTTACGAATTGACTGCCACCTTATGCGGAATGGACATTTTCTCCGAAATCGATCTGCTCAAAGCGTACAACCAGATACCTATGGCAGCAGAAGATATCACGAAAACAACCATTATCACTCCTTTTGGCCTGTTTGAATTCCTGCGCATGCCATCTGGTCTTCGGAATGCAACACAAACATTCCGACGCTTTATGGATGATGTCTTCCATGGTTTGAATTTTGTTCATGTCTACATCTGTGACTGTCTAATTGCGAGTCCAGATAAGGAAACTCACCTTAAACATTTGGACCTCGTATTCTAAAGACTCAAGAAACATGGTATCACAGTCGACCTGCAGAAGTGCGAGATAGGAGTTTAATCACTCAGCTTCCTTGGGCATACCATTGACAACAAAGGTATACGCCCATTGAGAGATAAAGTGGCGGCTATCACAAACTATCCAGAGCCGACCACTGTGAAACATCTCCGCACTTTCGATGGCCTGGTAAGTTATTACCGAAGGTTTATCCCCAACTGTGCCTCTGTCATGAGACCACTAACAGACCTACTTCGAGGAACTACGAAGTTCGTGTCTCTGGACAACGTGGCTAGATTTGCTTTTTCTAAAGTCAAGGAAGCCATTCCGAATGCAACCATGCTTATGCATCACGACCATAATGCTCCTTTAGGTATTGCTGATGATGCATCTGACTCAGCAATTGGAGCAGTTTTGCAACAGTTGACTGACAACCATTGACAACCATTAGTCTTTTTCTCGAGGCGGCTGCAAGATGTGGAAACAAGATACAGTATATTTGGTAGGGAACTCCGAGCTATATTCTTTTCTGTACACCATTTCCGACATTCATTGGAAGGTTGCGACTTCATTATCTTCCCAGACCACAAACCGTCAACCTTCTCTCTCGGCTCGTCATCAGACAAATACTCTCCTCATGAGTCACGACAACTGGACTACATTTCCCAGTTCACGTCAGATATCCGCCACATATGCGGAGCAAAGAGCTCTATAGCCTACGCACTACCCCGACTCGCTTCGATAAACCGTACCGAGGGCGCTGATCTCATTGAAGTAGCTCGGTGTCAAAAAGAAGGCCTTGGGCTGCACCATGAGTTGTCGTCCACAACTCTCAAGGTACAACTGTTTCCGGTAGGATCAGGCAAGGATACAGTTTTATGTGTTGTCTCTGCTAGTCAACCACGCCCAATAGTTCCGAAGAGATGTCGACACAACGTCTTCAGTAAGCTGCACGGACTGTCTTATCGAGGAGTAATGCCACCATCAGGTTTACTGCACAATGTTTCTGCTGGCCGGTGGCGAACAAAGACGTTAAGGAGTGGGTTCAGTCGTGCTTAGCCAGTCAGGAGCGTAAAGTCATGCAACACACGAAAAGCCCTTTAAGTTCTTTTCTAGCTACAGACATGCCATCAGACCACGTCCATATGAATGTTGTTGGACCTCCACCAAAATATAATGGATGTACCTAACTTTTCAGCTGAGTAGATCGTTTTACAAGATGGCCAGAAACAGTCATTTAACGAGCACCGGTAGCTTAGCACCAAACCAACGCACGATTGCAACCCAATAACTCGTACCCAGATAGCTGCATCTTTAAGTGCAGCAGCCGGATATGTTGCAAAAGTGACCTGATGCAGGCGCTTAATGGGATGCGTATGGCAGCAGAAGTTATCTTGAGAACAGGCATAATTACGTTTCAAAACCCTTAATTTTCCGAGCAAGAGGTTTGGCCTTTAGAACGCATCACAAGTGTTGAAAATCTTTGTGGATGACGTCTTGCGTGGTGTAGACTGACTTTACGTAAGTGAATGTCCATCTGCAAGCACAGAGGACGAAACAATTTGAAAATTTCCAACAAGGACTCGATGGGCAGAAGCACGGGGGCGTCACAATAAAATAGCGGTCAAATTTCTCGGATCGCCCTTTTTCAAGTTCCTGGCGAAATGCAGTCACTGCTGTATGAAGTAAACGGGCAAGTAACAGCACTTATGCTTAACGTTGAAGCAAGAGATCCTTGCTCACACTTCAAGACTGCCTTCCTAAATGGAATTGATCTCATGAGTCAGCAGGGCTTAGATAGACCGCCTGCAATATCCAGACAGAGAACATTTCAGTTACTAATGCACCCGCACAGGCGCGGGAAGTAGGTGACCAACGAACGTCCGATGATGGCTTTTTCTATGCTTCTCTCACGACTACCGAAGCTGGTACTGACAGCGCCTTGTTCGGTTGTCATTGATGATTTGTCGGCCCCTGACAATAAAATATTTGCTAACCACAGCTCACCTGCATTAAAAGTAAAGTCTATCAACGAAAAACCTACTTGTTTGGATTCGGAAGTGATAGACCCATGTAACTCTGTCAAACACTGCCTAAGACATCGAAACCCCTGATCACGACATAACAAATAAATAAATATTCCATTCTCGAATTATGAGTTTATTACGAGAAACGGCGATTCACAGCCATGATGAAATTGACAGTGATACAGAAATCTACAACATCCAAGCGGCCCTGAGTGGTGAAGAAGGGGGAATCTAAATTCCATCATAATATAGCAAGTATTTACGGGTTATGAGAAGAATAGTAATATCATTTTTCAGTGCATACGCGTTGTTGGCGAGTTTAGCTCATGCACCGTTTGAACGACGTCATGCTTTATTCATCTCCAGTCTAAAAGGCGGGAACTGCTACTTACAAAGGTGTAATTATCTTCTAAACTTGGAAATACTTCCTGCTGGTGATTCATATTTGTCCGAGGCGTCTGATTGCCAAAGCTTTTGACTGCCCTCGGAGGTCATCTACCGGAAAACATCTTTCCTAGTCTATGCATAAGCACTTAGAGCACTCAGGTAACGTTTCTCACAAAGTGAACAAGGCTGAGTATCGAGTTCCTGGTGGCAAGCTATCTATTTTACAACTTTCTAGCCTTGTCCCTTACATTATTTATATATTTTGCACCGCTTAGCCACGACGGCACGGAAAACTAGGTCACAAGCCGTAACTCGTGTAGAGAGGTAGGCAGGTTGCCAGAAACTAGTCTGTGCAGAAAACATGATTACGACAATGCCAACAGCATCCAGGATCCCTGTGTCACCGTCACACAAGGCACAGCATCTGTCAAAACCGGTAAACTCATGTAGTCACAGCGATGGTGACAGATCTCCAGACATCTCGCTGGTAAAGAACAAAGGACTGGAAAAACGTGTGTGTCAACAAGCGAGTATAACAACACGCACTATATTTGACCTCAGTTGACGAAAAGCAAACCACTTTGTTCGCCACCAAACAGTAACTTTCTGACAACTGTGGCGTTCTCAGTGCGTCAGTGTCTGAGGCTCAAGGGGCTTTTGAGTTCAACGTTTGTCTAAAATGGGCGTACTGTAACTGTGATAAGAGTATATCAGGTCGATAGTGCAGCTTCATGAGGAATCACCTATGTAGGTGGATGTGGTATATATGTCCAGAATGCTGGAAATTACCCGCCGTTGCCACCGGAAAACAGAAGAATCTGGTGCAACTCAAGACACTGTAAAATATGGTCTACCAAAATCTATCCGCAGAAACTGGGTGAGCTCCACACGCGCGCCAAGGCGTCATCCCCAAGCATGGGAAACTACAAGTTCTCACACCGAGTGAGGTATCGGCAAAGTCTTCACTTGTATCGATGTAAGCCAGGCGATCTAATGGAATTGAACAGTCTAAAGAAGTGGGTTGGGTCGATGGCACATGGGGGGAGTTAAGTGGGGGCACGAGGTGGATCGAAAGCGCCGGCTGCCAAGCCGTCACCCGTGGGACAGGAGAACGGAATCCATCATTTTGTTCAGCGTCCCAAAACCAACAGACCCACTCTCCGAAAAAAGAGGGTGGTCTGGCAAGGAGAAATGGAATGACTGCTGTTGGAAATAGAACCCGTTCCGGTAGGCTTGTGTCGGCTCTCCCGAGGAGGCAGAGCACCCCGAGATAACCTGTCACCTCTCCGGGTGTCACCAATGATACCAAAACGGCCGGAGTACATATTACTTCTGTCATCCCGGGCAGACACCGCAGTGTCTTGTGTCGTAAGGGTGAAGCCAGATAAAGCATGAGTGCCAGAGAGGAGGAAGGCCCTCACTTAGTGATCCGAACATAGCCGCGACCATGGTGGAGCATGTAGTGCCCGGACTGGCAGGTGCATCCACAAAATGGGATCATTACCTCTACGTTGTCCGGAAGTGGGAATGGCTAGAGGCAAAAACCGTGCCAGATAATTTGCCGTCAGGGGCATAGGTGGATCACCAAGACCCGCTCACCTCCATAGCATCTCCTCAGTGAGGTCGCTAGCTGCACTGTTTGACTCCAAAGTGTCACTCACAGAGGTTCCCACGGCATGCTACCGAGTAAAAGATCAAATAGGGGTGGTATGAGGTGGCATGATAGCAAACCACTGTCCATTAGACTAGAAGACAGAAGGCAACTTCCAGGACCCCACACACAGCACAGGTCGCAAAAGAACTATCTAGTAAATTAATGCCTGTAGAGATAATATTGGACACCACCTTCACGCCAGGATGCCAGAAAGGACCAAAGACTTAGGCTTTCCAGTCCAGTAGGGGCCGCCAGTCAGAATCTGATGCTTCAGCACCCTAGCTTCCAAACAAGTTCTTGCATCGCACTAAGACCGAAATATAACGCCTTGGCATGCTTCTGCGGTAATGTAAGTTGTCTCAGAAGTAAACCGCCAGGGCTGAGAACAACGTGCTATGATCTGTATGCAGATATAACCTTCATTAAGCAGACGTGGCTGTCGTCAGACGTCGTGGACCGGGAAATATCTTTACTTGACATGATCTCGTTAAGAGAGGATAGGCAGTTCAAAGGAGGCAAACGAGTGGCCGCATACAAATGCATGCACCTAAAAGTAGAGGAGGTCAGTGATAATGTGTTTAGCCAATTATCGGACTTCTTGTGGTGTTATTTCACCACAAACTAAACAAAGTGCTTATTAGGAACGGCCTTCTCCATGCACAATAGAGCATAAGGCTTAGCTGCTTACCGCCATTTCGGCATATACCTCGGAAGCCTTAACTTGAGGTCCTCGCTGGAGACTTCAACAGGTCAGCACCTACCCGGGATGTGAAGTAAGCTGTGGACATAAATCTCTCGAACTTAGAGGTTGAAACACATCCATGGCATCAGGAATACCAGAAAAAGTTGGGGAAAACACATGATCGGGACAATATGGAAAAGGATCACCACTTGGCCACGTTCTTGCAGACGATGATGTTTCGGTGAACCATATCTGCGTCCAACCCCCTCTAGGCATAACAGACTTTTTTGGTGAGATTCTTCTCCATAACCGAAGGGAAAATACTAACAGCCGAGTCAGAAGCGTTCCGCTGTTACCGGAAGGCAGACTATCACTCACGAACAATGAACCCCTAGAAGCTTCATGGCATAAAGAGTGGCACTCGCTGTCGATAGACGAATACTAGATGTATATCAGAGACATTATCTGAGGAAGCATAGAAAAGACTGTTCTGAAATTGACCAGGTGACCATGTAGCGTCGCACACTTCCCCGAAATCAATAGCCTGGGGTTTGACGACACTCGACATTGATGCTGACCTTGATAGTTTAACTGGACTCGCTAAGCTGAAGGCACCCGGTCAAGCATCCTCGCCATTTGGCACGCTGTCGTGTTACGTTGCATTGCTCGTATTCGACTCTCTAGCCAGTTAGTTGGAACGCATCGGTATTTTGGCATAACCATCCAAATATACTATTCCATCCGACTACGCTATCGTGTTCTTCCTTGGTCTCGTATTCGTGGGTATATAACAAGTTCGAATAATTAGTGATTGGTCTTTGCGTCTGTCAAGTTCGCACCAGGACAAATCCTAAATTGGTGAGCCCGACGTGATCACATATCCCGACCAATAACAAGTATTGAATTGGTGAGCCTGTTCCATTTTATATTTGTTTATTGTTTTCATTTCGATAACATTTATATATCCATTTACTACACTTTCTCATGTCCGACCACACTCCCAAGCTTATTCGTATTAAGCCGACTACGAACACGATCCAACTCGTGCCATATTGGCCAGACAATGCAGAAACATGGTTTCTGTATGCCGAGGCCGATTTTCGAGAACAGGGTGTCTCAGATCCTCATTCTCGATTTCTTGCTGTCATACGGTCACTACCGCGAGAATTAAACAGGTATGTTACAGCAAACATGTTTAATCCTGAAGTAAGTGACCCTTATGCACTTCTAAAGGCCGCACTCTTGAAGAAAAGCGATCTCACAGATCGCCAACGTCTAGACGAATTGCTTCGTAACATCGAGCTAGGCAGCCACTCAGCTACTGAAGTCCTCGCACGCATGCGAGAAGTAATCGGTGCACGAACATTTGACGATGGTTTCTTCCGAGAACTATTTCTCTCGAAACTACCACAACCGGTGCAAACCGTGTTGGTGACACTGCAGTCAGTCCCACTCGACGACCTGGCAGCCTCAGCAGATAAAATACTGGAGATATCCAGCAGACCCGTCTCCAACGTATATTCTATCTGCGACAAACCAGAGCGCCAGGATTCAGAGGTGACCAAGTTGTGCAACTCTGTGAAACGGTTGCTACGATCTCGAAGTCCTAGATCACGTAGCACTTCACAGAAACGCACCTTGGCGCATCGCAGCAAGTCGCGTGGTAGCCCTAAAACGAAACCCAACAGGGTGGAAAACCCTGAATGGTGCTGGTTTCATAACACTTACGGGGATGAAGCCAGAAAATGTCGTAAACCATGCCGTTTTAAGAAGGACCAAACTCGGGAAACGGTCACGCCGGCACGTGCTCACGGCAACCGTAGCCGGCGGAAAAAGCCGTTTGCTCTACGTCACCGATATTAAAACGAAAGTCCGCTACCTCGTCGACACCGGCGCAGAAGTTAGCGTTCTTCCAGCAACGACAAAGGAGCGTCATCTCGACCCATCCTTCAATCTTCAAGCAGCCAACGGCAAGGCAATCGCGACATTCGGGAGACGGTATGCCTACCTCAACTTAGGTTTACGCAAACCTATTCACTGGATTTTCCTCCTGGCAGACGTCTCTATGCCCATCATTGGCATAGATTTGCTAAACCATTACGATCTACTCGTAGATGCTCGCCGTCGACGACTGATAGATAACAACACAAAGTTATCTATTGGCGGCACCACCTATGTAGGTCCGAGTTTAGCCATCGTTAGGACTAAACAATCAGGCGACGCGTCCTACCAGGCAGTTCTGGAGAAATATCCAGAGTTACAACAACCGAAACACACTCTTCCGTGCATAACCAGCAATGTTATGCATCACGTCACAACCACAGGTCCACCTGTGGCATCCAAAGCTCGCCGTTTAGCCCCCGATAAGCTGCAAACGGCGAAAAATGAATTCGACCATATGCTGGAACTGGGCATTATCAGACCGTCAAACAGTCCTTGGGCATCGCCATTGCACATGGTTCCCAAAAAGGATAGCAACGACTGGCGTCCGACCGGTGATTACCGAAGGCTTAACGCCAAAACAACTCCGGACTGCTACCCTATACCTCACGTTTACGACTTGACCGCAACCTTATGCGGCATGAACATTTTCTCGAAAATCGACTTGGTCAAAGCGTACAACCAGATACCTATGGCAGCAGAAGATATCGCGAAAACAGCCATTATTACTCCTTTTGGCCTGTTTGAATTCCTGCGCATGCCATTTGGTCTTCGGAATGCAGCACAAACATTCCAACGCTTTATGGACGACGTCTTCCGTGGTTTGAATTTTGTTCATGTCTACATCGATGACTGTCTAATTGCGAGTCCAGATAAGGAAACTCACCTTAAACATTTGGACCTCGCATTCGAAAGACTCAAAAAACATGGCATCACAGTTAACTTACAGAAGTGTGAAATAGGAGTTGAATCACTCAGCTTCCTTGGGCATACCATTGACAACAAAGGTATACGCCCATTGAGAGATAAAGTGGCGGCTATCACAAACTATCCAGAGCCGACCACTGTGAAACATCTCCGCACTTTCAATGGCCTGGTAAGTTATTACCGAAGGTTTATCCCTAACTGTGCCTCTGTCATGAGACCACTCACAGATCTACTTCGAGGAACTGCGAAGTTCGTGTCTCTGGACAACGCGGCTAGACTTGCTTTTTCTAAAGTCAAGGAAGCCATTTCGAACGCAACCATGCTTATGCATCATGACCCCAATGCTCCTTTAGTATTGCTGTTGATGCATCTGATTCAGCAATTGGAGCAGTTTTGCAACAGTTGACTGACAACCAGTGGCAACCGTTAGCCTTTTTCTCGAGGCGGCTGCAAGACGCGGAAACAAGATACAGTACATTTGGTAGGGAACTCCTAGTTGTGTACTGTTCTGTGTGCCACTTTCGACATTCTGCAGATGGTCGTGATTTCATTATTTTGACGGACGACGATAACTCCGTAACCGGTGCACTATCACGAATAGCTCCGATAAATCATATCGAGGGCGTTGATCTCATTGAAGTAGCTCGGTGTCAAAAGGTAGACCTTGAGCTGCATCATGATTTGTCGTCCACAACTCTCAAGCTTAGACTTCGTCCAGTTGGATCAGACAAGGATACAATTTTGTGCGATGTCTCTGCTAGTCAACCACGCCCAATAGTTCCGAAGAGTTGTCGACGCAACGTCTTCAATACGTTGCACAAACTCTCTCATCCAGGTGTACGAGCCACCATTAGGCTTATCGCACAACGTTTCTGCTGGCCTGGGATGAACAAAGACGTTAAGGAGTGGGCCCAGTCGTGCTTAGCTTGTCAAAAGTGTAAAGTCACGCGACACACGAAAAGCCCTTTAGGCTCATTTCTAGCCCCAGACATGCGTTTCGACCACGTCCATATAGATATTGTAGGACCCCTAACAGAATCTAATGGATGTACCTACCTTTTCACCTGTGTTGATCGTTTCACACGATGGCCGGAAGCAGTACCCATTAAAGATATTACTGCCGAAACAGTTGCTCGTGTTTTCGTCGAAAGATGGATCGCGAACTTCGGATGTCCATCTTACGTCACAACCGACCGTGGGCGCCAATTTCACACTCTAACGGCACTTTTAGGTTGCACTCGGTTCCGAACGACAGCCTACCATCCACAAGCAAATGGCATGGTAGAGCGTTTCCATCGACAGCTGAAAGCTTCCCTTTCAGCTACAAACATACCTCAGTGGACTGCCTCTAGTCCTACTAGGTATTCGTAACGCGTTGAAAGTTGATGCTGGATGCACTCCTGCAGAACTCGTCTATGGGACCACTCTTCGCCTACCAGGTGAGTTTGTTTCCCCTTCAACTTTCAAACACGTTTCCGACAGGGCATCTTACGTGACTAGGCTTACAAACGCAATGCGTTCAGTTAGGCCTTCTCCGATTAGACCGCAAACGACTGATGTTTTCGTCCACCCCAGTTTACAGAAGACATCACACGTGTTTGTTCGCCACGACGCTGTTCGTCGACCACTTGAACCACCCTACGACGGGCCGTTCAAAGTGATTAAGCGACATGAGAAATTCTATGTAATTGAGCGAGACGGACGTGAAGATACTGTCAGTATCGACCGTTTGAAACCAGCTTATTTCGAAGGCAACCCCATTATAAGTGACGTTTCAGCTCGCTACATCCGACCGACGGATGACTCAATTATCGAAATTCTCGACGATGTGCCTGGTAATGCACAGCTGCAACAACCATCGGCGCAACAAAAAACACGATCAGGTCGAACCGTCAGGTTCCCAGAGTACCTGAAGTCATATTCAACTTAGCGGTGTGTGTGCCAACCATTTTTTTTCGAGGCACTATTTTTCTTATTTACCGGCACAAACCCTCGTACACTTTGCCTTTTATATCAATTTTTATTACCATGTAATAAAAACTAAAAAACGGCGAAGATAAGCGTAAATTTTTATTTTTCGATATGTTTATATATAAATAATTCCCATTTTTACGCAACGTTTTCGTGGTATTAAAGACTTTTATTTATATTCCAGGTGCAACGAGCACTGGACGGAACGTCGAAAGGAACAGATGACCGCGATCGACGTACAATTTCATTTATTGTATTTTATTTATTTAATTGCCACGACACCCTAGAATAAGGTTCAGACAACCAGGGGCCACCTCACGCAGTGAGCCCATCGGAAGAGTTTTACCAGTGGAGAAACCACTGGGTTTTTACTTCCGGCTGGTATCGTCTTAGGGTCCTCACGAACCCACTAGGGGGGAGTGATCTGTAGCGTCATACACTTCCCCAAAATCAATAGCCTAGGGTTTGACGACTTCGACATTGATGCTGACCTTGATAGTTTAACTGGACTCGCTAAGCTGAAGGCACCCGGTCAAGCATCCTCGCCATTTGGCACGCTGTCGTGTTACGTTGCATTGCTCGTATTCGACTCTCTAGCCAGTTAGTTGGAACGCATCGGTATTTTGGCATAACCATCCAAATATACTATTCCATCCGACTACGCTATCGTGTTCTTCCTTGGTCTCGTATTCGTGGGTATATAACAAGTCCGAATAGTTAGTGATTGGTCTTTGCGTCTGTCAAGTTCGCAGCAGGACAAATCCTAAAACCACCTCTCAAGCGACCCTGAGTATCAGATGCAACCAAGAGGCGAACGCAGAGAAAAAAGGCGTGGTATGTGTGGCGCATGTTGCAGAGGGAATCAGACTTTATTTGTATAATAGGAGTGTTCGAATGACAGATACAAATCCTGGAGACACCTGGTTAAATGGATAAGTTGCGATACCGACAGCTTATATGATAGGTGCTACAACAAAAACCGATGAACAAGTGTTCAAACCTGGTCGCAGGGCCAGCCGGAGAACCTTGAATAGCAGTGAGATAGCGAAACTGTTAAGCAACCGACTTGATTAGGAGCTCAACTCTATGATACATCCACTGCCAACATCTACAGATGCGACAAAGTTCAAGGACTGCAACGCGAATCTGACGGACATGAAGATTTCATCATATCAAGCGTTTGCAAAGATTTTGGCACTCAGAGTAGGGAAACCTCCTGGCTGCGAGGAGATAAGATTGGTGGGCCCAAGAAAATGTGCCGAGCTGCTGAGCCTACCCAATACAGGCTGTTCACGCACCCGTAAGAAGTAAGCCAACCCCGGAAAGATGGAAGTTTGTCATTTTTTCCGCAATTTTCGAGGGGGGAGACCGAAAAACCAGCGCAATTGCAGGTCGGTGGTGTCAATTTCCATATTATTTGGTGTTGCAGATGTTGTTTAGGACTACACAGACAGGAACGACATCGTCCAGCCCACCCAACATGGCTTTAGGACCGGACAGTCTTGTGCCACAGACTTGATGACCTATGGGATGACTGGGCCACTGGGTGGGACCGTTCACACTAAGCCGTCGACGGAAGAGAGGTGACCTAATAAACAGTTAAAAAAGATCATTCGCCAACTGGACAATCTAAATCGGTCAGCGTTATCCGCAAGAAACTGACAGTCTCGTGGGAACCCCACCTGTGTACTTCACCATTGGGGAAAGAAAAGGGTGAGATCAAACATCCTCTCGCACAGTGTGTGCCTTGTGGAACTCTCTTCCATAGGGATTAGTCACAGATGCAAATGGCTTACTATGAACATTCGTTGATAGCACCTGAAGGTATGCTCATCCACCCGCGTATTCTCCAGTCGTAATACGAGCGATAAGATGCATTACTTCACCATATTTTACCAGTAATGCATATTTTTCCAAACGTACTTTTCACTCCTTTTTTCTCATTCCCTACTCCCTATTTCTTTCAGTTTTTCAGTAACCCCTCGTACATACTTGCAGGTGCCTACAAAAACAGGCCTTGCAAAATGTTCACTGATACTATCGGCAGCTTCATTGTCCCTCCAAACAAACAAACCGACACTTTTCAAGAAAAAATACCTTCAAATGGACAATCACAGTCTCTAAAGTTATAATCAAGAAAAACGTAATGGATTCTGCAACCACCAAAGCAGCATTACGTGGCAAAGAAACCGAGCCTCAAGAACTAGAAGCGAGAGCTCAAAAACTACAAATTTCCTCTAATCCCACTGTTGTTGTTAGATGTTTTTGAATGTCCTTTCTAAGTGTTACAATTTCAAGTTTCAAGGTTGTTGTACGTTGGTTGATGGGACTGGGGTTTTCAATTATCTCAATGTCTGTAAATACCTCACTCCTTGAAGTCATGTAGGACGAAAATTACGTTGGTCCATTGTTTGGATATTGAATTTAGACTTGATTCAAACTTATGTTGCATAGAAAATCCGTGTAGTCACGATTCTAAGTATCATAATTCGTAAGTGCATCTGATTATCAGTTTTCTAAGCATACGGAATACTTCAGAAGAATGACATCTCTCTCCAAAAGTCGGAAGGTGTGGAAGTGCTCGAATACCAGGACTTCCTAGTGCCTTCCATGAATGATATACTAAACTATAGATTTCAATGGAAGTTCCTGACCAGCATTCACTTTAGGTGATAACCCCAAACATTGTACCTTAGGCGCTTACGGGGTGACGCACGATATTCTTCAATAGTTCCAAACCTTTTAACCGAAAATGTCAAATGTTCCAAACTGCGCCCGAAAGTTTCCGCCGACGGTGTCAAAGTTCCTCATTGCACCAGAAGTATTTTTCCCAAAGTTTCAAAAGGTCTTAAGTGTGGAAACACGTTTCCCATTTGTCGAAACCCATGTACAATACGTAAATGTAAAAATGAATTCATTCTCTAACAATAAAGGTACATAACATTCTGTTCATCTTCATTCCATTTCGCTGACGGTCTCCGGCGAACTGGGTACACGAGTGTTCTCCGCATACTTTGAGACAACTTCCTCACCTTTAGACAGTTCAGTAACCTATGGGAATTGTATTATGGAACACATTAAGCTTACCATTTCCCCTCACTTCGACTTTTTCTAACTCATTTTCAATCTGTCGCGACTGTTGTGAAACCATTGTTGAATGAGTTTGGATTTTTCTGCAGTTACCTCTTTGTTGTCGCTGCCATGATTATGAATGTTAAAAAGAGCGTCTTCGTATGTGATAAGTTGAAAACGGTAACTTACTGATAGCAAGTTTCAACATTAGCGTTTTCTTGAAGGGACGTTTGTCTTCCATCGAAAACCACGAGTATAGCATGCTGAAGTTGGGTTCTAGCAGCGTACCCATTATGCGATGTAACGAAACACCCATGTCCAATTCCACAAAGTAAGACAACTCCTGGGCTGCAACTCAGCAATATTCATGGCCAGCCATGTCACGTTCCAACTCTTGTATTCGCAAATCAGTACCAATAAACCGTTTCCCGGAGGCTTTAAGCTTCTCGGAAGAATCCATTGAAGTAACCTGCTTGTACAAGGAACTGGTTTCCATCAGGATGGCAGTCATTTTCCCCAGTCTGCCAAAACGTTTGTCAAAGTAACTAGGAGACTTCTGACTGATTTCACAAATATCGGTTTGAACTTGGACATTCACAGTAAGGCTGTGTATAATGTTACTGTTGAAGGTTAACTTACGGGACGGCATTGAAAGTAGGCAAAGTCGATGAATCATGGGCCGATGAAGATTGGCTGCTGGATTAAATGAATGTCAGGAAATTGTAGCACCTGTTGGAGGAGGAACTGGTGAACTGCTTCCTGAACTGAAATCGAAGCCCCCATCTACCGGAAGTCGCTATGGGTGGTCTGCACCCCGGTTCCACGCACTTCAGCCTTGCGAACAATGCAACTGAAAACAGAAATTAATGAAAATTCGACACATACCGGTTACGTTTCACGTCACTTGATAAGTCTTTTGGACTACTATACAGCCTTTCTATACCTGCATATGCCTCATGCGCCTTATCGATGTTGTCTGTAACAGTTAATTTACACGAAAGGATAGTACCGTAAGTCGCAAGCGGTGTAAAACTGTAAGATGAAAATCCCTCAGTGGGCTGGTTATAGTTCTTAACATCAAGCCACTTGTGACCTTTAGGTATACGAACGTAGCCTTGTGGAAGCCATGTTTCGGATTCTATGACTACATTGCCTAAGGTGGGTGATTTTGCAGTTGCGTAATTAGACATCTGAAAAAGAAAACTGATTAATGTATGCTTTCTCAACAAACAAACAGAAAGGGAGGACAGGGTCACGTTTTATTTATAAACTAACAACTACACAGGAAATTAAACTGGCAGTCACATATACGTCTAAAAAGTATGTATACAATGCGAAAGAATGCAAAATCTATATGTATTAGCCATAATTTCAGCTGTTAATGTGTCAACTATCCATGTTTCCACAGCTAGCGTTCACTGAGTTCCATCTGAAAGGTGTGAAGCAAGGGAATGACTATGGAATAGTTACTCAAAGCCAAACACATACATTTAGTCTATACGTTTGCGTAGGTAACTATGCTTGTGGTTGCTTCGAAATTACCAATTTTTTAAGTCCCAATGTCTGCCGGATCTATTGGTTTCATGAAAAAGGAATTGAGATTACAATACCCTCGAAACAGAAACTGTCTCATTCAGAACCTGAGTTACAATCCAAGGTTGCGACCCAAGTAAAACATAGTTGTTTGGAGATGTCGTATTAATGGTAAACCTACTTAAAAAAGCCTTTTACTTATTGGTATCTATCAATACGCTTTTCTCATATGTAATCCCAGAAGTCTCCCTTTCAACAAGGGACCTCTCGGCTATTCGTTTCCTAACTTCGACAGCGGGATTGCTTGAACCGACTACCAGCTTCTGTAGAACGTGTATGTGTGACTCAAAGAGAAAGCTAGAAAATGATTCCACGGAAGTACTCAGCGACGTCGTCTAACAAGTGTAATAGTTCGTGAACATTACACATCATATTTACAACTCCAAAAATGGTCTGAAAATTACGAACGAACTTATTAGGCATTGCTGTTATACTGTCTAGATGATCATAGTAATAGAGTGGGTGACTTAGTAGGTAAGCGGTCAAAAATAAATCCATGAAGTGGTCAAATAAAAAGGAGGGTAAAAGATCTTTTAAATATGCCACACCTAAGTACAAGAGGAACAGGCGACATTCTGTTGCTTTCCACCCATCGGTTTCCGCCAGCGGTTGGCGCTTACGTTGAAATCCACATAGTATGATAGCATGAGAGCTGCTTAACCTAACGTTAATTTGGTTTATATGGCTATTCATACCATACAAGAGTTGGAACGTGACATGACTGGCCATGAATATTGCTGAGTTGCAGCCCAGGAGTTGTCTTACTTTGTGGAATTGGACATGGGTGTTTCGTTACATCGCATAATGGGTACGCTGCTAGAACCCAACTTCAGCATGCTATACTCGTGGTTTTCGATGGAAGACAAACGTCCCTTCAAGAAAACGCTAATGTTGAAACTTGCTATCAGTAAGTTACCGTTTTCAACTTATCACATACGAAGACGCTCTTTTAACATTCATAATCATGGCAGCGACAACAAAGAGGTAACTGCAGAAAAATCCAAACTCATTCAACAATGGTTTCACAACAGTCGCGACAGATTGAAAATGAGTTAGAAAAAGTCGAAGTGAGGGGAAATGGTAAGCTTAATGTGTTCCATAATACAATTCCCATAGGTTACTGAACTGTCTAAAGGTGAGGAAGTTGTCTCAAAGTATGCGGAGAACACTCGTGTACCCAGTTCGCCGGAGACCGTCAGCGAAATGGAATGAAGATGAACAGAATGTTACGTACCTTTATTGTTAGAGAATGAATTCATTTTTACATTTACGTATTGTACATGGGTTTCGACAAATGGGAAACGTGTTTCCACACTTAAGACCTTTTGAAACTTTGGGAAAAATACTTCTGGTGCAATGAGGAACTTTTGACACCGTCGGCGGAAACTTTCGGGCGCAGTTTGGAACATTTGACATTTTCGGTTAAAAGGTTTGGAACTATTGAAGAATATCGTGCGTCACCCCGTAAGCACTTAAACTACAGTTTTCGGGTTTTTACCCAAAAATTACGCCCGAAGTAAATGCCGGGAGTTATAGACACGTACCCGCCTACGTCTTCTACATAGATTTCTCTACGCTTTTAGTTGTATTATAGCAACGTATTATTCAGCTTAACACAGTTAACTTATAGCACTTTATTCTGAGAAGTGCGTACGTGAGCAGCTATTCTGAAAAGAAATCGAGAAAAGTTTTTCAAAAGTATATCAGAAACCGAAGTTGCGACGCTGCATAGGGTTCAATTTAGCCTCTGTAGACCGCTTTATGCAAGTTATTCTGAGAGTATTTTTGTATCGTGCCTAGTATAGACCCTCAAGTTCGTTAAATGTCCTTGAAAGGTCCAAGTCCCAGTGTCTATGATGACCGTCTTCAGCGCGATAACATACATATTAGACATCGGCATATGAAACATCATTATTGTGTGGGTGGTTTAGCAATTTCGAGACAGAATGACGGTTAGTGGTTTGTTCACTAAATTATCCTTAAGTAGTTGGAAAGTTACGTGCTCATACAGAAAATCGCAGCACTTACAGACTTTCCTTAAGTCGATTCGGAAGTGTAAAAGTTGCTTGTTGCGTATTAAGTTCCGCGTGAAGAAATTGAAAACCTATCGAATTCCACTCAGAAGCATTGTGCCCTTTGTGAAGTGAGCCACGCCTAATGTGTGGGAGCTAATAGCAGTCAAGTGTAACCAAAAAATTCATGAGGGCTTGGTAAACACCCTTTGTCGTTATAACTTCATACAGCATCATTTGTATTACTGCTTCAAAATAGTTAACGTCTTAAATGACCATGTCTCTAGAATTCATTGACTTGTTGAGAATAGATGATTAGAATAGGCACGAAATTTAAGTCCCTTATCCAGAAGTAAATTTATTATCCCTGGTTGTGATCCCACTGGAACACAATGGTTCGGCTATGTATTCGGAGTCCTCAACTACCTGAAAACATCTTTCGGCTTTTCAGTATCTGCAAGTGGATAATTGGTATACTTAGACCTAGAGAAACCTATTTTCACCATAAATCACTCTTTTATTCGCTTAATAACTTGTACAGCACGATTGTTCAAACCAGTAGTCAACTATTGCAGAACATGCCTATTTGAAATAGACAGAAAGTATCAGAGTCAATGCAACCGTAGTTAGTTATGTAATCAAGTGATTGTCGCAAATCACGAATACTACATACCATATCTTTACTACCAAGGATGAGATTGAAGTTGTCTACGAATCTGATAAATAATTTTACTGTATTGCAGATAGTAAAAGCAATGTGAAGGGTAACTCAGTAGTTATGCAATTAAAAATGAGTTCATTACTTTGTCGTACAAACACGGCAGTGGAATACCCTCCATATGTACGACACAAATACAAGAGAAACGAGCGACATTCTATTGCTTTCCATCTTTCTGCTATTGCTAATATTCTGCAGCTACTTTGAAAATCATATGGCTTAAATTTGTGTGGATTGATTAAACGAGTGTAAGTTGTATGATTAATATTATTGTTCATACCATCTTGCCCAGTATAAGGCATGTACCACAACCCTAGTAATTTACGAACAACCCCAAGCGATACGAAGTTCGTTGGATCTGGTAGAAATATCTCAATCATATCAATGCTCAACTGCTATGATGACAACTTCTATTAATGGTGACCCGGTTGTATTCGATGTCTGAAGCTGTCGTTTGTTCGCAGATGACCGCAGATTCTGATCAGAACCATGCAGTTCAGTTTCCGTTTGTATATAACCTCACAATTGTCACAATTTTGTTCCAAGTTGTGTTTTGGTATCTATTTAGCGCATGACATGTCAGCGTTTTATACCTGATAACCTTTAATACTGGGGACACTGCATCATTAATCGGGATACCGGATCGTTGGATTGTCTTAAGTTCAACAGTAATATCTCTGGAAGCTGATTTAGGCAAACTATATTATACATCAACCAGAAAGACTTCACTAATCTCGAGTTATCAGCCTACCGATAATAAGCCGCGCTCACAAGTTTGAATTCATAAAACGTTAGACTCCATCAACATTCAACTGCAAAAGAAGTGTCCGTTTCAAAGATGTTTCTTCGTCATTCCTCAAACGGGATTGAAGCAAGTATTAAAGGTTAACATGGACATAAGTGACCAGCCTCATGGACTTGTTTGTGAGTCCTCAAAAATGTTCTTGGGTCTATAGAAAGTTCGCAGTAAAATGGTCGCAATTGTTCTACAAGGATGCCTCCAACCACTGTGGTCACTAGACAATGTTCTCACCCGCATTCAGAATTGAATGTTTCTTTCCGCCAAATAAATCATCATGGAAGCCTTGGGTTGGTAGTTTATTCGTCTGTACATCATCTTATAGGTTGCACTACAGGCAGCCTGCGGTATATGAGTTGCAAGTCGATGAAGTGGCTTGAAGACCTAACATACTGAAGTTAATAATACGTATGTACTTACTCTGAGTCTCAAAATAGGCAACAGATAGACACGGGGGAGGGGGTTGGGGTTTGTTCCTGATTACAATACTGCCGTTGAGTTAACTGTCAAAACTTTCGGGAATTCATAATTAGTTTGATCATTTATATCTAATGACAGGAATTTAGAGCTTACTTTTGTTTGTCTTTATTTCTGTATAAAGTTCCACTTTTAGTTTACGTCGACATATTGATTTACATGTTTGTTAGGCCATGTCAATATGGACCAGGCGTTTGGGTTTGGTCTTGGAATGGACGTGTCACGGGATTCCATGGATAACGTGCGTTTTACTCTGGCTTGTATTGTTGTTATGCAGTAATATGCACGAAGCCAATGTACAGTCATTATACGATGTAGTATGGAATTGGAAGGACCGTCTTTCTTACCGATCTGGTTTCGAAGTTAATTCAAATATTTCAAAACTACTTTCTTTACTTATTGCCTTATTACTCGATGTAGTTCTAGTAGGCCTAATCAAGTTCATATTTCGACGTCAGAGACCTAAAGAAGATAATCATTCAGATATGCGATTAACTGTGGGAGTTGATGCATGGTCTTTCCCTTCAGGTTTGTCTTAAATGATATTAAATCAATTTCATATTTTGAATAGTCTTATTCTTCGGTTGAAAGTTATTGTGAAATTGACTGGACCATAGTATTAGTGTGTAATTTATCAAGAAAAGATCTTTGATTGGTGATGCATAGCAAGGGAATTTAGGACGCAGGTTTCTTCCTGTGTGATACTAATCAACTGGATGCCGTGGCCTCCAAGTATTCTCGCTGAATGTCGAGCCGAATTGTTATCCCTGTAACTACTGACTCAAGAAAGCTGCCCCGTGTAATAAGTTACACCTTTTGTTGCCTCATCCCTGTAATTTCCAGTCGTTTATTTTGCTGACTGATTTTCTGGCACACGGGCTCCCTGGGTTCGAGTCTCGCTGGAAGACGAATACGTCCAGCTGACATGTTTTGAATCATCTAGTTACCACTAACCAAAAGCATCAAAATAAAATTAAAGGCAGGGTTGAGTTTCAAAGAGCCCATGTAGGAACAGAGACCAATCAGTTTAGTCCAGGAGAACAAATCTCCCCAAAATATTTTTATGAATAACCAGTCATTCTTTCGTGTAGTTTCTCTACTTTATCACTCACTCAAAAATATGTGATTTTCTGTTAGCAAAAGTGTGTTCTCACTAACAGAATTTTGTTTTACAGGTGATCTTGCAATCTAAACTCTCCACTTTTAACTACTGGATAGTGGCTATGAATCGTTTTGCACTATTTTTCCGCACATAATGTGTTCAACTCATAGACTAGTACAATGGTCTGTCTACGCTTCATTCAATCTCTACACATGTAGTACATAATGGAAACGCGGTAGTTCTTTTTATCAACATATAAATGACCCGTTTATTTCCAGATACTCTATATTTTATTGTGACGATATTCAGCGGTTATTATCAAGAGGTTCACATAGTTTTGTACCAGTACACGTAAATAGAGGAGTGGCCTACTGATTCAAGCAGTCATTTCCTAGATTTAATTTTAAGTTATCTTCCAAACAATGTCGTTAACCTTTGGAAATACCTGGGGTTACTGGATTGGTGCACCATTTAAAATGCAAAACAAATGAAAAAGCAGTCAACCAAAACTAGTTGTAAGGGACTTTACCTCATCACACTTGAGTCATTCTTAGATATCAGAGATGAATACTTTTGAATATTCATCCATTAGGTTGATATAGAAGTAATCGCTCTCAAAACAGTTTTCATCAACCGAATAAACATTGAAAACCAGGGGTCACTATAATGGCAGTTTTGACCCAGTTCAAGGCTGCCCAACAGTGTACACTCACACTCATGTTAGCTGAAGTTGTGACACGGCAAGCACGCTACTGTCTACATTTCTCGGCTTTTGTTAATTCGTAGTGTAACACAACTATCATTTAATTTCGCCGACAAGCATAATTGGCTTGTTTCAAGACAGATTTTCTTGAGTTCTTGATGAGAAGACCTGATTTGTGAACTCAACCAGTTCAGATTAGAGTATAGATACTCACCAGTGACTATAATACCAGCCGACAGAAGTTGGAAAAGACGAGCCATTGGTTTCCCATGCAGTGGATGAATGGTAATATAGTTGCAGTGATCATTTAATGTTTCTAGGTTTGACTCTGCGTGGAATGGTTGATGCGTACTGTTGAAGGGTCATCAACTAGGAAGAAGCAGTTATCGTGTGCTCATCGGTGTTCAGTGGTTTTCTGACCGATGTCCATCCGTGATGAATATTTTGAATAATTATTAATTATACAACTTGTTTGAACATTTTATCAAACTTGTTTTTTGAATCAGAAATTGATTAGTACATGCTAGTCGGATGACAGCATTGTAATATAACATCCGGCTTAAAAAGTACGGTGTTTGATAGTCTAATAGTGTACTATAATGTTATTCATTACTGATTGTGAAAATTCTTATTAAAACGTATCATAGTTCCTATTATCCTGATTTCTCTTTACATATACCATTCAGGCCATGCTAGCCGTTCAACAATGTTATTCTTTTTAATCTCATACCTATGGCTTTCTTCATCAAACATACGGATAATGTGCCTATTTTTATTGTGGAATATTATTGTATGCTACTCACGTTATGCAATGCGTCGACATCATTTAACAGATATACTAGCTGGTTGTGTATTAGGCTGTGCGGAGTATTATCTAATAACACTAATTAATTGGTAATCATCATCTGTCTACATATCGTTTTTACTGTTTTGGTAGAGAAATAAACTGAAAGAAAAGATAAGACAAGTGATATATTTTTGTAGTGGGGATAAAAAAGCCGAGATGTATTTTTTTAAACCATCTTATTTTAATTTAACTTTTGATTTGGTTGCAATCTTATTTTGTGCAATCGTCTGCCAAAGAAGGATAAGAGACTTGCTGTTGGAAAATTATCCAGTTAGATCCTAGTTTCTTTTGGATAGATTTTTGGCAGTTTTATCGTTAGCAATCCTTTTTCAAAACAAAATACGCAATTTCTGTAAACTTTTTATAATTCACAACCCGTTTTCCTTGATTGTGCAATAGTTTCTTGACTTCTTGATCAATTTATTCAAGATATTGCTTTATTGAAACATTGGACACTCAAATTTCCTTTCGCTTGCACACGTTACTTTTTAGTTTCAACTATTTTAGGGTATGCTTTTTATATGTTGTAATAGAGAACATTTTTTAAAGAGTACTACTTCGTTTTCTATTTTCATGAAAGAAGTTTATAAGCAAAACTTGGGCCCTATGGTTGAGTGTAATTCTATATTTGTGGTTAACCTGGTTTTGCAAACAGCGACACAATATTATTCACTGGGTGACGTTTGTGACCATTTTATTTCTCTGAATCATGTTATAGCCATAAATTTCAGCTTCATACGTAATCCAGTAAATAATGCTGTATCACTAAGTGCTATACCATGTAAACTAACCTAATATTGAACGTGGAATAAATACATAACATACGCGGTGTGAAGAGATACGTATTACATGAAATGGTTCGATAATATTTTAAAGGGTAAGACTGGAAAGAAAGTAACACGTAAAATCATATTCAAAGAATTCTACGTTATTTTTTCGTCGTGATTTATATTACTGTTTGTTAGGAAAAAAGAAGAGAACTGGGAAATAGTCAATGCAGACTTTGACTTTGAGGTATATCTAAAAGCCTCTAAAGTCACTAATTTGTATAGTCTGTAGCTACGGGAGTGACGATGCAGTAAGTTTATATATCTGTGCTTCATTCGATTTCACTATGCCCCACGGGTTGGATCTTTGTATTTTGAACATTGTTTGAGGGTTTGATAAATCAAGGTTCAATCCTCAAGGTACTTAAATACCCCGTGCAAAGGTTTTAGACAATTATAATTTGCCTTGCGCGATCCATTCAATTATTGATATTTGGAATTCCACTTAAAATTCAACATGAAATTACCGCAAACTAAATCATAATAAACTTCAATTTTGAGCAACAAATATCTCAAGAAAGTCTAGTCTTGGTTGAATAAACTTGTATTCGTATTGATCCTGTGAAAACTGTATCGTTCAGATGAAGGCCTATGGGGATTTATTGCTTTCAAGAAAGTTTTCGCGACAGATTGACATTAGGTGAAGAACGATTGAGAACCTGTGTTCTTTGTTTCGTCGTAGCTTGGGATACCTCAACAGACTGACACCGACTGACAAAATCAACGTAGAACTTCGCACACAAGTGTATTGGCTCAGGTCACCACACTTCACTGTGGTACACAAGAAACAAGTGGGTAGAATAATATTGATAGAGTATAAAAAGTGGTATGAGAACAAACACTTTGAAGATAAAGTTTAGTGTAGATACTTAAGCTTGAGAAAATGTCAAAGAGTAAATACATCGCCATGGTGTCCGATTCTCAGCCAATGTAACCAAGACTCCTCAACCACTGGTTCCTTTTGTCTTTGGTATCCCAACTAGACTTTCTACATCTCCCCACACAGCTAAGAGCAATATTAACAGACTTCATCGACCGGTGCCACGTCTTGGTTGGGCCACTCTGAACCCTCTTCACACCCAGTTCTGTTTCGCGTAGCGTTGCAAATCGAGCTAGGTGGTGGCTCGGCATGCACACTGCATGTCCTGTGATCAAAACCCTGTAATAGGTTAGTGTCTTCCACTTTTAACAGCCATGTCTCATAGACGTTCAACAGAACAGACTAGAGTACGGTATGCTTATCCTTTAATATGTAATTGCATTTCTCCCCGGCCCCAGTTGCAAACTAAGAAACAGACCTTCAATATCCCAGATGAGATTTCCTCACCAAAAAGCTTGTTTGAGTTAATGAAAATCCCCAACTAAGTGAAACAGTCGACACATTCCACTAATTCACTCCCAATCATTAAACCAGCAGTGGTTGCAGACCCGTCCTGGAGCGTCATCTTACGTTTAACAGGTGCCAGTATAACGCATGCCAAACATACTCAGATTTATCCTCAATGCGATCAGAAAACCCTCCAGGAAAATATCATCTCTATACTCCAAGTCAACCGGATGACCTCCAGGCAGTAGGTCGACAGCTGTATAACAGAAAGTAAATCAAGTTATGTCTATCAGTACGTCGATGACGAAGTTAAATGGGAAGGGTGACAGTGGACATCCTTGCCGGACACCACTAGTTGTCGTCAATTCACATGACAACTCTTCATAAGCCCTGACACAGCTACATGAGTTCGATTAAGGACCTTTCATTAACGTTGTATACTTTCTCGGGACTCTCTGCACAGTCAAACAATGCCACTAACCCTTCTCTGTCGACAAGGTCAAATGCTGCTTTCAGGTCAAGAAATATGGTAAGTGTCGGTTGCCGGTAAGTACACCTGAGTTTCAGAACATGTCAAAGGGTGAAAACGTGGTCAATAAACCCTCATCCAGGTTTCAAACCTGGTTGGTTTTCTGGTGTGTTTTGTTATCGAGCTCCAGTTAAGCCTTGCAAAACTATGGACATACAGATCTCGGACACGATGCTGTCACTAGAGTTCTTATCTCCCTTCCTATAGACTGGAATGATCAGTGAAGTAGATTAATCTGAAGTGACTACCTCTGATCCCCATGCACTACCTAGTATCTCCGTTACCATAACTAGTGATTTCCTACCTCCATCCATAAAATTATCATGCGGCAAACTATCAGGTTCTGCTGCCTTGCATTGTTTCAGGTCCGAAACAGCCTTTTCAACTTTGAGGAGAGTCGGAAGACAGACATCTACTTCTCATTGACATTCAGGCCGGATACCAGACAACTTAGGCGTTGCTCTGAGCCAGTTGAACTGTGCTTCATCCAACATTCTAACTGCCTATTCTGAGAGGTCATCAGCGTGCCATCCTTTCAGTGATTCCTTCACTAACTGGTGTCTTCTTCCTACAAGTATCTTCAATAATCCTAGACAGTTGCCAGGTATTGCCCAACCATGATACCTTCTCCATCTCTCTCACTTTCATCCCCCACCACTCCTAGCGACCATTGCGAAGATCCCTGGCCAATTTACGTTTAAGTTGCTTCCACTCTTCATTGAGGTCAGAGCCTGCTGGAATGAGTCTTCACGCATTAGTCAGGTCGGATGATGTTGAAATCCATCGGACTTTGCTGACCTTTGGATGAAGGTTACCAACTGTCTTTACCAATGTCTCTACAGCAGACTTAATATCACATCAGACTTTCTCAGACAAATGTCCAGGTAATTCCTCCCTAAATTCGTACCTGATGTTCTCATCTTCCAAGCAAGCACTTAAAGGCTTAACTGTCACCTGCCTTCTGCGACCAGTAGGACGCAGACATACACGTGCCCGTATTAACGCATGATCACAATTCAAACAGGCACTCCAGAAAGACCGATGGTCCCCCAGCGATCCTCTCCAACCACAGCCTATTGCAGTGTGGTCTATTTGTGCCTATCATCAGTTTGATGTTAGCGGAAGTTTGTACTGACCGATAAAAAGTGATTGTCAGAAAGAGATTGTAACAATCAACCACTGTTGTCGGTTCGTTGAAACAGGATACCATAGATACCTCTCAGAAGCCTTTCCGATTGGCTCAGGTGTTCTACTTGAACGTTGAAGTCACCTACTTTGTCTGAACGTTCTTCTTTCTGTAGCAAAATCGACAACTTTTCATAGAATTCATCCTTTTTCTCATTTGAACTGCAGTCAATGGGCGCGAAGATGGGGATTATGAATAGGTATCGGTTGGCCTCCCGATCATTCCTAGTTCTTACAGATCCATTCAGCTGGATAGTATACACATAGCTGTTGACTGGTACTCAGTCGAAGAGTGCGCTTTCTGCTGTTATGCCTACAAAGGCGAGTTCACGAGAATTAGCCATTAAGTCTCCCTCTCCCCACAATAGCCAGGTGAATAACCACACACATGTCTCATATACGTGTCTCACAAGCACAGCATACTTCTATGTCTCGTGATTCCAGAATTCTGACGAGTGGTGCTTACTACTCGACTTGGCATAGGGTTCGGATGTTGAAAGCTCTTAAGTTAAATCGACAGTGGGGCTTTAGGAGACTAGGAGTGAGGTTTCAGTAGCTCTGATCGTTGGCAATCGTCGCAGAGTGTGAGGTTTGATTAACAGTTGAGTGGCAAAATTCAGTTGGTGAAGTACAGAGATGGTAGCCGTCCACTGGGGGTCAGAATTTCATACAACTTAGGTTTTTACTCATTGAATTCTTCACTGGCAGTTTGCTAATATTTACGATACGCTTCTCGTCATCAAAATACAAATTGTTGCTCTCTGGTGCCTTGTTTAACTATAGGGAGTGAAATGGTTGATCACATTGACCATTTTACCTACCTGGAAAGTCGGATCAACCCTGGTGGGTTAGCGATAAATGAAATTTGTGTACGGATAAAAACGACTAGACTGGCTTATGCCGTCTTTGTTTCAGCAGTAATATGTGAGGGTCGAGTGCAATGCGCTTCAGTTCACTCTGTTCTACTATGTAGTCGTAAAACATGGAGATTAAGGGTAGAGGACATGAGAAGGCTTCAGATGTTTGGTCGCCGTTGCTTCCCGAACATTGGCCGTGTGCTGTGGTGCCACTACGCGAATAGCATACAAGTTAGGCGCAGCATTTTAAGGAGAAGAAAGTCAATTGATGAGGTGGCCAACCTTTATTGACCCAGGCAGTTTGGAAGTGTGTTATATGTAGCTACTCACCGTCTACCTCGCCACACAATCTGCTGAAGTAGGTTCAGGCAGGAGAAAGGTTAGAGGTGGTCCGAGCATTGCATCACTGGATGAAGTCTATTACTGTTGGTCTCAGCCGTATAGAGAGATGTAGACTTCCAGGTCGGAGTCTACGTGACAACGGAAACCAGTGAGTGATGATTGTAGGTGATATGATTCAGAATCGATCTCAATATATCGATACATTATATTCATCCCAATCATCAATCTGGTTATCAGTAGTCTCCTACTCTTTATTTTCCTCTTTTAGTGACTTTCTACCACTTTTGACTTATGTTCTGATCTTTCATCTTTGTGCATTCTTCCTTGATTTGCTGGTACGAGGTGCGGTAACTTGGACCATTATGAAATAAAGTCAGGTCCTATGTTGATTTTATCTGTCTGTCCAACTCCGCTGCTTGGATCAGTTTGGATGCCGAATTTTCGGCATTTAGATTGTCTGTGTCTTTCCTTGCATAAGGTTTTTTCACCCTAACAGCAAGATTTGGTCAATTAGTAGAAGTGGACTTGGCGGTCATGTGCACTTTTTCGCGGTAGGCAATGAACCACACCAATGATTTGCAGGCTTGTGATACTACGTGGCTAACCAGATCTCTTTAGGCGAACTGAGGTTTCAAGCCGTGACCAACTGGCTGAAAGTTCAGCGTAGAGAATAGTGAACCATAGCTCTATACACTAGCCAAGGCTACCACAGATACTGTAAATACAAAATGTTTGTTATTTACAAAAAATGACTTTTAAGATGTGTAGCGATTGGATTACACATTGAGAGTATTTTAGGGTCAATATGACTCGAAAATGTGACTTAACCTTTTATAGACATATATTTCTCATCAAATAACTTCTGTAGTTCCTTAATAGGCTGTCTTGCGAATTCAGACATTGGTACCATATGGTAGTCGACTGGAGATTTCACTAATGCTATAAACATAGAGACAGAGAGGCATGATTAGCTTAAGGTTTGGAGTAATTACATTTTAGTTTAATTTGTAACACTTCCGATAGACATATCAGGAAAGAACCTGACAAGAAGAAAGAACAAGTAGTGAAGACGATTATAGCAGCCATCGAAAAAAAATCGACACAACGAAGACAAAGATATACAGTAACAAGACTTTTAAGGTGAAGAAAGTACGTGGGAGCGCCTAATCTAGAGTCAGGCAGAATAGTAGTTCGTAAACTGACAACAGAAGGTTGACCAATGTTTACCCTCCAATATAGAAAAAATTGACACATGAATGGCATTCTTAAAGTCCAAACAGGAAATGTTTCCATCAGCTGTATTGCATTAAATCAGTCACAGATTTTCCGGAAATAAAACTGGTGTATAGTGTGAATTAAAAAATATCAGCACTTGTATGCCCGAGAAAACTAACCAGGTTTGAAACCTGGATGAGGGTTTATTGACCACGTTTTCACCCTTTGACATGTTCTGAAACTCAGGTGTACTTACCGGCAACCGACACTTACCATATTTCTTGACCTGAAAGCAGCATTTGACCTTGTCGACAGAGAAGGGTTAGTGGCATTGTTTGACTGTGCAGAGAGTCCCGAGAAAGTATACAACGTTAATGAAAGGTCCTTAATCGAACTCATGTAGCTGTGTCAGGGCTTATGAAGAGTTGTCATGTGAATTGACGACAACTAGTGGTGTCCGGCAAGGATGTCCACTGTCACCCTTCCCATTTAACTTCGTCATCGACGTACTGATAGACATAACTTGATTTACTTTCTGTTATACAGCTAGGGGAAATGGACATTAAAATTACGTATGAAAAGATTACGGGTTTTGATCACAGGTGTCTTGGTAGCGTTGCCCACTTATGGTGGAGTCACTGTGTGAGGGGTTTTGAGGTCAGGCAAACAGTACTAGCCAAGCTACTCGAAGAGTTCATGAACCTTCACCCCTGATATGGGTTGGACATGTTTTGCACGTTCCAAGCTACTGCCTTCCTTGTTGTGCAGTTTTAGCCTAGATGGGATTGGATTGAAAGCAGGTTCAGGGTAGCCATAACAAGGCTTGGGACCAGTTCATGAAGTTTGTAACTGGTCTTGGGTGTGTAGAGAGGGTTAGACTTCCTGGCTGGGATTTTCGATGGTTGGAGAGGCTTGGTGATATGGCTGAGAATCGGTCACCATGGCGCATATGTATTTACTCTTCAATGTCTCGTAAAGCTTGAAAGTTTTGATTAACCTTGGTCTTCTAATTGCCCCTCTCTCCGTACTGTTTCGTCAACTTTGAAGTCTGCCTTTTTATATCCACTTGTTCTTTTTGTGGTGCAGGTCTCAAGCAAGTTTCTCATGGGCTCTACGGTTACACAATTCTTTTTCTTTATAAGGTACTCTGCAGAAACAACTTCCGCTGTATGAGGAGCTGGAAAATGTCGACTACCTGGCCGCTTTCAACAATATCCAAGGTCCAATCAAATACAATCTTATCCTCCTTATCTCTGCCTCCTCATTCGCTTCCACCTCTCAATACCACTGTTAAGCCTCTTAAAACTTCCTAAACCTCACACTCTGCGACGATTGCCAACGATCAGAGCTACTGAAACCTCACTCCTAGTCTCCTAAAGCCCCACTGTCGATTTAACTTAAGAGCTTTCAACATCCGAACCCTATGCCAAGTCGAGTAGTAAGCACCACTCGTCAGAATTCTGGAATCACGAGACATAGAAGTATGCTGTGCTTGTGAGACACGTATATGAGACATGTGTGTGGTTATTCACCTGGCTATTGTGGGGAGAGGGAGACTTAATGGCTAATTCTCGTGAACTCGCCTTTGTAGGCATAACAGCAGAAAGCGCACTCTTCGACTGAGTACCAGTCAACAGCTATGTGTATACTATCCAGCTGAATGGATCTGTAAGAACTAGGAATGATCGGGAGGCCAACCGATACCTATTCATAATCCCCATCTTCGCGCCCATTGACTGCAGTTCAAATGAGAAAAAGGATGAATTCTATGAAAAGTTGTCGATTTTGCTACAGAAAGAAGAACGTTCAGACAAAGTAGGTGACTTCAACGTTCAAGTAGAACACCTGAGCCAATCGGAAAGGCTTCTGAGAGGTATCTATGGTATCCTGTTTCAACGAACCGACAACAGTGGTTGATTGTTACAATCTCTTTCTGACAATCACTTTTTATCGGTCAGTACAAACTTCCGCTAACATCAAACTGATGATAGGCACAAATAGACCACACTGCAATAGGCTGTGGTTGGAGAGGATCGCTGGAGGACCATCAGTCTTTCTGGAGTGCCTGTTTGAATTGTGATCATGCGTTAATACGGGCACGTGTATGTCTGCGTCCTACTGGTCGCAGAAGGCAGGTGACAGTTAAGCCTTTAAGTGCTTGCTTGGAAGATGAGAACATCAGGTACGAATTTAGGGAGGAATTACCTGGACATTTGTCTGAGAAAGTCTGATGTGATATTAAGTCTGCTGTAGAGACATTGGTAAAGACAGTTGGTAACCTTCATCCAAAGGTCAGCAAAGTCCGATGGATTTCAACATCATCCGACCTGACTAATGCGTGAAGACTCATTCCAGCAGGCTCTGACCTCAATGAAGAGTGGAAGCAACTTAAACGTAAATTGGCCAGGGATCTTCGCAATGGTCGCTAGGAGTGGTGGGGGATGAAAGTGAGAGAGATGGAGAAGGTATCATGGTTGGGCAATACCTGGCAACTGTCTAGGATTATTGAAGATACTTGTAGGAAGAAGACACCAGTTAGTGAAGGAATCACTGAAAGGATGGCACGCTGATGACCTCTCAGAATAGGCAGTTAGAATGTTGGGTGAAGCACAGTTCAACTGGCTCAGAGCAACGCCTAAGTTGTCTGGTATCCGGCCTGAATGTCAATGAGAAGTAGATGTCTGTCTTCCGACTCTCCTCAAAGTTGAAAAGGCTGTTTCGGACCTGAAACAATGCAAGGCAGCAGAACCTGATAGTTTGCCGCATGATAATTTTATGGATGGAGGTAGGAAATCACTAGTTATGGTAACGGAGATACTAGGTAGTGCATGGGGATCAGAGGTAGTCACTTCAGATTAATCTACTTCACTGATCATTCCAGTCTATAGGAAGGGAGATAAGAACTCTAGTGACAGTTATCGGGGAACCATTTTGATTGGCATCGTGTCCAAGATGTGTATGTGCATTGTTATGCGGCACAGAGGTGTTGTGTCAGTGAGTGAATGTCTAGCCAGCTTCGAGGAAGTCGATAACGCTTATTGTAGCTCTCTACTGAACCTGATACAGCAGTTGGAATGCTTATTGTGATTTTGATCTGAAATGATGTCATCTGGTGATGTCAACTGGGGATGCTCGCTGTCACTGTTCCTATATAGAGATGTATTCGTAGACATAGCCGTTAGCTGCTCCGACTGTAGACAGATCGATTGTTTCCTTCATTTAATCTATCTTTATGTACCCCCTTATCTTTTCGAGAGGTAATTGAATGTTACTTTTATGTTATCACCTCATAGCGTAACCACAGAATTTTATCATACGTTTTTGAGACGTATTTATTTCTTGAAAAATGTATTTATTCGTATAAAGAAGCCATCTCCTTTGCCATTTCCTTAGTTGTTAGGACGATCTTACAGTCACATAATTTATATGCAGTTAATTAAGCATTTTGACTGTCGATAATCCTATGACAAAATAAAGCCATATTTTGAGTTAATGCATTAACCGTATGACACTAGCCATGTTTATTTGCCTGACCGATAGCTGTTACCTTGAGGTAGTGGTCTGGCTTCCACATCACAGTGTCTATATAAGCTTTGCTGTCGGCAAATCTTGTTTATTCCCTTGAGTTGCTTTCGTATTGGCTAGACGAAAAGCAGTTACCGCATTGTGTATGTTACCATGCTGTAATGGAGGTTCTAGGGCAAAGTCACGTTTCTCGTTAGGCAGCTTTATGACATAAATCATGTTTTTCTCCTGGATGAACAACAGAACTATGTTGATGTCATCTTTCCTACGGGAAGAGAAGCGTTAGTAAAGGTCGATCCCCCCCCCCCTATCCTGCAGTATTCTGGTTGTGGCAGTATGGGTTTTCTAGTCTGATTCAAATCCATTAAAGCTAGGCCTCTAACCTCCTAAGCAGTCTTGTGTTACTTGCTTTCAGCAGACGTCCTGCAGTCACACAACACTATTGCTATCCATATCATAGTGACGAACGACACTGTATCAAACAATCTAGACAGTTCTCTGCATTTAGTCTTGCCGCTATTCCTAGAAATAGCCCTTCATAAGTTATCTTGAAGATTTGGATTTCGCCGATGATTTATGTCTAATGTCACACAAACCCGAAGATCTGCTGGTGAAAACCGACAAGTTGACAGAAGAGACAGGGCAGCGAAGACAGGACTTCCTTCAGGTGAACCTAGAGAAGACAGAGGTAATGAAGCTACCCAACCAACAACAGCAACAACAATAAAAGCACCAATCACCATCAACGGGAAAAACCTAAAGGAGGTTGTCTGTTTCATCTACCTAGGCAGCATCGTCTCAAATACAGGTGGCACAGATGAGGATGTCAAAGCCAGGATCGAGAAAGCAATACAGGTCTTCAATAACCTGAAACCAGTGTGGAGATCTACTGCACTCCACTCCACTCAGCATAAAGAACAAAATCCGGATTTTCAACACTAATCCAATCAAGTCTGTGCTTCTGTATGTTTCAGAAGTAAGTTGTGATATGGGTGAACCTGAAGGTGATCTCTATTATTTAACTTAAGACCGACTAGTCCCCAACAGCCACCTCAACAACCTTCCTGTTAGCCTAGATGCCCATTCCATGTATTCAGTTCACCAGCTGGCACTACGATATCTACATTTATTGACTACTGGTAACTAACCAAGATATCTATCTAGTGCACCAAATGACTAGTGGAGCTTCGGCTCTACCACTTAGTGCGGTAGCAACACCAGGAAGATCAGCTGCTGGTGTCACATGGTCTCCAGATAAGCTCACTTTTTAAGCTGGCATATGAAGTTGTTGTAGACATTGATGAGATCTCTTATGCTAGTTTATGAGTTACTGCATGCATCCATAACGAGGCTGTCCAAAGTTCTAGCCAAACCTCTTTTTTTCGATTTGTATCAAGGTTTGAACACTGTACGCAGTCAGCTTAAACAATTCGTGCACTTTGAGAATATTTGCATCAGATATCACATTGAAGATAGGTTTAAGGAACAGCTGTTTAAAGATTCAAAACAGTGCAGATATATCAGAATTTTAGTCAGTATATGAGTACCCGGGTCCAATAGTGACATTTTAAAGAATGATAAATATGAAGCAATACAGTTCGTACTTAAAAGTAACGAGAGTATTGAATGATTGTATATAAGGTTTGTTTTGTCATGATTTCGGTTACCCGCAAGAAGAAGTGATGAAAAGTTTGAAGTCTTCCTCGGGCGTTGATGTCATTCAAACTCCTAAACTGAAGTAGGGTGCTACTTCTAAGCGTTTGACTTGTAGTCCAATCTATAAGACACTAAAGGAGAGTCAATATGATGCATGCCCATTGTTCTCCGTTATCAAGGAAGGTTCGTAAACCACTTCTTGTCTAGGATTCTAGTAGTTGTGAGTACCCCTGTCCTAGGTAACCCTCCATATCAACCGGTACTATGTTTATCACTGGAAATTCGACTTCACTATTTAACCTTTTGTGAAACAGCTATGTCACCGGAGGTCAATGAATGACGAGAGAGAGAGAGAGAGAGAGTAGACTCTGCTTATCATCAACCGTACCAGGGCATTTGAAAGTCACCAGAAGATTGCTTATATAGCTTTAATTTTAAAATTCGTTACTGTAAGTACTAAAAAGAGACACATAAGCGGGACGTTTTGTTTTTAGTCATATCTTCAGGCCTAAATTGCCAGCTGCATACCGATAAATAGAACATCAAATTGTCCATAATGGTTCGTCATTGATGATAAGGATGTCAATTACAAATCAATACACAACTTAGTTTCATGCACCCGAAGTTAAGGTTTCCTTACAGTTTCATTGCATTAATTATATGGACCTAAAGTATGAGACAATGAACATTTGTAAACATAGCACAATTTATGATACTCTGACTCACTGTGATTGTGCCTTTCTAAAATGTATGTCAAAAACTGATTGGAGCTTTAAGAGGAACTTTCAATGGGTTCGTTTTGTCTTTAACATTTGTAGATCGAATAATTGTCCGTGTTTAAATTAAATACGGGTTATTTCCACTTACCCCTTCCATATGTGACGATCAAGAGAGATAAGTGAATCAGCCGTGTAATTGGGTGATTCAACTAACATGTTCTTGAATATCTACCTTCGTAGACATGTAGGAGGTTGGTGAAAACTTTTGATCTTCAGTCTTGTCATACCTGACTGACAGCAGTATGCATAAGACAATATTCAAGCTAGGGCTATGAAACATTAGATCAGATAACCATATTTCCTTTTATTGAAAATATGTTGATACAATGTTCATTCATTCAGTGGTTACGAAGAGAGTGTTGACCAGCTCTACTGTCATCAGTTATCAAACCTCTTTTATGTATCACCATCCCATTTTACACTAATTTGTACATATTCGGACCTTACTGTTCCACTTCTTTCTTTGTTTAGTGTTATCTATTTTTATTTTGCTTTTAGGTCTTGACTACTTCAAATAATATATTCACGATAACCTTGTCATGAGGACAGATATTCTTTGATTTATATACAGAGTCCTAAATTGAAATGAAACAATCATTTGTTTTCCATTGTTTATAATGATGCTATCTTGATATAATATGGTTGTGACCAGCTCCAATAGAAAGAATACTTCTAACGTTTACCGACCAACAAAGCAATGAGATGTTTGGAACTGATTAAAAAGGTTACATTCTATAACATACTTGAAAATTAACATTAGAACTTTAGATTATTGCTCTTGAAAATGGTCTTCCTAGAAAGATGAAAACTTTGAGGAACAATGCAAAATATTTGTTGTTTTCGTAATTTTTTTTAATTCACTACATCAGGATTACACAGGTCAAATGTGCCTAGTAAAAGAATCAATACTGTTCTCTTTCTTAAAATTTTTCTAAGATAGCTATTTAGAAAGTTAATCAGAATAGTGACTTGTGGTGTAAATGAATTTTTGCAGATAACTGATCAGACCACATAGATTTTGTTTTGCCGAATACCTTGTTCAAGGTCACATTTTCGCATATCAAACAACATGCATTCATGTGAAACTTTAAAAAAATTCATGAATTTTTTCAAGACTGTATCACACTGTGAATTGTTCTATTTCATCCTCATAGGTAACGGCTAATAAAACGTTCCAGGTAGTTGAGTTGGCCAATAAGCTCAGTAACTTAAATACTTGTTGTTAAACGGGACACCAATGTAAACCAATACTGGTACAATAAATTGCATTCGAGCAGTGAGAAATGCATCTCAAGCATTCTCAAACTGCCTCTGAAGTTATTCAGAAGGCTACACAACTTTCCAGCCTCTTCGCCTAACACAACTATTGGACCCGCATATTTTAGATTGAATAAGTAGTCCCTTGTGACAACTTCAGTCTCCATAAAATTAAATGAAGAGAGAGGAACCTCTTCAGATAGGTCTATGGTCTAGCTGAGAGAAAATGGAGAGAGCGGATATGCTTGACTGACATCACTCAATTTACACAGGTCGTCTCATGGTTTGCTACAATCTCCAACCCGACCATGGATGGTTAAGTTCGAAGCCTTCAGTAGCGTGGCTGAGTTACCTGCTTACGTTAGAGACACTGTCATACTATTTCTTAATCAATGGATTCAAATGCCCCGTTTATTTCAAGAATACCTGGTTTCTGCGACTGTTAATCGTTTGATCGGATGTAGAACGCTTCAGTGTGGTCGACTCTGTCTCACGTTGATGAAATATTTCCCCTCTAGCTGAGAGTATCTAGTGCTTACTGTTATCGCAGCACGATTGTTCACAACAGGTAGCAAAACCGCTTAGTAACCTATGAACCTTGTTATTTGTGTTGGATGGAGATCGTTATTCAATGAGTGAAATTAAATTAGAACACCGACTTCGCTTGCTTCGGCACATTGTATGGATTCCATTTTGACAGACAATATGTCATTCCCTGTGTTATGGCTCTGTGACTGGTTATGAATAAAGAGAGGTGGTTAATATCTGACATGGTAACATAGATATTGGAAATCAGTGTGTTGGATTAGTAGTTATTGGTGCATCACAACCTCTTGGTTGGTGTTCGAAAGGTCGAAGGAGTCAGTGATTCAATACATTATTAGACGGGACCCAGAATATAAACCAATGACTATCATAATGTGAATTCTTTATAAATTCAGTTTTTAATTTTGGCAATTCAAAAATGAGAAAGTTTTTAAATTCGTGTTACTGCTTCACCTTTGTTGATCGCTCTGTTATGTGTACCTTCTTCTTCCTACTTGTTCTGCTGTATAGTTTTGTGTGGGACATTTTCTGGTAATCTTGTGGACTTGAGTTTATGTCAAATAAATAAGACCTTGACTCGACCATGGCACTTGTTCATCCTAAACTGGGAGGTGACTCCTTTAATTCATCCCGTGTGTGCTTGGGTTATAAAAACAATATTGCTGCAACTCGTTGGTATAGGCTTTTGACAAACAGTCACTGGGTCACAGGTTCAAAATTGTTCAGCTTACCTAACTTTGGGTAAGTAAGTAGGAAAATCATCTACCATACTGAGTTTGGCCTGTTACCTAATTCACTAACTTATACCATTTTCGTCAATTGGAGTTATCATATTAGTCAAATAGTTAGTAATCAAATGAATTTACTAGACTAAAAACAAACACCATGAATGCTAACTGCGATTCTTTGGGAACACTCCTAGACTGATAGCTACTACTTTTATATGAACTTCAAGTATGCACACTGCGATAGTTAATTTAGCTTCTAATGGCTAGAGGTACTGATCTCTGAAACCTACAATATCGAATAGGAGTATCATTTGCATAATGATAAGACAGAAGCAGCTGTTAATATAATCCAAATACCTTGTACTGCAATAGGAGTCCGAGTTTGAAGTCTTACTACTTCTTGGAAAAGAATAAAAAAGCAGTCAACTTTTGCCTTATTATTTTTCCATTCGAAAGAGGGAACATTAGTAAATATCATCCTCCTGAATTCCGTGAGAGTTATTTTCTTTCTAATAGTCTTTGGTTTTCATTCACTGTGACAGAAATAACAGGCTAGTTAGCACGAGATTTTTATTGAAGTAAATTACTCAGTGGATTTGTTAACCAGCTACGTGAAATTGTTTAACTTATTTCTCATGCTATCTGTTGGTTGAAATTCAATTTGAATAATTACCCTTCTGAATTTCCTGTTTTTGTTTATTGTGAGATAATATTGTATTCACAATTGGCAAACTTACGAGTTTCTAGGTGACTTTTTCTCCGTCAAATGTTAACACAGATTCACATCATTTTCTTCGGAAAATATGAAAGCAGTTTTAAAACATTTTTCTATGAAATCCTCACAGTTGAATGTCAAAAAGTGGCGTCTTAACAAATCTAGAAAGCCTTCAAGTTATTTCAAAATTATCAACCGATTAGATAACATTACATCAATATCTCTTCCCTGTCAGTCAGTTTTCCCCTATCAATGAAACCGAAGAAAGCAATGTCCTTTTATCAAGAGAAATTGTTTTCGGTTGTAAGAAACTGATAAGATTGACATTACTCAGTGCCTAATATTTGCGATACTACTCGGTCAAATCTTGATCATAGTTCAAATAAATTACTTTGCAACTGATGAGACTTGCTAGAAAAAAAATATATTTTTCATTGATGGTTGTTCGTTCTTTGTTACAATTTGTAGACTGAACAGGTTTTAAAAAGTATTAGGCTCCTACGATTTGCCTGCCAGTTATGCGTACTGTGATATCGTGGATATATTTCGTACAAAAAAGATCGTGTTTGTATCAACTTAATCCGATAAAATGTTTAAAACTAACGTACATATTTCAGTGCACTTTGGTGCTAGAAGTTAAGAGTTAATAAACAGGTTACACTGAACGTAGGTTTCATAAATATTGAGACTCAAGGAAGAAATATTTATAATCTTAAAGTAACTGAAATTCCCTCGAAGACTGTAATACCCTTCAATCCATCTCAAATTCAGAGATTTCATCACTAGACTTTTCACTCCTCTACTGATACCTGAAGGACATTAAACCAATCTTGATGAATCAATTTTAATAGAATTGTGAAATATTTAATTAGTAATAGTCATAGCAATACTGACAGTAGTACTGATGGTGGTGACAGAGTTGAAAGCATCAGAATAATATGTGCTTCTTAACAGCAAGGATTAGTCAAGACCCAAGAATATAAAATTTGAGTAATCAGTAACGATACTGAATAAGAGAATATACATCAGCTGTGAACGAATAGGGCATATTCTCCATTGTACTTTATGCTTCATTCAGCTACAAAAATATCAGGAGAAAAATGCTGGTCCATGACTAAGAAAACAGTTTCTATCGTGCAAAATTGCATTATATATATGCTATTTCCATGTACAATTAGGTGCTCCGGAGTAAAGACCAAATGAATTATTCTGACTGTTCCACTTAAACACTAATCTGTTCAATAAAATCATCATGACCACATAAGAGGACAAATCACAAAATAGAACACAAATATATCTGTCTATCTTGATGAACCGTGACATAAAATGTTATTGACTGTATTTTTTACTGCCTATCAAAACTAGGGTAAAGAAAAAGGACTTTAAAAAAGTTTAGTAAGTTATTTTCAATATTTTATGAAATCATGATAGATACGAATGTTGTACAGACGTTATTTTTTAGTATGCCATAGGTAGGGTTATCTTATAGGATCCGTACATGCGTATGTGTAAATCGAAAGTTCAAGGTTCATTCAAAAGTCCATGCAGAGTCTGACGAGTAACTTCTCCTGTCAATTCCTGCTGAACAAATAAATAAGCTTTGTATACTTGTCCTTTACTTAACCAAGAAGATAGATCAACTACAAATAAATAAAGCATATTTATTCTGACAAGTTAACATAAAATATCTTACTATCAAGAGTAAAAACGAATTTGAGTGAACAGTTGTTTCCAAAAAAATTCTTCTTCAGGCTTTACAGTTATAAATCCATGAGAATAAGTGAAATACAACTGCCAAAATAAGGCATGATGTATAATTATTACTACCTTGTAGCTCAGTTGGTAAAGCATCAGGCTGAAAACCCGGTGGCCGCTGGTTCGAATCCGGCTGTGGTTCAGATTTTCATTTCACCTTCAATCACCACCCAGTATCAATATATTGAAACACTCAGTGTTATGGGTGAATGGAGATCAAATTGAATGGAATGGTGGAATAATTATCTGTCTAGCGTGTTAGTTGTGCAATAAAATTACCATCGGCAGGACAATTACGAAATTAGGAGACAAAATGATGATTCATTTATATACATTTATTGGCTCATGAATGTGTGTTTTTGTTTACTAAGGGTCAAATAATTATGTAGCGATAACTTATATTCAAGTGGGATGAAAATCATGCAAATACTATAACGAAATAGAGAATAACAAATGTGAAGTGTTTCCTCACGGTTGAAGATGACTACCTGTAGTGATATGAATAAAGAAAGGCATAAAACTAATAACATAAGAAAATGAATGTTTATCGATGTAATGACAACATGGTAAAAGGGGTGGGAGGTTAAAATGTTCAATTTATGGTATGAAAGTTCATAAAGAACGTGTCAACCTTATTGTGGCCAAGGTAAACAAAGTGGATGGCTTATCTTGTAGTGACCTTAAAGGTCACCGTAGCAACAAGTGAAATGACTAATCAGGCTTTATTATCCCTCCTGGCAAAGTACTTTTACATAAAATAAAGAAATGTAATTGGGTGTCTCATCAGTTGCTAGGGTGGCCTTTAAAGTCACGCTTCTTTCGGCTATTGCATTTCACTTATTCTCATATATTTATAACTGTAGAGCCTGAAGAGGTTGGTGAAAACAACTGTTCGTTCAAATCATTTTTGTTCTGAATAAAAATGAATTAGCATGTCCTCGCAATGGTAAAACGTTTTGTCCCCGTGGGGAATTTTCTAGAAGGTTGTCAATTTTGCTTTCCTAATTTAGTTACTAACACGTAGTCACTTCAACAAGTTGATCCTTTTACTGCTGGGATAATTATTTTATCGCAATTACGTAAATTATTTAGATTGTTGATATTGGTGTGATGAAAGCACCCGGTTTTGGTTCAAGCGAATACATAAGGTACTCATTTGCGCAGGGAAAAATTATAAACATTAAATTTTACATGACAAGCTGTAGGGGATACTTGACTTCAGTATGATATAGTAATGATGGATAGTGGCTAGCAAGCAACACAGGCAATATCGAGGCATCAGTCCAGTAGCCTATATACTAATAGAGACCGATCAATTCAGTCTAATCAACGACGGTATAATACAAACAACAACACATTCAGTATGATTTATTTATCAGTCATAATTTGTAGGCATAGTCATAGAAGAAAATATTTCTACTTCATGGTGGTAGCATCCTATTCACTACTGTTTCAGAAAATACAGTAGAGGATACTAATCGGGTTAGCATGAGTGGGGGACCAAGTGGAACTCTTACTGGTTCAGCACCTAGTTCATCATTCCCACTGTATTACATGAATTAACTCGGTTGTACCATGGAAGAGCTAAGTGTTGAACTGGCAGGGTAGGCTACTGTTGTCTAACCACCATGACCTGACTAACAGGTTTTGAAATACCTTGTGAGTGGTTTTTTAACCAACTGCAGTGTAAAGTAGTATATAGTGTGCAAATATTGTGCCTGTATGCTCATGGGTCGAGAAGCGCTAGGTGAAATGAACGAGAATGGAGAATTGTTTGCAGATTTCTGTGCATTCAATTGTCTAGTGATTGGAGGCAGTGTGTTCAAGCACAAGGATATCCACAAAGCGACATGGATTTCACCAGACACCGGGACACACTAAAAATCAGATCGAGTTTATCTCAATCTGAGGAGAGTGGAGAC
>OX104134.1:64736226-64778674 GCA_944470555.2 Heterobilharzia americana
TGAGCCATATACAACGGACAATACGATGAGAACAGTCAAGAAGAAATTAGTGTGCTAGTAAAGTCACATCTTCGCCTACTTTCCATTTTTTTGACACATGCACTTCTGCGAAAACTAATAGGTTAAGCAAAATAATCCATAGTTTGCAAACAAAAGCAGGACAAAAAGAAAAACCAAACAACACTACCTGTACATTAATGAAAATACACATGCCTACACAAACAACACGTGTGCTCTCTATTCCAGCGGGTTCGATTTTTTAAATTTACAACATAGAGCAAATAAAGAGGAACTGGTTTGGTCAACACGCCAGTTGAATAGCTGTGTGGATTGTGACCTAAGAGTATTCTTTTGTATGCTCACATCTAGTTTGACAGTAGCAGTAAAGTTCATCAAGGATATCGGTCACCTTACTTTTAACAGTGTTCGGATTTATCCGACAAGCTAACCATTGACCGTATTTATCGGTAAGTTTACTGTGCATTTAACTGATGCTATCAAGCGTAATAGCCAACCCAATTCTACTATATGGCTGTAAGAATTAAAAAATTAATCGTATTCAACCGCTGGCAATTTTAACACTAGGCATATGGATTCAAATAGAAGAGATAAACCAACTAGATTTTCGGGGTTTTACCAACTAAACACTTAAGCCCCTTCACATAAATAAATTCTTCAACAAGAAAACAAACAAGATAACCACTGATCTATTGTGTTATTGATAGTTGTGCACTAGAGAATGTTCCAAGTGTGATTTATTTCGGTGTGTTTTTCTTCGGACCTTTCCTGGTCCTCTCATATCTTACTAATTTCTAAAGGAATCTTCCGCCTAATTTTCTATATTAGGAAGCTGAGAGTATCTGTTTTAATTCAGCCTCTTCTCTTGTGTTTTATAAATTCCTGCATCTTGTCTGTTCTCCTCTATAATTCCCCTTTATTCTTCCCCAGGTTGCTGAAAAAGGACTATGCTATATTGCTTAGAACTTTGAAGATTTTCAGTAGAACTAGTGATGTATCCCTTAACCTTCTAGTCGAAACTGTTGTGGACAAACATATTAACTCATGTAAACATCTAGCAGGAGTTATTTTATCAGATGACTAGCATCCATTTCACTCTCTGCGTGTCGGTCATCTGGAGAGACAAGGAGCAAGTACACAAGACTTTATGCATGTACTACAAAATATACCGTATTTAGCTCGTCTGCTGTGCTATGAAGAAAGCATTAGAAATGAACTAAATCATTAACTTCTGTTTTTCAAAGCGAACTAATTGATGATAAGCATGTCACTATTTGCGTAATATGAATCTAATTGCTAATGCGATTGTCTACCTAAATTAACTGCACATTGTTAAGAAAGTTGTAGATGGAGTGAATATTGTTATCTTTTTTGACATGTGATTTATACTTATTTCATTTTGCTATGTATACATGTACACTGTCTCTATCCAGTTGATGCTATATGACATGCTGAAAATTCTTTAGAGTATTCTTGGAATAGCTTTCAGAATAAAGCCATTATTATTATTATTACAAAATTCTTTCTCGTACATCTGTGTGAACTATTTATTGAAGCGTAATTCAATAATCGAAACACTAAAATTCTGAGTGACAGACTGACATAAGAGACAACCAAATAGATAATTATGTAGACGTAAAATAAGAACAGGACTCCAGTTAGAAACCTGACATAAAATTTATGAATTAGGTGTCAATGGCCGACAGAAATTTACCTCGTGTTACATTTTGAACTTATCGACATTGTTTCCGGTGCTACAGAATTCAGATTTTTTGGATCGTTTGTCTCTAATAATCGGCTTGTTCGTTTTACATCCGAATTCAGGGATGATACTGATGTTTGACAGAAATTGTTTAAAACCCTACAATCTATGCTTACATTTCGTTTGTAATCCTGAAAGATAGAAAAGAGAAGAAAGCATAAACAGTTCAAATTAATTTACAAAGAAATACAGAGATGGCTCACTCACGAAACTCTTAAGTTTGTTTATGGTGTGTATGGATGAATGCGAACAGGCGAATCTACATAAACACAGAGAAATAATTTTTATTTCTTCTACACAAAATTTAGGACAGTGGAGTGATATGATGAACAAAGAATCAGGCTAACCCTAAGTTAAATCTATTTTACATGAAAAATGGCATAGATATATAGACATACATACACACTCCATTAATAAACACGTTACAGCTGAGATGATTATTGATTCAGCCTAGTCCAATTTCAGGTCACTTGGGGAGAAAAGGAGAGAGAGAGGAAAAGGGAAGACAAACTCTTGAGGGCCAGATAGGGATTTAACAAAGACCTTACATTTAGGTCACTTCAGGTCATCAATGCCTGTGTGCCAGGAATAAAGAGGAATTAGAAAAAGATGGTATGGATACACAAGGTCATCAAAACAAACAAAGAGAATAAAGACTTTAAAAGAAGGCGCATCTAATACTAGAAATGGAGGAAGTAGCAATTACATGAGAAATGGAAACAAGAAAAAGCTATGCAGGACAGTTTTCGATGAGAAACAAGCAGGGGATAAAACCGAAAACTAACAAGAATCGTAGACATAAAAAGTGTTGCTTGGTTTTTGAAACAAAATTTATAAAACAAAAGGCGTTTAGGGAACAGTCACTCTTTTCATTCTTAAGCTATACAGTCACATTTAAACAGTGTTCACGTGATATCTAAAAAAGAATGTTTCATGGAGTATTTTTGAACGAAATTCAATTTTGGTGAAATTTTTAAATGTATTCTGGAATATTGGGACACTATGCGTAAACTGTAAACAAAACCAACTAGTAGTGAACTAGTGGTGATGGGAGAAACAACATGGACAGAAACTCTCGACGGAAGACATCTGTGCTGGAAATAAGGAAAACTATTGAAAAGATGCTGTAAATCGAATGTGAAATTCATCAAGAAATCAACAATTACCACTTGACTGAATCAGAAATCAGCGGGTTATTTCTGAGACGTATTGGCTTCTGTGTTTAAGTATATATTGAACCAAGAGAAATTAGTGAAACTTCTGAACTGACTTCACTGTAAACCGAATAATTAAAAAGTGCATAGATTCACTGCTTTATTAATAGTGCATAACATATAAGAAAACATCCTATATAAGTTCTTTTTTTTAAATTGTACTTACTAAAGTTAAGTTTTGAGCAACAAGGTACTGAGGTTGTAGCAATAAGGCCAGCTTACATTATATATCATAGACTTAAATTATAAAGTACTGAAAATACAATGCTATTTTGATTTAGAGGTAGACAGGTAGTCAGGTAAACTGAAAGTAATAACGCTAGTCAAAAAGGATTATTAAAATGAATTCAATATCAACAGTCAAACTAATCACTCTTCATCTTTCCTAAACTGAACGGAAGTTCATCAATTTTTAATTCTAACAACTTCGTTAGCATATTTCAAAAAGTGGTTATTTATGTAGTCCTACGAATGAACTCAGATAGGTAAATTAACTTAGAACCTAGCACAAGAGAGTAGAGATAAAAGTATACAAGAGTAAAGACGTTAAAAAAATGACAAGGGTTGGATGCATTTTTTTTCAACTCAGTCTTTATCTATTCCGGTTTCGGTGAAGGCTAAGCAGAAAAATATGCGAAGAATATATAAATCTATACCATAACTTAGTATCTGTACGATATTGTTCCGTAAGTCTGACAAACACTCCATATGTTACTGAAGATGCAAGGAGCGTGCGCATTTGTTTGTGTGTGTGCGAGGTAAAAACAACACATCGATTAAAAACCGAACGAGATGACGTAATGCTTATAAACATACTGATTTGCTTAGTAGTTTCCTTCCCACAGCCAAAAAAGATTTCAGAGAATGATAAATACCATGGACTTTAGAACACATTTGGTGTTTTCTACAAAATAAAAATGAATCTGCACAATATTTTGTGATACTTTTTCAAAGATTTGTACACTGAGTTTCAACAAGAGATAAATTTATGTGATAACTGCACGATACATACTACACAAATACGAAGGCATCCAGCTGTTAGCATATCGATATTTAATTCTTTCTTTTTCCATATTATCTACATCACAAGTGCTATCAGTTTTCCAACGGCTCTCATCAGCTGATGTCAATGTATGATGAAAACAACCTTCAAGTCAATAAATCTACAAATTAACAACTACGATAAAGAATTTGTTAAAAATAAAAGTCCAATAATGATCAATTAGAAAAAGAATGATATTTAAGATAAGAAGTTTGTATCTGAATTGAGAGTTTACTTAATAAAATCAAGACAAAAAGAGTTGAGCTTACGGATCTACTGTGTTAATAACTGGATAAAGAAATTGGATGGTGGACTTGTTTTAAATACTTAATTCTGGCTTCCACTTCTGTATTGCTAAGGATGTTTGCACATGGTAGTGGTGATTTGTCTTCTCATTTATGTTCAAAATTGGATGTTTACTATAAGTTATTCGTAGAGTTGAGGTATAGAATGTCGCTTTGACGTTTTTCAATATTCTACATTTCAGAATGTCATCTGCGTATTTCTGTTGAACTCAGAATTTAAAAGCTTTTTTTTTATCTACCCTGGCGTATTTTCCAGGAACACCTTAACGGTGTATATTTTAGCGACAAATTTTTCTGTACTTCTCTAATTACTTAATATTTAAAGTTTTATGTTGAGGGAAAGTCATCTAACATAGATCAATAGACAACATATTCACTTTGAAGCATCTAAGCTGGAGGTCTCTGACATGCAAGTATCTGTTAACCTTTGAAACATCATATTTATTATCCTTAAAGATGACAATAAAGCAATATTAGGATGCATTGATTGTAACTGCAGATACATGCAAGTTAAGCAATGATAGGGAAGTAAATACTCAGAGTTATTACATAAATAAGTTCTACTCACTTTATCTGCAAATAACAACATCGTTGAAGGTTTCGTGACAATATCAGTAGGAAACAGACAATCTTGCGACTGACTACAGCAACTAGTTTCGGATAATATACCACTAGATTCGCCTAAACCAGATGTTAGTGTTGACATATTATTCTGTGGATGAACAATTGCATTGAATCGATCCAACGAATTACTAATTAAGTGAAGTAAATCTGTGCCTTCCATATCATCTCATCGATGAAATCATTTGTGCTTTTTGAAGGTGAATATGTATCAAAAAGATGAGACGGACTTGTGCTACGGGCATGCTGTTCCGAAATATGAGGTCGAATATTTGTTAAAGTCCTTCCTTTAACTGGATACTGAAATAATACATTACATAGGTCAGTGACTCACTGAGGATGTAGAGGTGATTTAGGTTACTGTTTAATAAATCCAACATTTACAAATACCGGCAGAATATAAACAGGACTGATAAAGTTTGCTATTTATAAATGAATATTATTATACGAATGCGGTTTTACCCGATGAATTTCTGCCTATTAATCTTTGAAATGGATCTACGCATAAATCCTGTCACAGACGGAGTACATATACCACATACAATTTAGCGACTCCAGGTCAACGCAATAATAAAATAAATAACCTAAATCTTGTATGCATTATAGCCACCAAAGTTTAGAAGATTCTTTCTTATCAGTAGAGTCCAGACAACAACACAAAATGATGATCGTGGAGGTAAAAACAGCATCGAAAGATGCACCAACTGAAAGTTCACAAAATAACCCAGTACGAACCTAATCGACTGTTGAATTACATTTTTTAAAAACAAAACCTGGATGTCACTGACAGGAAAAAGAAATTTCTAAACAATCGATGATTTCAAACTTTAAAACTGACTGTCATACATATTATTATAATTTGCTTGGTCGTGGATAGCAGAACAATCCAGGACGTGCGTTTCATCCTATTTGGTACTCGTCAGCTGGATGTACCTGCACGCCAGTGAATGATGTTGTTCCCACTGAAACTTGAGCCTTGTACCCATCGCTTCGAACGCCAAAGCATTATCACTATGCTAAAAAAAGAAGTGTTGTTGCTTGAGTCCTCTTCAGTTATAAATTTGATGTCGCCGAAAACCTTGTTAGTTTATAAGTGTTTTCCAATTCATTTCTCTTAATGATGACAAACGTTTCATTCACATATCTGACCCTAAGTTTTGGTTTGATTAATGGTAATACCACAGTTTCCAATCTTTGCATTACCTCTTCTTCGATTAGCCCTGATATAAGCGATTCAATTGATGTTCCTGTTGTCTGTTTGTAGAACTTGCCGTTACGTTTGAAATATATCGTAAGGCATAGATCAATCAATTGTGGTTGTGTGTGTTCCAAGTTGTATGTATCACTAGTGGGGAGAAGAGTTATTGTAGTCTTGACAAGGTTTGATTTCATTGAAGTGTATAGAGCTGCAACGTAGAAAGAAACCATAAGTTCGTCGTTCCCAATGTGCATATGCTTGACCTTTTCCAAAAATTATGTCGAAGAGTTGATAGAGTGATCGTATGATTCTACCGGATGTTTCAGTTTCCTGAAGAGTTCCTTCGATAGATTATATGCTGTTTGTGGCTGATTCCACAGCAGTGAGATGAATTTTTGGAGGCAAACACCAACTTCAGTAAATCCACACTTGTAACTGCTTAAGTAGTCAACTACTAAGACAGTGTATCATAATTGTTTCACAGGAGAATCAGTGAGAAAAATGAATCAGTGAAACGTAGTGTTGCAGATTTTAGACCTCTAAGAATGAACGCTTAGAAAACTACCTGGTAGAAATTTGGATCTCGCCCTTCCGCGTCATTTTCCCTTCCTATGCACTGCTTATTTTGACTGATAGTTTTTCATTCGTTATGCTTTCACTTTTAATGTGCTAGTCCATTCGCTATACTAAAGAGTATTTAATCCGCTTATATACCGAAAGATGTACGCTTACGGACATTATCCTTTCGGTTGAGGTAAAAAAAAATCTAATGTAATGCCGTTATTTTTGGGTTAGCCGAGAGAAAGTATGGTGAAACACTTTATTTGTCAATGCAGCCAAATCAGATATCCAGAAAATTGACACTTCAACAATTTTCCAATTTAGGTCATTATTGTTACGACAAGAAAGCAAATGAAAATGAACTGAATACACCATTTTTGTCATCAATGGTTTTGCTAAGCAAATGCAATCAGAGAAGATAGATCATAACTCACTTTTGTATGGGGTTTCATTGAATTTGATGCAGAATGATTTACACTTAGTGTGGATACTTCATCGTTTGCACATTGAGATAGACATGAGGAAGTAGCTATCTGTGACTCATGTGAAGACTTAGCTTGAAGTGGGGGGTGACCAAAATGAGATACCACTACACCAGATTTATTCGTCGGAAGGGAATGATAAACAGAGATAGGGTTGGTGCATTCGACCAATTCTTCAGCGAAACCTTCATCTTCAACTTGTAGTGAGCTGACATCTACAACCACTGGAGATTTTGATGCGCACTTCGCTGTAATATTTCTTAAGACATTTAATCTGGAGCGACTAGAAATATGAGCAAAGTAGAAATCCAATTAATTTGTAAATTGTCATCAGTATCGTTGTCACTTCAACATAAATCGATTGTTACAGAAGTAGTTAAAAGTGTTGGTATTGATAAATTATCTATGCCACACTAATTTTCTTCAGGATTTTCCCAGACCTCTGAGAATCTTATTATTAGTCCACTACACATCGTATTTTGTTGCACCATTCGAAGTCCGATAGGCCAGGCCTTTAGCGCAATGATAGATAGGTACAAATAGGTGTTTATTTTGCCGATACGAATCATCAACAACAACAAACTGCAAATTAAGTGTGACCCAGCTTTATGCTGATCGCCAGCACAGCCAAGGAACAAATGGTGAGCTACCCATAAGCAATTAGTCTAACAGGATCTGGACTAAGTTCAGTACTAGTCGCTAGTTCTTAACTAACTTTATGAATCTATTTTCAAACACAAAACAGATGTGGTTGTTTATTTAAAACACAAAGTGGGTATAGTATGCGCACTAAACAGATCCAAAGACAGAAAACATGGAAACGAAAACATGAATGGATTTATAAAGAAGCAGTCTCAAGCATACATACAAAAAAAACAATCACTTCTTTTGCTTTTCAGTAATGGGAAAAAACCAAGAAAACTGAAGCATGATTGCTACTAGTAACTATTCGGGACCGTGTCTGTTAGCGGCCTAAGCCCTGAGTTGCGTAAACAATTTGGACTCTATTCAAAGAGATATATGGTACCGGGAGATGCTAACCCGACACAACTATGTTTAGTCCCACGGCGCTATTTCATACAGTGCCCACCTCTTCGCTTCTTTCAGCTAGTCCCAGGGAAAGCAAGCGATGATTATTGTGGAAGTCACTATGACATTTGTAATATTTGCTCCAGTCATCGAAGCTGGTGTTTCAAGATGATGTCACTGAATGAATAATGATGTCCATCACGCCCAAACACGCCCTGCCTTACCTCAGAATTGCTTACATGATGTCCTTACCAGATGCAGGTAATCTATAGAGGCAACAGTGATCGGTTGATCCTCTTATTCCCCACTGACAGATCGGAAAGACAGGTGCAGTTTGCTTACTTATAAATGTCTTTGACAACTTTTTCGAAGCTTATCCATTATCTCATTGTAAATTCAACTAAAACACTGACAATTAGAATCTTGAGTGGGGAGAACTTGTCACTTTTAAAGTACTATATCCAGACTAAATTGCGCCTGCAAAACGCAAACACGTTACAAAATAGAGTGCAAAAATTAAGTGTTATCTCATCCACATTTCTCTTCTGGAAGTAACAATAATATGATGTGACACTGAAAGGATGAACAATGTAGGTGTCAACTGTGTATCATGTAGACAGACAAAATCAATACAGAATCTTGCACAGAAGTGCATCGATCTAAGTTGGCACCCCTTACAGCAGTATACATGGAACAAGTGGGTAGAAATAGTGATACCAAAGTATACATAAGTACATTGGAGAAGTAAGAATTTAGAAATGAAAGTAAGTGAAAATGTTCAAACTTTAGAAAACGTCAAGGAGTGAATACATCGTCACCATTGTGACCGATTTTCAGCCGCATCATCAAAGCGCTCCAACTACTGATTATTATCGCCTCAAGGACTCCGAAGTGTAGTGCATATTGAGTAGGTGCTACAAATTACTTGACTTTCAACCAGCAAAATGGCTGACTACATTCCATTTAACGAAAAGACAGACTAAAACATCGGATTCTGGCTTGTTAACCAGATGAACTGAGAAACTAAACACAAAATATCTTTAGGATTCACAGTTAGAAAAGGAGCTCATAACTAGGTGATTTCAGGTCACAAGGTTTGATTTGCCCGACCAAAAAACACTGGAACCAGTACTAGAATCATATCAGTTTAGAGTGGGTGTATGTGACTGATTATGTACGGTTTCACAATGGATTCAGGTTTACCAGTAGTACTTGCAACTTTTCACTACCACTACCTACATCTTGATCTCTAAGTGATGACAACATGAATAATCATAGCACAATCCCCAAAGCGGTTTTTCTCAGTGAATAATAATGTTTACTGTACGAAATATCAAATAAACAATCTAGTGTGGAATAATACAATGGTTTCGACAAGGGAGGTAGGTAATGATGATGCTGATTAGGATTATTATTTCTCCACTTAAGTTGTTTTCCAAGTAAACTTATTTGGTGAAGAACAATTTTCAAACTTACGCTTCCCGAAAAGGAGTGATAACCAGTTAACACAGGATAAATCTAGGCATTTCAGCAGGAAGTGATTACACAGTAAACTGTGTATTTGACACTATACAATAATACACTATTTCGTAAACTGCATTTAAAGCAGAAACGATTGGTCATCATATCACACCACTTTGGTATGAATGATAACGAGCAATAATTTTTCGTTACACCCGCATACAAATCTAATAGCAAACTAGGCTTCTGTGTAAGATATAAAATTAGGACATAATATGTGGTACTGAAGCACGCTGTGTGGAGACGTAAGAAAATAATCACTGCACCACTGTCGTTTGATTATAGTGTTTCCGGTTTATTTTTGCTTAATGTTTATCAACGAAATGTTATGAAAAAACTCGGATCGGAACAGTGATAGCTTTCCTACACTAGTTAATTATAAGGTATACCACGAGTCACAAAGAAAAAGTAAGTCAGCATGGCATAGATTTTCATCCAAACTAAACTCACCTCTTAAGAAAGTCAAACTTGTTCTCAGAGAGTGATAGTTGACCCTGTCTGTAAATTAGGAGTAAAAACATCTAGTTAGGTATATTAATTCGTTAATAATTTTAAAAAAGTATTACTCTAACTATCCTACTCTTGTTATAGCCACCATGGTGTGGTGAATTAAACACTGGTTAGGTGTAGAAGAAAAATTTCACATATGACTCAACTGACCAGCATTCGCAAATGTACCAAGCTATATATTTTCTATTCAAATTCTGTCTCACTACGACTTATCAAATCACATGGTTTTCATCTCCGTGGTACAGAATTTTCAATCGCTGATTTCTTCATCCCAACTTTAGACAAGAATCAATTTCTCCATAACTGAAGGACTGATTGAGGAAAGTGGACAGAGCATTGCTAGCTGCTCAGTGTTCAGGATACTATTCAACATTCGACAGCTGCTGCACCGCAATATGCTTAAATATGCACATTTGTAATCAGTTGTGTTTGAAGTATCGCATGTTTCACATCATCATTTATGATTTGCTACCCCATGCAGTAGCTCATATCGAATGAAGTCAGTGAAAGCACAATTAACTACTTCCAAGTATGTTTCAAAAGTCACTTTAGAGTTAAGAATTTTTGAACCTAAACTTCACCCAGGGACAACATTCATGTGATCAAACAGTTCTTAAGCCCAAAAAGTGGTTAAATGTTCGTTTGACTTTAGAATACTAGTTAACCTACCTAATCGATGCTGAAACAGTTGATGATGAATCTGCAGGAATCCCACTCTGAAAGGAGTGTGGGAAGGTATGACCATTGACAGCTGTCACCTAAACACACTCTTTAATACTATGGTTTATGAAGAGCAAACTTTCAAACTAAAACCAGCGGCCCATGATCGCTCTTATTTACCTTAACTTTCTGACTTTTCATGGACCTGCCTCCTATCGTGAGATACTTTGAAAAAGTTAAAATAAGCAGATGGTGAAGCTCTGTTAAACAAAACCCTAGTGAGATAGTTCCTTAGATAAGCTGTGGCATCAATTCTTTGAACACCTGATGGGAATGCAAGAGTCCTCAGTAGGAACTTAGCGACTTGAAAAATAATAGGAATATCACAAATAGTTCATACTGGTAACAAATATAAGTAGATGTCTGGTCTCACTGAGTATTTTATTTACTTGAATGGGGCATTAGGCGCTCCATCGAGGTAGCAGCTTACTAGATCTCCAAACAATTACAGAGATTTATTCGTATCCTATCTACACATTAAGACAAAATATTAGTGCTTTCAACCACTGAATGCACAGCATAGTGATCAGCTCAATTCTATCAAATGTTTGAGATATATGATCGTTGATGCTTTTACTCCCTGTGTGTGAGAACACTAGGCGAGTAACACTGATGTGCAACGTCGATTAATAAACGAGAAAGTGAATTTAGTTTGAGAAGCTGTGATCTAAGAATTAGCGTGACTGTGGCATATGTTGAGGATACCAAGCTGAAGAGATTAGAGTAATCCGATCGATGCACTATGTTAGTCTATGAGGCAACTGAATAGTAGCTTGAAGTACAGTAAAAGTCCGACCCTCATGAGCAGCGTCTCTTACAAATCTATACACAGAAATCTGTAACACAGTTTGATATGCTGATAAAAATGTCCAGGTATAACGTAGGAGTACACTGTAAACTTCCGAGTTGTCACATCTCATACAAGCATATCACAGTAGAAGGGAAGAAGAGGGGGCATATCAATGAAAAATTTATAAGTGGTAGGAAGTCATAAGACAAGAAGCAAATAATGGGATAAGGTACAGCAATCTAAACAAGAAGACATGACTGCAGAAATGCAACTAACTTTTGGCTATACTAGCTCTTCTCCTGGCACCGATTTCAGTCATTTTGCAGACTTCAATTAAGTCAAATAATACTCTTCAATATAATCAAGACTAACAGTCGGAAAAAAGTCGAAATCCACTCAACAAACTTGTGCACATTGGTGCACACCCATTGTGAGGGTTAATGATGCTACCTGACTGCCGAAACCCAAGTAGGTGGAGCGGTGTTCGAACCCGTATCCCACTGGTTGAAAGTCAGTTCCCTTAACCAATGAGCAACAACTCTTAACTGTCACTCATTGAAAACTGAATACGCTTAGTTTTCCTTTCCAATCTTAAATTCAGCTCATATCAGATGTTGCGGTGCCATGTATGATACACCTTACCATTTTAGTTGATTTATTAGGTGTATCACGACGGAACACTATCATTCATAGGACAATTTACTGTCCATAGTTATATCAAGAAAACTCCACAATTTCAGATATGGTTTATATATTCATATCCATGAAAAATTTGTGCATTGTGAAGAAAACCAATTTATTATAAATATATATTTATTATAAAAAGGTTTATATAGTTCTAAATTTCTCGCCTCCTTTGTGATATAGGTAGTATGATTTTCCATATATCCGGAACACGTACGGAGTCAACCCTGTTGCCCTTATAAGATGCTGACTCAATATATATATATATATATATATATATATATATATATATATATATATATATATATATATATATATATATATATATATATACGTACACAGAGAGAGATCCATCATGGACTGACATCATTTGGGGAACCACTGGAAATCTGGGGGCACTACACAGCTGTTTCGTGATCTGTGGGGTCAATCAGTCGGAAGTGAAGCGTATGTCAACTGAAGACCTTGGGTGATAGTTGCGCTATATCATGAATTGACAAAAGTTGGAAATTGTGAACCATAGTAAACCGATTCAGCGGCTGAATGGCTAACGCGTTCGCCGTGAAACCTGAAGGTCCTGACTTCGATCCCTAGCTGGGTCATGGGTGCGTGTTGCCAAGGAGTCCCATACTAGGACAAAATAGCTGTTCAGTGCTCCCAGGTTTTCAAAGGTTCATCATCAATATCAACATAGAGCCAGGCGTTACTGCGTAACGGTCCGAGTCACCACAGCTCATATCAGTACATCAAGTAAAAAGGCAGTGAGGCGCAAGATGAAGATAAGAAAATTCAGCCAAAAGAAATATAAAGGTTTCCCAACTGATGTCAGTACATGATGAATACTACCTCTAAATTCAAAATCCCCATTCAACTCAAATATATATGTATATATACCTTAGTTACTACGACTGACTTCGTATCCGGTTTCTTGCACTGAAATGCTAATAATTCGATACACGCTTTTCTGGGTTCAAGTCCTAGTTTATTGTCACATTTAAACCCTATGTCTCACGTAAATGTTAAGATTAGGCGCATGTAAGCAGGAAGTGAATCAAATCCCAACCTTTGGTGTAGAACACTACAAGGCTAGAGTGGTACTTTGTGATACAGAAGCAACCTGCCTTCGCAAAACATGATAATTTCATAAAGTATGGGAACAGCATGCAACTTCAACGAATAGCGTTACTGATGCTATCAGGAATAAAGTAACCATTTTTGTGCACAAACCACATTTAAGTGTGATTGTGTAGCTGGATAGGATGATGATCATCATCATCATTATCAACATAGGACCAGGCATTACTGCCTCACGGTCCGAGTTGCCACACCTCACGTCAGTTCATCAAGTAAAAAGGTAGTGAGGTGAAGGATGAAGATAAGTGAATACAGTCAAAAGAAATATAAAGTACGAGAAGAAAGGAAAGAGGAGTGACAAAATGGTGGGATTCGGTATAGCGTTGTTAAGATGAGGATAATGTGTGTATACATCTGTGCCACTGACATCGGTTCTGAGCCATATCACCTAGGGTCTCCAACCACTGGTTCCTCTTGTCCCGTGGACCCCGACCACCTAATCTGCATCGTCCTGCATGGCTTAAACCAACAGTCAGAGACTTCATACATTGGTGCCATGTTTTAGTCTGGCCACCTCGGGCCTTTTTCCAGCCTGGACCCACCTCAGCCAACATTGTGTGACGAGGCAATCGGTAACTAGGCATACGTAGTACGAATAGGATGATGTCGTGGAAGACAAATTTGTCCGCTAAAACCTTCGTTACGTTACAAGTCAGTGGAAACATTTAAATCTTTGAAAAACCAAATTCACGGTGGTAATATGAGATTTTTGATTCGTTCACTATTTCAGCAAAATCTACACTTTTGATTCCAACAAATCCAATCTAAATAACCATAACTACCACCGAAATACAAACCCTTCTAACGAAACAACAGTACATTTACTGAAAATTTGTTGCTAAATAAAGTGAGCTCCGCAAAACCTAGTAAATTACAACAATAAAGTACGATGCTGAAAATAAACGAGAAAGTTAATCTAGAAGTTTACACAGATCCATTCGTTGAATTTGACACACCGTCCAACAGCATACAAAAAAGCGGGTGGAAAAACAATACTTTTTATGCGAAGGACTGAATAGTTAAGAACGTTTGAAGTTCAAGACAAGAGCATACAACCGTGTACGTTGTCATGGGTTTTTAATTCACACAACCAAGTCCTAAAAAGTGGTTTTTATCATCTCGAAGACAATAGCTTACAGGCTCAGATTACCTATCAGACTTTACAGATTGGTTCTGCATCAGGGTCGAACCATCCTTAGCTTTCTTTCAGTCTGATCACACTTCACATAGTATCAAACAAGGTAAGTGGTGGTGACAAGCACATATCACAAACACAGCCAGTAAACGTTCACCAACCCTGCCAGGACAGTGAAGAGGATGTTACAAAGCTTTCTAATTGGATACTTGTTCAGGATACTAACAAAAACTCAGTGGTTTTGGAACATTGAGTGAAGAAAAAAGCAGTCTACTTGTTTATTATAATTAATTCAATTACCCCGTATCCTGTAAGACGATATCGATAAACTGTATGAATGAATTTTGATGACAAAGACGTAACCCAGTAGGCAATCAACAACCATGCCCAGTAAATTAAACTAATGCAACTTAATCTAGCACCCTCACACACGGCAAAGAACCACATTCATTGTGCGATGCTAATGATATTGGTTAGCTATACAGACTGAAGTAGGTGGAAGGGATTTTCAATTAGGGGTCGATTGATTGAAATCTGAGTAAGCAAGCCGATAAGCCAAATTTTTCCAACACCAAACACCACTACTGATGCTCCTAAGAATCAAGACAATTTATATAAATCTACCGAAACCAGCACGCACTGAAAATCATCTTTCAGTGTGAATATTAGTGGCTAGACTACCAGGAAAGTTTGCCTGAACCCTTTCCAAAAGCGTTCTCACGTGGTACTTATATCTGTGGGTTACTGTATGATCACAAACAAGAATGGCTATTTTAGGACACATCGACTGGAAGAACCATATAATCTTGACGCCTTTGAGAGACTGGCGAATGAACTTGAACGCACCACTAATAAAAACGTCGTTTCTTTTCAGGTTTAGTAAATAGATGAAGTGAAACTACAGTAGATATGGGCTCTTAATGGTGTTTACGAAGAGATCCGGTCTCGACTGCCTTTTCCTCCTTAAAGTAAAAGTGCTTACGATAAAGATATTCATCTACGTGACTACAAAACACTAAACCGCCTGATTTATAATTTGGACGTAAATCTGCCGTCAAGTGGTCCTATATCGCCTTTAAATCATTTGTATGAACCCCAGTAGGATTATTTAGTAACAAGGTTGAAAATTTTAAGACAACATTAGGTTCATGACATTGAATGCTAGGCCATCTATAAATTTCAAAGTACAAGAATATTCTAAAATCAGTAGAACCTCTTCTTAGAGCCGGTGGTTTAAAGTCTGTTCTTGCTCTTTGTTTTCTGCATCATGACTAACTTAATGAGTGCTGCGAAGTCATCTAAAATTAAATGGTATAATCAAGGGAGGTAAAATGAAGGTTGTAACTAGGTGCAACCTACTATTAGAGCACATTTCGATGGGCAGTTCATGTCCATGACTTTGCCTTTTATGTGAAATGCAGTCAAATGAAAATCCGGTCAAAAGTAGAAATAATGCGAGAGCATGACAAGCACTTTTTTCCGATCCAATCAAAATTATCAAGTGTGCACAAGCCTACCTACAATCAGCGAAATCCTTCTAACAATCTAGGTCTCCCCAAAACGACTACACAGTTACCTTCAACTTGGCTGACCACTCTAAGGTTCCTTGGTAGTCGCCCAAAGACGGCAGGAAAAAAGTTCCACCGACTGCTTAATCCTATTATGCTGAGCACAAAGCCAATTGTATCAACTGGTTGGAACTGTGCACTGATGGTTAATCCAGACATTTCTGATGTCGAACCAGAGTCCTGCAGTTATCGCGCAGGGAATTATTTTCAAGCATGAAATTATGAGTTACTGCTGACAGAAATAAGAGTCAGTCAAAAAATACCGGGTCCACCGTAACTGCATGTGACGTTCATGGACGAGTTTTCTGCAGCAAATACGAACCGGTGCTAGCAAAGGGAATACTCATACATTGGTTAATAAAGTGACAGGAGATGCTGAGTGCTGGGAAATAAAGTCACTGACCACGGTTTCCAGCAGATACGTGGTGTTAGCAACAAAATAACTCACTAGTTATTGGGTAGTAACTTTGAAGGCTGTTAGTTATAATAAGTAAGTGATATTTATGAACAAATTTGCAACTACGCGTTCTAGTCATAACCAATGGGTAAGATTATATACAGTAGTGGAATTAGTATTTAGACCACGTAAAAAATGACTCCAAAGTGACGATCAGTGAGTGAACGCCTTCAAGATGAAGCCATAATGTACTTGGTTACCGTTTCTAAAAATTCAGTGATCAAATGACGGTCTTTTACCAACTTCGTTATAAATGGGCAAAATATGTATGAATTGAAAACTTACCCGCATCTTTTACTTCATCACTCGGAAAGAAGTAACTTTCGTTATCATCCGATGTATTTCCCTCGTTATATGTATTTTGTTTTTTTTTCCTCCTGAAACGCTTTTTCTTCGAAACAGATGAACAGTCATTCTCAGCGCTTCCTACTTCGGTAAAGTCTTCGATAGGCATCACGATCGATTTCTTCAATGCTGCGCCAGTGAAACTAATTGGCTTCGACTTCGTCAAGGCAGGAAATTCCTCCAAGTCTACAAGGTTATGCTTCGAAGGCTCCAAATGACAGTCTAGTACAAAACTACACCCAAACATTTTCGAACTGCAGGCAGATAATAGAGATGTATTGCTGCTGGAAGGATAAGTTCCACGGGTAGCAAACATCAGTTGCTCTTTATGCAATAGTCGGATACCGACTTTCTTGAGTAATAAGCGTATCTAGACAGTCACAATTCCTGGTCCTTACACAAATACGTCGACAAACAAACTTCACAGCTAACTGGAGTTATAAATGCGCTTCCGAAAAGTATCATCAGTAGTTATGTTTAGTGTATACAAACAAACTTCAATATCCAATAGATGCCCTGAGAGTTTCTAGAATTTAGGTCAGAAAGCTAGGTAACAGACGACGACTCCCAAAAAACTGAATATAGCGGTCATTACAGTTTGTGTCAAAACTTTTCAAGAAAGGTGCAAGAACGAATTACACGCGTATACAATTTGGAGCAAAAACACATTCCTATAAGTAGACAATTTGCCAAAGTTTACTGGCTTCTCAGTAATGTCTTTTATGTTAATCAGTTCTAAAAGGGAGGAATCAACAAAACCGGTCAGAACTGGAATGATTACTTGGGATACAGTAGGTAGTATGACGTAAACCCTTAATCCTTAGTGGGAGAGTGGAAATAGGTCAGGTCAATCATATCCTTCCTTGTACAACAGTTATGAGGAACGCATTGAACATTTTTAGTCTCTGGTTAGTGTATCTTCTCATTTAAGCTGCCACCTCACTGCCTGGCAGATTAAAGATCCCAAATTACGTATGTTATATGCCGGATATCAGGTCCGAAACGCCTCCTCATTGAAACAATGAAATGTTGTTTGAACGGGCAGTGATATCCGAGGAGCTTTCGCAGCTGCTACTTAGCAGCCTTTGTGACGTAAAAGTTATGGTTTACAATAACTCCGGGATCCCAGTACTCAGAAAACCTGAGAAGTCGAATATCACTGGTCGTGTAGTCGTGTGGATCGTCAAGGACGATATGCATCATCGATGCCTACATCTTATCCTCTACCAACCATTCCATTCAATCAGTGAGTCTGTTCCTTCATGTGTTGGTAACTTGTCGTCTTCTGTGGACATCGTTCTCCAAGAGCTAACGTCTTGTAGAAAGCACACTGCAAAGTGATTCCTATGTATCTCGTAGCAAACTCATGAAAAAAGGGGTAATTGAATTTTGCCTTATGATGTGCCAACCTGCACTGGTTTCCATTGGGACATCATACAGTTGTCGTCTTTGCGAGATGTCAGGGAAGATTGACTTACTTGTCTGAGTAGTGCACAACTAACCAGAAAATTTTTGGTGTTGTCACATCATATAGTGAGTATGCTATCATTATTTATCGATTTATATGTCCCTTGGGTTCCTAATGGAACATAGGGCTTCAGTAGCACGTCTCCAGTGCACTCTGTTCTCTGAAATCTTCTCAACCTGGCTCCACGACAACCCAGAAGCTCTCATTTCCTCCTCGCATGATCTCCTCCATGTCACCCTCGTCTCGGACGCCCAACTCGTTGCTTCCCATCTGGGTTCCACTCGAGTGCTTGACGCGTGACGCCCCCAGTCGGCCTTCTCAGTGTATGTCCAATCCATCTCCACTTCCTTCCAATGCATATTTGTTGAGCGATAGCTTCTTGGTTGGTTCGTTGTCCGGCCAGAGTTCCTTGTTGCTTATTCTTATTCTTCTGGCCATCTCAGCTTCAGTAACGAGCCAGCGTAGGCAGTTGTTGATGAATGTCTGTAGTTTGTTGGGAATGCCTTTTGTAACGCGCCAAGTCTCTGAACCATACAGGAGCACTGACTTGACATTGGTGTTGAAAATCCGGATGTTGTTCCACATGTTGAGTGTAGTGCAGTAGATCTCCACACTGGTTTGAGGCTAATGAACGCCTGTCTTGCTGTCTTTCCGATCCTGACTTATGACGTCCTCGTCTGTGCCGCCACCTGTAGTTGAAACAGTGCTGCCTAGGAGGGTGGGTGAAGGAGTTTACTTCCTTTAAGTTTCTCCCGTTGATGGTGACTGGAGTTTGTTGTTGTTGTTGTTGTTGGTGGTGGTGGTGGTGGTGGTGTTGGTTGGATGTCTTCATCACCTCTGTCTTCTCTATATTCACTTGAAGTCCCGTCTTCGCTGCTCTGCCTCTCCTGTCAACTTGTTAGTTTTTGCCTGTAGATCTTCAAGTTTGTGTGACATTAGACACAAGTCATCGGCGAAATCGAAGTCTTCTAGGTTCTTTTCCCCAGTCCAGCGTCTCCCCCTCTTCTCACAGCTCCACACTGTTTGTTGCATGATCCAGTCCACCACAATCAGGAATATCATGGGTGATAGTAGGCAGCCCTGTCTCACTCCTGTCTTCACTTCGAAAGCATCACTGAGCTGAGCTTCCCATTGTGAATTACTTGGCTGGCATGTGGCGTCTTCATATAGTTGTTGAATGAGGCTGATAAAGGTTTGTGGTATTCCGTAGTGTTGAAGCGGTTATCAACTCTGTGTTAAACGTGGATCGTCCTCAACAATGCATTAAACACGTAACACATTTCTCGGAAAATTTGAATGAAATTCATCCTCGTGAAATATTGACATCAATATAGACTTCAGATTTCTACTGTCTTGTATTCTGTACATCAATTCTATCCATATTAACCTGCTAAACATCTCTCAGAAGTGAAGCTGTATCAGCCAGAATTGTCGAGCCGGCGTAAACATGCAATCACGCCCGTAAACTCATGTATGCCTGAATTGCTAGGGATAAAACTATTATCATTGTTAATAATCAAAAACCTTACCAAAGCGGATAAGCAACAGATCCACAGGTTCATTTTCGGCAGTCGATGGGAGTCCCTCCCCGCTTGAAGGAGGTAATGGCCTGTTTTGAAGGAACGCCGTTTATTGGCTACAAATGTGTCTGGCCTCAAGTAATTCAGAAATACGTCGCATACAATCCATCTCAATAGATTAACGACTATGCTGTCCAGAATGAGTGCATGGCGGTTTACGAATAATAATTAACCCACTTTGTGGAAGCGTAAAACAGTAAGCGCAACCCACCTGAATGTACGATGAAACATCATGCCAAAAAACAGTTTCAACTAACGGTACGGATATTCCAAGCCGACAAGAAGAACATCGAAATCCTTAACAGGAAATAAAAATTGACGTTAGAGGGAAGAAACTTCTCTCAAAACTACTCATTTCGGACACCTCATAAATATCACATCCACACAAGTTGAGGTAAAACTTGAGGCGGATTATGATTGAAGCCATGGAGGAGACTTCTCTCTTTCAAGAAGTATATGCCTTCAAATAACTCAGTCAATTTTTCTTTAATTCTCATGAATCAGTGTTGTGGCGGAACGTCTAAACTCATGAAGTAGATCGACCTTTCATACGAGATACATTCAGTTACCGGTGTAGTCACCTAGATCTCTCAAAGCCTGAAGATATCAAGTGAGCCGAAGATAGATCGGTAGAAATAGTGGATTATAAACAAGGGGATTCACCTTTCGCATCCACTGCAAACTCATGAAAATGATATTACACCCATATAGGTGCAGGCATAAAAATTTACCTTATTTAACATGTGCCAGAGTTGAAGAGTCTGGCTACAAGGTATAGGTGAAGAGGTCGCAAGAGATTTCAGACAGAGGCGACTTTATATGTTGCACCAAATACTGCACGTCAGTGAGGCAGATTATGATTGAAGCCATAAAACCGGTACTCATACCAGCAACATACAAAATGTGAAAATGGCCTCCTGGAAGCTCCCTGTCAACTTTTGCGCGACCTACTATGCCGGTGTAGATACAACGAGAATCCCTACGCTATTGGCATTTAGAGTTGCGGCTTCAAAACACTGAACACACAATATGCACTATAATCTATGCGAGCACGTGTATCGACCGCCGACAAAGAAAAACATCGACTCGGCTACTATTTCATAAATGTCTACACAAATCTCAGGGAATATGGTAAAAGCTTGCATACCAATGTTTCCTCCCGAAACAACAATTACATCTAGTGACTACTGGATGCTATTAGGTGGCCTGCAATTTCGTGTTTGAAGAATGTCTCCAACTATATCTGCATGATAGTGAACATGAAATCATCCACCTCCAAGCTAACTGACACGAGGAGCATTGCTTTGGCTAAAGTGGCAGTGTAGCTCGTAACGAAGAAACGAATTTCAGCATTTCCGAAATCCAAACCGGTGCTGATCAAGTTGAGACCATTTTCTTCTCAAACAAGTAACACATATTCCAGTTACTGAGGAACTCCGTGAAAAATCGTTCCGAAGAGCGCAAAACTTAACCACAAACCCTCAGTTTTATGGCTATTGCAGTTTCCAACCACAAAACACGGTGGTTCTTCGTGTCTAACAAGAACTTCAACATAGACAAATTGAATGAGGCCAAACGAAACAAATGGATAATGTCTCCGGATACATAACAAAAAGAAGACCGAAACACACGCAAGAAGCATGCTCCTATCGTGATTTGTACCACGTTTTTCGATGTGTTATTGTTGGGTGTTTTGGCAACAAATATGAAACACCGGGTATAATATAAGAATGTCTTCCCTAACATGCCGGTGTGAGTTAAGAGATGACTTCGGATGGGTGAGGTTAGAACTCATCCACCATTAAGTGATTTTTGGACGCAGCCTCTTCAGATTATTGAGAAGACAGCAATTCATGTACCTGATCTTCCTTAGAATATAAGCATTCAAAGCTTGAGCTGTCGGGAAAGGAGAACAGTGTTTGGCCAAAATCCTCTGGGATATGGAATACAGGGCGGGAAGCTTATGGTGGCTTGCAATGCTCTGAATACCCGTGCACACCTACTACGTAACTCATGTTACCTTAGCTGCCACGACAGTCTTAGGGAACACTAAGAAGTTAAGCCTGGGACAAGTTAAGACATCATGAACGGCTTGTAAACGAATAAATAGATGTTTTATTCTAACAATTAATTTAACATGAGAGAAGCCAGCCTACAGACATCATCACGTTGAAATATGTCGAAAAATAAACGAAATTTCACGACTTCTGAACGGTACGGAGGGTGTCATTAAACTCTGTTGAAAAAATTAGAAGATCCTGCTATTCCAAAGGAGTAGTTATGTCTTGAAATGCTTCAACTAGTAGTTGTCCAGGCTACTTTGTTGGAATCCTCCAAACCCCGACTTGACGCCGACCTGCGATGTTGGTGGTGGCCTAGTCACAACCACCTCGCTTGTCTAAATAAAATCTCTAACAGTCAAAACAAATTGTGTTCCCTTGCCCCTTGAGATGAAACCTAACTGGAGAAACACCCCCTCTTTTCTGCTGCCGACCATTTGCTAGTAACCGCACGTTGCCGTTGTGTGAAAACTTTTGGAAGTTTTGCACTACCAGTCAGGTGAAATGTCTGGTATCCATTATACAAGGCCTACGTCATTTGAGCGTTTTATGAGTATACTAACGTTGTTTTTTATCGAGTGTGTCACACCAAGTGCAAATCGTTTTGATCAACGTTTTGCAACCGTAACTTTCATCGGCAACGGTAGGGTTATTGATCGGAATGTCTTGCCATCTTCCTATCTTGCACTACGACATTTTCGGCTACAGGCAAAACTGTAGGGGGTTGCTAAAACATGTTAGCGTGAAGGCCATAAGCCGACACTGGCTGTTGGCCTACAGATATTCTGTGATGATCAAGTAACTACAAGCTCCTCAAACGTTGCCAGTACCACGAAAATAATGCGGGTTATAAAACAACGGGTTGAACCTAGAGGAAATGATTTGCATCACTACGTCAATAAACAGGAGTAGAAAGTCGACTTGGAAAACGAATTAAATCAAGTCTCCGCAAAAAACATCACGCCGTGCTTGGTGAATCGCAAACTTGCCGTATTTATAAATAACAAGCCTTTCAGAGGACTTTGAGTAAAACCTTAGTCAGCTGATCCGGAACTTTCAACTCCCTCAGTGTTCACCACGCACTTATAGTCAGTGACTCTGCTGAAGCAATCATTCGTTGCAGAAGAATGCCTTCGGTGTGCGTTACCTTTTTTGTGTTGAAAGGTACGAGCTATCAACGAACTGGTTGGGTGGACCTTAATACCAGCCTTGAGTGATTTCTGTCGTTTTTCAATCGCCTTGGAAGAATTGTTGATCATGTGAAGGACTTTGACTCAAGCAGGCGAACGACTTTCTTGCCAATCACATTTTTTGAAAGCTAGATAAATAACAGCTCACTGAGTCCGGAATAGACACTGAAGATTAGTAGTTGAATTTTCCAGGGCCACAAGAGCGTATTCCTTCATGTGTCAGTGCAGACAATGGCAAATTTGTTCCTTTACGTTTTGTTTTCCCCATGAGTGGGACGGTTAAGTGCGTCAACATGGGTGGGGATAATATTTCGTGAATTATCAAATCAATGGGCAATATAGGTAGACTAATGGTGAAAGACGCGAATGTAATTGTGCAGTCGCGGTAGCATTACTGCGGCATTACGATGAGCTACAGTGCGGTTGGTATTGGCAACCCGCAGAGTTGATGCGGAAGAGGAGCGAATAGACAAATAAATCGTTTTACCCTCACATTATGAATCTAACATGCTCATCAAATTGACCTTCTCAAATATTTCCCAGGCAGTACCACCTCTAACTTCTCAAGTAATGCAGATCCTCCACCTTGTCCAGATTTTTTAATTTTTCTAACTTTACGCGACAAAACGTGATGGATCTGTTTTCTGGGGAGTTTTGCCTCAGTAACTTTTGCTCACCCTTGACACTACGCCCCCCTCGTCGAAAGTTTTCGAACGCGTGGTGAGAGAGGATAAGACAAATCTCTTTCCGTTCTATCAGAACAAATCCATGGAAATTTATTGGTTATCCTTTCAGAAATGTATCAGGTCCCCATGCTGTTAGCAGTTCGAGAAAGCGGACTTTGAAATCCCTGTCTTCTTTGAAGGTGAATTTAATTGAAGGATGGCAATCCTTGCATGTTTTCGGCATTTTTATCAAATCATAGGTATGATAACAGACGACAAACGCCCCCTTCACATATCTCCTACCTAAGTCTAACCTCCCAGCCATTGATCCCGGGTATTATTTTCCAGGCTTTCTAAGAAATAGCCAGCTAACACTGGAGCCAGCGAGGACATCGTTGCGAAACCCACTGTCTGTCGATGGATCTCATCGCTGATAATGAGCCTGACACAAAGCCTGCATTTTAGCATGGGTTCTTCCACTTAAGATGCGGGCATCCCGGTTGAACACGATTTGAATCAATGTCGTTAAATATGAAGCATACCGTTTCGTTTAGTGGGATATTTATACACAAACGGCAAACATATAAGGAATATATGGCTCTGCCAGTAGCACGTAAACCCTCAATACAGTCGAAAAACCCAAGCGTACCACGAACTGAAATGTTTCCAAACTTGCCTTCTTAGCGGTGCTAGGAGTTCAGCTGACCCCTGGCAACAGAGTGATAGTAAGAAAGAAACCTATATGAAACAGAAGGAAGCAGTAGTACATATTTATGAACTTCGGGCAGATTATATTGCTGGGGAATTATCAATCCAGTCGGCCGCAATTTTTCGCATTCTTCTGGATTGATTAAAGAGCTACTTTTCATCCTTTTCCCAACCTGGGTAATTTGTTCCTTGACAAACACAGTTTTGTTCCTCTCGCCTCCGGGTTCTGGAGCTATTTCAACCCCAAAATGGTGGTGAACACATTTTCACATACTCGTGCCTGTTTATCACATGACGGCCGTCCCATTATCAGGTCAAGACGACAAAGTATCCCTCATTTCCTTGAGTCCACTCCGTTGGCCTAAGTGGTCTTGGCTCAAGTGGTACGATAGTTTTGGCCTTGAGCCCGTAAACAAAGCTGAAACGAAATGATCACGACCATGTAGCATTGTTGGCACAGGATCGTTTGTTCCACTGATCAAGTTTCTAAACCAAACTTCGTTATGAAGCCTGTCGGAGATTGTGCGCGAAATATAAAAATTTCAACCACAGGTTAAGTTGGATAGTAATGAGGTCATTTAAAGTGTAATTTAGATACAAATTCCTTCGAGTACTTCGGGAATTTTCTTCAGGAATTAATTGGTTTCGGGAGATTTGTTGACTTAGAATTCGCGGTACTTGAGATGAATCTTATAACGTCATTAATATAACCCCTGAGTTCAGCCCCATAATAGGATCAAAGTTCATATAAGTCACGTGACCTCTGCACAACATTTCTTTGCAACTCAATAGCACGAGATCCCATGGAATCAAAGCCATTGAGCGCGTGACGTTTTAAAAGTCTGAAGTTTTGCTGTTTGGCAAGGTGTTTTTCTCTATGTTTTAGGGTATTCTTGTTGAGCAGTACTTTTTCCAGAGCACGACTCACTGCTTGCCATTGCAAGTTTGACAGTACCGTTGATTCCACTGAATACCTAGAGCATCGATGAGTCCTTGTTATGTTAAATTAAACTAACAATCCACATCAAGAAATAAAAAATTTCAGCGAAGAAAATCTCTCTTCGCAAGCGGCTGACAAATCCTCACCTGATGTGCTATCAAATCGGATAGCATCTAATTTACTCATCCATTCGCCTCCTATACCGCATATCAGGACATAAGTCTTCCTATATTGCCCATCGATTTGATAATTCACGAAATATTATCCCCACCCATGTTGACGCACTTAACGGTCCCACTTATTGGGAAAATGAAACGTATACGAACAAATTTGCAGTTGTCTGCCCTGACTTGAACAGGAACACGATTTTATGGCCCTGGAAAATTCAATTACTTGTAGTGCACCTCCCTAGCACCAAAATATAACTAGGGCTAAAATAAATAGTTTAAATTAAATTAACTAAATAAATCTCTAGCTTGCCTCCAGATGCTTAGGGTGTTTTAAGTTTTGCATGCATCCGGGCAGGCTTGGACGCCATTTTGCGCTCCATTGTGCTGATTACTACGCACGTACTCCGAGTACCTAGTTCAGCCATACAAGCCACATAAGTTGATTAAACTTTTCCCCATTCATTATTATTACATTTACTTTAATTAAATACATAGCTCCTTCAACTACATTGCGTATCAGTTCTTTTGATTTGTGTTTTATTATCAGTACTTACGCGTTAGGTAAAGTACTGGTTAAGCAGGTACTAGAGCACATCAAGTTAAGTAGGGTTGATCAAACGTTACGGAATTGTAACACGCACCCCTACAAGTTGGTGGGCCCGAGTATCACTTCTTACTTTGTCTAGTACCTTTGTTTTTCTTGAGTTGATTTATCTGGCCTATTTTCTCGCTTTTGGCACGGTCTTGCGTTTTTTTATTGCACTCCTCATTGGTTATTTTTGCATTGTAATTTTTTTATTACCATCATCATCGTGCCTCTTTAACTCCCTTATCAATGGCTGATAACGACTGAACCGCGCAGATGGCCGTAACCCTCTAGCTTCCCACCTACTGGGACCACAGACCATTTGCATGGTCCTCCCATGTGGAAGCTCAGTTTGCCCTGAAGCACATTCAATCTCAAGAAACTAAGTCCAACTTATTCATCGCCAGCTTACCGGGAAATGTGATCGAAGACGTCTCAGACGTGTTAAATGACCCAGCACAGAATCTTTACGATAGCCTCAAAACCGCCCTCATCAAACGTGTTGCACCTACTGACCAGCAGAAAGTGCAAGAGCTTTTCAGGGATGTGCATCTGGGTGATCGTAAGCCGACGCAACTGCTTCGTCAGATGAAGCAGCTGACTGCTGACTTCAGCACTGATGAAGCATTTCTCAAGCAACTGTGGTTACAGAGGTTACCACGGTCGGTTCAAGGGATCCTCGCACCCTTCCATAAGTGTCTCTTAATAGAGCTGGCGGGAGCGGCTGGCAGAGCTGTGGATGCTACGAAGCCCAACACTAGTACCTCAGCTGCACTGTCTACTGTCACGGATTCGTCCAAAAACCCACATCGTCCGTCGGCTGGTAAGCCAACAGGTTCTGATGTTATAGCTCACATCTCGACATTGTACGAGGAGTTTGTAGCTGCCAGAATCCAATGATTTCGGTTTGAACGCGGGAAATAACTGGGCGGTGCCAACTGACGTGAATCTGACTAGTTCCTGCCTTCTACTGTATAGCTTCCTAACTTCCGCGAGTGACGCACAGTCAAAGGTTGGATCAAAATATCAAAACACAGTTTGTAGTAATTTAACAGTACATTCGTAACAAAACCTGTGGTACTATCAAAGCAACAATATTATTTTATTATTATTATTAGTCCCTTGGGTTCCTAGTGGAACATAGGGCTTCAGTAGCACGTCTCCATTCCACTCTGTTCTCTGAGATCTTTTGAACCTGGTCCCACGACAGCCCACAACCTCTCATTTCCTCCTCGCACAATCTTCTCCATGTCACCCTCGGACGTCCAACTCGTCGCTTCCCATGGGGATTCCACTCGAGGGCCTGACGCGTGATGTCCTCAGTCGGCCTTCTCAGTGCATGGCCAATCCATCTCCACTTCTTCCTGCATATTTGTTGCGTGATAGGTTCTTGGTAGGTTCGTTCCAAGAGTTCCTTGTTGCTTATTTTTTCTGGCCATCTGATCTTCAGCAGCGAGCGTAAGCAGTTGTTGATGAATGTCTGTAGTTTATTGGAAATGCCTTTCGTGACGCGCCAAGTCTCTGAACCATACAAGAGCACTGACTTGACTGAAGTTGGTGTTGAAAATCCGTATCTTGTTCCGCATGCTGAGTGCAGAAGATCTCCACACTGGTTTCAGGCTAATGAACGCCTGTCTTGCTGCTTTTCCGATTCTGACTTATGACGTCCTCGTCCGTCCCGCCTGTAGTTGAAACAGTGCTTCCTAGATAGATGAAGGAGGTTACTTCCTTCAAGTTTCTCCCGTTGACGGTGATTGGAGTTTGTTGTTGTTGTTGATGGTGGTGGTGCGGTATCTTCATCACTTCTATCTTCTCTATATTCACTTGAAGTCCCGTCTTCGCTGCCTCTTCTATCAACTTGTTAGTTTTTGCCTGCAGATCTTCAAGTTTGTGTGACATTAGGCATAAGTCATCGGCGAAATCCAAGTCTTCTAGGTTCTTTTCCGTCGTCCAGTGTATCCCCCTCTTCTCGCTGCCTACTGTTTGCTGCATGATCCAGTCGACCACAATAAGGAATATCATGGGGATAGTAGGCAACCTTGTTTCACTCCTGTCTTCACTTCAAAGGCATCACTGAGCTTCCCATTGTGGATTACTTGGCATGTGGCATCTTCATATAGTTGTTGAATGAGGCGGATAAAGGTTTGCGGTACTCCGTAGTATTGAAGCAGTTTCCAAATTACTTCCCGGTCGACGCTGTCAAAGGCCTTCTCTCCAGGATGATGCGGCTTAATATTTTACTTGGGGTGGACAGGAGAGTGATTCCGCGCCAGTTCTTGCAAGCACTGAGGTCTCCCTTCTTCGGCAGTTTGACAAGGTAACCCTTCTTCCAATCGTCAGGTACCTTCTCTTCCTTCCACACCTTCTGCAATAGTGGTGTGAGCATGTCCGCTGTTGTCTCTGCATCTGTTTCAGTGCTTCTGGCGGTATTCCATCTGGTCCTGCTGCTTTCCCACATTTCAGTAGCTTTATGGCGTTCAGGACTTCCATTTTCGTTGGGGGATTAATGTTCACTTGTAGTTCAGCGGCTGCAGGTGGTATTTCTGGACGAAGTGCAGGTGGTGGTCGATTCAAGAGCTTCTTGAAGTGGTCGGCCCATCGTTTCCTCTGTTTCTCTTCTTTTGTAATTAAATTTCCTTCTTCATCTTTTATTGGTTTCATCTGTGTTGGTCTCTTCCCTGATAGCAACCTGGTTATTTGATACAATGTCGTCAGGTCTCTCTTACCTGCAGCCTGTTCTGCTTCACTTGCCAGTGTTTCGTAGAAGTGTCTTTTGTCTTTGCGTGCACTCTTCTTCACTTCTTTGTCCAGTGTTTTATACATTGTGCTCAGTTCCTCTTGTCGTTGAGCATCCTTGCACTGGTTTATCTTCTGCTTCACCATCCTCCTCTCCTCTATCAGCTTCCAGGTATCCGTCGAGATCCATTCCTTGTCTTCTTTCTTCTTCCTTCCTAATACTGTTGTGCAGGTTTCTTTCCACATAGCTTTCAAAGACTTCCAGTGTTCTTCCACACAGGTTTCTTCAGGGATGTTGCTCGATGTCTCCCATTTTGTCTTGATGGCTGCCTTGAAGATCTCCTTTGTAGTTTCATCCTTCAGTTTCCGAGTGTTGTACTTGAATTGAGGTCTATCACCAGCTTCCTTGAAGGCTTTTAACTTGATTTGGAAGGTTCCTTGCACTAGGTAGTGGTCTGAACCTACATCTGCTCCTCTTCTTGACCTTGTGTTAAGTAGACTGCGTCTCCATTTTCTTGAGATTGAGATAAAGTCGATTTGATTTTTAGTGTGTCCATCTGGTGAAATCCATGTCGCTTTGTGGATATCTTTGTGCCTGAACACACTGCCTCCAATCACCAAATCGTTGAATGCGCAGAATTCTGCAAACAATTCTCCATTCTCATTCATTTCACCTAGCGCCTCTCGACCCATGGTTAGTTCTCTTCCCGTGTTGTCCCCTCCCAGTTTGGCATTCATGTCGCCCATTAGAATTTTGATATCGCCAACTGACGTCTTGTCCAGTGTTGATTGAAGTTGTCTGTAGAATTCCTCCTTTTTCTCTTGCTCTGCATTATTTGTAGGTGCATAACATTGTATGATTGTGACCTTTCTTCCTTTTGAGTTGAATCTTGCTGTCATGATCCTGGAGGAGATTGGTTCCCACTGCATGAGAGCCTTCGATGCTCTTGAGGACATCATGATAGCCACTCCCTCAGTGTGCTCGTGGTTGGCGTCTGGGTGACCGGAGTAGATTATTGATTCTCCAGTTGACAGTTTGGAGAGTCCACTCCCATTCCATCTGCTTTCGCAAATCCCAAGCACTTCGATGTTATACCTTCTCATCTCCTTTGCAATCTGGGCTGCCTTACTGGGTTCAAACATCGTGCGGACATTCCATGTCCCCACGTTTACTTTCGCTTTCATCGAGAGAAGACACATCGGCCAATTGGCTTCCCGAAGGCTTTCACCAACTGGCGTCATTTCGCCTCTCCGATTCCAGCGGGGAATAAGTTTGTTTTCATTTTTTATATTTTGTTTGTGCTTTGAAGTTTCTTTAGCGGTTAGATTTGTTTTACGGGGTAGGGTTGCTAGCCCTATGCCCAACCTTCCCTCTTTACCCGGGCTTAGGACCGGCTAGTAACTAGTAAACTAGTTAACCAGGCGAGGTTCAAAGCAACAATAAGTTATGTCAAAATTACAAAAGTACCTCAACAGTGACGCTGGGTAACTATACAGTCCAAAACGTTTCCCGGGTGCAAATATGTACTACACGGTAAAACTGGTTAAACAAATACAACTGATAAGTACCTGTTGGTCAATAGGAATATTCCCGACAAAAGGGATCAAAACTCTGCCTACAGGGACCAAATCAACAGACAAACGTTCCCAGTAGACAGTCAAAAGGCAAACAGTCAAACCACAGCACAACCGTAAGTTGAACCAAAACAAGATGTCGGGCGCAGTAAAACAACATCACCTTGTCAACAGTCCAGCGTCACATAATAGGAGAGTGAAACATTCATAATAAGCCTCAAACATACAAAGGCAAATACCGAGTGCAAAGTCAAATAAGACAGTTAAGCAAATAACATTACACCGGCTAGGGTCAAAGGCACACCATACATAAGGAGGGTAAAAATGTTAAAATAAATTTCAATACAACCAAATAAGGGTAATCGGGAGGGATTTTCAGATCGATTTCCCGCTACAGAGTTGTGCAGCATCAGGAACGAAATGCGGTCTGGCAGTTCTTACAACGGTCGCAAGTCTCGCTCGTGCAACAGCTCTGCCTCCCGTACTGGTAGCAGGCGTTCCAAATCGCGACAATCCCAACCTAGGTTGTGCTGGTACCATAAACGTTATGGTGCCAATGCTAAAAGGTGCACTCGACCTTGCACCTTCGAGGCTAACCAGGCGGGAAACGTGTGAGCCAGCACGTGACGGCGGCTAACGTCGCTGGTGAGCCACTTCCATGTCGCTTCTTTTTCGTCACTGATCGACATTCTGGGATGCGCTTTTTAGTTGGCACTGGGTTAGAAGCTAGCGTCATCCCACCTGCGAAGGAAGATCGTCTGCGGCCAATGCCCAATGCTTCATGCCACCAACGGTTCGCCCATCACAACCTGTGGTCAGAGATTCCTCGACCTTAACCTGGGATAGCGTCGTTCCTTCCGTTGGGTTTTCATAGTAGCGGATGTGACCACCGGTATTATCGATGTGGATCTCTTACAGCACTATCAGCTGCTGGTAGGTGCTGGCAAGCCCAAGTTGATGGATTCTACCACAACACTCGCTGTCTCCGGTATTGTAGCAAAGACGCCACCCGTCAGTCCCGTGTGCTCCACGATGGACGCTTCTAGTCCCTACGCGTCCACCATCTAGTCCTTTCCGGATGTCTTTAAGCCAAGCCGATGTGTCCCTTGTGTGACTTCGAACGTTTCTCATCACATACCGACGACTGGCCCCCCAGTGTTTGCGAAACCACGGCGATCATCCACGGAGAAACTGCGTGCTGTAAAAGCCGAGTTTAAACACACGCTTGAAATGGGAATAATCAGACCATCCAACAGTCTATGGTCTTCACCCTTGCATGTGGTACCCAAGGACAATGGCATGGACTAGAGGCCTTGTGGTGACTACCGAAGGCTCAGCGCCAAAACGAATACAGATCGTTATCCAGTCCCTCACATACACGGCTTGACTGCATCTTTAAAGGGCTCGTTTATCTTCAGTAAGCTTGACTTGACGCGTGCATATCATCAGATCCCGGTCCATCCTGACGATGTTCCCAATACAGCCGTCATTACACCGTTTGGTCTTTTTGAGTTCCTCCGTATGCCTTTAGGTCATCGCAACACAGCGCAAACCTTCCAGCGTTTTATTCACGGCTCGACTTCGCCTATGCCTGCTTAGGCGACATACTAATCGCCAGTCCTGACGAAGACACTCATTTCAATCACTTGAAACAGGTTTCAGCCAGACTGTCAGAGCATTTGGTGACAGTCAGCCTGGCCAAATGACAGATTGGCGTTCGTCCACTAAATTTTTTTGGACACGTTATCGACGAGCAAGGCATTCGCCCACCACCTGAAAAGGTACAGGCGATCCAAGACTCCCCTGTCCCAGCGTCACTTAAAGCTCTGCGTGCGTTTTCTGGGGATAGTGAGCTATTACCGTCGCTTCGTCCCCCAGTGTGCGCACATTTTGACTGCACTGACCGACCTGCTGAAAAGTAAGTGTAGAATTTCAGCTTGACGCCTGAGGTACTAGACGCATTTCGCAAGATCGAAACCACGATAGCAGACGCCACGATGCTGGTGCATCAAGACGTAAATCTACCTCTTAGCATTGCGGTTGACGCCTCTGACGCGGCCATTGGAGCTCTCTTGCAACAACTTTCGGATCACACTTGGATAACAGTTGCATTCTTCTCCCGGAATTGTAACACGCTACCCTAAATCCTAATCTTCTGTGTCTATTCCGGACTCAGTGAGCTGTTATTTATCTAGCTTTCAAAAAATGTGATTGGCAAGAAAGTCGTTCGCCTGCTTGAGTCAAAGTCCTTCACATGATCAACAATTCTTCCAAGGCGATTGAAAAACGACAGAAATCACTCAAGGCTGGTATTAAGGTCCACCCAACCAGTTCGTTGATAGCTCGTACCTTTCAACACAAAAAAGGTAACGCACACCGAAGGCATTCTTCTGCAACGAATGATTGCTTCAGCAGAGTCACTGACTATAAGTGCGTGGTGAACACTGAGGGAGTTGAAAGTTCCGGATCAGCTGACTAAGGTTTTACTCAAAGTCCTCTGAAAGGCTTGTTATTTATAAATACGGCAAGTTTGCGATTCACCAAGCACGGCGTGATGTTTTTTGCGGAGACTTGATTTAATTCGTTTTCCAAGTCGACTTTCTACTCCTGTTTATTGACGTAGTGATGCAAATCATTTCCTCTAGGTTCAACCCGTTGTTTTATAACCCGCATTATTTTCGTGGTACTGGCAACGTTTGAGGAGCTTGTAGTTACTTGATCATCACAGAATATCTGTAGGCCAACAGCCAGTGTCGGCTTATGGCCTTCACGCTAACATGTTTTAGCAACCCCCTACAGTTTTGCCTGTAGCCGAAAATGTCGTAGTGCAAGATAGGAAGATGGCAAGACATTCCGATCAATAACCCTACCGTTGCCGATGAAAGTTACGGTTGCAAAACGTTGATCAAAACGATTTGCACTTGGTGTGACACACTCGATAAAAAACAACGTTAGTATACTCATAAAACGCTCAAATGACGTAGGCCTTGTATAATGGATACCAGACATTTCACCTGACTGGTAGTGCAAAACTTCCAAAAGTTTTCACACAACGGCAACGTGCGGTTACTAGCAAATGGTCGGCAGCAGAAAAGAGGGGGTGTTTCTCCAGTTAGGTTTCATCTCAAGGGGCAAGGGAACACAATTTGTTTTGACTGTTAGAGATTTTATTTAGACAAGCGAGGTGGTTGTGACTAGGCCACCACCAACATCGCAGGTCGGCGTCAAGTCGGGGTTTGGAGGATTCCAACAAAGTAGCCTGGACAACTACTAGTTGAAGCATTTCAAGACATAACTACTCCTTTGGAATAGCAGGATCTTCTAATTTTTTCAACAGAGTTTAATGACACCCTCCGTACCGTTCAGAAGTCGTGAAATTTCGTTTATTTTTCGACATATTTCAACGTGATGATGTCTGTAGGCTGGCTTCTCTCATGTTAAATTAATTGTTAGAATAAAACATCTATTTATTCGTTTACAAGCCGTTCATGATGTCTTAACTTGTCCCAGGCTTAACTTCTTAGTGTTCCCTAAGACTGTCGTGGCAGCTAAGGTAACATGAGTTACGTAGTAGGTGTGCACGGGTATTCAGAGCATTGCAAGCCACCATAAGCTTCCCGCCCTGTATTCCATATCCCAGAGGATTTTGGCCAAACACTGTTCTCCTTTCCCGACAGCTCAAGCTTTGAATGCTTATATTCTAAGGAAGATCAGGTACATGAATTGCTGTCTTCTCAATAATCTGAAGAGGCTGCGTCCAAAAATCACTTAATGGTGGATGAGTTCTAACCTCACCCATCCGAAGTCATCTCTTAACTCACACCGGCATGTTAGGGAAGACATTCTTATATTATACCCGGTGTTTCATATTTGTTGCCAAAACACCCAACAATAACACATCGAAAAACGTGGTACAAATCACGATAGGAGCATGCTTCTTGCGTGTGTTTCGGTCTTCTTTTTGTTATGTATCCGGAGACATTATCCATTTGTTTCGTTTGGCCTCATTCAATTTGTCTATGTTGAAGTTCTTGTTAGACACGAAGAACCACCGTGTTTTGTGGTTGGAAACTGCAATAGCCATAAAACTGAGGGTTTGTGGTTAAGTTTTGCGCTCTTCGGAACGATTTTTCACGGAGTTCCTCAGTAACTGGAATATGTGTTACTTGTTTGAGAAGAAAATGGTCTCAACTTGATCAGCACCGGTTTGGATTTCGGAAATGCTGAAATTCGTTTCTTCGTTACGAGCTACACTGCCACTTTAGCCAAAGCAATGCTCCTCGTGTCAGTTAGCTTGGAGGTGGATGATTTCATGTTCACTATCATGCAGATATAGTTGGAGACATTCTTCAAACACGAAATTGCAGGCCACCTAATAGCATCCAGTAGTCACTAGATGTAATTGTTTTTTCGGGAGGAAGTGAAGTTGCTACTTTGCAAATTTGCATACGTCCACAGTTAGAATACTGTCGATTTATACTGAGTGCTATCCGTATAAGAGACAAACATAAAATAGAGTGTGTCCAAAGTTATTTCATAGCTAGATTTTTAGGACGCTACTGCATACAGGACTACAGCTCCAGATGCAGAACACTAAGTCTGCAAACACTTTGGATGAGACGACTCAAAATTAGCCTGACTCTATGCTTTAATGTGTTACATAAACACACGTTTACAGCCAGTGGGGAGTTTCAGTCCGAACACAACAGTTGTTACGATCTGCGCAACGACGCCTATAGCGTCAAAATGAAGTCTTTCAAGTCCTGCTCGTGCGCAAACTTCTTTGCCGTCAAATTCTCTCAGTTGTGGAACAGACTTCCAGCTGAAGTGAAGGTCTCCAAATCAACCTCTGAATTTGGTCGGTTACTGGCTGACTTCTTATCATCTGGTGACTTCTGTGGCTTATCAAATACACCAACAGTCTCTTTCACGACACTTCGTCAACTCGGCTCTCTTAATGTATAATGAAAGCTACCGCACCTACACTGATTTTTCATACGAAGCGTTGAGGAGACTTCCACAAGTTACCACCTCAAACTAACGGCACATTCTGCCCCACCCAACACGGTAATCAAGAACAGAAATCCTACACCACATGAGAGCATGAAATTTATATTTTTAGATACTCTATGGAAGGAGGATGTACAATGAAAGCCATAGCGAGGGAAGTTAAGTAGGGGGAAACATGAACATAGAAAACACTCTACTTGTTGAAATTCTTCCTTTCCCTGCCTGCTGCTTTGTCTGTTTTTTTCCCGTTGTAGAAAAATAATTCGGTTCTAAACGTTGGCTTTGTTGCCATCGGGAATTAATTACTTAAGTAACAGACCATGGCTGAAACTACCCTTCATGGGGGGTAACCAGCTTTACCAAGTTCAGAATACCTAACCACAACAAGCAGAAATAAGAAATGTTCACTGGACTACAACTTCATAATTATCAAAATCTGGGATTAACTCAGCAAAGTGGCCAGCAAAGTCCAGCACTTACCAACTGTAAGGCTGTCACGACCCGTGAAAACGAAGGACAAGATGTTCTGGAAGCCCATTTGGTGCATTCAAACAAGTCTATTGCTTCTGGATGCTGGAGTTGGAAAAGTGAAGACATTCGGCTTCTAGTCATGATATTCACCAAGATTATGAATCTTTGTTGTGGAATGTTGTCAACATGGATGAATTATACAGTCCTGGGATCGTCAATGAAGTACAATATGTAAACAATTCATAAACTTTTCACCATTATCTCAAGCAAAAAGAATAAACTGTTACAATGGAAGTATTAGCTACAAGCTTTATTTTTCTCCAGTTAATACCTGTAGCGTCTGGGTACAAACCTAGTTTTTTTGTTAATGCGAAGACAATACTTCCACTTGTCCAACTTGTAAATTTTCTGCACACTTATTCTGTTGGGATGTTCCGTTATATGAACATGCAGCACCTATATCTTCTAGTGACAACGGATAGGGATTCAGATTACCTTTCTTGAAGATGAATGCATTTGTATAGAAACTTATTCATACCTGTAAAAATGGTGTGTGCCTGTATATTCAAGAATGATCATTATTATTAATTCTCCATAGTTTACTGAATGGTATTTAACATTAGGCTATTCGCATGTCAAGTTATTGACGGGCGTGGATTTTCCATCTTCTGTCGCACAAATAGGTTCTACTATTAGGAACAAAATCGCGCAATGTTCGAGGTTGCGTTATAACCAGCCGACGTTGCCAGTACATTTGGATAGTTCGTTATCTCGTATTATGGCCCTCTACCTATCTGAGTGTCTTCAGCGTCACACACTTCCATAAAATCAATAGCCTAGGGTTCAACGACACTCGACATTGATGCTGACCTTGACGGTCTAACTGGACTCGCCAAGCTGAAGGCACCCGGTCAAGCATCCTCTCCGTTTGGCGCGCTGTCCTGCTACGTTGCACTGCTCGTATTCGACTCTCTAGCCAGTTAGTTGGAACGCATCGGTGTTTTGGCATAACCATCCAAATATACCATTCCATCCGACTACGCTATCGTGTTCTTCCTTGGTCTCGTATTCGTGGGTATGTAACAAGTCCGAATAGTTAGTGATTGGTCTTTGCGTCTGTCAAGTTCGCACCAGGAAAATCCCTAAATTGGTGAGCCCAAAGTGATCACATATCCCGACCATTAACAAATATTGAATTGGTGAGCCTGTTCTATTTTATATTTGTATATTGTTTTCATTTCGATAACATTCATATATCCATTTACTACACTTTCCCATGTCTGACCACACTCCCAAGCTTATTCGTGTTAAGCTGACTACGAACACGATCCAACTCTTGCCATATTGGCCAGACAATGCGGAAACATGGTTTCTGCATGTTGAGGTGGATTTTCGAGAACAGGGTGTCTCAGATCCTCATTCTCGATTTCTTGCTGTCATACGTTCACTACCGCGGGAATTAAATAGACATGTTACGGTACACATGTTTTATCCTGAAGTAAGTGATCCTTATACACTTCTCAGGGCCTCTGTCTTGAAGAGACGCCATCTCACAGATCGCCAGCGCCCAGACGAACTACTTCGTAACATCGAGCTAGGCAGGCACTCAGCTATTAAAGGCCTCGCACGCATGCGAGAAGTTATGGGCGCACGAACATTCGACGATGGCCCTTTCCGAGAACTATTTCTCCCAAAACCACCACAACCGGTGCAAACCGTGTTGGTGACACTGCAGTCAGTCCCACTCGATGACTGGCAGCCTCGGCAGACAAAATACTCGAGATTTCTAGCAGACCTGTCTCCAGCTCATATTCTGTCTGCGGCAAAACCAGAGCCAGGATTAAGAGGTGACCAAGCTGTGCAACTCTGTGAAACAGTTGCTACGATCTCGAAGCCCTAATTTACGTAGAACTCCACAGAAACGCGCCTTAGTGCATCGCAGCAACTCGCGTGTTTGCCCCACAACTAAACCTAACAGGGTGGAGTACCCTAAATGGTGCTGGTTCCATAATACTTATGGAGAGGGAGCCAGAAAATGCCCGGAGTCCATGCAGTTTTAACAGGGACACAAACTCGGGAAACGGTCACGCTGACACGTGTTCACGGCAACCGTAGCCGGCGGAAACAGCTATTCGCTCTACGTCACGGACATTAAAACGAAAGTTCACTATCTCGTCAACACTGGCGCAGAAGTTAGCGTTCTTCCTGCAACGACAAACGAGCGTCATTACGACCCACTCATCAATCTCCAAGTAGCCAACGGCAAGGCAATCGCTACGTTTGGGAGACAGTATGCCTACCTCAACTTAGGTTTACGTAAACCTATCCACTGGATTTTCTTCCTGGCTGACGTCTCTATGCCCATCATTGGTATAGATTTTCTAAACCACTAGAATTTACTCGTGGATGCTCGCCATCGACATCTGATAGATAGCAACACAAAGTTATCCATTGGCAGCACCACCCACGTAGGTCCGAGCTTCGCCTTTGGTAGAACTAAACGCCCAGGCGACGTATCCCATCAGGCCCTTTTGGAGAAATATCCAGAGTTACAACATGATGCCTCATCTTTCGGTCTATCTGTAACGTACTTATGCCATATACTGACATTTTTAAGCTACATCTCTGCTCTTTGCGCCAACTTCATGGTGCAGGCTGATACTTGTAAGGGTAATTGATCACAATACAGTGGCTCTAGTGGCATAAATAAATAAACAAATATTTTACTCCCGAATCACAGATTTAACATGAAAGAACCCAGTTCACAGGCATTGTCGGGTTGATAAAGTTCGAAAAAATCCTCACGATTTAGCAGTCCTTCGTAGTACAGAAGGTAGGACGTCAAGCTTCTATAATCTAATAGATAATTCATCCTTGCGAATACAAGTACACACCAGTTTGCGGGCTTCGTTATATAATTGAAACAATTTTATGAATCTCGCTGATAAAGATTCATTGCTCAGTGGTAATCAGCATGTCTGAAGGAGTAGAGTTAATGTACAGAACACAATAAGATAATAGATAGCTTAAGTTCTACACAAGGTAATTTTTCACGGTGATGGATTTCATTCTTACTCCCGAAATAAAGGAATACGGGACAAATGTTAAATTTGTCGCTAAGGCTGATCCATCAATAATGTCAATAGTGCCTGCAGGCTGTGGAAGGAACGGGAAAATATCACCTCTTCTTACATGCACAGTGTTCCGGGTTTTTACCATTTCCACCGATTGTTTTTCACCCTTGAGTGGTATCAAAGTAGTGCAATTCGCAAGGTTTGCACCACGAGCAGCCAACATGCCCGACTCGTCTGCACACTGATATGTTTCTTCCGGAAAAGCGTCCATTTTACTACAGTTCATATGCTTTTAGCTTCGGCGACCTAACGAAACCATTTTATTGAATTTGGGAATCAGCAAGTGTTGACGTGATCATGCAGTCCGAGTGAATGTCTATGTGCAAGCATTTACCGCTCATCAAGGAGCACGCTTACAGCAACATACATTTGTGCCATTAGAAATAGCTATCATGGTGAGAAAAAATAAACATTCGAAGAACTGCAAGCCAATGGTAGTGGGTTTTACATATAATTCACGTTTAAATATGCATCATTATCAACTATGTAAAATCGCTGTTAGATGAAGTACTACAGAAATCTGTTGCGAATATGCCGCTTTAAGAGTTTCTGGGTAAGTCGATTTTTTAGACTTGATTGTTTGTCCAGACTTTTGATGCCATTACATCCGTACGGGAATCTGAATAATTCCAGAATGATTAAATGCTCATACGTTGACAGAGTCAGTTGGATAGTTGATCTAGTTACAACGCAGTTTCATTCTTTTGAGGAATACTGAATTATCGACCAAAACGCACTCGCTTCTTATTATGAAGTGGATGTTGGTGGTTAACTGTAAAATAAGAGAGGTCTAGAGTGAAGTCAGTTACAGCAACATAAACGTGTTGTAGCAGGCAAAATTGTGCATATGGAGCGAGAAGTAGAAGATTTGCTAGTCGCGGCTCAATATGGAAGAAATGCCTAGTCGAGATGTTAATTATTTATAAAAGCAATAACTAAACGTGTCATATATTTTCTGTCTTTTAACAAACGTATCAGTATTTCTATGCTAACAACAACGTCAGATTATGACACACTTAACTCGCCGCTGATGCAGTTGCAGAAACGTATCACTTATTGTTACATCCAGTCCTGCTTCGTGATGCAAACGTAAAGCAACAGTTTCTGAATGAACCGTACATTAAGCACGAACATCCAAGTGAGGATTTCTCAACCTAGAAGGCTTCGCGCACCGGTCGGGAACATTATATCCTAATAGGAACGTTCGAGTATTTAGAGGAAAGAAAATTTAGCGATCGCCCGAGCTAGCGTATGGATGTCTTAAAAGAGCAGTAGAAAAGGACTGTGGATGTTAACGATCACTGTAACGCCGGTTCAACAGGAGCCCACGAGGCCAAGTAAGGCGCCAATAGGTTTTCACGAGCTAGAGTAAACCAACTGATTGCTACGCGCTCACGTTTAGGTCTTGCAAAACCGTTCCGAGTCCTTTCTGGATCCCAGTGTGGCATGTCTGCCCACTGGCCTTCTATGACTCTGGCTGGCTGGATGGGCGACCGGGCGTTGATTGACTTTGCAGCAGTTGTATAATTTTTTCGAGGACTGTGGTGAAGACGGGTTACTCACTTGTCGAGCCACCAGCGAGTTTTTCAGGCTAATGAAAAGAAGACAGAAAAGATGTCCGGCGAAATTAAGGGGGAGGAAGTGCGAAAAGAAACAAGACGGAAGGAGAGAACTAAGTAGATTCGTGGGTGATAAGTGAGAGAGAAAACCTTGATAACTAAATGAGTAAACATTTTGTTCTCATATTAGTTATTTAACATGAGAGAAGCCAGTTAACAGGGATCATCACATTGATATATGCTGGGAAATCTAAAAGATTTTACGGGACCTGAATGGTACGGAAGGTAGGTCATTAAATTTGATTAAAACATCAAAGATTACTCAAGTTATGAAATGAACGAGGAAGTACAACTTTTTGGCATATACGTAATGTTAAAGTGTGGGCCGTTTTCAGTCATCCTTTCTTCGTTCATCATTAAGGGAACCGAGGTCTCGCGAAATTCCAAATTTCTGTTAGAAGCAGACGACATGTTTGATTTGCCTTCGCAATGCCCGTTATGCTGGATAAACGTCTATTTTACCATAAATTCTTGTGCTTATAGCCTCGGGTACCAAAAGAACCCACATTGACGGTTTCGAAAGTTTCGAAAGCAGTTTGTAAGTTTCCATAAAATCATATCATTCAAGTAAATATCTATTCAGGTATTACCATTGACGGTTATACAGATTTATGCCACCAGAATTGCCTGTTCTTATATCATTATTATTATTTGACCCTTGGGCTCCTAGTGAAAAATAGGCCTTCAGTAGCACATCTCCATTCCACTGTGTTGTCTGCAATCTTTTGAACCTGGCTCCACAACTGTCCAGAAGTTCTCATTTCTTCCTCACGCCATCTCCTCCATGTTACCCTCGAACGCTCAACTCGCCGTTTCCCATCTGGGTTCCACTCGAGAGCCTGGTGTGTGACATTCTTGAATGGCCTCAGTGTTATCGCGGTACAAGGGAACCAACATTTGAAGAACTGCAGGCCAATTGCAATGGGTTTTCCATATCGTTCATGTTAAGGTATGCAGGATTATCAATGAGGTACATTTACTGTCAGATGAATTACTAGAGGAGTTTGTTGCATAGCGGTATTATGAATATGTTCACTTTAAGGTTAGTAGGTGGGTTGGTCTCCCGCGTTTTACTCTCTGTCTAGATTTTTGCTGCCATTATGACCGTCCAGGAATTTAAGCAGTTCCATGGGGTGATAAATGTTCATGGGGTGGGGTGCTCACCTGTAGACTATCTACGGGAGGTTCACATCCTTTTTTTAGGAATGGTAGTTCAGTGGCGTTGTGGACCCCTAAGTGAGGTCGCATATCGATCTTGTGCAGCTTCGGGAAGAGTCCGAGAGTGAGGGCCCCTGGTTGTCTGCACGTGGAGCGCATTACTGTGTAGGCTTCGGGGTCATCTGCTGGATAACTGGATCTGATGTCTTGCTTGTCAGTCAGCATTGGTGTCAAGTCTTTCTTCCTGGTGACCTGGGAAAGGCGCTTTCCAAGGGGAAAGCA
>OX104134.1:64779174-64942650 GCA_944470555.2 Heterobilharzia americana
TAAGACAGGAGAGAAGTCTTGTAAAAACCAGGTAGACTTGAAACCTGTAAAGAGGGTGCATAGATCAGATTTGCGCCATCGAGAACAGGTTTTAGAACAGGCATACTTACTGGAACCTGACACTTGCCATACTTCTTGACCTTCAGACAGCATCCTGCCCTCGAGTGAGGGGTGTTGTGACAGTGTGTGACTGTGGAGTACTGAGCCTGTATATAATGCTAATCAAGACTCTATTCGAAGTCACGCAGCTGTGTATGAGGGCGTATTGGAAGTTATCATTCGGAGTAATGATGAGTAATGGTATCCGGTCGAGGAGTCTACTGTAAGCATTACCATTCAACTTTGTTGTAGACGTGTAAGTTGGCATACACCGTGTGACTTTACAGGGATTGGCCTACTCCTAGGATGTCACCTGGTTGACTTGTGATACACAGACGACATTGTCTTGATATGTGAAGATGTTGATAAAATGCGAGGTCTTCTGAACACGTTGTGCGGAGACCTGTGTATGTTTGGCTTTGATTTCGTACCTGTGAAATGTAGGATTATATTCCGCTACTGATCTTCAGTTACTCCTATTTTCAGGCTAGGAGTGAAAGGGAAAAGAATGCGTCGACTGGTTCGCTGATGTGGAAAGTGAATGGTATGTTGAGTGATACCGGGAGACCGTTTCACATTTGCTTACTCGCGCCACCCCTGGTGTTAGCGAGATATTCGACTACCTATTAGAAGACAGTTATACCTGCCCTGCAGTTCACTTTGTCCCATTATATGGCTATGGGACATGAACGTTGAGAGTGAAATAAATAAAGGGACTACAATATTTTCTGATCATAGGTGTCTTCACATCATTGCCCAAGTAGACGAAAATCACTGTGTGAGCGATGATGAAATTAAACGGATGGGGTCAGGTAAGGAAGGCGAGTCAGTCGGTAAGGTTGTGAACTTTCGTGAGCTTAAGGTGGGGGTGACCTGGAGTTGTGTTGAGCATGCGGCGCTGCTACCTACCTCGACGTGTTATGTTAACTGAAGTAGCAATGAGTCGGCAGAAGGTTCAGGGTGACGGTACGATTGCTGAGATTCTCTGACTGTATGTTTCAGCCGTATGGAGAAGTGTAGACTACCTGACTGAGCTCCTTGAGACGTTAGGAATCATTAGGTGTGGGCTTTCGGTGAAGAATATGAAAATCGCTCACAGTGGCTCAGATGTACTCACTCGTAGATATCTGTTAAGATTTGAACGATTTGACTAACCTTCACTGTCGAATTTTCTCCCCTATCTAACTGTGATCAGCCCTCCTAGCCTTTGTGTTCGCATCACCAATATAGAGCCTTCAATCTTTCACGTTGTCTCTCTGGGGATCGTCTAAGCCAGCAGATCACCCATTTCTCGTTTTTGAAAGTTTAAACCTGATTATTGCGCAAAACAATTTTATGAAGGTTTTATTTAGAGTTTGGTGTTAGGTCTGTCATAAAAAATGTGTTTAGGTACTTTATGTGGTACCTGGTTTGTATCTTTTTCCAAGCAGTTATGATATGTAGATAACACAGCTGATTTTGTTTGTGTCCTAGCAATTTCTATGGATGTTAATCTGACCCACCATTAGATATATGTAATTCAGATCTTATCACTTGCAAAATATTACTGAACTCAGGTGGTTGGGGTCCGCGGGACAAGAGGAACCAGTGGTTGGAGACTCTAGGTGATATGGCTCAGAACCGATGTCAGTGGCGCAGATGTATACACACATCCTCATCTTAACTACACTATACCGAATCTCACCATTTTGTCGCTTCTCTTTCCTTTCTTCTCGTACTTTATATTTCTTTTGACTGCATTCACTTATCCTCATCCTTCACCTCACTACCTTTTTACTTGATGTGCTGATATGAGGTGTGGCAACTCGGACCGTTACGTAGTAATACCTGGTCCTGTGTTGGTAATGATTGATTGATTATTGAACTCATAGCCTAGGTGTTTGTAAACCTGTAACAACCACCTCACAGGTTAATGATTAGTTTTACTTCCATGTTAATGGTTAGTTTCTTATCTTACTAATCAAAATGCAGATTAGTTTTTTAGTATTCAAAATATTGGAATCTTTCAGAAAATCAAATTCCTTTATGTTCCAGCTAATCTTTTACACCATAGGTTGTACATTTTAAAATCAGTTTACTACTAGATATGTGGCTACCTTATTCACTTTTATCTTGCAAATCCATTAGGGTTTTGTTGGCTTTACTTGTTGTGATATCCTTCTTTCAGTATCGTATGTCACACTGAAGGTCAGAAAGACATAGTTAATATGATTAGTCAGTTGTATTGTGTTTTTGCATTAAGTTACTTTAAAAACAAAGGATTCATTAGTTTTCAGCATCTGAAGATAGAATAAAGCTACGTCGTGACCGCTACTGGTTTTCATTTTGAACCGTATCTGATAACGTCTTAAGGTACTGAGTTGTGTGGTGTCTCGGACCCCACCCAGGGAGTCGTGATGCATCAATAGATGCTAACCGAAACAGCTATCCTTCATCCCACGGTGTCATGTCATACACTAACCACTCTTTTCTTTCCATCTAGCAAACAATGATGCGGTATGGAAGCTGCTGGGACGACATGCGTGTCATGTCCAAGCTACCCAAGCCGGTGTTTCCAGATGACTTCACTTATTGAGTGGGGAGCTCCATCATACCCATGCACATGCTGTCGTACCTGAGAATTATTTAAATGCTGTTGCCACCGCGTACGAGCAATCCCATGGAGACAACGATGGTCGAACACAGAGTCGTCGTGTATTCTCAGCTCGGGGAGGCGAGGTTCTACAGACGTAGGACATAACTGGTCACATCGAAGCATTGTAGACCTAACCTTTTATGGCCAGACTAACGTCGTGACAGCGCCAAAGGTGACTCAGATTTACGTATGCCAGCCTGGCTTTCGATATGCTCACCACCAAGAGTTATCGTAAGCACAGGCTCCTGCCAATCTTGCAGAAGTATTTTGAACTTCAATGGTGCATAGCACATACCATACCTACAAACACTGATAGCTAACTGACTAGGCGCCACTTGAGGAGCCTGTGTGTTATCACACAGTAAGACGGTATTTTTTCGTACATCCAAGGTCAAATAGCCGTTCTCTGGGTAGTAGATCTACATCACTTCCTTGAGAGCTGTTTTAAGAATGTCATCGATTTCAAATTGAAGAGGAATGGAGAAATCGATCAAGCTTGTTTAACCCCACCGCTACTTCGGAACAATGTAGGTTGTATGCCCTCACTCCACTTGAGGTGTTATTACATAAGGCTTTCAAGATGTGAATAAATTTCTCAGACACTCCTTTCTCCAACGGACAGTTCTAGATTACAGCTCTGCCCGACGAATCGAAAGCAGCCCTAATGTCAAGAAACACTACGATTGTTGGCCTGAAATACGTGTGGCGGTGTTCAAGCATCTAGTAGAGGATAAACACACGGTCAGTGCACCCACAACCTAAACGAAACCCGACCTGGTCCTCACGAATCATCTTCCCTCATGTTTTGCAAAGTCTGGGAAGTACGATAGCAGCCAATATTTTCGACGCGACTGGTAACAGACTAATACCCCCATTATTGTCACATACATTACTTAGACTTTTTTAAAAGATGAGCTTCATTCTAGAGTGATGGAACACTCTCAGTCTGCCATGCTTTCTCGAACAATGTAGTCAGTTCCCTGACAAGAGTCCTTCCTCCATCCTTAAAAAGAGTCGGGGGCAAGTTGTCTTGACCGAATGCCTTGTGGCGTTTCAGAACTTTGTGTTCCTTATGAACCTTTTCTTCGTTAGGTGGGTCAGTGTCAACTGACCAAGGAGCACAATACACAAGCTGACAACTCTGGAGCCGTGGGCCAGCTAAACTGACTTTTGAAGTGCTCCACCCATCGTTCCAGCAGTCTTTGAGGATTGTTTATCGGTGTACCACTTATCTCACAGGCCGTCTCACTGACACTGAATACTGTGTTGGGTGATACCGGGAGACCGTTTCACATTTGCTTACTCGCGCCACCCCTGGTGTTAGCGAGATATTCGACTACCTATTAGAAGACAGTTATACCTGCCCTGCAGTTCACTTTGTCCCATTATATGGCTATGGGACATGAACGTTGAGAGTGAAATAAATAAAGGGACTACAATATTTTCTGATCATAGGTGTCTTCACATCATTGCCCAAGTAGACGAAAATCACTGTGTGAGCGATGATGAAATTAAACGGATGGGGTCAGGTAAGGAAGGCGAGTCAGTCGGTAAGGTTGTGAACTTTCGTGAGCTTAAGGTGGGGGTGACCTGGAGTTGTGTTGAGCATGCGGCGCTGCTACCTACCTCGACGTGTTATGTTAACTGAAGTAGCAATGAGTCGGCAGAAGGTTCAGGGTGACGGTACGATTGCTGAGATTCTCTGACTGTATGTTTCAGCCGTATGGAGAAGTGTAGACTACCTGACTGAGCTCCTTGAGACGTTAGGAATCAATGGGTGTGAACTTTCGCTTTCAAATTCGTTTTCCACCACTGCTCTTTTGTCTATTTTGATATTACTTTTTCTGCCTGCTTGTTCTTTGTATTTCGCTGTTGTGTTGTGGCAGGTTGAATTGATCTCGTACTACTTTTCGTTTCACTTTTGTTTGGTTCATTTCTTGTGTCGTGACCTAATATGATACTTTGGAACTGTTTCGGTAATCATCTACGTTTTCCTTATTTCAATAATTTGACGAAACCTTCTGTGGGTTCTCGAACAAAGTACCCAATATGTAAATTTTATTGTGTTCTGCTTGATTTGCTTCCCGAAGATAAGCGTTTACCGCTTATCACCAAAAGGAGTTTTTATTCCCCCTTGTTCTTAAGTTAACTTCTTTATTGGTACTAAGGTTCACATTACCTAAATCGTCCCAATAACCGAAGTTTTTAGCGGGTCTGTTTGCCTGTAAATTGATTTTCATTGGTTTATTTTTGTAATTTCATACTTAAGTATCTTTTTCAAGACGAGCCACATCAGCATGTCATGAAAAGAAGGGCTTCATCTTACTTTTTCTGACCTTGTTTTGTTCATTATGTTGCTTTTGTTGTGATAAATTGAGTCGCATCGGTTTTCAATGCATCCTGTCTTTTGTTGATTTGATCTTTTTAAAGGGATAGTACCGATCATGCAGTACATGCTTCAGAAATTAAATGCTCTAAAACCGATCCTTATACAAGTACTTCCTTAGTGGTGCATGCTCCTATTCTGTGGACTCGTGGAGAAGTTAAAGAATTCAAGCAATGTCTAGCAGAAGATGAGGAATCTATTATACGAATAAGTAGTGGAGAAGTTTACTCAGTAAGTCGTATTTCTGTTTGAATGACTCGTATCTTAAGTACTTAGTTTGTATTCACTGACAAACTAATAATTTCACTTTCCTTAGTCTATCTGTCAGCAGTCTTTTTTCATCGTATCTCCTTTCCGCTATTAAGTTGAAATTTTACGCAAATCAACCAGTGAAAAGTGTAAAAACGTTTTGCAAATCGTCACACTATCCAGACAATCGAAACTTCTAGGAACGTGCTTATAGTTGTAGTGTAGAAATGCTCACATCAGCTAGATGATATCCGACGGGGCAATTTAAAAAACATGTAGATATCCAAAGCAGTCAACTTATGACGACAATTATCTTTCCTGATTGTGAGCTTTGTGTTCTTATAACTTGCAAAAACCTGACCATAGTTAGTGCTGTTTCTCGATGGTTTAGTTTATCAATTGTAATGAAAATGTCTATTACTTAAGGCGTTACTGTGCTACGAGTATTACGAAGTTTGTAAAGCTCAGTGCAGCTAATTGTATGATCTCAACATAATGATATGTAAGGTTTGAGGTACAAAATCCTTGTAGATATAATTACTGTGTAATTAACTACTGAAATCATGCTTAATCAACTGTACATTATAACGAATGATCAAACTGCTTAACTGCACGTGGCCAGCAGCATTCATGAATTCACGTGCCTTCAAATCCCTTTATTATCGCCGAAGTTTCTTAACCAAAAGCACCTCTGATTAGTAAAACGTGAAAGATAACAACTAAGATTTTACAGCGTCACACCCAATAACAGGTCGGATGGAAGGCCTCGCCACCCAAAACGTAAATTGAAAACGTGTAACATTCCCATTCCTTTTCCAGGAAAAAATCTGACAAAGGGGAGAGAAATTGCATTGAAGCAGGTTACTTATGTACACGTGCCAGTTTCTAAATGGCAAACGGTCAAGCTAACGATGTGCTAATGGTTATGTAGCGACTTAACCTTCAATGTGACACTAGCCCGAATGATGTGACACAGCGTTGCTTTTTGCATACAAAAATGGATCGCTTCGCTCTTGTTAACTTACACCACTTATTGCACCGTCGTGATATCTGATTGTCCATTTAAGAACCGAGTGCGCTGCGCTTCAGTTCTCTGCATTCTATCGTATGGCTGTGAAGCATCGGTGCTAAAGGTAGAGAACATGGCAAACCCTCAGGTATTTGACCACCTCCACCTTTGTAGCATAGGTTGTGTTTCGTGGTCCTACCACGTCAGTTAGGAGAATTTTGGATAGAAGAGTTAAGAGGGTTAATGAGGTTGTAGAGATTCATCGACGCAGGTGGCTAGGACATGTATTATGCATGTCTAGTCACCGCCTGCCTCATCGCACAATGTTACACGAAGTAGGTTCAGGCTGGAAAAAGCTTATAGGCGGCTACATTGGGAATTTGAAGTCTTTCAATGTTGGTGTGAGCTGTGTAAGGAAACGTAGACTTCCTGGTTGTCGTCCACATGACAACATATATCGTTGATTAAAGACTTTCAGCGGCATGGCTCAGTGGCGCAGATATATCCATACATTATCTTCATCTCCGTTGTCATACTGTATCTCAGTATTCTTTTATTCCTTCTTGCTCGATTTTGATAACTTTCTACCACCTCTGAATGCTTTTTTATCTACTTCTTTGTCTTTCATCTAAGTTCCTTCTCACTTGGTGTGCTGATATGAGGTGTGGTTTTATAACTTGGACTGTTACGCAGTAATGCTTGGCCCTATGTTAAGATTGCTGATTTCGACTATTCGTGTGAGGTGTTAGTTCTTGTCTTTCAGATTATGGGAATTAGTAGTTTGAGATTATTCATGACTTAAAATATCGGTCACAACGGCTCAGATGAACATATTTCTTGTCATTTTTTAAATTTCTAATAAGTACATTGACTTTCACCTAGTTGCGCTTTCCTCACAAACTTCAGTACACTTTCATTCCTTTTTCTTGTATTTTATTGTGAAGGTCGTGTCGCAGTTTGAACCGATCCACTTTTGTATTAGCTTCTACGTCGAGAAGCCTCAGTCTAGTACAGCAATTCTTTCAAGCTGTAGCGGCTTCCATATCATGTTAGATTCGCGACTGGGCATAACAAGGAAAGAACTAATCAGTATATGATGAAGCGTTGTAGCGTGAAGGATTGGGTTTTCGGTTTGACATCTATTGATGTTTCAAGATTTCTTTAGTGAGGTTCGATGGTTCAGCACTTAAAACGATGGTTAGATATGGTTTAAGATAGAAGCCAAAAGCAACCATTTTTAAGTTTTATTGGTTCCACTGTATATGAAGAGTACTGTGATATGACCGTTTATATTTTTGCAGCTCTTCTTATGATATGGTTTTACATTACTTGCTGTGTTGTTTTCTCATCCCCATACCTTTACTGGTTCTTTTTGTTGAATAAAATAATAAGTCTCTTCGTATTTGATCCATATTCAGGTTCGTGTTCAAACACATCCATCAGGAACAAGTATAGTTTGGGAGTTCGCTACAGATGATTACGATATTGGGTTTGGATTATTTTTTGAGTGGGCCGAACCAATATCTGATCCTGATATCATACAGAACAGTCACATTTTACCAGTCAATGCAGATGGTAAGTGAGGAAATAATAATTGTGATTTCAGCTCGATTATTTTTGCAGAAAGGGAATATCAGATAGTCTCCTTATTGTTATTGTTTGTTGGGACCTGGCATTACTATGTAACAGTCCAAGTTATAAAACCACACCTCATATCAGCACACCAAGTGAGAAGGAACTTAGATGAAAGACAAAGAAGTAGATAAAAAAGCATTCAGAGGTGGTAGAAAGTTATCAAAATCGAGCAAGAAGGAATAAAAGAATACTGAGATACAGTATGACAACGGAGATGAAGATAATGTATGGATATATCTGCGCCACTGAGCCATGCCGCTGAAAGTCTTTAATCAACGATATATGTTGTCATGTGGACGACAACCAGGAAGTCTACGTTTCCTTACACAGCTCACACCACATTGAAAGACTTCAAATTCCCAATGTAGCCGCCTATAAGCTTTTTCCAGCCTGAACCTACTTCGTGTAACATTGTGCGATGAGGCAGGCGGTGACTAGACATGCATAATACATGTCCTAGCCACCTGCGTCGATGAATCTCTACAACCTCATTAACCCTCTTAACTCTTCTATCCAAAATTCTCCTAACTGACGTGGTAGGACCACGAAACACAACCTATGCTACAAAGGTGGAGGTGGTCAAATACCTGAGGGTTTGCCATGTTCTCTACCTTTAGCACCGATGCTTCACAGCCATACGATAGAATGCAGAGAACTGAAGCGCAGCGCACTCGGTTCTTAAATGGACAATCAGATATCACGACGGTGCAATAAGTGGTGTAAGTTAACAAGAGCGAAGCGATCCATTTTTGTATGCAAAAAGCAACGCTGTGTCACATCATTCGGGTTAGTGTCACATTGAAGGTCAAATCGCTACATAGCACCGATGCTTCACAGTCATACGGTAGAACCGGAGGACGTGGACAACCAAAGACTGGTCTCACCCAGAGGGTGTCATATCTGATTCCCGTGCACTGGCTAACACTTCAGTTATCCTGACCACTGCCTTGAGAAACCTTTAGTACTCACCATTGCAACCTTCTGCCTTCCTTTTGTAAGGTTATTTTATATCCTTCTTATCTGTAAGAATAGTGGGTTCAGTGTTAGTATCGGAGTCAGGATCTAAGGTGATAATGGGTAACGAAATTGTAGCTACACACCGGTTGAACTCAATCTTCGAGTGCTCTGTCCATCGTTCTAGTCGTCTCCTATCCTGATGAATCACGGACCTATTTTCCTCGGCTTTAGTACCACTAACGGTCGACCTGTTCATCCCAGTTTCCTTGATGTCTAAATAAACTGTCTACTGTTACATTTCACTGCTATAGTTTTCATGTCTTTAGCCTTCGTTGCCCTCCACCGCTCATGATAATAGCGCAAACATCTTGTCTGTCTACATTAGAGTTTCTTCTCATTGTGCTGCGAGCCTGCCGCGACACATTCGTGTGCATCCATTAATTCAGAAGCTGTTGAGATCTGGACCCTTTTAAATAAACTTTCCAGAGTCAGGTGACTGACTGATAACTATGGACCCTAGGATCTTGCACACAATATTAGTCAAATTTCCCAACGACTGTCACAAGATTTCTCCTGCTTCTTATAAACCGTGGTGATCAATGAAGTACACCAGTCTGAAGACATCACCTCTGATTCCCATACACTACCTCGTACCTCTACCCTCGAAAACTTCAGGTGCCAAACTGATAGGTCCTGCTGTTTTGCATTGTTTCATGTTTCGATACAGCTCTCTCAACTTCAAGAAGAGACACCTACGTCCCATTCAGGTTCAGGCTGTGTTGGGCAATTGGAGCCTTGCTGAGGGCCAGTTGAGCTATGCTTCAATGTGTTCTGTCCAATGTTTTAGCTGCCTGTCTTGGGAGGTTATCAGGGTATCATCCTTTTTGATAATGACTTCACTCACCATTGTCTTGTTCTTCTGGTAGTTAGTTACTGTCTTTGACTCTTGTTTTACGTCAGGCTGGAGATGGCGCCGAGCTTCTCCGGATGAGTGCTATTTTTCTGTTCCGATATCTCTCTAGCCAGTTTCTGACTGAAAGCAGCGTTAGTAAGTTTCTTGTCAAGCTAAGTCTCAAAGGTCTTTTCGGTACATCTGTTTGGACGCAGACATGCAAACACTAGAACCAAGGCATCGTCGTTTATCGTACATGTGATCCAGGAGGAGCCGCAGTCCTTCAGCGATAACTGATAGCAATATGATCTATCTGGTTCCACCGTTCAGTTGAGGTCACCATGTCAGATAGTATCTCTCCTAATGTCTGAAGTCCGTGCTGTAGCAGTCGATCATTATCTTTTCGTACAGCTGGGATTCCGAAGGTGCCTCTCCGTCTGACATAGCCTACCTACTTGTACACTGAAATCATCCTCAGCAACTACCACATCTGAGAGCTTGGCTTTTAGTAGTAGGCTAAGCAGTTTTCCGTAGAACTCATAGAGATTGCAAAGAGAAAACGGCGAGTTTTCACTACTGTTTTTAGTCGTCACTCTGCCGTTCAGTCGAACAGCGCCTACGCGACTGTCAGCTGGGATCTAGTCGAGCAGTGAACTTCCTACCTTGGTGCTCAATACTATACCTGCTAGAGGTAGCTGTCGGATCTCCAGAAGCCCAAGGAATGGACTTAGTAGATTCTTCATATCGCCCGGATGGGGCTAGTAACATCACTTGGGTACTGTGTGTGTGTCTCACAAACACGGGATATGTGTATGGACCGAGTTTTGGGTAGTGAAGCTTGTTACATTTGATGGAGAGTGTGGACATTGAAAGCTACGATATGTTTTTAGGAGGTTTGAAAAGATCTGCGATGCTATCTCGATAACTGAAATATTTGCCAAGGGCTGGGAGAATATCAAGGTGAGGTAGATATATGGTTTCGTGAGAAGTGAGGGGAGATTATGTGGAAGTTTGGTTATTATATGTAGAAGATAGTTATGAGGATGGTTGAGACTTCTCGACTACCTACATCGTGAAAACCCTAGTTATTATTGGGATACCTGATAAAGGATTGGTTCGTGGCTGCACAGCTCCAGAGACATCTGCTTAAGGATGGTCATATACGGCATTTTAGGAGTCTGAGATCCAAGTTTGTTGTTTTTGACTGAGTATGATTAACTCACATCGCCGGTGCCGGTATGCAGCGCGGTGTAGAGGCAGGGGCGACTTTTTCTGTCCTTCCTTCCATATGGAAGACATCAGCGTGCCGCTGTTGCCCGGTTATTTGCGTTGCACGCCTATCCAATCAGCGGTAGAGTTTTACTTCCAGGCCCCACCATAGCATAGCAATTCACATAGCGGTAACCGCTTTGTGTCTTACCACGATATAACCGAGCTTTCTGGTATGGTAGAACCTCCTTGAAACATTGTGATATACAAGCCCGATCACTACGTGTAGGTAGCAGCAATTATGAATATAGGCATCTGGTGTCACTCATTTCTAACCCAGCTTTTTCAAAATATCATATGTTTTAAAACTTTAAACAGTAACTTTTCGAACAAGTTAACGAAGCCTGATTTTTAAATAGTTTACAGGTTAGTTCAATCGAAAAGATTTGGAACTCAGGAACTGGATAACAATAGTTTTGTACTTCCTTAGCTTTGATTTTATCGTTTATGTTCCATCACCAGGGTTGATGATACCACCAACCTTAGATCTATTTGTCCATAGACGAATCGGCGGACATCTTGCTATGCAATATTTTAGTCATAAAATCTCAGCCTAACCTTTTGAAATAGTCAGTGCTGAGATTGCCAAGGCTCACTCAAAGTTGTAGGGAAGTGATGAGGTTGAAGTAGCGGATAATTTATTTTTGATAAACTAGTAGTCTAAAAAATGTGCCAAAACACCGGTTTGAATTTAACTGGTGGTAGGCATCCTGACGTTTTCACTTGGTCAACATCACATTTTACCATATATCTTGCGTACCCTAAGTTAACTAAAGGACAAAATGTTGATGGAATTTCATTGTTTCAACGCTTAGACAGAACTGCTCCCTGTATTTGGTAGAGCTACAAATATCATAAAAGTCGTTTGAAAACGACTAATATAACGCTTTTTTTCTAACTTTCAGGTAGTCATTCTGAAGCCACTATGTCTGCGAATGAAGAACAATCTAACATTTTGGTTGATGAGATTATACCTGTTACGCGTCGGAATTCTCAAACTGAAGTTTGCTGTGGATCTCACTTGTATCCAGGTCCTGGACATACGTATTTAAGTTTGATAATTCCTTTTCCCTGTGGAGGTCTAAAACGCTCTACTATCGTGTTTGCTACACATATTGAAATCACAAGCTGCTTTGTAACAGGCTTATATAATTCACCACGAATTTGAAATCTGGCTGTGCATTAACTTTTCTTATCTTGTTTCTGTATTTCTACATTTCATTTGCGTTTAATAGGAACGGTTTCAAGTATCTCTTACTTATGAACACAACAGCTGGACAAAAAGTCCCACATGCGTACTGAAATAAGAGAGATAACTGTATTTCAAGAGATTTATTATCTAAGGGAAATTATTTATTGTTCACACTCGTAAATTTGAAATTTGGGTTGACCTTTTTAATTGCTCCAATGCGTTTTTGAAGGTTGCGTGCGCGTCTACGAACAGCAACGGGTAAAGATTTCCTTGCTGAATATTTTGGGATATTTAATGGTTTACGAGCATTCAGTGCAGTAACACGTTTTATTGTTGCTACTGTTTGCTGTTCATCTGCTACGGCTTGTGTTGAAGTTCGTGAATATCTATTTGTTCTAAACAGCCGTTTATTGTTTGCCAGGACCTCACCTATTTTAAACGCCATGAAAAGAAAAGACTTTGTTACGTTTTGCAGCTTTTATGAGAATGTATATATAGGGTTGAAAAAATAGTGGTGTCAGCATTATACATCTCAAACAAATTAAGTGCAACTCAGTTTAAAGATTACAATCCATGTAACTCGTACTATGAGTTGGAACTTTCATTTTGATGTTTATCATGACTTTAACTTTTCTCTTAGTCTGCAGATGTGAAACGTATCATCTTCGGTCGATATGCAATAACACTATGTTCTCTGTACGTCATAAGAACTCAGTAGCTACATCCCATCTATAATGACGAACAATGTAGTTATCAAAGAAGAGTACACAAGTGACACCATTTTCAAATGCAAAATATCTTAGATGACTTCCTGAAATAAATATGACTTTTGAGAAATGATTAAGGCTAACTCATAGCAATCAAACTTCGAAGCCGACGTTGGATCACTGCCATTAATATCCAGCCATTCTCCGAACAATCTCGGGCCACTGATATCTACTCCATGAGCTCGTATAGAAAAACGGACTCTGCAGATCCAGGAATCATTTTACATTTGATAGGTTCGATTTGCACGTTAGCTGAGCGCATTTAGGTTTTTGCAATACATACTTAAGAAACTAAGCATTTCGTCAGCGACTAAGTACTTCAAATCAGGTGGGTGCTTTTTTGAAAGTGGACCAACCCTCCAGAATTCACAAGCATGTAGGCTCATGTCTATCACCGCGTCGTTAGGTAGAAATGATGACATTGGAAATTCTTGTCTGACACTACTGCCTGTCATCACTTTAGATAACAACGTAGGATAACCTCCTATAAGAATTTAGAGTCCTGATTAGCATTACACACAGGCTCGGTACTCTCTTCACAGTCAGATACTGCCATAACACCTTTTATTCGAGAGTAGAACCCCGCATAAAAGTCAAGAAATACAGCGAGTTTCGGCATCGGTAGATATTTCAAACATTTAAAAATCCCTAACACATTATTAAATTCTGATCAGTAACGACAGTTCTTTGGAATATCCGGACAGACAAAGAAAAACGCGTGGGACAAAACTGCGAATAGGCTACGATGCGTATCAGTCTCATCCAATTGGTACTACAAATTTGCCCGGCCAAACACGGCTGTCGACTGGTACCCAGTTGAGGAGAGCGTTATCTGCTCTGCAACTTTTACGCGATACCTACATAACCAAGTCAACAGGAAATGAACGTCGAATTTTCAACCGCTTGCATCACGCTGGTCAGATGAGGTCAAATGAGTAACCACACTTGAATGACATATGCATGTAGTAGAAGTATAGTGGTTCGAGACTCAAAAGTTTTGGTAAGCAAAACCTATTTTCTGAATAACCATACGGTTAAGTTGTCAGAAGCCTTAACGCAAATAAGCAGTGTGGTTTTAGAAACTAGAAATGGGTGCTCTGCTGGCTTAGACGATCCCCAGAGAGACAACGTGAAAGATTGAAGGCTCTATATTGGTGATGCGAACACAAAGGCTAGGAGGGCTGATCACAGTTAGATAGGGGAGAAAATTCGACAGTGAAGGTTAGTCAAATCGTTCAAATCTTAACAGATATCTACGAGTGAGTACATCTGAGCCACTGTGAGCGATTTTCATATTCTTCACCGAAAGCCCACACCTAATGATTCCTAACGTCTCAAGAGCTCAGTCAGGTAGTCTACACTTCTCCATACGGCTGAAACATACAGTCAGAGAATCTCAGCAATCGTACCGTCACCCTGAACCTTCTGCCGACTCATTGCTACTTCAGTTAACATAACACGTCGAGGTAGGTAGCAGCGCCGCATGCTCAACACAACTCCAGGTCACCCCCACCTTAAGCTCACGAAAGTTCACAACCTTACCGACTGACTCGCCTTCCTTACCTGACCCCATCCGTTTAATTTCATCATCGCTCACACAGTGATTTTCGTCTACTTGGGCAATGATGTGAAGACACCTATGATCAGAAAATATTGTAGTCCCTTTATTTATTTCACTCTCAACGTTCATGTCCCATAGCCATATAATGGGACAAAGTGAACTGCAGGGCAGGTATACTGTCTTCTAATAGGTAGTCGAATATCTCGCTAACACCAGGGTGGCGCGAGTAAGCAAATGTGAAACGGTCTCCGGTATCACTCAACATACCATTCACTTTCCACATCAGCGAACCAGTCGACGCATTCTTTTCCCTTTCACTCCTAGCCTGAAAATAGGAGTAACTGAAGATCAGTAGCGGAATATAATCCTACATTTCACAGGTACGAAATCAAAGCCAAACATACACAGGTCTCCGCACAACGTGTTCAGAAGACCTCGCATTTTATCAACATCTTCACATATCAAGACAATGTCGTCTGTGTATCACAAGTCAACCAGGTGACATCCTAGGAGTAGGCCAATCCCTGTAAAGTCACACGGTGTATGCCAACTTACACGTCTACAACAAAGTTGAATGGTAATGCTTACAGTAGACTCTTCTGGTGGACTGTTTGACAAAACTTAGTGGTTCTCTACTGTTTATCATTGTTTTGGGAGCCTGCATGGATGCATTCGTGCCCCTCCACTAATTCAGAGGGTGTTGAGATCTCCTGAACTGTCTTTCATACCTTTTTGAGAGTCAGGTGACTGACTGACAGAATCGAAGTAGAACCTTGCCCTAACTAGTCACATTTAACAATAGTACACAAAGAACAGGTGGACAGAATAAAAGTGATATCGAAGTAGATAAAGATGATCTAGAGAATAAACAGTTTGAAGGTAAAGGTTAGTGTGAATATCAAAGCTTTAAAAGATGTCAAGGAGTAAGTGCATCTGTGTCATTGTGACCGACTTTCAGCAATGTCATCAACAGTCCTCAACCATGGGTTTCTTTCGTCTAGAATATCCCAACCAAGCAGTCTAAGTCTCCTTCACGCCACTCAGACCAATAGTAACAGACTTTATCGACTTGTGTCGGGTCTCGGTCTGGCCACTATGTACCCCCATCTAACCCAATCCAACTTCCTCCAGCATGGGGCGTCGAGGTGGGCGGTGGGCTCGGTATGCGCAGTAAAAGTCCAAGTCATCTCAATCGACTCCTGCGTCCTGCCTAGTACCCTCCGCCAGACCTTAACATCACCCTACACGGTGATTCCACCAAACCCAACCAATGCTATGAAGACACACATGATCAAAACCCTGTAACTGCTTCTAACCACCACGTTTCACAACCATACAACAGGACAGAGCGAAATATAGTGGAGTATACCCCTGCTTTGATAGATAGTCTGATATCTCACTGGCGCCACAGATGATGGAAGTTGGCAAATACCCAGCGGTCTTTTGTGTCCGAGTTGAGATTGCGTCAGCAACCAGCCCGTTCGAGATTATACAACTCCCAAAGTGAAGTGGTCGACATATTCGACTGGTAAATACGCCTTTTCCAGGTCCTGTCGGCGGTACAAATACAATCGATGCATTTTTATCCAGGTATGGGACCTGCCTGGTTTTCTCGAGTTTTGTTGCTCTTGCGCTCCAGTTAAGCGTCGGATAGCTATGGACCCTAGGATCTTGCACACAATATTAGTCAAATTTCCCAACGACTGTCACAAGATTTCTCCTGCTTCTTATAAACCGTGGTGATCAATGAAGTACACCAGTCTGAAGACATCACCTCTGATTCCCATACACTACCTCGTACCTCTACCCTCGAAAACTTCAGGTGCCAAACTGATAGGTCCTGCTGTTTTGCCTTGTTTCATGTTTCGATACAGCTCTCTCAACTTCAAGAAGAGACACCTACGTCCCATTCAGGTTCAGGCTGTGTTGGGCAATTGGAGCCTTGCTGAGGGCCAGTTGAGCTATGCTTCAATGTGTTCTGTCCAATGTTTTAGCTGCCTGTCTTGGGAGGTTATCAGGGTATCATCCTTTTTGATAACGACTTCACTCACCATTGTTTTCTTCTTCCCGGTATCCTTAGTAAGCGTAAATAGTCCCCGTGTGTTACTTAATTCTGATGTCTTCTCCATCGCTCTCGAGCAAATAGCCACCAATCCTCTATCTTACAATGGTTGATAACAATATGGTCTGTGCATCCGCCGTTGTTCTGGCGACAACAGACGGTAGTGGAGCAGTGTCGCTCTGGATGCTTGAACTTAGTACTGACTGTAAACAAGCGACCACTGTTGTCGGTTCTCTGCAACAGGATACTGTACATACTTTTAAGATGTCTTTCTCATAAGCTCAGATTTTCCACTTAAGCGGTGACGACGCTTGCTAGGATGACTCCAATTGAATGTTTCGCTTTGTGTAGCGGAATCGATAGCTTTTGATCGAATTCCTACTTTGTATCAGCCTAACTGGAGTCGGTAGGGGGTTAAAGGCAGAGATTATGAATGGGCTGAGGTGTGTCAGACTTGTGCAACCGTTACGGACCCACTGAATTATACAGGGTTGCTGACTGGTAGCCAGTGGAGTGCGTTATCCGCTTTGCAACTTAACGCATTACCTGCACTATCCAGTCCACGGAAATCCACCATCGAAGCTTCTGGAACTCGTGGGGTGAATTCCACATATTAACCTCACAAGTCAAAGGAATAATCACCTTGAGTCCTCGATGCACGTCCCAGTCGTGCAGCACGCATCTATGACTCGAGATTCTATAGTCCAGTCAAAATACGACCGTTCTGCTTTGCGGTATACAACATGGAAAGCCTGAAATAGACAATGATAGTGGGGATTTCGGAAACTAAGGATGGTGCTAAGCTGATTAAAATGTTCGATCCAGTTACGCTGATATTAATCCTCAAGTTTTCATGTGGTTTAAGCCACATCGAAATATGGAAACGTTAATTTCCGGGCATCTGTGAGAAATGAATCAAATATTCAGGTATGAATGTACCTGAAATTTATTTAGAGTGAAGCTATTGTGATAAATTTTGTGATTTACTGAACCGTCTATTGAAAATAACAGGGTTAGGGGTTTCGATATAAGGTGTGGGTGCTTTAGCATATTAACAGTCAACTGCAGACCATCACTGCATACTCTTTCCAACGTGTGGGCAGACAGGAATTGTCAACCACCTTCATAACTGTCGGCACTCAAGTCCCTTCAAAAAATTGCTAACTTTCCATGTCACTAACTTGTTATTTCCCTCCACATCTTTCGACCAAGACTCCTGTATCATTTTCAATGTTTCCAGCTATGTAGCCCTTGATGATTGGAGATTAAGTAACAGAATTGCTGGTCAGCTGAAATCACGCCCCAAACTGCATATTGGGTTTTTCGATGTCTTTTCTTCTTGCTCTCTTTTGAAGATTTTCATCACACCCGACTGCCTTCTACTATACTTCGCCATCTTCTAATCTCGATGCCTTATCGTTTGGCATCCTGATATGTGTGGCAATTTGGACCGTTATTCTACGTTACTTTGAATGTGTTGCCATCTATAGATAGCATTCTATGATATTCAGCTACATGTTCCCCACGTTTCTACGCTTCACCTTTAGTGTCATGTTTAATATGTTTATAAGAACGGTGGGAACTGAAACTGTCACGTCACGATGACGTTTTTTTAAACAATTATTGTGGTTATTTTGGAATAAAAAACACGTGATAGGCCACAGTAGAATGCGTGAAGTGTTGCAAAATAGTGCAAGACACTAAAAGCCGGGTCAAGTACTCAATGGAAGCTCATAAAACATGTGAAAAAGGGCTTTATGCGCTAATAACGAAATCATAGTATTCTAACTTACATTTTATAATTTTGTTAAATTCCAACAGATTGTTCAACGTTGACGCAACCAGTGGAGCAACTTCCTTAGACATTCGAACAAAAGCATGGTCTTTCCACCTACAAGTCTTTCGGAATTTTTAGTCAAATCTATTTACAAACCTTTCTCGATTTCGGAATATAAAGCTCGTACACTTTACCAAATTGTTCTAGGTACTTTCTCAGTTCCGCGGGTTCGAAATATTTAGGCAATCGACTTATACGCAGTACAGCTAGATTTTCCATTATCTTTGCGTCACGCCTTTAAAGGTAACGCTGTTAAAGAAAGTGGCGCTGCACCTGGACTTGCGTGTTCCAATAGTTCCAATAGTTGTTCACGAAATAGAACCTTCTGCCTAACTGGATCCACATTTACAGTTCATATATTAATGGTTTCTTTCGTTGTTAAATTGTCATAAAAATACCAAAAGGTGAAAATTAAAGGGCCAGTTTACTAAAATTCACTTAGTTTTGTGCAATAACTTACCAAAATCTTAAGTATGCATCAACAACCACAGTGATAGCCTTTTTCCAAGCAAGAAATGTGGCGTAATAGGAATCTTCAGCATGTAACTGTTGGTCAAATCGGTTTTTAATGGATTCTGATGAAGTAACGCAGGATGTGCGTTTCGGGATTTATCAGTATTTGGGGAGTAGAAGTTGTACTTGATATCTAGCCTAGTATATAATAGGCCCAGTCTTTCTCTTTTTTCTCTAAGATCCAAGCTACGGCTAAAATTAAATGAACGACGAAGTGGTTGTCCATGTTTGTTCAAGACGTTTTTTGCATATGCTAGGACCCCTCTTAGTGTCTTATGTTACAGAGGATATATTCGAGCACAGTGATTCTTTCTTCATATGTTTTTGACCTGTAGAGTGTTTTTCGCGTTTTCGAAATAAGGGAATCAAATCGTCTCAACAGAATTGCCATGAACTATGAAACATGTTAGACGTTGTGCTTATTCACGGCTCGATTCCTGCATTCGCACTCTGCAGCTGGGGGCGGAGGTCATTTCTGCTTTCCTGCGTTCGTCTTTAGAGGTGGTACTTTTCTTCCTTACCTGTCAGCAAAAAAATTTCGGGGCACGAAAAAGGACAATTCTTCCTAGCGGTGGTATTACTAAGGCCATCGTGGCCTGTAATGCATCTGCCGAATATATAGACAATCATGAACTGGTGCACTCATATTAGCTCATAACTCTGTGAGACAGAAAAACCGCCAAGCATTATATATTCCGTAGCAGTTTTTGACCTCTGTAGTGAGCATTTATGGAGGGGAATCCCCCAAGCCTGACGACAATATGAAGCTAGTCGTGATGAAATTTATCGAGAAATTTTTCGCCAGCCTTTGAAGAAACATTTCATTTATCGAGAGATTATTAACGAGTGAGCAACACATGAGTGGCCTATTTTAAAAGGAGGTTTAGGAGATTTTCTTCATCTATGAACATGGTCACAACGATAATTTCCAGTGTTTTTGGAAGACTGGAATGGATGCTGGTTAACCTTCCTCGATTGTGGCCCGAGGATAGAACTGATAATAACCTTGGTGAGGGACATGTCACTGCTACTAAATGACCTAAACCCTAGCAGGTTTGGTGATTCAGACGAGCCTACTGCTCACATGCTTCTGTCACTAGGAGCGTCGTCGATGTCCTGATGGAATCCGTGGCTGTTCTAATGTGTACTAAGTTCCACCCACTTGACGGTTCTGTGCCATCTTACGCAGTTCTAAGGTGTGGCGCACAACTTTAGAATCCACGCGCTACCCCGGTCATTTGGTGTTCCAGTATTGTTGCGAGATTGCGCATATGCTCCAGTGGATGGCTTCTTCATCCTTCGTGTAGCCCGTACAAGAAAGAACAATAAGCTGGCAGGCATGAAAGCACAAGTTTATCTCCAGCCTGTTTCACGAATGCTACAGTTTGCCCTACTTATACGGAACGGGAGACGTAATCTTACAAAGATGGTTGCCATCGATGATATTTGACGAAAGCTCTGAAATCTGCATCGTCGGACTGTTGATGCAAGAAAGTTGCCCAAGATAAAGAGATCCACACCTTTAACCGTCGTTGCCCTTGTGAACAAGTCATCGGATTTGCATGATCAGCTGTTGCCGCACTGTTTGCTGTCACAGTCTTAGTATATTCTCCTTGAGTTATGTAAGTGGAAACTTACTCTTCCAGCCGGTCTGTTTCATCGGGCTGTGAGGATTATCTCGGTTTTTTGTTCGTAAACGACTTGGGTGATAACTCATGATGAACATTTTTTAGTTCCAGCAGGCTTTACTAACCCTCTTCCAACTTCCCATGTGGCTCAATGTACTTCTGTGGATAAGTTAAACGGATGTGTAGCTTGTGGCGTTTTGGGTTTCAACACTTCTCTGATTTCACCTATATTCCAAACAGGAAGTTGCTATCATCTTGGACATGTGTACTATAAGAAGCTAGATACAGGCGACGTACGTTCACAACGCGCAAGAGAGTTTCTAAAGGCAAGACCGAAACTGAAATCCTGGGCTCTGAAAGCTACATGGTGGCTGTCTCATTTCGATGAAATACTTTCTCGTCAGCTCCCCACATAGTTAGTGAGTCAGGGCTTCTGACACAATCTTTTAGACCCTTACGATGACGATTTGTCAAAGGGGGCGAAAATGGCCCTGGAAGTTGGCGAAGGAAACTTCTAGCATGGTTTACCACCAGTTATATTTTACTCAGCCGTCCTCATAAGATACTTCAGCCAAACCTCTTGGCTTTGCGTGACAATCAAGAAGGGCAGTCGGCGGTAAAGGATCTTGGAAGAGAATCAGAAGCAAGTATGTTAGAGAACCTGGACAACCAAGAGCCACCAGCTCGTAATAATTGAGGGTAGCACAAGTCACAATTGGGTTGGAAGAGATCTTTAGGTTTGGCTGACTGGCTATTACATGTCCATTGTTTTAACGAATAGAAAAGGTGCCTTGCATTGATCATAGCCAGTGTTTGGGACCGCTCGGGTGCTGAAGGTTAATACTGTATGTAAATATTCGAAGCGTGCTCCTCGGAAATGTATTCAGTAAAAGATGATGACACAACGACAAAAGCTTTTCCTTCTACTTATGAAGGTTGTGACAGAGTTGGTCTTACATCCGAGATTTAAGTTCACCAAAAGATCGGGCAGTAGTTGGTAATAACTTAGTCTGTGTGCTCACACTGAGATCACAAGCTATCATCGTGTTTGTTTTGAGATGACCTAATCAAATATACGTCATCTCCAGATGTAGTTACTACTATAGTGTTGGTGTGACATGAACGGTCATGCCGATTAGATGAAGTGTACATTCAATCACACCAAATAGCTAAAAGTTGTCATGATAAAAGTATATGACAGAGGTGTGGCTGGATAGTGATCTACACTGAACTCTTATGTCTAGGTTACATTGTAATTTTCTAGGATGGCGCAGTAAGTATTCTAACTGTTTACACTGTAAGTTAGCTACTCTTTTGAGATTTAAAAACGGAAAGCGGACATTGGGCTCTTTAAAAGCTTGGACGCAGGCCAGAGATAGGCCGTACTTGCTTCTAGAGATTTCCGGTATGAACTATTGAATCCTCTTGATTTGATTTGTTCTTGGTGCGGTGACTTTTTAATCCAACTACCTTGGTTATAGGAACATTTCGGAGGTGAAAAAGGTCAAATTTCGCTGGCGAGGAGAGGGTGATAAGGAAATTCATTAACGTCTGAGAAAAACTTTTTCTGCCCTAATAATTTCCCATTCGATTAGCTGACTGATATTCCAGAATCCAACAGTTCGCAACGGGAGAACTTTTCGCCTCTCACGAGAAATTGCGCTGTTTTTAAGTTCCCGGAAAATGCACGTGAACCTACTTGTAAATATCATATTGGCTGAAAAGGAAAATCAAAAAGAATATGATCTATAGAGGCCAAGATATAGTCAAGGCCACTGTGAGTATATAAACCACTACGTATTTTACATATTTTAATGCTGCACTACACGTTCTGCCATCTTATTACCAGTCTGTTGTAGATGGTTTGACAACACCGTGATATGTAGTCACGGTCTCCATCATTTACCAAGCTTCAAAGCATTAAGATTGCCTCATACCTGTTGTTTTTCGTTGTAAATGTTGATTATTTCCATCCACTATGTGGGAAAAGGTAAGGCCTGGTAAGATTCTCACGAAAAGACGTATTCGCTCTGACTTCAGATTTTTCGACGCTGCCATGGAAATATTCTATGTAATCAAGGTATTCTATTTACTTTGTAAATTAACCGTGCAAAGGTTTTCGAATATAGACCAGCGTAAATCTTGATTATTCATACCAAGTCAGGTAATCGATTTCTTTGAGCTTTTACAGTCGTCATTCTTTCCATAACTGTCGTCGATTTTCGGTAAACAGTGACATTCACACTTACTTTGTTGGTTTGTGTTGGGTTTCGCGCAAAACTGAGATATTCTTCTGCGGTTTCAGTAAGTATGCAAGATGTCGACAGTTATCTGCCCACTTTGAAAAGCTGCTGCTGAGTTATTGAGGCCGAAATTAGCTTCACGTTACAAATGAGCTAGTCCTTGAAGCTTTTCATTCTGTCATCAAGCTCTGGTGCCCACTTTTAGAAGTTATGTTAGTGCTGCAATTATATTTTAGAGGCATTTTTGACAAGTGACCAGGACGTCCCTTGCCAGTACTGTAGCTTTGGGATAGAAACCAGTCAGTGGGCAACTGCATCAAACACTTCCCATTGCGGCAAATTAACCAGTCAATTCGTGGTGCTCTTTAGGCTACGTAAGTCAGCCAACTGGCACAGAACAAACCATTTAAATTCTTAAAGGTGAGACAGCGAAATCAACACAAAGCTCCGGATCTGTCAACAAGAGAGGCAATTAGTAACATCAATGCAAACATCGTGTTTTTATTCAAAGACTACCAATCACAATAAGCATACCTCAGCGTGCTGCATCTAGTCAAAGGAAGTCAGCCAGTGACGTACTTACATACTTCTCCGAAAAACTAGGAGGAAAAATGGCAGTCAATAAGGCCAAACACCTCCAAACTCCATATTGTATTGTTTACTTCATTGGTGTAACACACAGAAGAGCTCTATAGTTCACTGAATTCTGTTTCGAGAAGAATTTATTGCAAACAATTCTTCTCGAAACGCCATCTAGGGAGATATACTCTCTCTGTGGGCTATATTAATCGAATAACCAATCTAATATGGAATCGTGCTCTACCACAGTGCCCTTGTATTCCTCCCGAATCATAACTCCAAAGCGTTAATCAGGCTACTAGGCTGCTAGGCTGGGTAGAAAGTTACGTATGGTTAGGCAAACTATTCCACTTTTATTTTCTGTGGGTCGCTAATGTGATGATTTTGGTGTCCAGCAGGATTTCGAGACATTTTCCGAATGAGATCGTGTACCAAGGAACAAATCAAGTGACCAAATTGGGATGTTTCACACATCCTTCCGAAAGAAAGATGTGACAGATGTAAAGTGGAATAGGTGGTGAGGCTGATTTCAGTTTCACTCCCACTGTCAGTAAAATGGCCATCTTCCTTAAGGGAAGAAAGGGCGGAAGAACGTGGATGAAAGGATATGAGAGTTCCGCAAGTCTTATATGAACATACATATGTATATACACATGTATGTGTGCTTCACACCTCTCTTTCTAACTGTAACATTCATCATAACTCCTCTTGACAGAAAATTTGGGCAGATACACTGCACTGTGTTTATACTTCCACACTACATTGCTTTAAAGCATGTCAGGTGCTGCTTACGTGTTTGCGTGATCAGCAACGAAAAAGTATTGCTCTATGGTAATGTATATACTAGGGATTTATGTTGCTCCTAGTTATAGGAATTTTCAAGATTTATGTGAGTAGTCTCTTACAAACAATCATTCTGCTGATATTTGGAGGGCTCATTGGGTGATCATAAAGGATTGGCGATGGGTACTTGTGTACATATGTGAACATTAAGCAGGAATTCTGAACTGTGTAAGACATCCTGGTAGTGGCTTTTCAGCCATGAAAATGCTGCTTTCCTGTTCGTCTTTAGAACATTGATCTTTTCAGATTACTGTAAGCTTTGAGTGGTCTGTCATGAGATAGTTCATGTGGTCATTAATAATTACCGTGAATTGTGAAATAGTGTTGTGTGAGGTTCAAGGTATCATCTGCTATTTGGGCTCAAACGTAAGCAGGGCAAATGAACACTCGGCATTTTTAAGCATGGAGATGTAAGAAGTCATTTAAGACATCAAAGGTAGTGTGAATACATATGACACCAAGGAAAAAGTTCCGTGAATTAGTTATGGTAAAGCGCGTTAATCACTAGCTTTAATCTCACAGCATGGATATACTGTAGAACCAGAGACAGTACCTCAGTCAACCAAGAGGTGATAAGTTTAAATGATATGCTCTTGTCAGAAAATAGAGGGAACCCCTAGAGTGCACCTGAAGCACGAAATATCATACACTTGAGTTGCCACGGCTGGTTGTTATGATATATAGACAACTGAAATTTGTTATCCATCGTTCGCACCGAACACAACTAGTTCTTTCAGCGGGATTTTTCGGTAGATAATTCTCCTAGTCATCTCACGAACCGGTTTACTCAAGTGAAAAGATGAATTTTCCACGAATCTTACAATATCTGCATATGCATGGTCTGGAAAAGTGTCTGGAAATTGGAAATTTTCCGAAGAGCCTCCACGTGGCGGTAAATTTGATGCCTTTTCTTGGTGGTCATTGTTAAGCCCATTCATTCATTCCTTTTTCGTCTTTATTCAATGAAAAAATTGTCCACTTAGAGTGATGGCAGCTCATACATCTGGATTAGACAGCTTGTACTGTGTAACAAAGACTGTGTTGATATCCGATGAGATTTACTGAAGAAGTCTGAAATACTTTATTGCGTACATGGTTCTTCATTGTAGATGGGTGTCAGAAAGCCAGGGTGGTGTGGCAAATATAGTCTATTTGATGAGACTCATGAAACAAGTAATTATTTGATGCTAAGCACATAGACAGCGTTTTCGATCCACGAAATTAGTAAAATCCAGAATTCGGACGGTGTACCAAGAGGAAACAGAGCATAGAATAATGTTTCCCGCGAAACTTACTCTTCCTAGTCTGCGCATGTCACGAAAGGGGTATTGATCGTCAACAGTAGTTGATCAGCTTCCATAATCACTCAGCCGAGTCAGTTATGGCCGATACTCGAAGACATTTTCAGTTCATGGCGTACCTATCATAGTTCCTACTTTTTTGCTATCGGTGACCAGGAACGCACCAAACTGCTGTTACTGGCAAAGTGCAGGGATGTAGACTGCTAGTCACCAACGTTTTGCAACTTCCTAGTTGATTTCCAACCCGCCTAATTAGTGGGGAAGACAGACTGAGGCCTGTAGGAAAATGCATTCAGACACGTATAACGCAAGATATATAGAAACCTACAAGGCCTTCAAAGCTTAGGTGGGATAATCGCAATTTCATTGAGTTATAATAAAATAGACACTTGAATGACATCCTAAATTGATGGCTTGTCTGTCAGTTTATGCATAGTAGAAATTATCATAAAGTACATCTTGATTAGTCTGTTTCTGGGTCAGTCGTCTCGTCGGAACTAGCATGGTTACATTCGTTGCGTTTTGCTCTTCAATAGTCTACATATACAAACCTAACGTAATGGTTTCAATGGACATTTCTGAATGTTGACTGTGATGGCGCAATTCTGAAGTTTTTTGAATACTAATTTGGATCGTTTCATCATTTAAACTTGCGATGAAGTGGTGATAGATGTAGGTGTGGACAAAACCAAAATCACGGATAACACCGTAAACCTTCACCTACAGTCTATGCACTAAGTTCCGAAGACCGGAAGGTATTCACTGAAATCCCCGATGATTCGCAAGTTGTGAAACTCCTTCTACAGCTGGTTTGACATCAGCCATTGCTATCCTTTTCCGGTACGGTATACATCGGGAATGATCATGGGATATTTGATGGTTAGATGATGCTTAGATCGAACATATGGCCCAATGTATTCTTTTTTATCCTTAGCTTATCAGGTGATATGTTTTTGATGCTACACATGATCACGTGGTTGTGTTGTAATGCGATGTGTTGCTTTGCCGGTTATGCATGGTATGGTCTGCACAGACTGGTTCAATTGTTTTCACACGTACAGCACCTACTGAAAACATAAATAAGCCAAATCCTATGGCCTAGTCAGTGCTAAACTTGCACTTACGTAAGTTGAGTGTGAAACAGCTTCTTTAATTATTGTCATTAGTTTCTTCGTAAAAATTAGACGAAAACTACGTATACATACATGGATAAAGTTTCATATAGTATTCCGTGGATACACTATAATAAGAAAGAAAAGGAAAACAATAAAGTGGAAAAAAATTTCTAGGAAGTTCATAGTGTATCGGAACCTCTGCCACGGTGAATTCAGGCTCGGTTTACGAACTCTGGTCGTGCGTGCTTCTACAATTGCAAATATTTTCTTATTTTGTTGTCTACTAACAATTGTAAAGACATTAATTGCATCGGACTGTTTTCCCATTAGATGCTTCATAACAGAACTGTGCAGAGATTTGCTTCAGCTTGTCTTAACCATTTAGGTAATTGCTTAGTCATGCGTCTAGGCAGACGTTTTTGCCGTATGACCTGCGTATTTGTTTCCAAAAGGAAATTGGAATTGGTACATGCAGTCTGATGTGTCGATGATTGGAGTTATATCGTTTCCCGATTGCTGCATAAATTTTTTGGTGGCACTCAACAGTACTAGCGTAGCTGCATACTAAGTTCTTTTAATGGTCTAGATAAGACCATTCCACTTCATACTCTTCTTAGCATGTTTACCTATTCGTTATCCATATTCTGTCACACTGTCATCTTCGATTGGACATTTTGCCTAATAGACCTTATCTTCATCGCCCTTGACATTAATATTACAGTTAGTACTCTAGCTTTCACTAGCTTTACACTGTTACTAAGCTTCATATTGATGTATTTTTTAATCTTTTCGATTTTCTCACTTTCATTGCTGATCTCATCATTATTATGACACGTCTGTTATTATTGCCCACTCCCATTACTATTATTATTATTATTATTATTATTATTATTATTATTATTATTATTATTGAAAACATTCGTTTCGCAACAGGAATTTACGACAAGCACAAAATGTCAATAAAGTGGGATTTATTGAACTTGTAAATTTCTAGTAGCATTCATCACAGACTGATATAAGTCGAGGCACCATTGAAAACCTGGGAGAACTGTGCAGACTCAGTAATCACATGCTTCCAGATGGATGTCACGAAGTTCTAATGGGAAATCGTGATCCGTGTGATCAACCATTCGGAAGGGAAGAGGATGCCACATAAAGATCGTAGGTGATAGTCGCGATACATCACTAATTGACAGAAGTTAGAAACTGTGAACCATTGGACTTCGATCCGGTGGCTGAAATGTTAATGCGTTCGCCTTTAAACCAGAAGGTTCTGATTTCGATCCCTAGACGGTTGTGGGTGCGTGCTTTTGAGAAGCTCCACGTTAAGGCAAAATGGCTGTCCAGTGTTGCCAGGTTTCCGATGGTTCTCCAGCTGATGTCAATCCATGATGAATACTACCTCAGAATTAAAATCCACATTCATCTCAAAGATATATTATAAATTTCAGTATGACTCATTGGCTCTTTACTCTATATTCATGATTTTATATTCTGTTGTGCAAAGGAGGAATACATACACATAATTGTCCTGATGCGAACTTGATAGACGCAGAGGCCAATCACTGATTATTCGAACTCGTTACATACTCAGAAATACGAGACCAAGAAAGAACTCAATAGCGTAGTTGGATGAAATAGTATATTTGTGAGGTCATGCCAAGATACCGATATGTTCCAACTAACTGGCTAGAGGATCGATTATGAGCAGTGCAACGTAACACAACAGCGTGCCGAATGGCGAGGATGCTTGACCGGGTGACTTTAGCTTAGCGAGGCTGGCAACTTGTACTGCAATTTATGAATTCCATAAATCCTGTTTTGATAAGTTTTGTTGCTTGTATTAAATTAGAATTTTAGTCACTGTTTGCGTCTGGTTTTCGAAGTGATGTGATAATAGTGAGTTGTGTTTAAAAAGCGATACACAACCGTGTTTCGTTCTGGTGAAAAAACACCATTGGGACTATTGACCAAGTCGTTAGGTGCGTGTTCATCAGGTGACTGTGGACAACGGTAGTGGGGTGTGTTAGTAGGGTAGAAAGTTTTCCAAATATATGGAAATAAATGGGAACATATGGAAGGTATTTGTAGAACCAATGTTTCTCATTAATGTAAGGGAGCATGACAGCAGTAAGTATTAATATTCTAATAAGACAGGCTTAAATTACTTGCATGTGATAATCAAGGAATGTAAGTAGAACGAAAACAATAATAATAATTCGAAACAAAGTAAGGCAAAAATAAAATGAAACTAGAAATATCTGAGACAAGTTGGTATGAGAGTAATCAATGTTCAAGGTATTTATTAGTTATATTAGTTTAATTCCTTTAGGATCATAGTAACGAAAAAAGACTTGACAAATTGTTTTCATCTGCATAATTCTAGCTTCAAACTATGAATTGCCAAGGCTTCTGTAATTTATAGTAAATGGAGATAAACTTTTAGGAAGGTTTGGTTGGATTTTTTAAATCGTATCCAATGCGTTATTCAAGACCGAATGTCACATATCGACCTTATGTTATAAGATAGATTAATTGGCTGGTCTTTTTTATCCTTTACTAAACCACACTGGGAGTTTTTCTCGAATGCGGTGAAGGATCGGCCTAGATGAATGACGTCTATATCTAGCCCCACAGGGGTAGGTTTGCTGCATGAAACGTCTCATGAATCGATTTTTCCAAGCGATTTTTTTTAGAATATCATCACCAACATCCCCCTTGAGTTCGAAATCCAAGTAAAATATCTTCCTCGAAACAATTACACAGCTAGCTTTTGAATATAAAGTCGTTGAAAGGTGTCTCATTCTCTGATGTGATGAGTGCATTTATTGTAATACAAAGAATTCCACTGATTACTCATTCTTGGCTTGTGTCTCTTTAGTGGAACGTTTCAATTCCTCATAATTTCGTAATTACTAGCTACAGTAATACCATCCATTCAAGATTACTTCAACCTTAGCTAGACAAGTCATCAAAATTTAGCGTGAAAGGCACTTTCTAATTTGTAGACAAAGTACAAAATTTCAATTTATTAAGTAAATGAATGTGGTCTCTTTGCGTCAAATTTTCGTTAGGTAACATCCTTCTAGACGACACCGTGTACTACATCAGCAAGCAGTTATTAGAGAGGAAGTTATACACTGTGATTCCTTTTGTGAATCTGAAGGAAGTATTGCTGAAATGTACAATGAATGTGCAGTTTATCTCTAGTAGTAATTAGTACAGACAAGTTGACGGAGGGACTATGGGATCTCCACTAAACTCTATATTTCCAGATATATTTTTGGCAAAATCGGATAATAGTTCTCTGAAAGATCAATTTGCGACCATGCGGTTGTACTGTTGATATATGGATGATACTTTGTTAGTCTTTGATAAGTGTCCACGCAGCAATTCTATACAGAATCACTTCAGCAGCGTTCATCTGTCAGTTCATTTTACTTGCGAGAACGAAATCAGTAATTCGATACATTTTCTTTATTTACTAGTGACAAGAAAAGATGACTCTATAATGAGAATTACACATAGAAAACTGACGAATAAGATACAGTAGACATACTTTCTCAGTTTCGTGCTGGTAAAGTACAAACGCAACATAATCAGGTGCCTATCATCTGGAGTAGGATCGATTCTTCTCAAGAAGTGTGTAAAAGATTACCAAGTCAAGATAGGTATCCCGAAAAGTTCATTAAAGCATGCATCGCTTACAGTTATCCCAAACGAGAATTGATGACACTGAAAAAGCTTTTATTTCTGAGACTAAAATAAAATGGGAGACACTCCAAATGACATCCTATCACAACGCCTGGCTAGAGCATAAATAGAATACCTTATTCAGGTTGACTTTGCATATCTTTCAGTAATTGGCCGGTGCTCAACCCGGACCAAAGGATAGCCTACCTAATCTTAGTTTTTGATCCTGGATATATCAATTTAATTGTTCCTATGAAACAAATTATCTAAGGTGTATGATTAGGCATGTGGGCCTCCGGATGCGAGAACATTCGCCTGCTTGGTTCGGAAAGTGCGAAATGAAAGTGGTGGAAATTTATTAATTAGTGCATCTAGTAAATACAGGGTATCACAAAGATAGTAAGAGAGTTTTTAGTGCAGTGCATAGTGTACCAGAAACAATACCACGTGTAGGTCAACAAAGCTTATTCAGCATAGCGGATGCTGTCGCCATAAGATTGATCAAACCTGAACTTTCCGTTTAGAAATAACATTTTCAAGCGTTATTACTCTATTGGCTTTAAGTAAACCCTGTCTTAATTATTTAATGTCTTTTTTTACTATCACATTTTTTTATCTGTATATATGTCTTGTTAATATTGAAAAAAAATTTAAAAAGAAAAAATTATTTCTTTACAATCCCCAAATTTCACTTCGTTTTGAAAATGTAAGTGCTTCTAACTTGGTTTGATTTTACTGTGCAAATACATGGCACCAATGTATGAAGTCTCTGACTGTTGGTTTAAGCCATGTAGGACGATGCAGACTAGGTGGTTGGGGTCCAAGGGACAAGAGGAACCAGTGGTTGGAGACCCTAGGTGATATGGCTCAGAACCGAAGTCAGTGGCGCAGATGTATACACACATTATCCTCATCTTAACAGCGCTATACCGAATCTCACTATTTTGTCACTCCTCTTTCCTTTCTTCTCGTACTTTATATTTCTTTTGACTGCATTCATTTATCTTCATCCTTCGCCTCACTACCTTTTACTTGATGTGCTGATATGAGGTGTGGCAACTCGGACCGTTACGCAGTAATGCCTGGTCCTATGTTGATAATGATGATGATGATGATGATGTGCAAATACATTTTCTAACTGTTGAACCTGATAAGAATTTATTGCAAAAAAGAATACTCTCCATTTAGATTGCTTCTAAATTCTGAAATTCTATCTTGAAATATATATGCATTTTTAGAGTAGATGCGGGTGAAGCGGTTGGGTGTCTGCATATTCATCCTAATATAATTTCTGATATATTATTGAACGAATTCATTTAGATTTCCATTGTGACGGTGATAGCAGACTTCTATTTTAGGTGATTTTAGTTACAGTGACCTATCATTATTGTTTATAGTTTTGAATGCTATAAGGTTTTATGATATTTACAACTTCTTGAACATTTTATGGTTGGAATCCGGATCGAATAATTTCACTATTTTTTTTAAACAAATGAAATGATTCATTCAAATAACCATCATGTTTTATGTGACCAGTTCCATATTCTCAAACTAGATTCCTCATACCTAAAATGAAGTTCTATATTAGGCTTTCAAGTCAAATTAACGTGAGTTTGAAATATCACGTAAAATGAGTTGTAATACCATAGAGATGTTATTGGCTCGATTTAGGTTTTCTGGCAGTGTTTTATAAATTGTGGAAAGTTCAAACTCCATGCTGATGTATTTCATTTTATGTTGTTTTAATAATTTGAGAATCTTAAGCACAAACTCACTTCATTATGGCTGGCTATCATTCGGTGAAGTCTTAAATGAGTTTCTTAAGAAGTGATATATCGGTTTAGGAATCATACTATATTCCAGTGCCCTAATTCTACTCTTACATTCAGTGCATTCCTTTTGTTACCTGGCATATATATATATATATATATATATATATATATATATATATATATATATATATATATATATATATATATATATATACTTTTGAAAGGAACCCTGAAGAGAAAGAAACCTTTGGTATCACAGAGTTCACTATCTCATATTCAGCCAGTAACTAAAGCTTCGACGTCGTAAATAGATGAGAAGTTGGTATTTTGAATTTTATTTACTTCCAATTTTTCAAGTATCTGAACTAATATGAAAGGATTCTTAGAGTTTGTACAAGTCCGCTGACGTTTATAAAGCGAAGAAATGGAGGCAATATATAACATAATGACTTTATTTAATGGTTATATTAAAATGTTAGAAATAAGGATAGTACAGTCAATTGAAATGTACAATAGGAAAGCTGTGTTAACACCTAGGATGAGAAAGTAACAGATTTGTAGTAATAATAGTTCACGTAAATAATTGAATATCTTTATCTGCGAACAGCACATGAGTTCTAGTGGAAAACACACAAAAAGAAAGAATGAATGGCTTAGAATAGGCAAGTCGCATCCATTCTATATACAAATATAAAGTCAAATAATTTTTCTAGGGTTACCTGTTTTTAAAAATAAACAAATATGAATGAATTATTAATTTTTAAAATTATTCAAACAGCTCATTTTCACTAGGTTAAAATAGAGTATAATTCTCAAATTTATGTTTGAGGTTTCTTATGTATTACAAAAAGTAAAATAGTGACCACAATCTAATTTAAATTGGAAAAAATAAAAACAAACATTTATCAAATTTGATTTCTATCAAACTAACATTGGCCTAAGTATACGCTAGTGATGTCAATCGTTAAAGATGCTCAACTTCAACTGGAAATACTAAGCTACTTTTTGTAGTGTATGGAAATACTTAGTTACAATAAAAACAACGAATTCAGGTCGGTATTTATAATGGACTGACATCAGTTGAAGAAACACTGGAAACCTGGGAGCACTGGACAGGTGGATTGTCCTAGTATGGGATTCTTCAGCACTTCGCACCCAAGACCTTCATGTTCCGTGTCCAGCATGTTACCATTGAGCCAATGGTCCACATTTCCTACTTCTGTCGGTTCACGATATAGCGTGACTTACATCTAGTGCAGTTGTTGACTACCTGTCCTCATATTCGACATAGTTGGTCCCCACTGGCCATGACTTCTTAATGAAAAGTGAAATTGGCACAAATAGAGAAAAGTTCTAAACATAATTATTTCGCAGCCATTTATAACGCATCGTAGACAAATTAAACCATGCTGGATTAGTTTTGTCCTTATACACAGTTGACTATTAAGATTTCCGAAAAAAAAACAGGGATGACGACGGTAGCCAATGAAAAATATGGTTTACAGTAAGATTCAAACCGGTAATTCATGTTTGCAGACTTTGAACCCTATGAGCTAAGCTACAGAAACACGTACCGAATTCACTTCAGTTACTAAGAGTCAGTAAAATGACAGCTATGTAAAATTCTGGACAACTGAAGTGAAATTAGGACTTGGTAGCAGTTTAACCTCACAAAACAGTTATAATAAGACCACATGTAGTAAATTGCAACTAATCCTGATACTACCATGACTCAGGATTTCATACATTTCCAATCATAGCTATCGTATACTTGAATCAGTCTGCTACTTAAGATAACATCATATAATTTAAATATTCTCATTGGGATAATTAGAAAACAGAGTTTGAAGCAAATACGAATTTTCTGTAAATTGTCGTTAGACTTTATATTCACACTTACAAATTATTCGGCACAGTACTCTAAGTTTGTGCGCCTTCGATTGCTAAGTATAGCAAAAGCCGTAGCAATTAAAATTTTAAAACCCAGTATATGTATTCAGAAGGCGTTTGCTGGTTCCTTTTCCCTCCCATGACCTTCAACTTCAACCGAGATACAGTTGGAATAATTTCCTTCCGGTCACCCGATAAATGTAAATATTATCTCTGTTTGTACTCTTATCATTATCATCATATTTTTTCACCCATTGTTTCATAATTGACTAAGAATTTCAACATTTTATTACCTAATCGCTATGCGACAATAATTTTATTTCCCTCTATCCCTACATACACACAATTTACTCACATACCTACAAGGACTGACTGCTGAGAATATATAAACTTTACGAGATTTTGTTCCTGTTATTATCACCTTTTCGCCCAATGTTCTACCAACTGGGCTACGAGGTCCAACTGCTGACCAGATTTTTAATTCACTTCAATCACTATGGGTTTTATTTGACTACCATGTGAATTCGTAACGCGTTACTGCCGCCTGATCGTATTCACACCAGCTACCTAGTCAGGACTTCTCATCTCAATCCAAATGTAACTGAATTAGAGAAAAAGAGCATCAAATTGATCATCATTTTAACTATCTGAGATAGTCATGGTGTGACAGACTAGTATTGATACTGGGTGATGACTCAAGTAAAATGAAAATTTCTACCAACTGAGCTAGGCAGCCAGTGTGATTACGATCAAGAGATAGTAATGCGTCATGAATTCACATGGTAGATAGGGAAAACCCTTGGTGACTAAAGTGTAATAAAAATCTGATCACCTGTCGGACCTTGTAGTTCAGTTGGTAGAGCATCTGATCAGAAACCCGGTGGTTGCTGAATCGAATCCGGTGGCGGTCCAAATTCTCATTCCACCTTGAATCATCACCCTGTACAATACTAGTCTCCCAAACTATAGCTACCCCAGGTAAACAAGAGTGATTATCACCTTCATTGTTATTTTCCAATTCATAAACCCAAATTAATTTATTCATATTGGTACCAATGACTACACTGAATAATTTGTAAATGTAGATATAAAGCCTGATGAGAATTTATCAAAATACAATTTGCTTCAAACTCTATTTGGTAAAATCATATGGTCTAATTTTTAAAAAATTATGTTAAAGAATCCTACTGATAAGGAGATATTTGGTCAAAATCATACCCAGTACTAAAAGTAACGTTTCAAACTTTTCACTGTTATTACTCCTAAATTTCAGTATTTTACAGCAAAATTAAACATTAGTTGGTTGGAGGCAATTGGCAGAAATGCTGCAATAACGTGAATAATTTTCCGATATTTTTGGTAGTTGATGCAGAAGTGGGATATTTTGAAATATGAACAAAACTTCATGTACTAATAAACTTTCTGTATCTAAATCTGTATTCTTAAACTTAAAAATCCCTATTCAGAAATTCTGTTATTCATGAGGAATAATTCGAAGACATATATTGACATTTGCACTGCCTCCCTATTCTTTTTAAACTTTATGACATACATAAATGAACTATTTCTAGAAAGAAGTGTTGTTTGGCTAAACGCCTGATAACTGATGAGCTTTTAGGTTATTCAGTGTTATCAAATTTGGCAGGTGCTTAAGAAATCTCAATTAACCTTATCGCATTAACAACAAGTTTTCAGTTTATTTAAGTGGTAGCTTAGGTTAATCGCCCCACTGTCCAGTGTTTGACTAAACAAGAATGCAGACAAGTTATGGAACACCACCCCTAAGAGTTCAAGCCATAGTGAAAATTTAACTTGTTAGGAGTTTAAGGTTATTTTGTTTTCAAGCTGTGAGTAAAATAGATGATTTCTAGTTGGTGTAACTTGCGCTTATGACATACTTTAGAATAATAATGGTGATCACCTGGAGCGAAATTTGATGAACATAACAATATAATTTTAAACAATTAAAGTTAAATATGAATGAAGAATATTCTTAACAATAACCTCACATCAAATTCTAGTTATAAAATCAATTTCGTTAAAATATGAAAGCGAAAATTTGAGGAGAATGCATTTTAGATTGGAGGGACTTTAAAGGTGACCCTAGCTATAACTTAACCAATCAGACTTCTTTATTTTATGAAAATTCACCTTTCCAGCCAAAATGAAGTAACCTAATTGGTTATTCTGATCGTTGCTAGACTGGTCTTTAAAAGTCGTCCTTAGAACGGGTAGGGAATTATGCTTAAAATTACATTCCTGTGGATGCTACTGTATATATATGTCAATTGTGGTGATAAGTTGAGTATAAACCTTGTCAATTGACTGGTGATCAGATGCATGGGGAAGGTAAATTAATAATAAAATTCAAGGTTGCATTGTGTCAGGTGAGTGATTAACACAAAAAATGATATGAATTTAGTGAAAGGGCAGAAATGTAGTAGATCTGTCATCGTAAAATGGTCAAAATGTGAAACGATTGAGAGATTTATAGCAGTAATAATGTGAAAAAATTTTAACAGGAATTTTAAAAGCTTATTGTAATAAGACGGGAGAAAAGTTTGGTTACAAATAGTAGTAGCAATAATCTTGTTTTTTAAAACAAGAAAAGAGAACGGGAACGAAAGCAGAAGCGAAAAAAAGATTAAGAAGGAAACAAAAAGGTTGAAGGACTACCGTCTAGTTAGTGGAAGGCCAAGGAAGGAGTAGGGCTTGAACATGTTCAGGCTTAGTTGATCTAGTAGCTACAGCTTCCTTCATATGGAGAATGCGTAAATAAATGGCAGATGGTGGAGTCTTCGAAAAGCGATGTATCAAAGCAAAAGCCGTACTGGAGTCTATTTGGTGTCCTGTATCTATTAGATCTGCAATAACATAACTTCTAATGAATTTGATCTCATTCTTTGCAGACCATGCCCGCAGATGTTCTCTTATCCTAAGACGGACGTGTCTAACAGTGGAACCTATGTAATTGTTCCACAGGAACAGCTGAATAGACATATGCATGATGATGATCTCAAATTAGTTAAGCGGTCCTCAAGTCTCGGGTTGAACAACGGTTGGTTGTTAAAGGATAGGAACAGACGTCCCGAGTAAAAGGTTCTGAAAGGTTGCTCTGGATAGACATTGTGACAAATTTCACTCTGGGTATCTCCTTTGAATGATAGACACAGAAACAAAAGTTTTTTTCTGTACTGTTGTCAACTCATGTTTGTGGTACCATGAGAGATGTTTGCCTTTGTAAACTTCTCAGGATATCCCTTTAAATATCCTGAAGGACCTATGATTCTTTCTTGACCCATTCCTCAGAGCGGATGTATCTAGCTGTAAACGCTGAACATCTAATAACATTTTTTTGGTACTTCATTGGTACAAAGCTAAGGAAGTGTGTATACTGTGCTTTACTCGTCTCCCTATATACACCTTTTCTCATTAAGGCGTCTTCTTTTCTTGTCATTCGCTGTAGATTTTGGCAATTAATGTGTTAAAGAAACTGACTAAATATATCTATTTATTCATGAATAAGAACAGGATATGTATCAGCGAAGAGATATTTCTTTTCAGCGACTTCATTATCAAACTATAGAGTAGTATTTATAATCGGTAAAATGATAGATAAATGCACTAAAAAGTTGCTTGGTCAGTATACAAAATATACAATTGGTGTTATGATACTTGTAATTTCCCGTTGCTGTACTACTGGATACTCATGCTGTTATATTGACCTTGGTGACTAGCAGAGGAATCCAGGAAGCGCGTTTGATGTGCCTGCACCCTAGTTAGTGTTGTTTGGCTTAATGGACAACTCGCTGACGTTTGAAGCGATGGATAATGAGTTTGAGACGCAGTGGGGAAAACCTCACTCAGGTACATCAGCTGAAGAGTCGCAAATAGGAGGAAAGTCGCGTCCTGGATTCCTCTGCTAGTCACCAAGATCAATATTAATATACAATTGGTGTTGATGGTGGGATTTGTTCATGTAGAAGAAATAATAAATGGGTCATTGAATAGGGGACGAAATGATAACAAGTGGTGAGATAAGAGACAAATGCTGTTAATGAAGTGTAAAAGAGTGATAATAATGATGATAATAGAAGTGAAGCATACACAGTGAAGTGAAATGAAATTGACAAACTAACCAAAATGAATTGTTAAGACCAAGGTAGAGGAAGTGGTTTCTCGAAACGTTTTAAAGGTAGAGTTTCGGTTTTTGTTCATATGTGGCTAATAGTTCAGCCATGCATAAGTCGTAGAAACGCAGACTTTTGGAGTAATTCAACCTAACTCTGTAGATTACCTTAAAGGATGAACCTCGAGAAATTGAATGACCTAACTTTACTGGATGTTCACACATGGATGAAATTGTTTTTCTTTACTCTCTCTTAGTAAGGCAAACTGGGTAATGTTCAACAATGCGTTTTTGGAGGGCCAGCTTACAACGTTCAATATAGTCAGTTCCACAAGAGCATGTGAATTTGTAGATAGACATAGACGTGGTTTTAAGTGGTAGCGAAATTGTTTTTATAAGTGTAGAGCCTGATGAGAAGTTATTGAAAAGAATATTCTTTTATATTCGACTTCTATAACAATATAAGCTAAAAGATTACAACAAAGTGTCCTGAAACATCTAGTTGAGTCTTCTTCTATGTAAGCTATAAAAAATTGCTATGAAAGAAGCCTTTTCCCACCAGGTACCCAAAGTTAAGCTCAGTTTGCAGGTGAATGAAAGATAATTTTTTCATCATACTAAATGAGTTATAGCGGTAGTTATATTAGCCAGGTTAGGGATTGCAATCAGAATAACTCACTACAATAGTAATACTTAATCTTCAAATGTGTAGCCTTATTATTGTGCTGGTCCATAAAGTTTATAATTAAAAATTTTTTCAAAGTTGGTTTTAGCATCAGTAACCGTGCGTATATAATGACAAAATACCAGCATATACAATACTTACCTAAACACCATGGAATTGCGGTCGGCTGCCATCTTTTGCTTTGATTTCATTTTGAGTACAACTGACGTCTGTTCCAATCAATGGGGGTGTAAGTGTGTTGCCTTTTCTTAGCGTTGAAGTATTTTTATTTGAATAATTTGTTTCCGCTGAACCACGTCGAAGTGGCATCGTTTTTGGTTCAGATTGACGATTTTGAGGTTTTGATTTTTCTGGGTCGACTGAATAATCATTGCCGCTCATATTTTTGGCGTCCGGTTGTTGCGATGGTCTGAATACCACAGATGCAGTATAAACTAGCCCACGTGATGGAGATGATTCACTTGTGGGAGATGATTTTTGTTTGAATGATATCGTTGGAGAGGCATTGGGTTCTCTATATGGTCTAAAAACAGTATTGTGCAAAGATCCACTAAGTTCTTTTTGTTGATAGATATCACTCTTAGCACTTGATTTAGTTCCTGTTGCTCCTATATTTTCAGGCTCCGGAGTGTCTTCTAGGGAACATGTCTTGCTCATATACGAAGATCCATTTATTTTAAGTGAAGTCTCACGACGAAGATCGGACATTTTTGAAGGCCGAAGTGTTCCTGTAGTAAGGTTGTTCTTTTTTCCATTAGGTCCACAGATTAAGTCAGGAGATGGAAGAGGAGTGCGAGTTAGTGTATGAGTACCAAGCAAGCTTCTCCTTTCCTTACAACTAGGTTGGTTACTTTCTTCTTCGCCTAACTTATTTGTTTCTTGAACTTCATCGTGTTTTGTGATCTGAGATTCATTTGAGATTTTCTTTTTGAAGAATGAAATTCTTTTACCAGAGGACTAGTGAAATAAGTACAGTACATGTCTAAAAATCCTATTTTAATTTACACCATACGTTAAAAACATAGTATTACATTTGTTGAGAGGCACATTATTATTGATTAGATAGATAAAAGACGCCCGAGGTTCTTAAAATAACCAAGGTCAGTATATATATATATATATATATATATATATATATATATATATATATATATATATATATATATATGGGCATTTATAGTCCAGTTAAGGTCGGTGTACACCATGTCAGACAGCGTTTCTGTATACACGTTTGAAGTTAATGTTGATCAGAAGTAGGTGGTTTACTGAGCGAATTTCAAAAGATCAATCGCCATTATCCATTCCTTTGATTGACATTTCAAAGTACCATCTAAGTACCTATCTACTGTACAGTTCACGTGCTCGTGCACTGAAGTCACGGTTGATGCTTTACCGTGGTTCACACTGTGGAACGTTAACAGAGTTTGCAACATACACCTAGACCTAGGCTTCAAATTGATTGTGTTCAATTATTTTTGAAGTAGATCATTTTGAATAAGACGAGACATCCCATCTCATCAGTACTAAGGATTCCTGTGGTTCGATGATCCAATCTTCCCCTTTCCCTTTATTTTTTCTATGTTATGCTTTATTCTGCCTAAAATAATCCCCTGACCATCTGATAATCATCGAAAACTACTCACGCATATCATTAAATCATAAAACTACTTTTACTCAATGACTCACTACTCAAACTCAACAATGCTGCATCCTCAATCATTCACAATGCAAAACCTTCAACTTTGGCACTGCATCTCAACAAAACGTATGCCATTATCGAGTGAGCGAAATCGTGTTCACTGTCTTCTACCCTCCTTCAAGCTTTCCTCTGTTATGTCGTAATCTTATCACATCTGACTGACTTCTAAAATCCTCTCTTTGACTCACTAGGAAACTACAACTTTTAAAAATAGATAAATAGACAGACAGATATATCAGTTCAGAATTTGACACACAGTTGCACCACTCCTAGTTGTCACACTTCACATTAGTATGCGAAGAAGAGGTTGATACAAAAGGCATAACATTGAAGTGTACAAAAGTGGATGAGAGGTGAAAGATTCAGTTGATAAAGGTGATTGGAATCTTTCATGACTACGAAAGTGACAATGGTGACATGCATCAATGTCATAGTGATAGAGTTTTAGCCATATAAACTAAGATTCTGAAGTGATTGATTCTTATTGTCTTGATTATGCGTATCAGGCCGCTTGCATCTCTCTATATGACGCTAAACAGCAATCAAGAAGTATGAAGCTAGATTCGTAACCTCAGTATTTTAAGAAAGAAAAAGGGATTACTTAAGAATTCTTTTGTTTTTATCAACGACTTCAGTTTCAGTGATCACACATTTTGTACGCGTATACTTATTTCCTTATATACCTTCACAGAGTTTTTATTAAGTGAATATTCGATTATGTACCTTGTTTTTATTATTTTTCCGTTATGAATTTTGCGAATTGCTTTTTAACACTCACGAGTGGATTTCTACTTTTAGAATATATAGACCCATACAAACTTTACAATTCAACCCACGGACTTTTGACTAGTTTTTTTAATATTACATAATTCTTTATGGCATCAGAATGAACTCAGAGAAAGAATGGTTACTTGAGTGAGTTTGTCAAAAAAAAACTTTATAGATGAATCGTAAAATAAAGATATGCTGGAAATTTTCAAACGCCACTGTTTAGTACTCTTCCAGGGTAAGGAAGATATTCCCTAGGAATTAGTAATAAATTCCTTACAAACAAATACTTTTGCGTCATCATGTTGCAAATAAGCTTTATTTTCGAGAGAATAAAATAAATTTGCGTTTAAAATACCCCACCGAATATACTATAAAAGGTTTAGTTTGATTTAATAGAATCTGCTATTTTAAAAGTTTTGGAAAATTTATTTCATGTTATACTTCATTGTGGTACTGGTGGTATTTACCGTTTTTCATTTATTGTTAATGTGTTTCTCCTTAGCAGTATTTAAAGTTCCTTTTTTATTAGCTTTTCCTTAATAGATTCACAAATTATATCTAAATTTTCCTATCCATGGAAAGAAATGTAAACAATGAAGTTTCACTAATAAAACTTCCTGTCCTCAGATTAGTCGAAAAGGAAGTATTTATTCAATCAATTTCTATTCAAAATCATCTTTATAAGCATTTATGAAAAATATTTCTAGTAACTTTTTTTTGCAGAGCTAAAGTAAAATGTCATTTAAGCTAGTATTGAAAGTACAACGTATGAAAACTTGACTTCAGAGATCAAAACCTCTATCAGAACACCAACAGGTTGAGTTGCCAGTACTTATCGACAAACTAAGAGCATGTTCTTTTCAAACCTTTTAGTATAAAGGAGGCGGAAATTATTTTTATATAACCAAAAAAAATACGATATTGTACTTACTGATCTATACTTTTTAAGGTCAATATGACCTGAATTTGAATTTTTTGAGAATAATTTTAAATCTTTTGGTCGTGGTGGTTTGATCGAATTTTCATTGTCTACATTTCGTATGGATTTGTTATAGTACGAATTATTCGCAGTTAAATCTTTCACAATACGTGAATCGTTTAACCTTTTATCATTTGTAGGATAAATTTCTCCACGATTCGTACAACTGTTATTGCTATTGTCCTCATTACCATTACTAACTTCATTAGGTAGTCTTTTAACAGTAGGGGGCTTGTCATCTTTATTTAACTCATTCTCTAAATGCTTTGAATGAATAGATAGATTATTATTAGTAACATTAACAGGTAATCGAGAAGGTAAGTGACGGTTAAACTTGTTCTTCTTCTTTTCGTAATGTTCTACTAAATCTCTTTTGGAAACTGCTTCATGAAATTCACACCAGCTACAATGTCCATGTTTAAAATTTTCTGAATAACGTAAGGCAGTTGAACATGAACTTTGAGTATTGGTATCATGATGCTCCTTTCTTACTGATGACTGACGTTTTGAGGGTTTACTAAAGTGTTTAGATTTTGATTTACGTGAAACAGAACGTTTTATGGCTTTAGTTGGCTCTAAACTGCCACCACGATGATTTCTTTCATTTTTATGAGCTATCACTACAGATGTATAGCTTGGTATATGAAGGTGATGTGGACAGTTGTATGTTGGCTGGACATCCAAAGAAGAAGTGGAAAACGAATAGGATGATGCAGATGACAGGCAAGGACTATCAGTAGGAGAAGTGGTTACAGATGTGCTTACATCATCATGTGAGTTGTGATCAATCTTCTCACAGAAACAGCAGGATTGATGATTGAGATGATTGATGTCAATTGGCGTATGTGAAGTGATAATATGATGCAATTTACGGTTTGATGACTTTAAATGTTTCCGCTGATACTCTTGAATATTACTTGAAGCACTTTCACTAGGAATTACACCTTTATTCACATCTTCAAACAAACGGATGTGTAGTGGTGCTCAGAAGGTTTAGCTTTCATAATCTTTGAAAAAGGTTCGAAAGATCGAGCTTTTTGTTTTATACGTCTGTGTACAGTAGGATTTGACACATCCATCAAACTTAAATTGTTGGTTGTCTGAGCTCGTGATGAATTACCTTTGATGATCTTCAGGTGATCTACTGATGTGTGACAATTACAGTTACAATACTTAATCCGCCGCCTGTAGCGAGGAGTAATGACAGTTAGGGGAATATCATGGTATCTGCCTTCTGTTCTGTAATTTTTATTCAACTTGGTTCCACTTTCTACATGACGGTAATGGTGCCATGGGGAAGAATGTTGTACATCTTTTCCTGTGTTGTACGGTTTCAAACCCAATGAGAGTTTCCGTGATAGTTCTTTATGGTTTGTATCGAAGCACCCTAAATCTGAATAAGAAGACGACGACGATAAAGTTGATGAAGTTCCAGAATAAGTTGAAGGTGAAGGAGTTGTAGATGTACCTGAACGAGTTATAGTTGACAGCGATGCTGGAGGAGTATTGTGAGACAAGCTCAAACTTTTACCAAGAGTCGAGGCCTGAGCATAAGAATCAGGTGACCCACATTGATTACTGTCATAGTGCTGATGAATGAAATTGCACAGATGGTTCGGTAACTAAGGAAACAAAAGTGATATTTTTTATTCATTTGGGAGGAATTCATAAGTAGACAAGAATGTAGGTTGATCAAGTCACTGAAACATGTAGCGCATTTTTAAAATCAAATCAGAAAATATCAAACACGTAGCTGTTAGTAAGGATTTGACATTCATAGTTAACTGCATTACGATAAAATCACTCATCGCTACCGTTTTAACTAGTAGTGTATGTAAATATCATATTTTGTCAAAAACAACACTTCATGATGGGTATTACTTCTACTATCATTTTGTCAAACTCAATAGTTTTTCGTACGATGTAAATGGTGAACTTATGTCTTAACATCACTGCAAAGAATGCAGGTGTGCCCACCATAGATTTATGATGGACAGGGAAACAGACACGCTCTCTATAAAATCTGACCACAGTATCAAAATCATATCCTGAAATTGATTCGATATATTCCACTTTACGTGAACTAAGGTGCTCTACCACGTGTTGGGTACTCAGTGGAGCACTAATATTTTGTTTTTTGAGCACTCTCCTAATCTCGTTCAAGGTGTGCCACCTGCGTGCGATGAATTTTGTTATGACCTATGATTTAGGAAAACTTTTGCAATTTAGTTTAGTATTATTTACCATTTTGTGAAGGAAACTGGCAAATAATTATTCGTTTTGAGGATCTCCTCCAAAATTATTTTTCATTCGTTATGAAAGTGCTTGACCTGTGTATAAAGCTGGAGGTAACGGAGACCTTCCACTAGTGGTATGTAGTAATTTGAAACGCAAATATGTGTTTAATTGTGTAGTTCTTGTGAGAATTGTCATGCCTATATGTCCACTTTCTTTTCAATTAACGAAACAATCAAGTTAGAGTAGTTCCTGGCTATCCATTTCTCGTTCAGAGCTGAACAGGATACTGGGGATCTAGTGTTCGATCGACCTAGGAATACCTAGTCCATGTCACTTTCTAAAACTACGGACGTGTCCTTAAAATATCTTAACCAAACTTTCAGCTTTAGTAAATATTAAAAGACGCTTTCTTCAAATATACTCATAAATAGATTCGCTACTATGAGTTGGACAAGTGAACTCATAGCCACGTCGTTAGTTTGTTTGCATAATTAATTTGGTGATGCCACTTGTACTCAGTGGAAATCTTTCTGTCTACGTTGTGTAAGAGTTTAATAAATTAGAAATAATTTTTAAACCTTCACCAGTTGGAATCCTAGTGTTTGATGAATCGATATCATAATATAGAGAAAAAGCGTCGGTAACTCTATTGGGTATTTCTATCGGGACTCGAATTATAACAGCATTAAGGCCGAAAAACTCACTGGGAAACAAATCCAGAACACTAAAGTCGTCTACTAACCTGCATGAGCAGAATAATCTAATCTATCAGATATATTGATGTTATTATGAGTACATAGGTCAACGTGGGTTTGGGAATTCACTATGATATTGGAGCCTAAAAATTTAGCAAAGTATTAAATGCCGAACCTTGCTAAGATAAGCAATCTACAAAAAGCTCAGGTCCAATGACTTATAATTACACCATAAATAGATAAATAGAGGGTTTGAATGCTTAATCTTCTTGCATCCAATTAACAACTAACAAAACCAACCTAAGTGGTTCGCCGTCTATTGGTACCTTTCGAAAAATCATACTTCCATTGAAAATAAGAGAATAAGCAGCTGTCAGAATACAAAAATGAAGTTCTTATGCGACAATGTACTTTGCACATAAAGTTATCTGGTAAATAATACTTCATCACTGTGTTCTACATCATATTTACAAATCATTACGAGGTTAAATTCTATCGCATTGATCAAGCTGTAATCTTACATTAACTAAATGCAGTGGTATATTGGTCAGCATTTTAACTAAGGAAGATCAGGATTTTGATAAAAACTGCTTTCATATCATGAGAATGAAGAAAACGGGAAACTATTGGATAAAGTGTTGTGATTCGCATTTTGGAACAGGGAAAATATTTCATGATAGAATTATCCTTTATGTTAATTTTGGGTGGATAAAAAATCCAATTTGTCACTATTTGTTCCCCGGTTTACCACGAGTTGACGTAAACAATGTTTATTGTACTAAGAGGTTCTACCTTAGTGAAATTAAGCTATTCAGTTACATTTCAGGTAGTTTAAATGAAATAAAAATGGAAACACCTATAAATTCAAGAAACGACTTACATTGTTCTTCTTATTCTTTTCATGAGAAATGGCTTCAAGATTTTCATACTCCCCTATAATATGTCGTCGTTGTGTACTTTGTGAATTTAAAGAGTTTAACTGATTATATTCAACTTTCGCCCGTGGCTTGTTTAAATAGTCTTTAATTGAGAATGAACTACCTTTTTGTATCATGCACAGATCAGGTGGTTGTCCATAAGCATTTGAATCTTCAGCCTCATTATGCATTACATTCTCCCGTGAATAGACTTCTTTATTCGAATTTTTATCTTTGTGGTCTTCATTGACAGTTTTTTCTGAAGTTAACTTTTGTCCTTGATCTGAAGATTTGTTAGATGACTGACTTGTATTAGAATCAACTCCAGGTTGACTATCTAAATTCGTTAAGTCGACTGAAAAACCCATTGTTGTCTCTTCACTTCCTATACTACCATTTTGAAGAATTAGATTACCAGTAGAAAAGTTACCACCGCTACTAGTACGCATTTCAAAACTTGACAGTACACGAAATGTTGCATTTGAATCAATATCAGTTGAACTGGCCAAACTCAACTATTTTAATAAGAAAAGTAAGCGTAAGGAAATAAAGTTAAACCTGTATTTACATCGGAGAGAAAATGAATAAAATGAAATGATAACTTGTTAGCACTGATATTCTTAGATAGTTGTATAACATAGTGTAAACATTGAAATCTATAAGTAATACAAAATGAATTTTCTATTTCATTTCTCACAAAATGATTCTGCATTTCTGTCACTGTTGCACTTTACTTCATGTGCGGTAGTGACTATAATGATTAGTCACCTCTTAGTCTTGCATAACATTTTGCGTGTCTTGTTATTGTAGTGGTACGAATCGTCTTTTATTGATATCTCTAAGCTCAAGACTGCCTCTGGACTTAATGCAAAAATAAGAAACACACAAATGCTTTATCTGTAAACTTTGTGATTACTGTGAATTTGAAACACAACCAACCTTAACTAATTGTTATTCTCTTGTTGAATTTCAACCAAATTCGATTCAATTTATCCATAATACTGTGCGTCTTCAGCACATTTTTATTTATATCTTAAACAGGTTATTTAACGATAACATTCATGGTCTGATGATGACTGTAATACCTAAAATTTAAGTTACTGGAAATTACGATTTCAGAAAAGGAATGAGTGGTCAGTTATACAGAATAGTAGTTACAAGGTTATTAATATAAGGCTAGTGTTAAAGAAATACTTCGCAAAAATTAAAATGTTTTTTAGTTGTTGCAAAAGTATTAAAATTTAATCCTCTTATCGACAACTCTTTTCTTTTCAAGAAATTAAGCAAAGCTAGCTCAATAATGCCATTTGACCTAGAAGAAAGTCTACTGGATTCGATAAGGTAAAACGTATATGATTTTTGTGTGTGTAAATTTCAGCTATACGTCACTGCCACCTTTCAAAAGACCGTACGGGTTTGCTTGAACGCTAGTTAGCAAGGTTTTAAAGTAATTTCAGGAGAATGATGAAGTGGTGGGCATCACCAAATTCTGTTTGCGAATAAATTTAAAAATATATAGAAATATAAACATTTGGTAAGGAATGATATGTGGTTCATACAAAAACTGTATTTATAGGGACTGTGCTCTACGATAAAATCCGTTTCCTGTAAATGGTACTCTTCGAGAAGGTTTTTTAAGCAAATTGAAATATTAAGGTATCATACGCAATAATAATTTATTTTGTTTGTTCTAATATAGTCTTAATGTATAATAAGCCTAGTACTATGAGTCAGATCAGGTTGATGTCAGCTTCTCAAAACAAACCAATACAACTTTGGTCTGAATACCCTGAAACCTATTAGTTAGAAGTCATATCTTCTTTGATCTTGAACTAAATTTGGCCATCCTGTGATACAATTCAAGTAACGAAATATTAAATAATAAGATATATGATACTTGTAGGAAGCTTCCGATCATAAACAGTGATTACCGAGTAATGAATAACTGAAGAGAAGTAATCAAATACATCAACAGAAATATCACAGAAAAATGAACCAACAATTTGTTCAGTAAACCAATTCTTTCCTCAGTTGACTGAGACGCAAAGTGAATAAGGTAGGTATAGTTGACATCATGGAAAAAACTCTTCTACTAAGAATTCTCAAAACACGCTTGTTGTTCCACATGAAGACAAAAAGCGTGTCAATGGGTAGAATGTGATGTGCATGATACAGCCTACTGAAAGATTAGAAATCCTGTGAAGTACAATGTAATCTTTCTACAGCAATACGGAAAAGGATACATAAAACATTAGGGACAGAAGACGAATTAAGCTAATGAACAGCAGAAAATGAAACACACTTGTCTTAAGCCCTCCATGATACGAATGTGATACTCAAATACATGTCAAAGGATGAGGTTAGTGCGCAGCAGTTTGTTTCATTCTGTGTTACTTATGTGAAACATAGTAACTGATGGTGTTAAACATGTAGTTACAGGCATTTTACCCTGTGTGCCTTCCTAGCATTCGATGGTTGCAGTAAAATCACCGTAAGAGTAGTATTGAGTTTAGTTGTAGATAACCAGGTAAAGAAATCTAGTCAGCCATTGGATTTATGCAGCTTCAGTACATGTTTCAACATATGGTTTTATTCGAAGAAGGATTTGATGTGGGGTAGGCTGAACATAACCACGACAAGGAGTGACAATAGCTCATGAAGTCTACTAATACTATCTGCTGTCATATAGAGAGATGCAAGCGGCCTGATACGCATAATCAAGACAATAAGAATCAATCACTTCAGAATCTTAGTTTATATGGCTAAAACTCTATCACTATGACATTGATGCATGTCACCATTGTCACTTTCGTAGTCATGAAAGATTCCAATCACCTTTATCAACTGAATCTTTCACCTCTCATCCACTTTTGTACACTTCAATGTTATGCCTTTTGTATCAACCTCTTCTTCGCATACTAATGTGAAGTGTGACAACTAGGAGTGGTGCAACTGTGTGTCAAATTCTGAACTGATATATCTGTCTGTCTATTTATCTATTTTTAAAAGTTGTAGTTTCCTAGTGAGTCAAAGAGAGGATTTTAGAAGTCAGTCAGATGTGATAAGATTACGACATAACAGAGGAAAGCTTGAAGGAGGGTAGAAGACAGTGAACACGATTTCGCTCACTCGATAATGGCATACGTTTTGTTGAGATGCAGTGCCAAAGTTGAAGGTTTTGCATTGTGAATGATTGAGGATGCAGCATTGTTGAGTTTGAGTAGTGAGTCATTGAGTAAAAGTAGTTTTATGATTTAATGATATGCGTGAGTAGTTTTCGATGATTATCAGATGGTCAGGGGATTATTTAAGACAGAATAAAGCACAAGATGCTACTTTTTTGATTGCTTACTACCACATTTTTTTGTCTTCAACTATTTGTCATCAAACTATAGCATTGACTTGAAGCATGGTGAATGGAACCTTTGCATAATAAGACGAGGCCTTATACTAGTGCTATCTGACTGTGGGAAGAGCTTACCTAAGAACATAAGTTCATAAGTGATGGCTAATTGGATATGTCAACTGAAGGGGTGTACTGAACATCTTCCACATCATTGGTCATTTGGGAAGCAATATTATAATGTGGAGGAAAGAAAGATACTCTGAATCCTTCCGGTTTCTTAAGCAAACGCTGTTGGATCCACTTAATCCTCACATGAAAGGTAAAGAGTCAGAGAAGAAATTAAGTATTTGTAATTGATCCTACCTAAATTGTCTGCATAAGATGAACTATTGGTTACTCACAAGATTTGAAATCTCATGAAGCCTTATTTCACAACGTAATGAATAATCACATTTGCCCTTACCCTCGATGTACCGTTTTTCTAATGTATACAGTTATGTGTAGCATCGGATAAGTAGTGCATATTTGAGCTGTTTTAAGATTCTCTTCAGATTCAATGTCAGTTTAGTTAAATTCAGAGATATAGTAATACACTCATTGTTTAAATTATTTATGTGTAATTAAAAGTCTTACTGGTCTATCATTCGTAGCACGTCTGTCATTTCTGAATGCCGCCGCATTAACATAATCAGGCGAATCAATTGACTGAATTTCAACATTCCGATCGCGTCGAACTTTGAGTTTCACACCTGGTTGACTGTTATTCGAGACTCCAGATGGATTACGCATAGAACCAGAAGAAACGTGAGTATTTTCCCGACACTTCACAGATGTCGCTCTGTATTCATCAAATCTTTTCTTTGATTTAGTATTTCTGGTAAAAAACGAGTACAGTATGAACACATTTATAGTTAAAAGGTGCTTACTAAATATGAAGAGAGAATCACTTTCGATTGTTGCCAAGAGTTCTCAGAGGATTTGTTTTGTATACTGAATCAATGTCATTTCTAAGTAACCTAGTAGCTCAACTAACCTCCACCACTCCTAATTCGTAAACAGTTTTCGGTTGTCCCATGAAATACCTTCACTATGAGTTATCAGTAATCTTATGTTGTCTTTTGGGACCTGAGTAATTTATTCACTTAACTATTATAGTCAAATTATGGATAACAGAAGTGACTTTCAACTGGAATCCTTTTGATTATGTTTTCTGAGTAGATAATACGATATGTCTTATGGGTACGAATTTAATGTCTCCGTTTCGATCAAGTAGCTGTATATATATATATATATATATATATATATATATATATATATATATATATATATATATATAGTCAGTTTTCTAAATGAATTCTTTTCAATAGTAGTTGCTTTCTGCTTATCGAAGCCTCTGAAGTGGCTTACAGAAAACCTCAAGATCGATTTGACTGCATGCAATAGTATTTTGCTCAATCAATGAAATACATGTACAGAATTTTTTGTGATAGATAAAATGTGATATTACAAGATTAGGAATAAAAATATATTTCAATGGTTGGCATAAACCAGTATGCATTCAAGCACAATTTAGGGTGATGTTTCCAGCCAGACTAGTTCAAAGTACTCTTAATTTCCTGAAATTACAAATTACTTATTCCCCACACATGGTGATGACACCAAAACTGAGAGCTGCATTACTTATACTAGCCACTTTCTGTTGTGTTTATTTGTTTAACTTCAATGATGTAGCCATTTATGCAGGCCACTTTTCTGGGAATTTAGTTTTCTTTGATCATGAACACTTTCTAGCTTGGTTAAGTAAATACTTATTAAAATTCATTAGTAGCTTTATCTCAGCACACTTAGTTCAAACGAACATTACTGTGGATATGTATATGCCATCTCCTATTATTTACCGGGTTCTCATTAGCTTACCAAAGAACAATAGGCTGCCAACTTTTCAAACTCCAGAAGCAGTAGCATTTAAGATTGAACAACTAGAATAATATTTTCAAGAAAAAGAGGTGTTATCATTACAAGTACCTACTATCCCATGTAAACTAATTTCCAACTCCTGTATGTTAGATATCCTCTCATCCTGATAGTTTGAAATAATTTTATTCTATTCTCTTATCCCGAGGTCATTAGTTTGAATCCTGCCGCAACCTAGATTTTCTCCTCAATCATTACCCATTATCAGTAATGTGAATCTATCATACCAGGGTCATATCAGATAGTCACATTGATTGTCGTATTATGTTCACTTACATAAGCGATATTTTATTAAACTAGTGTATCTCATATTATCTATCTCTGTTTATTGTATCCTACTTTCATACACATCCACACAAAAATATGGGAAGAAAAATGAAGATATACATTTTTTCAGTTCATCAATGCAATCGAGATCTTATCGGATACCTATGGACTTGCACAACTTGACCAACTGTTTTTATTAAGCTATTTTTGTTCATCGGGTTTTATATTCACAACTCACATCTTATTTCATCTCTACTTATGGTGGGCTTTACCCGTAGAAATTTCATCAGAGGAATGAACATGATTCATTTTCATCTTCTAGTATAAAATAAAATGCATAATCTGAGTATTTCGAACTCAATCAATTATATTACTTTCCACACACGAGAATTCTCAAACTATATAGTAATATCAATAAACTGTTATTAGAAATCTCATTTTTGTGGATGCAAAACTAAACAATATGGACATATTACCTTAGAACACAAGGAAGTTACTGAAAAGAATGTTCTTCTTATATTAGTATCATATACAGACTGAAACGTCGGAGCAATTTGTTGCATGCAATACACACAAAAAATAGTATGAATATGTATACTCATATTTATGTAACTCTGTGACTGCAATAGTTGTCATTGTGGAGTCATTATGCTCGGAAGTTTAACATTCACTTTTGATGAACAGCAATGTTATTTGTTCTGAATATTGTTGAGTTCTCCCCCACAACTGGCGAATTTATTTAATTTATTGATAACTACTTCCTTTTTTTATGATTGACAGTTGGACTTATCTGATGCTTAATACTTAGGAAATGCAGCATTTACATTCCTACTTGTTACTGTTAGGGTTATTTTACCAAATTTTAATTCAGAGATTCATATCAATCAACAAATGCTGGGGTAATTTCACTCATGCTTTATTCGAGCGTTTTTTGAATGTGAAAAATTACTCTTTACTTTATGCTAAACAGACTACATATGAATATCAAATAGTAATAAATTGTAGTCACTTCAAAAACCGAAAAAATTCTTCTATAAATTATTGTTGATTACCGATTTTCTTATTTGAGCTGATAAAATAAATAAAACTTAGAACAGTTTTCAACAACTTGAATCAGTCCCTAGTAACATATCTGCCTGCAGCAGTGACTGACTGACAAACTCAAAGAAGAACCTCGCACACAGGTGCATCAGCTCAAGTTGCCTCAAGTCACAGTAGTACAAAAAAAACAGGCGGATAGAAAAGTAGCGATGTCGAAATAGATGAAGTAATGTGAGAGAACCAACGCTTTTAAAAAAGCGGTCAGTGTGAATATACAACCTTTAGAAGATACCGAGGAGTGAATATATCTGTGCCATTGTGATCGATTTTCAGTCATGTCACCAGCAGTGAGTGAAGTAGGTTCAAATGTATTAGAACATCAATGGCCTCAAGGTATTAGAAATATCTTACTGACAAGTTTTAAAGAGCGAAAACTTAGGTGTAGAGCTTCGTGATGATCGGTTACTGAAGTGCAACATAAGAATCAGATATTTATTAGTTTTAATTTATCTTCTCTGGTTTTATAATGGTTATTCTCTTTTTTTGTCAATTCTACAATAGAGTCACCCTCATGACTGGTAATTACTTGACCATTCGAACGTAATTGTATTTCATTCAGTAGCTATACGTTTACTTAAAAATAATACTTTTCAAGCACATACTTTACTTAATGTACCGACAATCAATGTGCTTGAAGAAGCCTGCTACCTAGCTAAACAAAACATTATGCTTTTTACGAGGTAATTTTTTTATGGTACATTAAGACCACGGAAATATTTTAGTACAAACATGGATTGGGAGTATAAGATGCTTTTGTTTCTCAAATGTGTAAACTTAGAAAAAAATATATGAAGGTTAGATGCAGCTGATAGTAATTTGCGGAATAAATTGAATTCGGTTTTTGTATTCAAATTCTGCCAGACTGAGTCGAAAAATAATATTTTGAGAACCCACTTCAACTATAAAATCGTTATCAGGGTCTGCGATAAACTATGTGGGTAATTAAGCTAATACAAAAGTCTCTTTTAAAACATGTAGAAGTTCACAGGCCTCATCTTTTATTCATTGACGGAAGTATATACAAGAACATTAAATTTCCGCACTAAATTGAGTCTAACCAACAAATTTTATGAAGTAAAAGAACAGAAATAAATAGGTGCTTCTTAACTACGAGGAATAGTCCCTAATATATTATTGGTGCCACTTTCCACTTTTAGCCTAATTTTTCAATCGCTTACCAACAATATGGAAACATAATTTCAATCAACAAAATATTTTTAATTAATGCAAACTGTTTGCTTGAAATGTAAAAATTTTCATAAAAAACGAACCTGAATTTCTTTGTAGTTGAAGAACTAATATGTTCACCTTGACCCTCAATATCTTCTGCTGCAGTTGATGAAGACATCATTTGCAACTCTTGACTTGCACTGAGATTAGGTGTACTAACACTGTTAGCATGTAAAGACTGCTGTTGAAGTAAAACTTGACGATATTCAGCTAGTAAACGGTGAGCAAGTTCAGTTTCCTAGTTTATGTAACACAAAAAAGTACATTGGAAAGTACAGCTGAAAAATAGTGATAACAAAGAGAATCAAGAAAACCACATAAACTATTTGAAAAATTTTTCATGGACGAAAGATTTGCATAATAGTGAAAGACTTTACAAATAATGGATATGGAAGGAAAACTTTTCAAAATTTTAAGTTCGTTAGTTTTTTAAATTGATTTCTTTAATCTACAAACATTTAAAATCAGTAATTAATTTAATTATAAGAATAATAATATTTTAGTTTTTCTACTTCTTGTTTCCATTTACTCATGTGATGAGTCGTATATCAGGCAAATACTCCTTGAATTCCACTGTTGATCTCTATTAAAGACGGTAAATATATTTTTTTTACTGAGATTTGTCTAAAAGTTGAATCTTCGGTTTATTTGAGTAAAAAACCACTTCTAACTAGCTCTTACTTCTCAACACAACATAGGTTAGTCATACGCAAGTGATTTTACGAACGATACCCCAAGAAGCATCAAAAAGCCATGTTTATTTTTGTCTCAAGTGATGATTCTTCTTTGATAAAATAAAGCATGCATCACATTATTTGAAGTTACCAATTAACCGAGACATTATAAACATTTTTAGGAAACTGATATCAACAAGTCTTATAGCCACGTTTCATATTTGTAGGCAATGATCATCAAGAATCTGGTGTCCTGAGGAGATGCACATTCATTTGAATGCTTGAACCTGTATCAGTCAGTATTAGAGTCAGAGGCACTTTAGTTAGGCCATTCAAGCCATTGCTTGTTCTCTACATGAATGGTTTATGCGCTTGAGTTGTTTACGAGATGGGGAACTCTTTTTGATTAAACTATTTTTTGAAAGGAATTTACATTCTAATGTTGCTGTCTGTAATGTTGGAACTGAATACACTTTTAGTCAGTATAGAGAGGTAACCCTACTTTACTTCAAACTCATCTAAAAAAATTGCATTTCATATTTTCCAGTGTAATCACATGGCATTTTAAAGTGAGAGAATAATTCAAAATCTTGTGCATTATTTCCTATCGATGACTTACTCTCAAGTTAGTCAAACTCAGTAGTTGATGAATATCTGAGTTGGTAAGTAGGTGCATTGTGCCAGATGATGGTCGAGGTATGCTACATTGATCTGAAGAGCTAGATGTAGTCAGCAAAGTGTTACTTAGCGGTTTATTTTCCAGCTCTTGACTGTTTTCCATAATTTCAGGTGTGTAATTTTCTGCCCCGACAATAGATTTGTTTCTAGACTGGTTAGAGAAGGACCACATATTGTTAGATGAGCTATTGGATGCTTTGTTATCATTTGTAGAGTTGAAAGCCGAATTCGCTTGTTTGGTATCCTCACATTCATCCTGTTCAGTTAAAGAATTAGATATCTGTGGAGAGTTTTTATGCTCATACGATTGCTGAAAGTTACTCTCCCATATAAAGTTAGGCTGACTAACAGGTGTGCTTGGTGTTGTCGAAAAGTGCCTTGGACGTATGTTTTCACTCAGAGTATGCTTTATATTTTTAAGCCTTTCATCTTCTTTGCAAATAGCTTCTTCGGCAGTTGTTGTATGTGACAAATTGGGTTGATACGTGTGTGATTATCAAAGTCTGACTTCTGATACTCCGACCCACCATAAACAGGTCTACCGGAATGACATTGTGTAAGTGATGAACAATAATTTTCCGACGGAGAATTAATAAACTTTCTTGGTGGTGTGACAGCTAAGCGATTAGCTTCATTTAGCGTAAGTGGACATGGAAATAATCTCCATGAAGAAGAGGAAGTAGCACGAAAATTTTCTTGTTGCTGTAAAGGCATTTGATTCAATGGCCTGGTAAAATTCTTTGACTGTAAATTTGTTAAAATACCTTCTTTGGGTTCAGAAATAAAGTCAACTTCATTTCTGTCAGATTTATTATAAACAGTATTCAACTTCAGATGCTGTGCTTCACTCTTTAAATCTCTAAAATTAGCTTTAAATTTAGAATATATTGGTGATGGTAAATTAACATCGTGTGAATCACTTTTTTCTACATTCACTTGTTTATTATCATTTATTTTGAATTGTGATCGTGTAGGACTAGGCGGTAGTAAGTGAATGGTTGGTGTGAGAATTTTTGATTCATTGGCAACTGGATTTTTGGCATCAACTGCAAATGGTCTCAGTTTTTGTGAGTTTGCATCATCCATCCTAGGATGTTCTAGATTAACTAGCACAACACCTCTAGAACTGTTTAAGTTTGAACCAAATGAGCGTGAATACGATTCACTAGAAGATCTTTCAAGGCGTCCAATATGTGATTTAGACTGATTGTTTAGGTTTTGAGGAGCCGTTGGTGACACTGAATTAAACATGATGTCCAAGCTATGTTCATTTTCTGATTTTGTCACCTGAGATCGACAACAATAAAAACAGTTGAAATGATGAAAATATTAATCTATAGATATCTAAACCAAGTTAGGGTTTAATGGTTTGAAAAAAATTGGGCACTGCTTGAATGGTATTCATTATCTTGGTGTTTGTATTTAATAATGAATGTAAAACAAAATCAATTCAGTTTCAACTGACTTTTTTGCTATTTAGTGCAAATAGCTTTATCAAAGTTATAATTATAACTATAACAAGTTTATTTCCTTTTACATTCATTGGGAAATACAAGTACTAAAATAATAAATGTAAATATTATTTTTATTGAAGAAGAAATGGATATGACTTTTCATCGTCAGCAATGACCACAGCATTGTTGAAGGTACTAAGTAAGTCTGCTTGGCAGTAGCTATCAACATAATTCAGGATGCATGTTTAGTCCTATTTAGGACTAGTCAGCTGCATGCATCAATACATGATAATATTAAGTCGTTGTTTACTTCCTAAAGTCAAACTGAATGATCACAAATACGAAAAACGTGGTCATAATATGGTTCTAATTGTCCCGTCCTTCACTTACTTTGAGGAAGTCATGTATATATACGTCCTACTGCAGAAGCCACTGCTCAATTTCAATAAGTTCACCAGAAATTTAGAATTTTTTTTCAAGAAACTTCAACAACGTTATTCTCTTTACCCTGTTAAACCATCTGCGAGGGAATATCAGCAAATTGGTCGTGTTGATGGTGTATTAAGAGTAGTCTGGTGCGAAATATTTGCACACTTTGATCATTGACAAGCAACACTGAGTATTTCCTTTGAGGGATACCTATTGTGATAGATTCAGAATACCATTAGGGTAGCACGCGTAATGTCCCAATACTCTTTCTTAACCAAACCAGTATCCGAAATAGTCCCACCTTATAAATGAGAATTTGAACAAAACATATTTTCGTTATTTACGATCAAGCTCTACATTTGAATTCAATATTTCACACTTAGAAATATGCAAACGTCAAGTGGTTACATGAACATGAATATTGACAGAACAATCAAAATTTTTCAATACTAGTTCCCCTTTACATACCAATAGAAGTGACACATACATCCACCTCATTTGCCCTATTTTAATTACAAATAAGTTACCGGGGGACTATAATGTCACTTGGTATTTTCCGCGTATTTCCAATCGAAGAGAATATGAATAGCGGCACAAACATGTCAAACAACGAGAGACATACAATTTTGCAATGAACGATAAGTAGATGTAGTTTACAAAACAACAGTTGTACAAACAGGATTGGACAAGGAGATTAGGTATACATCTTTGAATTCACCTATATATCTTTGATATCTTAATTTCAACTATTTCCCTGAAGAAGCTGGGACCAGACGTCTATGAGAAACGTCCGAATGATTTTATTTCAAACATGCTGTGATATATAAACATGAACTACATATAACGTCTAACTTACTATCCGTTCCTGTATACTTTTCACTCAATTCATGTTTTTCAGCTACGTCATATGAATGTAATCTTTTCTGCAAGACGATAACTTCCTATCAAATGGATTCAAGTAGGCAAACATTTTATGTAAATTGACGTTAAAATTATTTTGCACTGTAACCAGGTGGTGAGAAACTGCAAGATAAGAGTAACCCTCGCTACTTTGAGCAAAGCGTCTTTCTCGTTTTATTTATACAACATTTTACTTGGCTAGTTGTCATAGGTTAGAAACAAATGTATAACGTACTTATAATTCTTGTACAGCTCTACCTTCTGTATTCTTAGAATGAGGATATTTATATTTTTGGTGTAATCACATCTTTCACTTCAACAGTCTCGTTTCGCCTAATGTGAAATACTTTCGAGCTCCGCATGTGGTTTCGGCTGGGAAGGTTTAAAGTTGTTTGCGTGATTATGATAAAGCCGTTGTGATTTATTTTAACATTAACAAGAGGTTTTGCAATGTGAGTTGCCAGAAATCGTAATGCATCGAAGAAAGGTTGAAATATCATCACATTTCCGATTGCGATTCACAAGGTTCTCAAAACATAGTTTTACCGTTGGATACTTTTGTCATGTAAAATTCATCCGGACAAATAATGGCATTAAAAAACCTTTCCAATGGGAGTTTACACAAAAGATAAGCTATTGGTAATAAATAACTTACATTTTCAGATGTTTGATGAGGAAGTGGTGAAGAAATATGCATTGTCGTTCCTCGATTATTAACATTATTTGTCCATCCAAATGGAATGCGATTTTTAGCTGATGTAAGCCATCGTTGAAATTCGTGAAGTGGATTATTCGATGAACTTAAATGTGTAGTTGATTTATGAAAGTGACATGGAGAGTTATCAATAGTTTCTTTGGAAGTAAGAACATTTTGTAAATCTTTGGAAGTCATATTTTCGTTTTCACACTTATGACCATTCGCTTCTGCTATAACTGCGGCTTGATATCGCCTGAAAAAGAATAGAAGTTGTTCATTTTAGGAGAGATCATTTTAACGTAGAACATATTTACTATCAAATGCTGAACAGCAAGTGACGGAGTGCATTTCATACTGAAAGTCTTCTAACTTATTGGTGTTTTTCTACGTGGGTGAACAAGAAGTGGTGTAAGTGAACAATGTCGTTGTTTATTAGAGTAGTTTAGACCCTATTGTTATATACATAGCTTTACGTAGACATACAGAATGTAAACCAATCATCGTGGTTTGTTAGTCATTAATGACAAAGATGCGGATAATGTAGTTTAGAATAAAATAGCCACAATGTAAGTGGTGAAAAGTATGTGGAGAGTGGTATGGTAATGCAAATAAGCGTTTAAGGGATTAAAATAGGTCAGCATTCAGAAAGAACAATAAGGTTGAGTAATATCTAAGGACGAAGTTAGTGAATATACATGATCTAGGTACAAATACAGTAGTGGTATGAAAGTGGTGAAAGTATACGACAATAAAAAGGAGAAGGAGGTTTTAAGGACTATAGACACAAGGCCATAAATTATGCTTTTCCTGGTTATAGTATAGTGGAAGTCCGCACAGAGGCTAGTATCATTTATCCGAATTCCTATAGCTCAAGCTTTGTGTGTACAATAGGTTCATACTCCAGCGGAGAAGTTAAGAGGAATCCTATAAATCACCTTGACTTATTTAATTCTCTCCACTGTGTGACAACTTGCATTTCTTATGCAAAAAAATAGTTTTACACGAATTTCACATGTCCTTTCCTTAGATACGAAAGTAGATATTCGGTAATAAGTTGGATAAATTGCCTCGCTGCACGACTTATAGAATATAAGCAAGAAATGTCAACAGATTTCCCAGGTTATTCAATAGTACATTAAGTTTGCAAGATTATCTTAAAGTCTCAATTTGTTGATCATAATACCAGTCTTCACTAGAGATTACGTTTTTATTTTCCACTTGAAATGTTTTTATCTCTGAAGTTATTGCAAAACTTTTTCGCAAGCAACAGTTAAACGCTTCTGTCAAATAAACCACTATAAACTATAGGTAGAAATGTAGTAGTGAAACTTTGGCACTGTGGTAGAGTATAATTCCCTATTAGATGGTTTATTTGATGTAGAACACGGCAATATAGTATTGTTTACTGGATCACATTTCGAACAGAATTTATTGCTTATACTCACATTAAAACTATCATACGACTTTCAAGCTTCCTATACATGATCAAACAGATTTTCATTCATTTATTTTAATCACACAAAAAATAAAATAAACAAATGAAAACTGCTTGACAATAACCAGGAAGCTTGAAAGTCATATGATAATTTTGATGTTAATAAGAACAAATTCTGCTCGAAATGTCATCCAATAAACTATACTATACCGGATTGGAAAATACACTGTCAACATAAGATATTGAAGGATCGTTAAGGTTAGATCTAAACCAACATACTATAAGTTAAGAGATAAATTATGCCATCAAATAGAGGGATGTGTAGTGGGTTCACCAGCATCTCTAGTCATGGACAGTTTTCAGTGTCAACCTAAACTATGGTATCGATAGGTAAACGATACTTTTGTCATCATTAAAAGTGCAGAACATGAAAGTTTTCTGCGATACTTGAACTCGACGTCACATTGTCACTGAAAATAAAAGTGAATGAACATCAGTTATGCGGCGAACCCTAACCAAAGAATGAATTAAGGTTAAAAAGCTTAGTAAAACGTTCAGTAATACCGACGTATGCTACCGGTAGTGGGCACAAAATGGTCTTGGTTGCATGGTGTTCTCTGAGCTGGCTTGTTTGATCGTCAAGCTTTCATCATCCTTCTAGACGACATCATCAGCACTAACTTCAGTATGAACTGAGCTGTCAATATCTCTTTGTGAGTGATTTAGTAGCTTGCCGTGACGAAGTGGTCTGTGATTAGTCGTTTCCTTTGATTGTTGTGTCATTGACTGTATAGATTTTCCTGTTGGCTGTCCTTCTGTTTGACCTCTGACCTTTCTGTCGTTTATCATCTTTCTTATTGGTTGATAGATTGGGTCCGTGTCTATACATCTGTTGATTGCTGACTGACCTGAATGCCAAGCTTCCAGGGATTCTCTGATATTTTTTGTGTTTCCTCTGTCCAAAATTTCTACATTGTGGAAATTGAATTCATCTCCATAATTATCCACATGCATTGGAATGAGTGGTAAAATGTTGTGACGTTCAATGACCAGTTGGTGTTCATGTAGACGAAGGCGAAGAGGGCGGCCGCTTTGTCCAATGTAGTGCTGACTACAGCTATTGCAGTTGATTTTGTAAATGATATTGGGTTTGTCTTCTTTGCTTGTTGCATCCTTTGATCTGCATAATAGTGTTTGGAGGGAATTTGTTGGTTTATTAGCCAAACCAATTCCAAGTGGTTTCAGTAATCTTGTCATGATTTCTGATATATTCTTTATGTATGGTAATATGATGTGTTTATTGATTTCTGTTGATGACTTTGTAGTTGATGATGTACGGGATGGGCATCTCCTGATAAAGTTTCGTGGGTAGCCGTTCTTCTTTAGGACAGACATCAAGTAATTTTCTTCATTTCTCCGTGAAGTTGCTGTACTGCAGTGTGTTCTCGCTCTCCTGAATAGAGTCTGCATGCAACTGATCTTGTGAGTTGTTTGGTTGTTGCTATTGTAGTTGAGGACTTGGTCAGTGTGTGTTGGCTTCCTCTACACTTAGGTTTCCAACTTTCCGGCATTTGTTCTACTGACTAGAACATCCAGGAATGGTAGTTGGTTGTTTGACTCTTCCTCCATTGTGAATTTGATGTCATTGAAAACGTTGTTCATCAAACTGTGGTTGTTTTCTAAATCATCCTTTTAAATGATGACAAAAGTGTCGTCCACATAGCAAATCCAGAATTTGGTTTGATCACAGGTAGGATGATGGCTTCCAGTCTCTGCATAACTGCATCTGCAATTAGTCCGGATATCAGTGATCCCATTGGAGTTCCTTTCATCTGTTTGTATATCTTGTTGTTGAATTAGAAGTATGTTGTCAGGCAAAGGTCTATGAGTTCCATCAGACTTGAACATTTAGGTTTTGTGCGTTCTCTAAGGCTTGTGTCTTCATTGAGCAGAAGGGACATAGTTTCCTTGGCCAGTTGACATTCCATGGATGTGTATAATGCTGTGACATCGAAGGATCACCAATATCCGGACTAATTGCAGAAGCAGTTATGCAGAGACTGGAAGCCATCATCCTACCTGTGATCAAACCAAAATTCTGGATTTGCTATGTGTACGACACTTTTGTCATCATTAAAAAAGATGATATAGAAAACAAGACTGGTCACCTGGGCTACAAATATTCTCCACTACACAAAATTGTCCTTGACATTGGTGATATACTAAAAACGTTTTCCATTTACCTCAGAATCCCAGCATATTTTAACGACATCAGTTGTAGTAAACAGAAAGGAAGGAATAGAATGATTGCCTATTTAGAAGGATCCAACCGACAAAATATTAATCATCACTTTTTAGAATTTAAGAACAAATATCACTGAATTTTTGGTAACCAGTAAAAATGTCTTCTCATATTTTCATACTTATATATTCAGTAGCATATGCGGATAAGCATACTTTGAACGTTAAACAGTTTCGGTGACAAATGAAAATGATCTAATGAATATATAATGACTATCATATATATATATATATATATATAATTCTTTAATAAAAATCAGAATATTCTGCTGAAAAAGGTGTGGCAGAGGCAGCGAGGTGTTCATACAGATCTTGTTTTGATTTTCGAAACACTCAGATTAAGTTAGAATACACTTTGTTATTGTAAGTCATAAGTTTTATAATCTTGTTCTCCTCGAGGTTTAGTAAGATGTTTCGCCAACCAAAATCAAGTCACTTCCAGTCAATGTAATGCTTTCGAAACAGGGATATATGTTCTGAAATACATTTGGACATGCACAACATGTGTGGTTCCACTCCAAAACCGATTTTACGACCAGCTGGTCATTCGACAGAAGGTGTGTGTATGAGTCATCATGATTTACAATAATTTACGAACACATATTAAAACGAAAATTTAATGACAAAATTGAAGCTAGTTAGTATAGAATAACATTGTGATTTCTGGAAAAAAATTACTTAGGTTGAAAATAGTGTGAGTTAGTAGGCAAGGATATAGTACTAACATCAGATAAGATATTTTATACATAGATGGAGAGATAGATCAGTAGTGAATCAGACACAGTGGTGCATGGTTTCAAGCTGTCGTAATTAACAGCAGCAAGTAAAGATTAAGTAAGTGGAAAATGAATGAGGAAAGCAGGCAAAAGTATACGAAATAAAAGACATTCGACAACTTACTTCATTTTCGATTGAGGTCGATAATGGCGCTGACCTAACCCACTAATTAGCGGTATAATACCTCCGTTATTTGACTGAATTAGTTCATTCCACAACTTTCGACCAGCTGTAAATGTAGACGAGCCGGAATTAATTCCACGTGTATTTGATTTTGATGAGCCTTTAAAAGTAACGTTATGAGAAGATGTACATAGGGAAGCTGCAAAACCAAATGACGTTTTTCTGGCTTCACTTGCTTCAAAATCAGCTTGCGTTATTGAATTGCTTGAACTACTTGAAGTAGATGAACTGCAAGATTGATGTTGTGTGGCATGAACGAGGTCAATTTTTTTAATGCTTGCTGTACAGCTCGAAGAAGAAGAAGAAAATGAAGCTCTTGGAGAAACTAATACGTGTTCGGATGAGCTATCTGAGGATGCTAATGATGAAGGGGATGATTGTTCGGGGCATACTTCTTTTTTACCTAAACCGGTACCTACTACTGATATTTGAAGAGGAGTCAAGGATTCACAGCAGTTTGTTTGTTCTTTTCGAATAAAATCATCTTTCACATCAGGAACGTGAGAAACTCCGGGCTTTTCTTGTTCTGGATGATGACGTTTTGTTTGACGATGCTTATGTGGTCTATGACTCCTACCAGTTTTAGGCTCTTGATTTAATTCATTCAACTGTTGCTGCGTATGGGATGGTGTGGGAATATCTTCATGTATCTTGGGAGTTTCCTTCATCGTCAAAGGTGTAGAAGACAGAGGTTCGGCATAGTTAGTTTTTAACTCATTTAATGTGGACGCTGCATTTACACCACCACTTTTTGAGTGAAACCAACCAGTTGGCTTCAAGCATTCACGTCCAGGAAGACACGTTACACAACCTTTGTTCAATAGTTGGGAATCCAATGTACCGGCACCACTTCTGAGACTCCAGTGACCAACAAGTGTCCCAGATTCGCTGTCCAAATGTTGATCTTTGAACCCGTTAGATATATCAGTGTTCGCAGCTGTCATTTTATTCATGAAATTGTTCTGAACAGAGTTCGAGTTACATGATATAACGCATGTAGCCTCACTAGGTCTCCTTGGGGACGGATTAATCCGGAATGTTCTGCTATCACTATTCAGTGCGGTAGAATTTGATTCAATTCGGAATTGATTTATTAGGTTGCATGGGTTGATCACTGCAACTGGTTGCTGTTGATCCGAGTTATTGGCAGAATTGGCTTGTGTTTCAACTTTGGATGGTTCGATTGAATATTTACTACATTGTTGACCTATGAAATTATCAGAGGAAGAGCTGAAGTATGTTATGTAGTGTAATATCAATGATCAGACAAACTTTAAAAGTGTACATAAACATAGTTTGCCAGGAAACATCCTTTTAATCTTGTGTATTTATATCCAATCAAATACAACGCTGATATAATACGCTCATACAAGTGCGGGACTTGAAAAATGTGTCGATAGAAGTTACCTTTTAAACTAATTAGGCATATCTTAGCGGTATATACTAGGTATACTTTCTAACGGACTTACTACATATTTAAATCTCCGTGGTTTCTTTTTTGACAGTTCTTAAAAATAAATTCATTAGCTTATGGATTTTGGGAAGCTATATGACAGGAGTTATATTATAGTAACACTGAGGCATTTGTAAACCAAAGCCTAAAAATAAATGAAGGAAGTATTAACAACTTTGTGAAAGGGTTTTCATGGTACATCTGAAATAGTTAACTCCACAGAACCAATTAGATTATTACTCCACGCTGACACAGGAAAATGAGAAATCCTGTCATCAAAATCTTGTGGCAAGGTTAATCTGCTAATGCAAGACACTCTCACAATGGTTTGGATAAACACCTTCTTTGCACGTCGAAGTCTGCTTCGAATAAAATCGGGTAGATTACCGCCCTCAAATTCAATGTCAGTATTTGCTAGTCACTACAGGTGGAGATGACTTTTCCTTCTGTCTTTCTTATCACATTCTTCATAATGAAGTTTTCAAGAGCTTTATCCTGTCTCGATATGTACATTAAGTTCGTAGCCTTTTTTCGATCGTAGAACCAAAGAGAGTTTTCATCATCCTTTCAAACAGACACCTAACGATGTTTCTCCTGGCATATTGGAACGATACTATGACAGAAAGTTTACTTTCCGCTCCAAGTGTCTCGTTGTACTTCTTCTGAAAATGCATTGAAACGAATAGATATTCTGAAATATGCAACAAATCACGAGTTCGGACGAATGTAATCTATATCAACTAATTTGATAGTATCTTCGAAGCTATGATTGCACGGTTTGTCTCTTCTTGTTATTGGATAAGTCATTTTGTTACAGAGTAGTATGGTGAACTGAACATTTACAAAATCAATCTCACTGGTAAGACAACTTTCCCAGTTTCAGTTAGTCCAAATGATCTAATTTTCATCTTTTCTCGTACCTCATTTAAGGTAATTTTTTACTATTAATAGCTTCAATGATTTAGTCATTTCCATATATATGATCAAGGTAATATTTTGAGCACCTTGCAATTTCTGGAACTTAGGTTGCTCTCTCAAAATGGCATTCATATTTTCGATTAAATTCATTTTGTTTAGGAAAACTACACAGTTAAGCTCCTCTGGTTAGGCTATAACAAAATCCTGATTATATCTCAAGCTGTTGAAATAGAATCAAGATCTTGTTATAATTCGACAACTGTGTAGCGTTCCTAAAAAAACGGATTTTATCGGAAAGATGAATGTCGTTTTAAGAGAGTAACCTAATTTCTAGAAATTGAGATGTGCTCAAGATGTGACCCTAATAATAGACATAGAAATAACAAACATTTTGTGACAAGTTGATGAATGATATTATAGTCGAAATCTTGCATATAAAAGTAAATTCTCAAGTCTTTGCTCTAACAACATTGGGAAGATGGCGTTATTAAAGTGATGCAATCAGTATTCAGCAGCTTCGTATTCAAATTTAAAACTCAGTAGTACAAATCACGAATGCCTTACAAGACTGTTAATGAATATTTTAGATTTCAATGCCCATTTGTTTATAAAGCCCTAAGCTAATTTTTCTGACCTAGTGTACTTTTTGATAAAAGAATGGTCATTTCAAAAACACCATTTATCGCACAAAACATCAATATTCTTGTAGATGACAGCCTTTTAACTGGTTTTCTGATACATAGACCACTAATGTGTTCTGTATTCAAAAGGTTGATAAAAACAGTTAGTCATTTTCAAGGACAGACTTCATTGAAAGACCACAAAAATTATTTGAAAGCCTAGAAAATTGATTGTATCTCTAGCGAATTGTAAAAGGATTGCATATCAATCACTTTCGCTGACTTTTGTATTGTTCTGAAATAAGAAGCTATTCAGCATCGATTCGCTAAATTTGGTTCACAAAAAGTTGCTAATTGATGAAGATAACTTTCAAAATTGAAACGAAATGAAAAAATTCACACGGGAATACATCATCTTAGGTTGTCAATATTCTCAACAAAAAAAGCAAGAAATTAGCAAATACAGAAGTTGTAAAGTAAAAAGGAGGGAAGCGAAATAAATAAACGAAATTCGGCAACTCTATATAAGGTGTATTTATTAAATATCACACACTGTGATACATCAGTAATGAAAGGTACTCAGGATTTTTCGGTTGACACCGAGGGATTGTAGCCGAATCAGAAATCTTAAACCTTCCAAACCAGTAGCGGCACGTCTTATAAGTTTGAGCAATTACTGATCATGATCGTCCTGGGCTTTTTCCAAGTTCAGATTAAGCTATTATAGCCTGTGAATATTGGGGTGAAGTGATATGGACAATCCATGTATCTGCTACACCCGTTTGTGCAGCCACCCAGCTATATATAAGAACTTACCTACCTTTCCTAAAACATAGAGGGTTACTATAATGGTTCTCATTTATTGATTTCTGTATGCACTAACAGTGCTTTGAAAAAAATATATGACTGCCTACTCTTAATCATCAAATCACCGAAAATTCTGTAAAAACATCTTTGTATTGGTAGTATAATTTTCTTGGAATAAAACAAAAATGTTCGCTTTATGAAAACCATAAAAGAAATTCATTATTCAGTATAAATGGCGTGCTACTGAAGCCTTATGTCCGACCAGGAACCCAAGGGAAAAATAATAATGATAATAATTTGATATAAATAGTAGTGAGGTAAATTACTTGTTTGCTGAGAAGTAGGTAATTCCGTAACAAATCCGTTTAATACCTAAAACCACGAAAAAATAGAGTGAATTTCATCCCTTATTAATGATATAGATAAATATTTAAAAATTAAAATGATTAAAGCTATCATTAGAGTAAATTATTGCATTTAATTGATAACCTTTAAAAAGAGTTAGGAAAAACCAGCTTTCCTTTTAAAAACAGAATTCTAGAGACTTGCAAAACCTCTGTTGCGGTAGAAGACCTTAAAAAGGGTATAAGAATATATAGCATCAGCACCAAGCGATAGTAATAATAATATGGACAGAAGAAATCGTGACCTTCTGTACCCAGCAGGAACATTCTGCCTCACTTCCGAGAAATTAATTCCACAGTTCTGCAATATCCTGAGAAAGAAGATTTTGAGTAATTCGACCCAGTGTAGCAACGGAAAATTACAATTTAAGAAAATCGATACCCGTTGCACAAGACGTGACTCTCGTGCTTCAGTGGCCTGGTAGATAACGCTCTGGCGTTTGAATCAATGGGCATTGAGTTCAATTCTCAGTAGGCAGAGCATTATTCATTCGGGTGCAGGTACATCCAGCTGACGATTTTCAAATGGGACGAAACGCAGGTCCTCCATTCCACTGTTAGTCACCAAGATGAATACAACAAATTAAAGGTTTATTCTATAAACATTCTAAAAATAATGGTTGATTTATATGACTTGGAATAAGAAAAGCTATTTGAACTTCTAGTTTATTAGTGATATTCTAACCATTAATTTGGAATGGTAACCTTTAAATAGTTTTGGAAGGTAGCAGTAACTGTGGCACTTTGATAAAACATTACAAGTCAGCATGTGTTATCCTCAAAACCCATCAAACTTAACTATCTTTGATTCATGTTTTATTCAGGCCTTTTTCACTTCCTTTAAATTTTCACCAAACCACTCATTTATTTGTCACTATGGGGATAAATAACAAGTTAAGGTAAAGCACACGTTTTCTAACTTGGTGGTTTCACGGAATTCAGACAAATTTATTAATACGAATCAGACCTTCTCTTTACGTTTTTAGCGTCATGTAGAAAATGCTCTATTGTGACATATCATGATGTATAGCAATGAAGTAAATTGTGTTATTATTGTTAAAGGCAAACCAGACAGACTGATGGCAGATGTATCATCGAAAAATTCATGAAGTTTATTGTTCATGGTGTTTATCACAAATTCTGATAGAAACAAAGATTGTGGAATAAGCAATTCATAAAAATATGAGCCGTTGATATGGTATAGTTAAAAAGGTGTAACATTACCGTTAAAACTATCATTTAGTGGTAGATATAAACAACACTGATTTAAAGGATAAGAACAATTTACCGGTCCAATAATTTTACTTATCACTATATTGCTTACCGGTGAACCAGAATGAGTACATCGTAATTCTGTACCTCGTAATATATCTCTAGAATATAAAAAGTAAAACTATTGTTCAAGGCTGAAGTGAAAGTGAAAGTACTAACTATTTCGTTAGTAAGCGAATTTTCAAAAAAATAGGTGTTTTCATGGAGTAAAACAGTTTGCCTAATGAAAGCGTATCCCACAACTCATTGCTGATTTGATGTTTGTAGAAGTTATATGAGTTCGCTGAAGATTTCAGCTTGGCTTTGAAAACCAGAGGGTAACTAGTTTCATTTAGCAGCCACAACAGACTTTTTTGAATAAAATTACTCACATACACGCTCGTCATTGAACAAGTTAACTGAAAGAAAGCGCTCTTTGTGATGCACTTTCAGTGTTAAAAATACCAGGCATCATGTGGCCTTCTCTGACCATAACGGTATGAATACAGGATGTTACAACCACTGTAATTAACATTTTCAGTAAAATTTATTTAGACCGAGTCATAAACCTGTTATTTAAACTAAATGCAATGTTTTTAAGTAGTTCACTCTGATTTTCAGTATTAGCATGTATAGATTATTAGTCAATGTGATTTTATGATTTATTTTATGACATATTTTTTCAGCTCATGTCGTGAATGCTGTAATAGTTTGGAGTACTATGAGCTTAAGCTTTTCATGATGGAGCTTTTGACGTCATTCTAGGCGTCAGTCTAAGCGAAAGGTCAGTCAAGTTAAATTCGACGAAGAGGAGTGATCATCACCAATTTAATTTTCTTAGTGATATCCACTTGCAGTTGGTCACAGTTTCTGACAAGCAGAGAGGCAAAATCTTGATTTTTGAGATCATCCGTATGAACTCAGTATGAAAGCCACATAGCCACTGTATTAAAAAAAGACAGGTAAAACATTGATCTTCTCATAGCAGTTCATCTGAATTCAATGAAATGCTGTTTTGATATTTTGAAATGCTTCTTGAAGACCATATGATCAATTCCACTTGCATATTTTGCTAGCAACTCATTGAATAGGATATAAAGATGATAGCAGTCAGGGATAAAATACTCTCCAGTTTTTCACTCATCTTTAAAGGGACAGTAATGTAGAGGCAGCCATTGGGTATAGCATAGTATTTAACGCCCTAAAAGTAGCAAGTCTGAGCACTACCATATTCGGTTCAGGAAAAAATCAATGTTGGTTACTTGTCTTGTGGAGAACTCATATTTACTTATCTGGCACCAAAGCTTCTAGAATGCTATGCATTCTAAAACGAAGTTTGAGAATCAAATCTTTGTACCCCATCATGACTAATCCATCGAAATATGTAGCCAGGTTAAGGATAACGTCAGGCGTTGTATTCATAATTTGTTTCAATATAACTAGGTCTATTTTTGGACTAAAGTGAAGGAGGTTATGTCAAAATAGCCATTTGTGGGTGCTGATGGTTAAGAGCTCCTTTTACTTCACTGTTACTGAAACTTGTCATTATGCTTCTGACAGATTCCACTTGGCGAAAAACATATAACCACTTAATGTAGTCAAGAGATTCTTGGGCTCTAGTAGTGGAAACCGGTGATGTTCTAGAGCTGCTCCTGCAGAGAAACCTGCAGAGAAACGCATAGTGCTCTTAGCTGTTTAAACAACTAGTATTATAGCTTCCTATGACATAAAACTCACCGAATGATATACAACGGTTTTCGATTGTTTACTGGACAATTGATATAACCACATATGGTACTGGCATTCGGAACTAAGAAACAGGATTATTTTATGTGAAAATATCGGGATGTCGTAGTTGCAACATATCTGTCGGGTTCAAGTGAACTTAGGGTTACTTTATTTTCACATTTAGCGCTTGAGTGCAGACAGAGTTTGATGATCTGTCTAAAAACCTGAGTTTACCTTTCTCTTCTAACCCTTAGATGACTTATGAGTAGTTAGTCTATAAGATTCAATATTTCATTGGGTGTAACGCTACCATGAACAGTATCACAGTAAAATTCACCAGCATTATACAGCTAACCACCTGCTGCACTACTGGTGGCCTGAAACGTTGGATGAATTATGAAGTCTGCCATTCGATACGATGTTTGCTTGCTTGTAAATGTTGTACCTGAAACAGTAATAGGCTGAAAAAGAAACCTCTTTCCACTTATTTTTATGAAGTTATATTTTCTTCCAGACGCTGATTCCCTTCTGTGGAATTTTATTGTTGCACTTTATTTGAATTTTTTAAGTTAAAAAGGACAGGATCTCATAGAGAACTAATAAAGAATGCAAAAAAACAAAATTGGAAATAAATTTGGGCGCATTCAGCATAATTATGGCTTTAATGACTTTAAGTATGCATCTCACTAATTACTATCTACCACTACCGATTACTGTTGGCGTCAGTGCTTCAAATTGCGGTATTGGAGCAGTAATACATTTTACTTTAGCGATCTGTTAGAAAGTCATTACACATGAAACTTGATGGATAACTATAGGTGATAGGAACAGTAGTCAAATCACAACTGCAGCCCTTTCTTTAATGAAGCTTTACTAAATTATTTGCGGAAGATAGTTGATGTTATTGACTAACTATAAGCCAGCAAAGTAATTTTGGGTGCCGAGAAAGGAGTTCAGATTTACAAAGTAAAACAGTCCTTTGCAAAGGTGGTCTACCACACGATCTTGTTACGACTTTTACTTAAGCTACCGGTGTTCTGATAATTTTGGTCAGTCAAAAGAGTTATCTTGTTCGCAACCTACTCCTAAGGAGGTGACTGTGATACCGAACTGTTCCAAGTACCAAAGTATAAAGTACACGATCGCCAGTGACTTTCAAAGATATCAAAAAGGCCACAGAAGAAAATGCAACTTTCTGTATCGTTAGTAATTTCTGCGGAATGAAGTGGCAGCTTCTCACTTTACTAGAGAGTTTTAATAGCATTATCATTGCACTCAGGCATTCACAGTTGTCGATTCTTGCGTCATGTTTATAGGAAGAGTTGTAGTGTTCAGAACTTTGCACTTTTAGATGCAAGATTTGTTTCATGACGGTCATCTTGGCATCAAAGAATCATCAAAGAATGAAATCATTAGCATGCAGCTATTATAACTGGTATTCAGTGAATTAAGATATTGATTGCAAGCGTCCAGCGTGTTTCGATTGCATACAAACAGCGAAAAATATATCTCAGTGTTTACCATATCCTTTATCAACGATGGAATCGCCATGACAGAGACTAAATGAACATTTGACAGGATCTATAAGAAGGCAGATGTATCTCATCGTTATTAATATTCATTTAAAGTGGTCATAAGTTGATTAAATGCTAAAAATAGCAGCAGAAACCACAATTACAAAGTTCGTTGGTTACTTTGGCAACTTTGATGTCCCCAAAATATTGGTACTTAATGATGGCTCACAACTGGTTTTCTGGGGTTAATAGCTTTAGGAAAAATAATTCTACCCGATACTTATTACATAAAGTCAAATGTAGAAGAGAAGAAACTTGTGGATAACTTTAGGCATGATATCATAAAAAGTGGAGAGAGAAGCCCGAACAAGTATCATAGTTTCTAAATTTCTGATAGCAACCAGGCCCGATCCGAATGAGACAAAAAAATCACGTGACATTCAAGTATTTGTGCAAGGTTGAAAAGTTCTTAACTCTGTACTTACAGGAATCGGATGAAATAATTGAACCATCACAACTTTCAGAACCAAAAATTTAACCCTAGCCTACTGCGGTGAAATACTTTTGAAACGAGGCACAGTTAAACGACATTTTAGCCCTAAAATCTAGACTGAATATGTCACATACGGTTCATAACCATAGAAACGGATGGCATTGATAATTTCCTGACACTAAGTTAGAACTTGCAACCAGATGAAAGATATACAGGGATAATGTTGGAGGCCATCAAACACGATCCAAAACAAATATTTTCAGAGATCAAGTCAAGAAGCTCCATGTGAATCCAAAAATGAATCCTATCTCTGATCTATTTTCGGTGAAGAGGCGTTAAGAAGCGTAGTCCCTCACTGCTAGAAGTGAAAATAAACGAAGTCAGTCTCGGTCTTCCCCATGATAACAAGCAGTGGTGTAATGGGAGTAAAGGCGAACTTGGCTTCCGTGGAAGTCACTAGTTTGTGAGACATTGTAAAAATTGGGACAAATTCAGTTGTTAATAAGACTCTTAATAAAAAACACAAATCAGTGAAAACTCATATGGTAATTGGCTGGTCTAATGAATGGAACATTAGGGGAACCACCTTAAGTAACTACTATCCGAAAACACTAGTCATTTCGATCTAGTTGCAATAAAGATGATTACAGTGAAGCTAAAAGGGAGAAAACAGGTATTCTTGATAACCTATATGAGTATAAAGTCAAATATTGGCTAGTTGGAGATGTTAACCTTAGTGACCTATAGTTGAATAATGTTTAGGTTTACGTTAATTGTTTATACCCTTTAATATATTCTTTTTAAATTTTCATCCAGATAATTTGAGAAATATAGTAACGATGGATAGTGGCTAGCAGTGGAATCCAGGATGCGCATGTAATACAAGTAATAATACTAATTGAAGATAACTTACGGAGGTTCCGATATGTGAACTGCTGGTTGTGGAGGAACTGACCTGAAATGAAAAGTTAAATGAGGGATGAGATCATGAAATGCAATTTAGTGCATAAGCTCTGAAAGTTGTTTATCTGTTGTACAGCACATCTCTTCTTTCATATGCTTCCTAAATATTACGTAAAATTATAAAGATCTGATTAATATCACTTGGACATCCACAAGAAAGAAATAAAGTTTACTGTTTGTCCTATATGGTCGCACTTAGAAAATAAATTATTCGACTAAGTCTTTCTTAACACTCGATGTGGATAGGGTTTATTAAGCACTTACATCTGTTTGTTTGTTAAAAATCAAATATAAACTTTAATGACATGATTTTTATTTGCACTTGTACAGTACTTTCACCTGAATAAACTCTACTTCTTATGTTACCAAATGTGTGGTGGCACCATCAGAATTATACCTCAGAAACCTGTATTTGGTAGTTAAGCAATTCTCAAGTTTTTAAAATTTCTTTTTATATGTATATTTTAACAACGCTTCTTGGGAGGTTAGTAATTAACCAATAGCGATTAAGATCACCATTTCAAAATTCGGAAAGAACGTTGGCATTCATATTATAAGTTTTTAAATATCATTTATTTTGTTTGCATAAATGACAGTATGCTTCATAAAAAGTACACAGTGGCATATGATAAGATTTGTAGGCAAGGACAATATGCAATCATAGAACTTGGACACTGTGGTAGATTGTAATTCCACGTTAGATTAGTTCATCTGATATATTCCTTACTGGTTCAGTATTATTGACTAGATAATGTTTTGATCATAATATAATACGCATTACCACTTCAACGCCTTGATACGATTCTGAGAATAACAACTGTATGTTATCCTTTTGACTATCTGAGACAGCTGTGGTTTGGCAGACTAGTATTTATACTGGATGACAAGGACGATGAAATGAAAAGTTGGACCGCGGTCAGATTCGAACCCGCGATCACCGGGTTTCCGGCCCGATGCCCTAGTGTATGTTACTAAATATTGTAATCAAGTTATCTTAAAACTTATTGCATTCACAGCTATCCTAATAGAAATAATTGGTGCTATTTGCAGTCATTCCAAGCTACCGACTAATGCACTTCAACTTGTTTTGGAAAAATTAAGCAGAGGCTAAAAATATTAAGTTATTTCACGATATCAATTAAACTACTAACAACTAGTGTCAATATTTTATAAGCATAAACTTACTTTACATGCGTCCAGTAATCAATGTAACTGCTATGCATTTGAATACAAAACTGCCATAAGTATCGAGCACTTTCATTATCTTCCTACAGTGCAATTTCAAAAATTAATTTTTACATAGGAATAACTGCATATGTAAAATAGAAAAAATCAAAATTAAATACTTATAATCTGTTACATCTACATATATCAAGCATCATTTTTCAATATTTTAATGTAACCGTCTGATATTCTAAGGAATTCTATATTTAAAGTGCTAATATTCACCCCTAAAAGGATTAATGCATGTTAAAGATGTCTGGGAAATTACTCTGCTTAAGTGTGTATGCTTAAAATTTCTTAAATCATCAGAATTGATAATTCTGTCGACAGTAAGTGAGAAAGTTTTGTTTAAATAACAGAAGTTTATTGTTCTAATTAGTAAAAACGAAGAATGAAGAAATTATTTTCTCCGCGAATCTCACCTGTTCATTAAATGAGGACAAAACGAACCATAAAATTATGGCTAATTTAAATTCCATAAAAAGTCTGGTAAACGTTTTCCTACATCTACATCAACACTTCCGAATTTACTCATCATCAACTTATTTTTGTGATGAAACAAGCCGTTGCTTTGTTTACATTTCATATTTCATCCCTAATACCATCATAGGATGATAAAAAGTCTTCTCGGACTGCAATCATCATGAACTGTCAGGTCACTTGTTATCTTTGCAGATTGCCAAAAAATTATATCAAGTCCTTTTAGTTGCTAGTTATTAACGATCTTTTGATTATTTTATTGATAATAGCAATGGTATTAATTAGGGACACATGTGTATCAGTTGGATATTCACAAAGTAAAATACAAACTACACTTTATTTTGGTAAAGACAGATAAATCACCTATTAGAATGCTGAAAATTCTCCATGCACTCTTTTTCTGTAAAAATGATAGCAAATAAAAGTTATCCATCTATTGTTTCAGTCTTGTCCATTATTATTAGTTCGTTGCTCTTAGATCATAGATATATTATTATTTTATTATTATTAGTCCCTTGGGTTCCTAGTGGAACATAGGGCTTCAGTAGCACGTCTCCAGTGAACTCTGTTCTCTGAAATCTTTTGAACCTGGCTCCACGGCAGCCCAGAAGCTCTCATTTCCTCCTCACACGATCTCCTCCATGTCACCCTCGGACGTCCAACTCGTCGTTTCCCTTGGGGATTCCACTCGAGGGCCTGACGCATGATGTCCTCAGTCGGCCTTCTCAGTGCATGCCCACTCCATCTCCACTTCCTCCTGCGTATTTGTTGCGTGATAGGTTCTTGGTTGGTTCGTTCCCAGAGCACCTTGTTGCTTATTCTTCCTGGCCATCTGATCTTCAGTAGCGAGCGTAAGAAGTTATTGATGAATGTCTACATACTAATTTATATATATATATATATATATATATATATATATATATATATTACGGCGAAGGATTCTGTTGGATGTTTCACTCCACTAGGTGATAAGCGACAAACCATACCATATTCATCTCAATTACTGACTTATATAAACTATATACTCAGGTTTTAGGAGAAAGTAAGCTTAAGATAACTAACAAACCAGCGTCATACTACATGCAAGGCTGTTCCGTTAAACTGAATCATCATTATCAATATAAAAGTATTTACAAACAGACTTCAACAACATGTAACCGGCACAGCTGCATATCAGTTCAATTTGGTTCACTTCACATCACCATATCGATTCGATATCAGCGAAAATAAATACAGAGGAACTAAGTGAAAACAAATTTGTAACAACAAAATAAAACAGAGCATGGAGTGAATGCGGAACAAATATGTGTGATACTCAGGTTTTCTATCTTTAGATCAGTGTATAGCATGGATGCACCACGGTAATCACACTTTGAGCCATATCACTCACTCTTTCTTAGCTAATTTCAATTGCCTTCAAAAATTTTGAACAGAAAAATTACACTTCACACTGTTTAATTTGATGTTTTATGCATATTGGATAACAAATAACTCCATTAGTTTATTATCATTTTTAACCATTCTACAAAAGTGATATCTCATCATATATGAGTAGTATAGCGCTCATATTGTTCTCAACACAGGTAAATAAATTGACTATAACTCAGTAAATGCTGGTGAACCATACTGTTCTCTTTAATTATTCCTTGGAAATTCAGCTCTTATTCAATAGCAAAATCAATGCGTTAGCTAGGGATTCACAATTCTATCTTCTGTATGTGAATAATCAATGAACATGTAAACAGCATCTGTATTATCTCCAGTGACAGAGATTTAAATGGTCAATAATATTTTATAAACTACTGATGATCAGTCGCACTTATATTAGGCGGGTATTTTTTCAATACAAAGCTGCCGTTGCAAGTTATTTCCTTTCTCGAATCAGAACATTATCTCAAAATTATCGATATATACACAGTTATACTGTTAGAAATCCAGTGATGCAACATATTCGGAATATCCACTGAAAGTATACTATTGAAATAAAATTTTTCCATGGATTTGATTGTGGACCAGTAAACTTCCAACACTAAACAGCTTACCGAGAAAATTTCACAAGTTGAAAACATGACGGAAGGGTGTGTATAAGCCGTAATACACCCCATAACATTTTTGAGGTTATTATTCCTTTATTAGTATATGTTATAAGTATATGATCACAATATACATTCAAGCATATAATAAAGTAGAGTAATTTCTTTGAATTAATGAAAAATCATTTTATAAGCAACAGATAATATTAAAAATCTAGGAGAATATAAACTCCTAGTTTACAACTTACAAATAAAAAGTGGACGGATTTGCCTTTTTTCAAAAGTTGTATGGTAAACGTTTTGCGAGCATAAGTAAGATCTTTGATGTGTTCCCATCTGAAAATGTAAATTTATGGAATTATAGTTCTGATTAGAGAAGCTTGCTAACAAGTGGATGGAATGTGCAGTAACTATAGAGAGAAAAAAACCTTCATAAGTAATCAAGTGGATGACTGGAAAACAGTATTGCACTGGTTCGAAGTAATACCATTTCAAGGTGATATGTAAAGTTATCGACAGAAATAACCTAATCTTTAGCAGTTAATCTAGTAAAAATAATGTTTTTTATTACATATAATGTGTTTAGTCTGTTTCCATTCCTTCTCTGCTTTTTAAATACCATGAATATAGCAAACTTTCTGGTTAAATTCAACTGGTGTAATAAATAATTGATAATCATATCCTCAAAGTAATTTAAATATCATGGTTCGACCAGCTATAAAACGAAAAATAACAATTTCTGTCAGAATATTTTCGGGGTTTTAATTAATACCTAAATTTGTAGATAAACCATATGAAATTCTATTAAGTAATCATCATTTAAACATGAAGTAAAATATCTGATATTCGGCTTCTTGATATTTTGATACTGTATTGTGGGTGCCTAGTCAACAGGCTATGACACTGCATATTATAAAGCAGGCATAGATTAACTAAATATGACATGATGAATTTTCGATGGTTATATATTAAAACCATCAGAAATTGAGACAGATGTTTTCCTGATTTTAAGCTTCAAATATTCTCTACTATTTCACATCCAAAAAATGTATATTTGAGTAAAGTATTCGTAAGATTTTTAAATATATATCTACATGTGTCACTTTTAAATGTTGACATAAATACAAAGCATTTTGGTGTCATAATATAAAACTTGCAAAAATATCATATTCCGTTTTTAATTGGGCTGCATGATTTTTAGTCGGCATCAAACAATGAGACAAATATTAACCAAGTTGTATGAACCAAAAACTTCTTGACTTCACTCATACTTTGTTCAATGTCTATCTTTGAAGTAAAAATATAACGGTGTGTCCCCAATATAGAATTGGTGTATGTTGAATTGAGTTTTTGCTGAGGTCAAATAATAGGAATAAGGTGAGGAAATGCCTCATCAGCAGGTTAGAACAAAAACCACATAATGAAAATATCTATACCTTCACAATAAAATGATTGTATTGAATACTTTACATTTACATAATTTTTAAAAATGACTTGGTTTTGTATACATGCAATGTGTGTCACTCTACTTGAATGCATTAAATTATGTCAATTAAGATCTTTGAATCTCCTATTTTTGGAAAACCTTATGTAAACGGTTCCCATAGGACCAACACATTCTCAATAACGGTCAACTGTGCTACATAAGTGACGAAAATGCCACCAAAGTAGTCAGCCAGTAATAGATACGAGTGGTTGCTTGAATAAGTAACTGCCACGTCTAAGTGATATTGCATTTCTGCTTCATAAAGAAACATATAACATAACGTCTACCAGTTTCATGCAAACTGGTAATTGTGTTGCTAAATTTCTATGATAAGTGTCTATCTTTAACTGTCAGGAGGATGTCATGAGTATGGTGGTAGATACATTTCACCCAATAAGAAAAACAGTAGTGTGTCGTAGGTAGTCTATTAATCGGTAATGAGTTGTGGTCAGTCGTTTATTGTTATCTGTTAGTTAACCGGGCTATGAAGGTGTAGCTTATCAGCTTAAATTGAGTGGCTTTAAAGACCACTCTAACAGCAACTAAAATAGCCACTCAGACTTCTCTATTTTGTGAAAATCTGCCTTTCCAGCCAAAATGAAGATACGTAATTGGTTATTTCAGTTGTTGCTATGGTGGCCTTTAAAGTCGCCTCTTAAATGCAAACGACTTTAGAGGCCACCCTAGCAATAACTGAAATGACCAATCAGGCTTTGGTATTTCGCCTGGCAAAGTACTTTTCCATAAAATGAAAGAATATAATTGGCTGTCTCATCAGTTCCTAGGGTGGCCTTTGAAGTCTTCCAATTCCGTTCCACCTACTTCGACCAATGCAACTAGGTAAGTCCAAACACCATTAGTGTAGCTAATGCCTAAATATCTAAGCCTTTAGTGGGGTTGATTCAAGAAATTTATTATTACTCCCCAGGGTTCCTATTGATCCAAACAGTAGGTTAGCAACCCTACATCAATTAATTCATAATTATTGTCTCAACAACTTGTAGAATGATTACGTATGCATGAAGATATATTTAAAACTGGAGATTTTTCTAAAAAGAAATAAATGAGTACTATTTTTAACTTTTTCTGTTTCAAGAACTTTACAATTTGTTCCACCCGAAATCCTTGACAGGACGGTAACTAATCTCTCAAATAGTTTGGTGATTGTGGATTGTTTCATAAAATAGAAAAGAAGTCCATAAGTAAATAATGTGATTTCGTTCTATAAATTCATTCAGTCAGGAGACCATAGCAAGCCAAAAATGATTGTTTATCCTACACTTCAATCAATACATGTAAGATCTATGCTATGCATGAACAATTACAAAGAATTTCATTCCAGTGGACAGTTGCACACGTCAGTTTATGCATCACATCCATATACACAAACACATATACAACCATCCAATTCAAACATGTTATATGGTAAAAAAAAGGAGCCTGCACGCACGCTAAGCAATGTAGCTTTCGCATACACAAGGAAGAAAGAAAGGTATAACCTAATTCATTATTGATTTGTTGTTAAAATGGCAAAAATGCCACATATTGATTATTTTTACATGGCTTAAGAAAAGGTAGGAAATTCCTAATACTGCTTGATTTTGATTTTTAACCATCAATAGGATGAAATTACTAACACTTTATAATTTTGAGGGAGCTGTGGAGATTTGGAAATATTTCAGGTTGTTATCCATCGTAGACTGACATCAGTTGGAGGAACAAAGGAAACCTGGGAGCACTAGACAGCCGTTTCGTCCTAGTACGGACTCCTCAGCAGTGCGCACCCACGACCCCGCCAGGGGTCGAACCCGCGACCTTCAGGTTCCGCGGTGAACGGTGGAGTCAAAGCCTGATGGTCGTGAGGACAGTTACTCAACGATGACATTGGGTGGCGGTTGCGCTATATCGTGAGCTAATAGAAGTTGGAAATATGGAGCATTGGATTCTGACCCAGCGGCTTAATGGCAACTCGCTGGCCACGGAACCTGAAGGTCGCGGGTTCGATCCCTGGCGGGGTCGTGGGTGCGCACTGATGAGGAGTCCCGTACTAGGACGAAACGGCTGTCCAGTGCTCCCAGGTTTCCTTTGTTCCTCCGACTGATGTCAGTATACGATAAATAGTAAGTGTATAATTTATCAGGATTCTCAAAGTTAACCAACCGTTATCATTTCATGAACTTGAATTCCATTCCAAAATGGTTACATTTTCATACCTGCATGTGTTTAGGAGTGATATCTGATTATTAGAAAGGTTTTGGAACCTCAGGCATTGTATCACAGTGAATGCTAGTTTACATTTTGTGTTAATTTTCTCATAACTCTTAAGGTCAACTAAAAGTATGTCATTTTGAAGCTGCTACACATGTTGACAGAAATAATTAGGAGTCAGCAGTGAATTTTAACGATCGTCAGTGATGACACATGTTAAAGAGTATTAAAAGTGATTGTAAAAAAATCAAGAAATGGAGATCTTTCATCAACTCCTGATTTTAAGTCTATTCTCATACATGTAAACTAGTATTTTACTTCTATTTTCACCAGTTTGGTCCAAGCTTAAGTGGAATAGTCATAACAGATTTGTACGTAATTCTGAAAACATCATTTATACAAGTGATGATCACTGATATATGTGATCTGTTATTTCATGAGACGTACTATTATGCAAAAAATACAAATTTATCTGAAATTCAATTCACAATAATTTTCTTCACGGTGAAAACGTCTACAACAAAAAACTTTCTTCTAATAACTGGGTAAGGAAAGGTGTCAACACTCAACAAAGGAAATATACAAATCTTATCTCTTGTCAAAAATTTTTGACAAAATATAAGTTTTCATTTATAACAGTTAGTAAAATAAACCCCGCAGAAATGTTTGCACATGCATATGAAGCTAGTAAACCTACTGGAACCTCTTGCTTTGCATGCAGAAGAGGTTTCAGTTATATAACTTACTTTAAATTAGCAATTGTTTGTCGCTGAGGTTCAAATGTGATAATGTTTATACCATTACGGGAAACACCAAGCTCGGCAACTTCATTTCGACATGTCTTGAGATTTGAAATATTATTCAATTAGTGAATATAAGGTACATTTCATTTTGTTTCATAAGATTTCATCTAGTTATTTTATCAGTGCAAGCGAAGATATGACTCATTAGCATCTTCACTGAACACTCCAATATTCACTTATGGCTTCCTACCCATAACATTTACTTCATTATGAGAAACTAAATGATCTTTGAAACCCTCTCTTAATGGCTACGAACTATAACTTGGTATCTTAATATATATATATATATATATATATATATATATATATATATATATATATATATATATATATATATATATATATATATATATATATATATATGATAACTTGTATTACAACATTTCTTATTAAAGAAGAACCGAGTTTGACACGATTAAATGGTCAATTTGTATTCTCAGGAATATGTATATCCACTAGTTAGTAAGATCATTTGATTAAAACAGTTGGATCCAGTTGTAATTGATGGAGTAGTTGCCAGAGAAGCAGTATACTGACCAGTAAAATAAAATCTTTTAAATTTTGTCTTAAGCCCCTTCATAAAATGCAGACAAACAGTTGTTCGTGTGAAAAGTTTGATTTTGATTTTCAGCTATCCATTAACAAACTAAGCAGGTTTCTTTTACGATAAATGTTAGTATATTACGCGTATGATTCGAAAAATGCTAAGAAGACACATTTTTTATTTAGGGGTAGACAGGAACGCATTTACAATTTACTCGTACGCCAGTGACGACTAACCACTGAGGTTACATAAGCTCTTGCATGATTTTATTGTTATCACCACTTTTACTGTTATCCTGTAATTTATGTTTTCGAATTCGATATCTGTTCACTATGATTCCATAAAGTGTCTTTATTGAATTATATTCAGATGTACTTGCAAAGCGTGGGAAGCAACTGTCGGCAACACGTATAGGTTTAAACTGTTTTCCATTTATCAAACTTGCAATCATTTATCAAGAAATATACAAATAGTAATATCTAGAAAAGGGTCAAGTTCTCATTATTTTGGAATCTAAACAACGGACAGTATTTACCTAACCCGAAGTTTTTTCAAATCATCTAATGGAATTGATTTGTTTATCTACAAAGAGGTTGTGTTTTCCTTATACACACGGGTCTGCACCTTTTCCAGTGACCTAGAGAGACTATGGCACTACATCTCACCACAATTTGTTGTCTGCTCCATGTTAACCTCTTCAGGATTTCTTAATATTGTAGCTAATCTCATAATTTCTGGGTATTACCATAAAAAATTATCGAATTGAAGTTGTTTATCACAAAAGTACCTACCATCCCTGTAAAAGTTCGGACTCCATAAAGAGGATATGACGTATTTCATCTAAAAAGTACCATATAGCATTATCCTGAGAAACTCCTTGTAAATGCGAATAACCCCAAACTATATCATCCACATATTCTGTTGTCGATAAATTGAAAGCACCGACAGGTGTCTGAAATCAAAAACCATACATAAACTTTGAAAGGATAAGTTTCAGGTTGATGTGATATGAATACGGACAATAAATTATGTCAGAAACGTTATTCAATCAATAATACTACTTCATTATGTCACTTCTAATAGACAAACTAAAATGGAATTAAGGATACAGTGCCGTAGAACGATAATTTAAAATAAACTTCAATTTAAAAAATTGGGAATGCTTTGCTGAATTATCATTGTGAGTCAGCTGAAAGGTTTCTGTGTTGATCGAATTCACCATACGAGGCACTTTAGAGACAGATAAATATGTGATTTTAGTTTGCTGAAGTGTTGAACCGTTAAGCGGCATGAACAAATAGGTTTTATTTGAAGATTTTCAATCCACCAACGTATGCAAAATTAAGATAATGATCTTCAAATCCACCATTCTGTACTATTAGCTGTACATGAATCAAGTTCTCGGGGACAAAATCGACTCCCTTTCAAAATTGGTTCATGTATGATATCACGCCGAAATAATGGAAAATTTTGTAAGAATTGTATTTCGTAGGAAAATAAAAGCTTTGTGGGTTGAATGGCACTTTGATTTCTGAAAACATTTGAGGTATATGATATGGGCTGGCTACTGCGTACCACTCCACTATTTAAAGTTTCTGTTGGATTCTAAGTCAAATGGTGATCAGAGTTTCTGGTAACGCAGACCACTTGAATTGATTGTTGAGGTAATTTGTAGAGTGTTTGAATGCACTTCGAAATTCAGGACATGCGTTCCCACTACTGATTTCTATTTTCAGTGTGCTGCATGAGTTGAGACAGCTTCTGTTACTTTACAGAAGCAACTAACTTGACTATTTTTGCTACGCTTTGGAGTTATCAGGTGTCACTGTCCATACTACGGTTCGAGAAAGCTACCCAGATAAATTAGTATTTGACGTTCGATCCTCATCGTACTCACCTTAAAGCAACAGACATATCCTATTTGATGTAAGGTGCTAATGAAAGTGCCACATTTCGTTGAATCATAGATATTTAGAATCCACTTTAATTAAGCCATGAAGTGTCATTTTATGCTGCTTGCACAGGAAATTTCTACAGCACTAAGAAGAATCAAATTCTCTTGAAGATGCAAACTTGTGGTAATCAGGCTAGTGAGTAAAAACGGTTTAGATCTGTTTCATAGAAGAGGGACGTGTGACTGGTTGTAAAGCTACCTGACGCACAAGGAGGTACTAGCACTTCTTTTTCGTCTAAGTTATCTTAATTTTTTTATCTTTACGTTTTAGATTACAACAGAATAAAATCATTCACAGGAGTTTTCCGACTGCTCAAAAATGTTGTGAACGTCATTTTCTTCAGGAAACCGTACACCGCGTTAACGGAATATGACATAGTATTATCTGCAGATTAGTGTTACAGTTAAAGTTATTTTCGTTATTGGAGTTTAGACTTACCAGATGGTAGTTGGATCACTTGGAAATGAAAACAATGACTGACATAAATCATTGCTCATATATTTCGGTGAATTTGCTCCAGAAACTCACAAAGATATCAAATTTAATGGTTTCTGATCTTCTTTCTGATCAATTAATAGGTTTCACGCATTTCTTTACAGTTATTATGTATTATGGGTTAGATATACCACAATTCTGTTCTGTTTGTACGAATATACTTTTCATCACCCAGTGAAATCAGCTGAAGGGTCACTAAGATGAAGGCTCATGCTGGTTGTTTGAAGCACCTAATTAAATATACTAACCATACAACAAAACCTTAAGACTGTATGCTATTTTTAAAAAAGTACTTTTGTTTGATGAAGAATAAATTGACTTTAAACACTGACTACTGCCTTATGGAAAAATCAAAGTGGTTTTTGAAAAATATAATGGGCACACAGTCATGCAGAATCTTGCCTAAACTGGATTCAAAACGTATATTAAGAAAAGGATAAGATCTTATGGTAGGGAAGCAATAACTGAGTACATGATTATGACTATTTGTTGATACGCCTGTAATTCTCCGTTGTTATACTGGATCGAACTGTTTGACCTCTATTGGGCAATGGGCTCCTATGCGGATACTTCTGCTAGCCAAAACCGAGTAAATTAGCATAATGAGTGTATAATTGGTTTATATAGCAATAGACTTTTACATGTAAATTATTTTATCCTTATGATCAAGGTAAAAGCTTTTAGTTAAACTGGTTTTGAATAAAGAAATTCATCAGATTATGGATTCAAACAGGTGGTAAGTGCAATCGCAACCGTAAATATCAAGTAAGAGTATATTTGGGGAAAGATAGAAAATTTGTTTATCTACACTACTGCGATAGACATTGAGTTATACCTCATAAGTTGTGCAACAACTGGTTTCTAATATTTCTAGGACCCGAAACGGTTACCCTTAACTATCCAAGCTGCTACGATGAACCGCCAACATTTTCACAAACTGATGCTATGTCTCGTTATTGACAACTACAAATGTTTTCAGCTTAAACCATTGCAGTCAGAATGCATGCCATGATAGATGAAAATCATCTACACAACTCTATAGATCAGTCGTCTAAGATTTCTAGCCGAATCTGCTTCAGAAACATTTAAATACATTCCTGTATCAAAAGACAGATTTAAAAGTGCTTCCATCCGGTCAAATCAATATTTAGGTTTCAAAAGTGTAAACAATCAACAAATACAGCAATGCATGCTTTATTCTACTCAAATAAAAGTAACATTGCATAAAGTGCTTATAGTCAAAGGTATGAACAAATATTTATGAAGTTAACGCATCAATAAAGATAAAGATGAATAGTTCTAATAACATACTTCTGAATGTAAATTCCTTTCTCTCCAGTTGAAAAGTGTTGTTTCAATGTCCACAAAATCTCCAAACTCGGCTTGATGCAACGAAAACAGTTTTAAGCGAAAATTAATAACTGAATAAAACTCTTTTATCTCCACAAAAGATATAAAAGGAAAAATAACAGAAACGAATTTCATTAGTTGTTGTTTGCTGCTTTGGTGCAAAAGTTATGATATAGGTTTTTTGATATTATTCAGCCGAGATATTGTATCAGTTTTTGAGGAGAGAAATTAAATGAGGCGGCTTCTCTAAACCTCGATCTTTATAATATCTGTGACTAATTATCTTTATAGAAGTCATTACTTTTAATGAGCCTACAGATAAGTAAGCCCATCTAATTATGAACAGCTCTGACTAGTGAAATAAATGATAGAGCTAAACATTCAACACAAAATCATAAACTGCGAGAAAAGCAGTAATGAAGACCATCCACATTTCTATCAAAGAACATACCTGCTGTAAAATATTTTTTAACGGAACCTGGGCACTAATAAAAGTTACAGCAAGAAATATTAAACAAAAGAATAAACCATCCATTAGTACTACAATGAATCCACATTGCAGTAAGGTTGATACGAACAAAATGATACATACCAATCAGCGACGAAATATTGCGAGCGACAACATAAAATTCCGTTCTTTTTATGTAGGTAGATAATAATCCGTCTCTAAAACTCGTCTCTTTCAACTAAATACCATTACTGCTTAATTTTATAGCTAGCCATGCGATTGGTCGTGGGTCAGAGTCTTATTGGGAACAACATCACTAAGAAGCAGATACATCCAGGTACCAGATCTCAAACAGAACGAAACGTGCGTCCTTGATTCCACTGCTATTCACTATCCGTGATCAATATTAAAGATGGCAGGAGGTCGTACATTGGGTTAAGTGAAGTGCTAGCAAGCGTTTGTGAATCAAGCATGACACTTTCTACTTGAACACAATACGTGAATTTCCCAGTTTTAAGGAAATAAGCAACACCATTCTGCTATGGCTACAGAGTAGTCATCTTCACACGTATACAGTCTAAGAATCCAGGAACCATCACAATCTGATGTCAACTTGAAGCTCGGGAAGAGCGGGGCTCCATATCTGAACCTCCATGGCTATTTTAGAGTTCATGATGAGATATCAAGCGAGCTATTTATGTCCAGTGGTGTCATTTCAGGATGTCAGTCCAACTTAAATTCTCTCCCAAAAACATTTGATTATGCTAACAATTGAATGCTTTGATCTTGATACTACCGATGTCCAGTTTATTTCAGTGCGCAAAAACAAATACTTTGCTAAAGGTCGTTGTAATTAAATCGAAATCAGATACGTGTTAAAAATATTATTCAAGTTGATCAAAAAGAGAGATTGTCGCAGCTGCAATAAACTCAATAACTTGAAGGATACGAGGCAAGACTTAATCCCAATACATTATGAACTACATTTCAAAGAAAACGATAGGCAAAAACGATAAGCTACATGCAAGTAACAAGGATCCACTCTTTGGAAAAGAAGGATTACTTCATAGTTACTTATAGTGTTTGCAGATCTTTGCAGCATTTGCAAAATCACTTTCACTGTGATTTTATATACTAGGGAATGTTATAAGTTGTCAGCAGAATATAATTTTGAAGTCTGATTCCCTTCTGTGCAAGGATATGTGTTGATTTGTTTTCCTGTTTTATTGTGTTTTATTTTTGACTTGCACCTGAATGGTACTGCACCAGTGTTTGCCAAATTGTAGGTAAATCTCGGCGTACATCACATCATGTTTCTGTGATGAGTCTGTGTTCTTATGTCTGTCTTTTAAACATTTCTACTACTTTGGACATAACTGGTGTTGATTTCCATATTTTTGCACAAGTCGGTGGTAAAATGTTTGAAGAAAGCAAAGAAAACAACAAGAAGCTTGCTAAATACGTTATTTTAACAGACGAAACAAAACCTAACAACAATAGGGGAGAGGAAAAACGAAGATAGATCCTAAGTATGTGACTGCCACCAACTGTGTTGATAGATCATTTGGCTTAACTTCCACTCGAATCTTTTGTGTGTTTCAGTTTGGAATTATACGGTATTTGTGTCTAACTTGTAGTGCACCTTCCTAGCACCATAAATACTGCTATTTTTAGAATAAAAACATAAATATTCAAAATACCGAAACAGTAGCTAAATAATCGCTCAGAGTCTCGAACGTCGAATTTAGTTCTATCAGTTTGTTTCAACATGTAGGCATCCGCCCACTAACACTTACCGTTTATGTGTTTTTCTCGTGCTTATTAGCGGCAATGCACTCGGAGTCTTTAGGTCAGCCGTTAACAAATAAGCTTGATAATCTCCCCCCAAAATAACTTTTCTACCTCAGACAAACAAAAACCTGCTTTTCTGAGCACTTTTAATCGTTCAGCGTGTTTTATTATTTTTCTTTTTATCAGTACTTACTAATAGGTAAGGTAGTGATCAGTTTGCTACTTGGGCATATTAATTTACTTAGTACTTGTCAGGTGTTAGGCAGGAGTAACACGACCAGCTACTCACAAGTTTATGAATGAATCAAGGATATTAACGTTTCAGAACAAGAACATACTTTACTACGTGAGCTCTAATGAAGTTTTGAAAACTGTTTCAAAATTTAAGTGACTTGGCGTCTTAATACTTTACTCAGCAAGCCCGACCCCTTATGCCGTGTAATCAGAGTAGCTGTCTCATAATAAACTTTTAGTTACAATAAGTGTACGACAACAGGCAAAAGTGATGTTAGAAAAACATTTGGCAGTTATTTTAAAATTTATGGGACGTCGTGACCGCTAACATATGTTCTTGTTAGAGAATATTTTCGTGATATCTCATGAAATAGTCAGTCCCATAACTCTCTAGGATGTCTAATTGTTCACCAAACCAGCAGAAATTTAATATGTCACCCTCAGCACGCAATCTGCAGTATGTTTGGATTTATGGTGATCTTGTCGTGGTTGAAAATACTAACTGAAGCTTCATGATGAAAAAAATCTGCTGTAAAAAGACAGCGCATGTTACAAGGGTAACGGGAAACTCATCGTATGGTGAGATGCAGATAAATGCGTTCAAAATGTTTTGGAAAGACGTTACCTTGAAGACTGTATGCTTGAAGCTTGATCGCTAATTTCAATGTGACTGGTAAAAGACCAGTTGCAACATTTCTTCGAAGCTGAAGATAGAACCAACGTCTACCAATAAAATGCATTCAAATAATCTCACCTTATTTGTGGATCTGGAATAAACTGTGGATTATCAATGAATAGCATAACGGTTAGTGTTAATGCATGCTGCCGCGCATACTTATCCAGCTGTTTTTGATCGACTTGTTCAGGAACAAACACCGATGTTCCCCAGCCCAGTCTTCGTAGACAAACCCGAAAAAATAAATCTGAATCAAAGTTTACCACAAGAAACTTATCTTACATCCTCAATATCAAGCCTTTGAGCAACATACTCCAGAGCATCCCTCCCAGTGGTATTAGAGGATACAGTATACTCCACACACGTGTTATCAAGCGTGAATATTCTTATTACATGGAGATCCTTCGCGGCGACATTGTACCTATGTGTTCTCTTAAAATTTAGCTTCAATGGCATTCCACTCTAAACGCGAATACAAATCATATCATTTATAATGCATTCCAACCGATTGAATTGTGTCACAAGCTTGATTGGTTAGCTTAAACAAACCTCAACACTACATATGCACAATAGAAATAGATATCAAAAAACTTATTCGTTTGGTCATCGGACAAAAGATGAGTAAAAACCGAAAATTCGCTTTTGTTGTACACTTATAAAAACTTGTAAATGACAATTTTTAGCAGGTAGTGACGTCAAATGTCATTTATTTGTTACTTGTATTACTCCACTCTCAGAAACTCTAACTGGGAGTATCCTGGTTGCTAAAAAGAGGTGTTGGTAACACTCATGATGTTATGCGTGCTGATTGACCCGCATGGTAATAAGCATTCCTACAACATGAAGAAACAAGTAATATGGCATCGTTGAAACTGTAGCGTCACACACTTCCCCAAAATCAATAGCCTAGGGTTTGACGACCTTCGACATTGATGCTGACCTTGATAGTTTAACTGGACTCGCTAAGCTGAAGGCACCCGGTCAAGCATCCTCGCCATTTGGCACGCTGTCGTGTTACGTTGCATTGCTCGTATTCGACTCTCTAGCCAGTTAGTTGGAACGCATCGGTATTTTGGCATAACCATCCAAATATACTATTCCATCCGACTACGCTATCGTGTTCTTCCTTGGTCTCGTATTCGTGGGTATATAACAAGTTCGAATAATTAGTGATTGGTCTTTGCGTCTGTCAAGTTCGCACCAGGACAAATCCTAAATTGGTGAGCCCGACGTGATCACATATCCCGACCAATAACAAGTATTGAATTGGTGAGCCTGTTCCATTTTATATTTGTTTATTGTTTTCATTTCGATAACATTTATATATCCATTTACTACACTTTCTCATGTCCGACCACACTCCCAAGCTTATTCGTATTAAGCCGACTACGAACACGATCCAACTCGTGCCATATTGGCCAGACAATGCAGAAACATGGTTTCTGTATGCCGAGGCCGATTTTCGAGAACAGGGTGTCTCAGATCCTCAATCTCGATTTCTTGCTGTCATACGGTCACTACCGCGAGAATTAAACAGGTATGTTACAGCAAACATGTTTAATCCTGAAGTAAGTGACCCTTATGCACTTCTAAAGGCCGCACTCTTGAAGAAAAGCGATCTCACAGATCGCCAACGTCTAGACGAATTGCTTCGTAACATCGAGCTAGGCAGCCACTCAGCTACTGAAGTCCTCGCACGCATGCGAGAAGTAATCGGTGCACGAACATTTGACGATGGTTTCTTCCGAGAACTATTTCTCTCGAAACTACCACAACCGGTGCAAACCGTGTTGGTGACACTCCAGTCAGTCCCACTCGACGACCTGGCAGCCTCAGCAGATAAAATACTGGAGATATCCAGCAGACCAGTCTCCAACGTATATTCTATCTGCGACAAAACAGAGCGCCAGGATTCAGAGGTGACCAAGTTGTGCAACTCTGTGAGACGGTTGCTACGATCTCGAAGTCCTAGATCACGTAGCACTTCACGGAAACGCACCTTGGCGCATCGCAGCAAGTCGCGTGGTAGCCCTAAAACGAAACCCAACAGGGTGGAAAACCCTGAATGGTGCTGGTTTCATAACACTTACGGGGATGAAGCCAGAAAATGTCGTAAACCATGCCGTTTTAAGAAGGACCCGAACTCGGGAAACGGTCACGCCGGCACGTGCTCACGGCAACCGTAGCCGGCGGAAAAAGCCGTTTGCTCTACGTCACGGATATTAAAACGAAAGTCCGCTACCTCGTCGACACCGGCGCAGAAGTTAGCGTTCTTCCAGCAACGACAAAGGAGCGTCATCTTGACCCATCCTTCAATCTTCAAGCAGCCAACGGCAAGGCAATCGCGACATTCGGGAGACGGTATGCCTACCTCAACTTAGGTTTACGCAAACCTATCCACTGGATTTTCCTCCTGGCAGACGTCTCTATGCCCATCATTGGCATAGATTTGCTAAACCATTACGATCTACTCGTAGATGCTCGCCGTCGACGACTGATAGATAACAGCACAAAGTTATCTATTGGCGGCACCACCTATGTAGGTCCGAGTTTAGCCATCGTTAGGACTAAACAATCAGACGACGCGTCCTACCAGGTGAGTTTGTTTCCCCTTCAACTTTCAAACATGTTTCCGACAGGGCATCGCACGTGACTAGGCTTACAAACGCAATGCGTTCAGTTAGGCCTTCTCCGATTAGACCGCAAACGACTGATGTTTTCGTCCACCCCAGTTTACAGAAGACATCACACGTGTTTGTTCGCCACGACGCCGTTCGTCGACCACTTGAACCACCCTACGACGGGCCGTTCAAAGTGATTAAGCGACATGAGAAATTCTATGTAATTGAGCGAGACGGACGTGAAGATACTGTCAGTATCGACCATTTGAAACCAGCTTATTTCGAAGGCAACCCCCTTATAAGTGATCTTTTAGATCGCTACATCCGACCGACGGATGACTCAATTATCGAAATTCTCGACGATGTGCCTGGTAATGCACAGCTGCAACAACCATCGGCGCAACAAAAACACGATCAGGTCGAACCGTCAGGTTCCCAGAGTATCTGAAGTCATATTCAACTTAGCTGCGTGCGTGCCAACCATTTTTTTCTTTTTTTCGAGGCACTATTTTTCTTATTTACCGGCAATGCACAAACCCTCGTACACTTTGCCTTTTTATATCAGTTTTTATTACCATGTAATAAAAACTAAAAAAACGGCGAAGATAAGCGTAAATTTTTATTTTTCGATATGTTTATATATAAATAATTCCCATTTTTACGCAACGTTTTCGTGGTATTAAAGACTTTTATTTATATTCCAGGTGCAACGAGCACTGGACGGAACGTCAAAAGGAACAGATGACCGCGACCGACGTACAATTTCATTTATTGTATTTTATTTATTTAATCGCCACGACACCCTAGAATAAGGTTCAGACAACCAGGGGCCACCTCACGCAGTGAGACCATCGGAAGAGTTTTACCAGTGGAGAAACCACTGGGTTTTTACTTCCGGCTGGTATCGTCTTAGGGTCCTCACGAACCCACTAGGGGGGGGAGTGATCTGTAGCGTCATACACTTCCCCAAAATCAATAGCCTAGGGTTTGACGACTTCAACAATGATGCTGACCTTGATAGTTTAACTGGACTCGCTAGGCTGAAGGCACCTGGTCAAGCACCCTCGCCATTTGGCACGCTGTCGTGTTACGTTGCACTGCTCGTATTCGACTCTCTAGCCAGTTAGTTGGAACGCATCGGTATTTTGGCATAACCATCCAAATATACTATTCCATCCGACTACGCTATCATGTTCTTCCTTGGTCTCGTATTCGTGGGTATATAACAAGTTCGAATAATTAGTGATTGGTCTTTGCGTCTGTCAAGTTCGCACCAGGACAAATCCTAAAAAACTGTCACACTACCTCCTTCAAGTGGTTGTTGATTCTCTGGCTCCTAAACAACTCTAACCTCTGACTCTCTTCAGAAGTCGTTCACCAGGAAATTTGTTCAGTGGTTTGACGTATACATATGGAATTCACGGTTATACTCTCGGCCAGATGTAGAGGGCCAAGTGACAAATATCCAAAGTCCAGTCAGTATAAAGTAGTTTTTCGGTCCACGTTGTCCCCCTAAAAATATATTCACGACCTCTGAATTATCTCTCCATGCTTATACTAATCTCTAGAATGTTTTCATGTCCGTCCAAAGTAGTAAATTTGATGCATTAATGTAGGTAACAAGATGCCACGCAAACAGGAAAAATCCCTCGTGACAGAACTTCCAACCGTAACTTCACTGAAGTAGATGTAGGGCAGAATGCTGATCAACTTTATTTATAAAACAGGCATGTGACAAACAGTTGCCTCATCATCTCACGAAGTTGTCGCACACATGGTTGATAACAGAGCATGCCAACTCCCTCGAAAGGCAGGAAACAGTGTAGCAGTCATCGGAATAGGATATCAACCTGAAGAGGTTTATACGGACTGCAGCACGGCCTTCACGTAAAACAAGTGGCCTGATGACCCCATTATCTGCATCAAAGCACCGTCAATCTCGGTTGAGGCACCTGCTTACATCTTATGCCAGCGAAGGGCTAATTGAAACTGAAACAGTAGATTATCCCAACAGCACTACAGGCCCTTCTTGCATAAAACTACAGCACCGCCTGGAATGTAGGAAGCCGCCTTTACTCCATACGAACAGCCCAAAGAGTGAGCCTATGCTGCGCAAAATCCATCCACCTCTCTGAATACAGTAAAGGAAGCGTTAAAAATCAACGTAGTCGAAGTCTGAAATAAAGGTAGAGCCTCTGCCTTGAATATGCCGGGGTTTGTGGAAGCTGCTTCGGACTGAACTCTATAACCCTCATTCAAAAACACAGGGAACTATACACATGGAGGAAAAGGTGCCTTCCGGAAAGTCTAACGAAAAAGTAATGAGGATGCGCATGCCATTGTCCCAAGGAATAAAAAAGAGAAATGCGTACAAAACCTGCTGGACAATCAGTTGTGTCACATATGACGGGCGCCGTTTGGGGGACAGCTAACTCTGTCATCTTGGTAATGGTCAATAATTTGACTGATTCACTTTTGGATGAGGGGGAACAGTTTGAAGACCGGACATGGATCGAACATCACTGAGCAATAGGACTTTACCATGGCCTCCTCATAAAACTCCTTCAACTTTCTCGAGGCAGGTCTTCTAAGACAAACCACGATACAAATTCCAAAACGCGCAAGAGGTTTCCTCAGACACCGAAGCCTACCACATGTTTTCAGTCCTTGAAGAACCCAGACCAAACTTGATAAGCCATGGTCACCATGAAGGGAGAAAGAAAACCTTAACTGAAGAACCGAGTAGAAGCGACAGGGCGGTTGCATGGGGTAGTTTAGAACTGCCAAGCGGGCACTTTTGTAAGAAGCAATGCATTCACGATGTCGAACGATGGGAGCGGATAATAAACAAAGTCGGCCCCAGCACTCTGCCGCCAGACAGCTTCAGTAGACTGGTGATACCAAAAACCCTTGGTTCACCCCCACCCTCACATCTTTAAAGTGACCTCATGCAGCCTGAATTATATGAGTATGGGCGTGTGCACACATACATTCAGATACCACCCCCAATGGTCACTCAGTTTCTCCGTAGATAGAGAAGGCGGTAATAGAGCAGGAAAGCTCGTTTATGCTGTCAACTGTAACGTCAACAATATACGCAAAATCCAGGGTTTACACATGTTACCGTGTCCTTGGTTGTCCTCATGCCCATCAGATTCAGATTCTATTCATTTTCAGGCTTTTCAACTGGCCTTAAACCAACTCTTTGGTTTCCATGATTTTTCCCGAAAATTCGAAGCAGCGCTGTCGGTTGAAAAAGGCTTTGGGAATATGTGGTTTCTTGTGGAGATTTTATCAGTCCCTCAGCACACCGTTACATGATTCCAACCACAGACCTCCAGATTACTGTTCCGGTGTTCTTTTAACTGTGCTACGGACCTATCCAATGACCAAAGCTTAATTTCACTTTGGTCATCTAGGCAGGCAGCAACCGCCAAAACCACTGTGATAAGTGTTTGTTGCAAAAGGCAAACAAGTGAATCAAGCAGGCCAAGTGATCAAAATTTTATTCCTTGAGCTGTTCGACGAGCTGAACCCGCAAATCCAAAGAACGGAAGATTGCCGGTTCAGGGAGGGAGTAAATGTGTAGCAGTGATAGGGAAAAATTGCAGAGTTGGGGGCACTGCACAAACAGTTGCACAGCAGCATCGTATTTGTGACACAGCGCTGAAACTGGACGCTGGACAAAGGAACGCATACATCAGGCATCAAGACCCTCTGGAGGGATGGATGAGGTGAGGCCGGCTCACCTCATGAAAGCTGGTGTCATAGGGCTACAGTGGTGAGCAATGGAGGCCTTCGACTAGCACTCCTAGCAATCAGGAAGAGGTCAGCAACACATTTCTTGCAACATCCTTCGCAGATTACGATGCCGCCGACTCCTGGTAGCAGCAATAGTACATTGGTAACATTCCCCACGACAAAAAAGGCTACTGTTCAACCTGGAACATTGGACACCTTTCCTTGCTACGGCAAGATCAAGCATGAGGCTTTGACGGATTGTCTTGCGAGTGCATCACGGCCTAAGGATTGGTACCCTTTCACAGCAGGCGAACATGGGACACAGGTGGAACGAAGGAACTACGGTGTCACAACGTTAGTAGTCAGACTTCTTGACCTGTGGAGAATTCATAACCGACATGGCTTAAGAGGTTGCAGCTAAATTTAAGCCCACAGGGATGGCCAAGCAACCAGAAAAACATATGTCTCTTATTTTGAAAAGGAAATGGACCACCAGATCGTTCAGTGGGTCCACCTGCTCATTATTAGCTTGGATGTCCTTATTATTCCCGATAACACTGGCGACTGACCAAAGTTGTGTAAACTTCAGCACTTTGAAGGTGAGGAATAATCTCAAAACACCTCATCGACACATGTTCTTAAACTACTTTACACCTAAAAACGGCATAAGTCCTCCAAACCTGCCTGAAATTTTTCGGCAGTATTGTTCTGCACTGGATGTCAGTATATTCAGTTGCTGCCATTTCTCCGATTTCCGAATTCGTACCGAATATTGACGTGCTTTCCACAGAATTTGCCTACCATCATGAAGTTTTCACTAGTTTGCATCTCCGCCTATGGCCCAGATCAACGGTCACGGACCTGACAGACTAGTGCCACGTCTTTGTCTGGCCAGCTTGGGTCCTCTTCCGACCCAACACAATATCCTCTGGCACGTCACCTTGAGGGAGGCTATATATTCGCATCTGCAGAACATGTCCAGGACATCTCAGTCGCCTGGGGTTCACCACCTCAACAGCTGAGTTGTCTGTTTTGCCTGGTACGTTTTATCTGGGCTCAAAGCTATTCACATTGTGAATACACCACAAGTGCCTATGCTTTGGAGATACTCGTAGTCATAACCCTGTAACCGTGCCTCACATTAATGCGAAGGGATAGAACGGACTGCAGCTTGCGGCAGACCACTCCTAGTGCACTGTGCTGCGTTTGAAATTTCCGTCCAGCGTGTCCATTGGACTCTGCGTTTGTCAACGTCCTCACTTAGCAGGACTTTCAAGACGTGAAGAGGGAAATTAACCCTGAATTACCTCAAAGAAGCCTTGAATTTCCCATAAAACTTTCACAACCAACCACGGCACACCGAGCAGTTTCGAAAAGCTGCTTGATCTTATGCGTAGGTCTTAGGTTAGCTAGGGGGCCTTTTAGAACGTACAAAGGCTTTTGGAAACATGTATAAACCGTTGATCTTTGTACACGTTAGATTTGGCAATAAACCTTTTGTCGTTTTCGCTGCTTCTTTCTTCATTCCAGGAACCGGGTAACACTGAGGGGTTAGGCGTAAATTTCTCGTTCAGGAGTGTACAACAAGCCTATGTCAGCTTGCAGCAGCGATTATGGTAAGTATATTTTTATCACATGGAGTCACTAATGGAGGAACAGGAGGGAAGAACTGAACAAACAACCGGCGGAATTATGCAGGCACCTTTTGAAAAGCTGTGGCTCATGTCGTTGGCACCAACATCCTGGTCGCCCGGTTCTGGATTCTCTTTTTCATTTGATACGAGGCTTTGAGTTGATTTTATCCAAGGCATAACGGTTGAACCATGCCACTGAATTCGGGATTGCAATTTGACCTGATAGGTTTGAAAAGTTGAGCATGAGGTAGATAGATCACGAAAGGAATATTCTTAAAACCCCAGTGAGGTAGCAAAGGCTCTTTGCTTTTCGCGACTTCGTGAAACCCACTCCATTAGGCAATAAAACCCGTACAATTCGTCGTATGTTTAAGCGGTAGGGGCTGCAAATTAGATTACATTTTCATGCACAACAATAATGTGGGGCGGGTGCTGCTACTTTCACCTATTAGTATGCCAGGTCAGGAAGAAGACGTAAGTGTGTACACAAGTGAAGGCGCATGAATGTACGACAAAAATACCCTGGATGAATAATTTTGTCTGATTTAGCGCATGTTCTTTTGCAATGATTATTACGCGTGACGTGTTGTTCCGAATAGACTGGTAAAGTTATTTGGATGTGCAGGCCTCCAGTGCATCAGCGCCTAGGTTTGCGTTAAATGACCAACTATTCGTTTTCCCCTTTTGGCCTAAAGATTACCTTTGAATAATTTTAATATTTTCAGCACCAATTTTTGTGATTGTGGTGGATGGTATGGATGAAGGTTGCCGATTTGACTGGTAGGCTCCATAGTTCAACAGGATTATTTGGTGGCCGTTTTGTGTAACTTGCATGTTTTGTGGCGGCCTATAAGGATCTCGTCCGACTATTCCACCATATAACAAAAGTAATGATGGTCATGCCATAGTTTGAAAACACAATTCTGTATATAAGCAAAATGAATTTTATCTTTTAAGTGGACTAAAGCACTTCTGAGAGTGTTGGTTAGGCTAATAGATACGACTTTGCATGATATACCTGGTTCAGGAACGTCCTTAAATGATACGATCACAGTGGTGGAAAGCAAAGAGGATTTCATGCACAAAATCGGTCGTATTTTGGAGCGCTACATTGGATATAGGATCCAGCTTCGACCACATGAATCTGACTTTCATGCTGAAAAGTTCCACTATGTCCTTTCTGTTGAATAGAACAGCTGAAAGTGCTGGGATTTAGCTTATACTATTGCATTGAAACATCTTCTACATCCGAAAGATATCATGAACCAACATACATTTCTAGGTCCAATTAGTCGTTATTGGACACTCCAAAATGATCTACATCTCCTTCGCAACCCTTTGAATGCAACATAATCGAAGACTGCCAGATGGAACTGGTTAGGTAACTGCCAGTTGACACTCGATAAAAGTTAAGGTCTACTTGCTTCAGCCTGGCACCTCACCCACTGCGACTCATAACCAATTGTTGTGGTTGCACCTAATGCTCCAAATCATGGTCTTAGGGCTTGTCCTGGTGCTAACTTGACAGACGCAAAGACCAATCACCAGTTATTTGAACTTGTTATATACACACGAATACGAGACCAAGGAAGAACACGATAGCGTAGTCGGACGGAACAGTATATTTAGGTGGTTGTACCAAGATACCGATGCGTTCCAACTAACTGGCTAGAGAGTCGAATACGAGCAGTGCAACGTAACACGACAGCGTGCCAAATGGCGAGGATGCTTGACCAGGTGCCTTCAGCTCAGGGAGTCCAGTTAAACTATCAAGGTCAGCATCAATGTCGAATATCGTCGAACCCTAGGCCATTGTTTTTGGGAAGTGTGACGCTACATGATGTGGGTAAATATTTCGCTCCCAGGTTATGGATTTAACATGAGAGAAACCGGTCTACAGGCATCATCATATTGATAATGGTAGAGAAACCCAAAAGATCTGAGCAGTGCCGAATGGTACAGAAGGGAAGACATTAAACTTTATCATAACATCAAGTGCCCGAAAGTTATGAAAAGTGAAGAAAAATAACATAAATAGCATGAATAATTTATCCTCAAACTGGTTGGTTGTCTTCAGGATTTCGCGTTACTAAAAATTAATTCCGCTTATCGCGTCACAAGGTCATATCATGCTTTTGGTGACAATTTCTCTATGGTAATAAATTGCGGTCATTTGAATCACGTGCAGGAATGGACTTGTGGAATACTCCACAGATACCAGGATTGACAGACATATTGGTGAGGGAGATTCATTGCATAGTAATTCAGTTTATTTCATTTGTAAAAATGGAAACTATCGCCTAACATGTATTTTGCAGTTTAATGTATAAAAAAGTTGAGTAACATACCAAGTATTTTGGAAGTTGAGGCACTGATTGAAAAGGTAACAGCCATTGAAATTCCTAAGGCTTATATCACAAATTGTGGTTCTGAGTAAGTGGTTGTCAAGTATGATATGCCCCGCTGAACATTCTGGAGCTGTTGTAAGGATGTGTGTGTTACTATTCCGTAAAGTTTGACCAACCCCACTTAACTTGATGTGCTCTAGTACCTGCTTAACCAGAACTTCACGTACCTGGCGTACAAGTGCTGATAACGAAACTAAAATCAAAAGAACTGGTTTGGGAATATATTTGAAGAAGTAATGTATTCAATTAAAGTGAATGTAATAATAATGAATGAAGGAAAAGTTTATTCAACTTACCTAGCTAGTATGGCTAATCTAGGGACGCTGAGTACGTGCGTGCTAACCAGCACTAAGGAGGCGAAAAATGGAGTCCAAGCCTGCTCGGAAGCATGCTCGTTAAAACAAAACTTAAAACACCCTAGGCATCCGGAGGCGAGCTAGAGGTTTATTTAGTTAAGTTTATTTAATCCATTTATTTTAGCTTTAGTTGTATTTCGATGCCAGGAAGGTGCACTACACTGTATGTATAAATGCTGAGTTGTCTATCTCAAGAATGAGACTTCAGATGAACCAAGATTTTTAGTGTCATTTATCTCTTAAACAGACTTTTGGTAAGATACAAATAGGTTATGCCGTAGATATTTGGTACGAGATAGCAGCGTCATTGATTGTGTATCAAATCTCTTGCGATTAATTACCTTTTTAGCTGTAATTTCACAAACCTTTGGCTCTTACTGTCTTGTATTTTTACATGAAAGGGAGAATTACACTGGTGTACTCAGAGAGTCCACTGTTGAGTCTCTTTCAGTATTATTCATCTTTTTCTTATTAAATTGGCTAGAGACCCAATAATTAATACTCTGCGATGTTTTGACTCATCTATTTCAGTAATTTAATACCTTATGGCTTCTCAGGTTTCATTTTAAGAAAGTCCAAACTTAAGAAAATACAGTTGAGGAAAGTGTTTTTCAGAAGCTTTGAAACTACTTAAAAATAGACCATAAGATTTGACAACTCGGAGCAAATGGTTTTTTGTAACTATATTTGGTGATAGTTTACAGTGACATTGAAGGCCTGGTGTTCCGAAAAACAAGTGTAAAGAAATAAGAAAGTTATCAGGTATATCAATGTAGCTGTTTCGCATCACATTGCTCTATACTAATCAGTGAAAATTATCACAGCTTTAACTATCATGATGTGTTCAGATGAATTTATGAATCTAACGTGCGTTCATTGTACTTAGCTATTCAAATCTCTACAACATACACGAACTGAAGAACAGGCGAACTCACTTTCTGTAACTTTTTGATAAAAATAAATTAGGGTCTAAAGTTGTATGCCAAACAATGCTATCCCTGACTATTTCCCGCAAGGAAGTATCTTAATGATCTTTAATTTAAGAGTTTTCTTGAAGACAGACGCTTGATATCAACGTGGAACCTCACACAAAGTGCATTGGGTCAATTTGTTGCAATTCATAGCAGCAATGGATTGGAATAAACTGACACCAAAATATACGAAGGAGTATGAGAGAAGAAGAGTTTCAAAAGTTAGTGTCAGTGAAAATATTCAGACTCTGGAAGATATATAGGGTGTTCAGATGTCAACGAGATCCCGTAACCATTGATTCCTGTTATCTCAAAACCCCAGGCAAAATATCTCACCCTCCCTACATGACTCATGATGAAAATTTGGGACTGGTACCACGTCTTGGTTTTGCTACTATGAGCTTTCTTTTAACCATATTTAAGTCTGTATTGCAGCTTAAGGCACATGCAACACATCCGATCCATTTTAATCGGCACAGGTTCGCGACCTAATCGAGCGACTCGCCTAATACACTTTGTCTAGCGTCTGCTTTTCTCACATGTATATCCACCATACGTCAGCAATGCTACAAAGAAGCTTGATAAGGAAACCTGCAGTCTGTTTGAATTTAATTTTAACGGTCATGTCTAACAGCCGTATAACGGTGCAGAATGGCCTGTAGAGCATTATACTTATTTTTGATAGGTAGTTAGACATCATGCCAGTGTCTTGGGTTATCCAAGTTGGCGAAAGCCCAACAAAAATAACTTTGGAAGTATCAGGGGTCATTTCCATTAATATGCCTATAATGAAGCTAGACAGAAACACTCACAACGGCCATCCTGCTAAACGCCACTAGCTATCTTCAATTCAGATGATAAATTTCCTTAAACTCTTAAATAGCTGCATGAGTTTGAGTAGAAACTCTGATTGGGGTTACATATTTGCTCCGTACCTAGTTTGCAGTCGAAAACTGCTGCAGCACTTCTTAGTTGGTAGAGTTAAATGCCACCTTCGGGTCAAGAAGTAAAGCAAGTGCCGGTCGCCAGCAAGTGTGATTGTGTTCCGTAACTTGACGAAGGGAGAACATTTGATCAATGCACCCTCGTTTAGGTTCAAAACCTGCTTACTGTTATGCGGTTTGTTGTTCACGACCCTCACTTAGACGGAGGCACTGTCAGTTAAACTGATTCCCCTACGGTTGTCACAACAGAACTTCTCTTCTTTCCTAATGAGTGGAATGATCAATGAAGTAGACCAGTCTGATAGGACTACATCCGTCTTCCATAAGCTTCCCAACACCTCCATTATTTTATTCAGCAACATTTTAACCCTTCTCTTAAAATTTTCTGGTGGAAAACCGTTAGATCCTGCTTCCTGCCATCCTTCAAAAGAATTAGCACCAAACAAGTTGTCTACAAGAATAAGACGTGTCGTAATAGTCATGGTTTTCAGAAGTTATTCGGTGGGGTAATGTTTAAAAAGATCATATGCCATGTCATACACGCAAAATCTGTTTTACCGCTACATGGTCACTTAAGGAATGAAGAGATAATGTTGTCACCTTGCACGTGGTATGAAGGTCACTGAGTAGAGCCACGAGACGTCTAGTTGGAAACATGTAATATGGGGTGTTTCACTACAGATAGAAGCAAATTACTTTTGGCAGGTTATATGAGCACACTACCAGTTAGTGCAACTAACTAATAAAAAATGGGAAAGTGGTTGTTACTTTTATAGTTTTTAGCACAAAATCACCTACTAGGCCAACTGGACTTTGGTAGCGTATAAGAGTGACTACCAATGAATGGATTTAAACTGAACTACATCACATATCCTAACTCAAGGAAAATGAAAGTTTGAAATGCACGTTTAGTCCCTGTAGCAGGTAAAGTGATCGGTTATGGTCCAGAGAAGTTTATCCACTCAAACTGTTGTTGATAATAATAGAGTAAAGACAGTAAACTGCTCAAAGCATGAAGACGTCAAGATCAAAGAAAAGATATATGATATAAAACAAGTAAATGAAGGCTTCAATAATATCTTTATCCCCAAGGGAGATAAGATATCAGCACATCTGCCGCAATATAATCGCTCTGGAGCCATATTGTCAAAAATGTCACTTTAACAGAGTATTACTGCTTTTTTTAAACCTTAGGTTCGGTTGATTAGTGAGGTATTGTGTCCTAATAATATAGATTTTCCATCCTAGTCAAGACTAAGTCATATCTGTATGATGGCTATGACAAGTGAAAATATCTAATTTACTGACTCTTTTGAATCGTGAAATATATCTCCTAGAAAATAGGTACTGGTGTAATAAACTCACTGTTATAAATTCATTTGATTTATTGGCTCAGCTGAAATCATTTTACCGTTTAAATTTGTACAAAAATAACTTCATTATGTTAAAAATAATATGCAGCGGACGTTTTACATTCCTATGAGGAAATAAACTCCCCAGATGAAAAAACAATAATAAACAATTCAGAAAGTATCAGTCTGCTTGCTGATCATTCAATTCAAGGTAAAAAGACAGAGAAAAATATCATCATCCTTTTCAGTGAAATAGTAAGTCTGAATCTCTAACATGTATTTATCGTCGATAGCATTTTCTTTTTCAATTAATCCTTAAGATTGCATTTCGCAGATAATGGAAACTTAGTAATTCACTTAACTTCTCATATCACTTCCTCTCCTAACATCTTACTCCAGACTTAGTCGTTTCACTTATTACTACCAGACAGTTTAGGTTTTACTGAGGTATGCGTTAAGTAGCTAATATTATATTTTACATCTGCATTTTTTTGATTTAGATATAATGCTACCGTAGAGAAAAACGCTTTCAAGCTTGATCATATGCGTCATTTTACTTTTCAAGAGATTGATTGGCAAGATGAACCATTTACAGTTGTGTTTAGATCAGACCAGTGTCTTAAGTGACAACTGTTGACTAGTATGAATAATTTAAGTTGAATCACATTAGTTTTGAATTCAGCGCATACTGCTGTTCATCATATATTGATATTTGGAGGCCCTACGACTTGGTTTATTATTGACCACAACAACTCAAATGAATTCACTGAACATTCTCAACGTTCACTTTTTATATGTCTCATCTATCAGTTATCTTACCTCTCCTGGTTAAATAGTTCATTGGTTACTAGCCAGTCCTAAGCTCGGGTGAAAGGGGAAGGTTGAGCATAGAGCCAGCAACCCTACCCCATGAAACCAATTCAGTCACTAAAGAAACTTCAAAGCACAAAGGAAATATAAAAAGTAAAAACAAAATTATTCCCCACTGGAATCGGAGAGGCAAAATGACGCCGGTTGGTGAAAGCCTTCGGGAAGCCAATTGGCCAATGTGTCTTCTCTTCTCTCGATGAAAACAAAAGTAAGCATAGGAACATGGAATGTCAGCGCTATGTTTGACGCTAGTTGGCAAGGCTGCCCAGATTGCAAAGGAGACTAGAAGGTATATCATAGAAGTGCTAGGAATCTTCAGATGGAATGGGAGTGTACCCTACAAACTGTCAACTGAAGAGTCAATAATCTACTCCGATATTGTCACTCAGACGACAACCACGAACAGCTTTTAATGACTTGGCGATTAGAGGCGAGGCAGTGTGTACAAGCACAAGGATATCCACAAACCGACATGGATTTCACCAGATACCAGACACACTAAAAATCAGATCGACTTCATCTCAATCTCAAGAAAGTGGAGACGCAGCATACTTGACACAAAATCAAGAAGGGGAGCAGATGTAGGTGGTTCACACCACTCACTATCTAGTACAAGAAACCTTCAAAATCAGATTGGAAGCCTTCAAGGAAGTTGGTGATAGAACACAGTTCATGTTGAACACCCAGAAACTGAAGGACAAAACTACAAAAGACATCTTCACGTCAGCCATCAGGACAAAATAGGAGATATCAAGTAACATTCCTGAAGAAATCTGTGTGGACGAAGATAAGGAATGGATCTCGATGGACACATGGAAGATGGTGAAGCAGAAGATTAACCAGTGCAAAGATGAACGACGAGAAGAGGAACTGAGTACAACACTGGACAAAGAAGTGAAGGAGAGTGCGCGCAAAGACAAAAAACACTTCCACGACACACTGGCAAGTGAAGCAGAACAGGCTGCAGGTAGAAGAGACCTGACAAAATTATATCAAATAACCAGGTTACTCTCAGGGGGGTGAAGAGATCAACGCAGATGAAACCAGTGAAAGCTAGTGAAGGAAACCTAATTAGCAATGAGAAGAAACAAAAAAGGTGATGGGCTGACCACTTCAAAAAGCTCTTGAATCGACCACCAACACCACTACTACCTACAACTAGTTCAGAAATACCATTAGCAACCACAGAATTACCAGTGAACACAAGCCCTCCGACAAAAGATGAAGTGTAGTCCTGAACGCCATAAAGTTAGCGAAATCCGGGAAAGCAGCAGAATCAGATGGAATTCCTCCAGAGGCACTGAGAACAGACGCAGAGACAACAGCGAGCATGCTCTTACCACTACTCCAGAAGGTTTGGAAGGAAGGAAAGGTACCTGGCGATTGATGGAAAGAAGGGCTACCTTGTCAAAATATCGAAGAAGGGAGACCTCGGTGTTTGCAAGAACTGGAGTGAAATCATGCTGCTGTCCACCCCAAGTGAAATATTAAGCCGCATCATCCTGGAGAGACTAAAGGATGGGCTAGACTCAAAATTACGACAGGAACAGGCTGGCTGGTTGGCTTCAGAAAGTACAACCCATGTGCGGACCAAATTGCAACGCTTCGCATCATCATAGAACAGAGCATGGGATGGCAGCCAACTCTACCTCAACTTCATCGACTTTCAGAAGGCCTTCGACGGCGTCGACCGAGAAGTAATTTGGCAGCTGCTTCAACGCTACAGTTTTAGTGCCACAAACCTTTATCAACCTCACTCGACAACAGCTATATGCTATACGATGAGGCTACAAGCCAGCAGAGTGATTCAAAATGGAAACCTCAGTGATGCTTTTGAAGTGAAGATAGGAGTAAAACAAAGTTGTCGCCTACTATCACTCATGATCTTCCTGATTATGGTCGACTGGGTCATTCACCAAACCGTGACGAGTGAGAAGAGGGGAATACGCTGGACCGGATTTGGATTTCGCCGATGACTTGTGTCTAGGGTCGCACAAACTCGAAGACCTACAGGCGAAAACTAACAAGTTGACAGAAGAGGCAGAGCAGCGACGACGGGACTTCAAGTGAACGTAGAGAAGACAGAGGTGATGAAGATAACCAACCAACAACAAGCATCAATCACCATGAACGGGAGAAACCTAAAGGAAGTTGTCTGTTTCACCTAACTAGGTAGCACCGTTCCAACTACAGGTGGCACAGACGAAGACGTCATAGCCACTATCGGAAAAGCAGGGCAGGTGTTCATTAACCTGAAACCAGTGTGGAGATCTTCTGCGCTCAGCATAAAGTGTGAACAAGATCCGGATTTTCAACACCAATGTCAAGTCAGTGCTTCTATATGGTTCGGAGACTTGATGCGTCACGAAAAGCATTTTCAACAAACCACAGACATTCATCAACAGCTGCCTATGCTTGATGCTGAAGATCAGATGGCGAGAAGAACAAGATTAAGCAACAAGGAACTCTGGCTGGGAACGAACCAACCAAGGACCTGTCACCCAACAAATATGCATTGGAAGGAAGTGGAGATGGATTAGGCATGCACTGAGAAGACCATTCGGAGACATCACGCGTCAGGCACTCCAGTGGAACCCAGATGGGAAACGATGAGTTGGGCATCCGAGGCAAGGATGACATAGAGGAGATCGTGTGAGGAAGAAATGAGAGCTTGTGGACAGTCACAGAGCCAGGTTGAAAAAACTTCAGAGAACAGGTTGAAATGGAGATGTGCTACTGAAGCCCTTGTTCCACTAGGAACCCAAGGAACAGATAATAATAATAATACATATACATATTAGGAGTAATGCGTCAACAATATTGAGATTTCACTTACCAGTTTTTTGTCAACATTATGCAGTTAAGAAAGTTATCAAAAAGAATATTCTTCGCTCATTCAAATAGCTTTTAAATTATAGTGGGAAATTCTAATGACTGATGAGAATTATTATTTTTATTTTTATTTTAGTTAAAAACAGTTTCATAATTCATGTTTGTGCTAGTCACCTAACTTTGGGTGGATATTCATTGAATTACTTCATACGTAATGCGAAAAGGTTTGATTAATTGTCTATGAAAATGTAACTGGATAAATCCAACATTTGACTATGGAACATTGATTCACTGTTTCAAAGCTCATCCTATCTACTTCAACTAAGGTGATCGTGTACTGTAACTGATAGTTTTACTTTTGTATCATAGCACGGTGTACAGGTCTGTAGGTGTTGTTGAATATATATGATAAACTGAAAATTACTTTGTAGTGTACTTGAATTCTAGCAGTGAAATCTAGGATGCACTTTTCGTCCAATTCGGGACTCGTCGAATTGATGTACCTGCATTTCAGTGAGTGCTGTTGTTCCCGCTGAGATTCGAAACTAGTTCTCATTGATTCAAAAGCCAAAGCGTTACTCACTAGGGCAGTGGGGCACGATGGCCACTTCTTGTGCACCGGGTGTCGGTTTTCTTGGTTAGTACTTCTAATTTCCTGTTGCCATGCTGGATTGAACTACTCGACTTCTTCCTTCTTAGTATACTACAGAACTGTGTTAGTATTTTTTTTCTGTAGTGAGCCAGAATGTTCCTACTGGATGCTGATACAGAAAGTCTTTCGTGTAAAATACAAGTACATTACAATAAACGTTTCTACATCATTCCACTCAATTCCGCTTCGAAATAACAATAGTAATAGTAATAATAAACTATGAAAATCATAGCTCAGATTTATTCGCTTTGATTAGAGGTAAGCAAGCAGCAGGTGTAGATAAAACATAACTTCGTGAATTCCCTAAATATTAGTAAGACTCCTCAGTCTTTATATTCTACATATATGGTAATTTGTTTGAGGTCCTAAAATGAGAATGCATCCACAAGTAAGGCAACAACGAATGAGGTGTTATACATTACTGGTTAATATGTATGTGCAAGTTAGATCGAGGTAGCGTAGTTATGGAGTGGTGACTTGCTACCACACGGATCATATTTGGTTGTTTTGTTCTCACCAGAAACTTAGAATCTTACAAAAGCTTTTCTCACAAAAGATTACTGGTCCATTGAACTAGCTGATATATTTTTTGCTAATTTAAACGATACTGTTGTCTAAACTGAATCAGTCTGTGGACACCACTAATGAGTTTAGCTTCAAACAAGCCGCTCAGTGATTAGGTCACCTCGATCTGGCTACCAAATTGCAGTGCTAATTGATCAGTGTAATTTCATGTCATCCTTCCATACATCGAATGTGTATACTTTCATAAACAGATCTAAACTAATGTGTATCATTTACTGCTTCAAGAACTGTTACCTTATCTTTCCCAGTTGTTTACACCATTTTTAAAAAATTGTATGTAAACAACAATTCGTTGCATGGAGAGTTTGTTTTACAGAATAACTGAAACGACGTTGAACATTTGCTTTGCGTCATTTCTATTGGATCATAATAATATGCGATTAAATTTGATTAGTTATATTTCTTTCCATAATATCATTCCCATTCTTTTCTCCTTCTTTTCTACCACAATATGATGAACTAACATTCAGTACCTTATGTTTTTTCGATTATGTTCGATTATATCGCTTTTTACAGTTTCTTTTCCATGCATTTAAAGTCTCTAACGTTCAATGTTTTAGTGTGTTGTCTTCCCTCCTCAGCCCCTTACTAAAGTTAAAGTTTTCACATTTACAATAAATTATTTATATCATGACAATTTCATATAGTCTTTCAGTTAGAACATTTTAAGCTGTATCGTCTTTTGACAGATATGAATGGTTTCACACCTTCGAATGGCTTGTTGAACTATTAATTATTTGTTGCTACCTTATTCATGAATGCATGCTAACTTTGAGACTTCATAAAAATTATCATGCATGGATAGAGTCAGTCTGATGAATCACACCAAAATTTCCCGAACCCATGAAACTACTGTTTTCATACTAGTTTCTGACTTTCAATACACCAAGTAAAAGAAGCGTTTTAGTCTGTAACTTATTAGAATTAATACTGTTTGCGATTGTTTTCTCTCTATAGAAATATATGTTTAAAAGATATCTAACTAGTTACTTTAGTAGTTGTTAAAGTGGCTTTCAAGGTCTTTCATAAATTATTGCGCTATTAGAAATAAAATTCATCAAAAGATTGATCACTTTCAATTATCTTGCCCTTCTATTCATTTATCAACCACGTATTCGAAGAAGGATAAGTAAATATTGCTACAGATTTTGAAATGTAGGTGTTTTGGTGTAGATGATGTTTCATTTAGCTTTTTAACAAGGTATTCAATCAATTATGCGTATTATTTCTTTCTGAGACTCTGTTGACAGACAGATGCAAATGAAATTCATATTTAGAAAAGTGCAATATACAAGCGTTTATATGACAGATCATCCAATACGAATTGATTATTTTAATACTTAAAATCAACCATCGGAATTATTAAACACTAAAAATTAAAATATTTCTCTCTCCGAAGAACAAAAAGTGACCATCACAGTTTAGCAGCCTAAAAAGTAACACTTCAGGGATCGGTATCGGATTCCAGTGCAAGTTAAGACATCAACTAACTGTAAAGCACGAGTACACAGCTGAGGAGTCCGAAACGAGAAGAAAGTCTTATGAATCCCATAAATTTTTCTTAGTAAATATTGAAAGTCAGTGCAAAGCAATAAAAGGGTTTTTGTATAACAAACTTGTTTCACAACAAGTATTGATGAATATAATCCCCAAATACAATATTGGCTGGTTTCAAGCTCTAATTAAAATTCAGATTATTGGAATTTAGAGTGTATGTCTGTTATACGGCATTCCTTGAGGAATATCTTTTTTCGTGCACAGAAATATCTTCTGAGTCTCACCTTCATGCTATTGTCTTTTTTCTAAATCAGCCTTTTGTAATAATAATAAGATTGAAAATGTTAATTAGTGAAAATACATTTCTCAGTGATTATGTTCCAATGTTCAACATCTGTTTAACGGGCTTATGTAAACCAGTTGATTTTTTCTTGCTTACTTCTCGGTCTTGCGGAACGTTCCAGGTCTTTGGCAGATTCCGGTGCAGTATATCTGGCTACTCGAGTGCTATGGCTGTGGCATACAGAACAGGAGGTTAAGTGTTGGTCAGTTTCCCTTGGACTGTGGTACAGTTGAGTTGCCAGGCAGTTGTTTGGATTGGTCGTTAGAGAGGGTTAAGGACAGTGAAGAGAAAACCTAGAAAGACAAATGAATTAATGGAGTAATCTACTTACCCTCAAGTAAGGCGAGGGAGATGCAAAGATATGAAGAACTTAGGTAGTTGAGGCTAATTCATAGCAATTGAAAGGGATGAAAATAGCTTAAACGATTACAGTAAAAAGAAAACTGGTGTACAGGTTACAAAGTTGGAATGGCTTGAAAGCAGTAGATTTCTTCTGTTCAGTTTGTATTCCAGCTACATTTAGGTAGACTGCGGGTCTCTGTGTGACTGTTTAGTCTTTTCTTGAAACTTTAAACAGAGGGGCAGAGACTACCTTTGCTGGTAATGCATTTCAGTGCTCGCAGACTCAAAGGGAGAAGTGTGAACATACACGAGTTTTTGACCTTTGGTGAGCAATTTTTTTAGGGTTTCCATGAGGGTTACCATAGTGGCCACTCGTTAGTACTCCTCGGTTTGGCTGACTTGGGTTGTTCAGTATTTTGTAAGCCATTATCAAATCGCCTTGTAACCTTCCGTAACTTAGGGAGTACAGTCATAGGTCTTTCAATTTATCCTCATACGGTTTTTGCTGGATCCCAACAACCCCTTTTGTGGCTCACCTCTGAACTTTCTCCACTAGGTTCATACCTCTTTGCAGTTGCGGTGGAGCAAAGACGTTATGGACCTCCAAGTGGGGTTATATGTAGGTCTTGTAGAGTATCATAAAGAGCTATGGGGTGAGAGTACCTAGTTGTCTGCGCACAAAGTTTAGTACACCGTATGCTTTTGAGGCATCTCTTGAGTAATTGGAACTGGTGTCCAGTTTCTCCATCACCATTAAACCCAAATCTTTTTCTGCTGCGGTATGAAATAGATCTGGACCACAGAGAGAGTAGGATACTTTCTGTGGGTCAGGAATACAGAAGAATACGGACCAGCATTTATCCAGGTTAAATGCCAATTTGTTATTTGTTCCCCATTCCTCTAGTGTTTTTAGGTCGTTCTGTAGTGCACTCGATTCCGTTTCGCAAGTTACTACCCTCCATAACTTGTCGTCAGCATAGAGAGGAATCGGAGAGCTCGTATGCAGCGGTAGATCATTCACGAACAGTAAGAACAACATCTGACCCAAGATTGCTCCTTATGAGACACCGAATGATGATGTTCTCCAAGTTGAGTAGACCCTGTTTAATTTTGTGCATAACTCCCTAGACAGTAGGGATTTCTGAAGCGACGATAGCACCTGGCCGTGGATACCTAATCCAGCTATTTTGTGTATTAAGATGGTATGCGAGACAGTGTTAAAGGCTTTGGCGAAATCCAGAAAAATCGCGTGGATCGGGACCTTGAGATCCCAGCATGCTGTCAAGCGATCATGAGCCGTCAGGAGGCTGAAGGCACAGAACCCAACCTTTCGGAAGCCATGTTGATTATCACTGAGTGATTGCTTCGTATCCAGCTATTCCATGATGCAGTCGTCTATCACACATTCCATAACGTTTGATATTACTGCTAGAAGTGCTATGGGTCTGCAACATTATGGATTCCGCCTGTCTCCTCTTTTGAAGATAAGAGAGAGTATGACCCGTTTACACTCTCGTCCAGGGAATGTTGGAAGAGACTGAAGAGTTGGCCACTTAAGGTACTCACACATTCTTTCAACACAGATGGACGAAGGTCGTCGCGCCCTGGGGATCTTCTCGCACTTAGCTTTGATAGCTTACAGAGAGCAACAGTACGAGTTATCTGTACTTCATGTGACTCTGCTGCATTGGATAACGTTGGGTGCTGTTCGGGTAGTAGGTATGCGTACTTTCTTGATGGAATGTTGAGCTGTGTATCAAATGTGGTGTTTACCATTTCGGCGATCCACTGTCAAGAGAGGTTTTCTACGCTCGGACATTTATGAAGCCTGCTCTCTTTGACATGAATCGGTATAGGCTTTTGGGGTTTACCTCAAGCTTCTTGGCGAGGTTGAACTGGAATGACCTCATGTCTCCCCACACCCTGGTGTTGCATCGATTTCGTAGAGCCATATATACGTCGTGATCTCTTCTCCTCTCTCCTCTGGAGAGCCTCCATTTATGCCGTACCTTTCTCTTGGCTTTTAGGGGTCGTTCAGTGTCTCGTTTTAGCCATGAGGTTGGCTTTTTGGGTGTTTTTACCACCAAGGGGACGTTTTACGAAAACGCCGCCTCAATGAAGTCTCTTACCAGTCCCCAGTGTTGGTCAACCGATAAGGAGCGCCAATCTGCTGGCCATGGAGCTCTCGATAAGCGCTGGTTTATTCCTTCATAGTTTGCCCTGTTGTAACAAAGGTAAGGGCGAGATCCCTCCTACGATAATAGTTCACTGATTGAGAGGTCAAACACTACCATAGCTGCTTCCTAGAGAAGTTTGGACCTGGAAGTTTTCAACTAGATGATCACTAGACAGTAGATAATCCAGTTTAGATGGTTTGCCATCTGACCCCCAGCGGATGTAGTAGCTAACTTTTTCGTATAGTCCAGCCATTTGGGTGGGATTTATCAGGTTACAGTCGAACTTCTGACTCCGAGTCTCGCTGCCTTGCTCTAGGCTGAGTTGGAGCGTTGGAGTCGCCAGCCGTTAGGATCTGGTCATACCCTATAGTCGAGACTGTGGATATTACTTGGAGTAATTTTTAATTGTCCCACGTTGCTATTAGGGGACCTATAGACTCCTCCAACTAGGGACTTTGTGTGTTTGACCGTGAAGTGGCACCAGATTGAGTCTGGAAGCTCTGTCAATACAGTCTCATTAGTTTGTTTACTTTTGAACCAACTGTTCACGAATATTGCAACCCTCCTCCATCTCTATATTCCCTGTCCCTTCTGAACAAAGACATGTCATATATGTTAACTTCGGTGTCACTAATGTACGTCGATAGCCATGTTTCCGTCAAGATTATGATTTTCGGGACAAGGTCGGAACGCAGGGATCGGAGCTCTGACATTTTAATTAGGAGTCCTCTCGCGTTGCTGTCTCTCGGTTAACTAGTGGCACAGGTTTGGGTGTTAGGGTTTTTACTGACTGGCCAGTTCCAATGGAACCGGCTTAGTTAAGTTTTTTCCCGGGTCGATTGGAGCAGTCGGTGCTAGGTGGAGTTTGCCGATCTGACCCTCAACGTGTCGGTGTAGGTTGATGGCGACCTAACCACGGGGAGTAACTGCTATCTGTTGTTGTCACAGTGTTCTTGGTTTGCTTTCTCAGCAGCGAACGTTCCCCACTCATGATGCTCTTGACTTCATACCACGTCTCTAGCACTCTTCTAGAGAGTCGAAGTTGATGGCCATTAGTCTATGTGAGGTTATGGCTGTCAGATGCGAGGGGAGTCGCAGTCTGCCGATTGCCACTGCTGCAACCACACTTAGCTCCATCCAAGCTAATAACCACTCCCGTTGTTGGACGTCATGGGTGTAGTTATCACCTGAGGTATTGGTCGCCATTTTAGGTATTCCATGTATGACCATGGTTGTGGGTTTTTGTGGATCAGCTGTTTCTCGAGATGTCTTTCTTGACACCCACGATCGGTCAGGTTTAGCTCTAATGCTGGACGATCTTTTGATGACCAGGGTGTGTTACAGTAAGAGGAACCTTTCGGCGTCTCTAGTTGAGCCTAGAGTCACTCTCATTGGCAGAGGCTTCCCTGGGGGTGAATGGGTGCCTTTGTGCAGTCGACACAGTTTTGCCCCGAGAGCGCCCAGACTTAGCATGACACAAATGGAGTTCCACTGTTGTCTGTCAGATGTGTCCTTATGCTCCTAAAGGCTATCATTGCAGACTGGAATGTTAAATGAAATGATAGAGCTAAATGGGTCACCGATGCCAACATTATCTGATCCTATGTGTGCATTTTCACGGATTATTCAAGCTTTTTTCTCTACCCTAACCCATTTGTTATGTTGTCCACTGGTTGCTGTCGCTGATGTGGCTCAAAGGCTTGGGATGGATGTGGTTGTCCTTGGTGTAGGTGGTCTTTTGATCGGTTTACAACCGCTCAGGTTTGTGATCTTCGGTAGGCTATTACAGAAATCCTTTGGAAAGTGAATCTCCTCCATGGTAGTGGTTTGGACGGATACCTGCTTTTTGGTGGTTACTGGGAGTTTATCAGCTACTCTAAATGAGCCTGAAGCTAAGTGCGGTCTCAGATGGCACTGTGGGCAAATGTACCAGCACAACGTGCATGGATGGCGCGTCATAAAGGTATGGTACTGATGTGGTACTTCTTTGTCACATCGGCAGTGCACCCACCTGTTGCAGCTGTTGGACTCAAAGGCTACATCACATTGGTTACAGTGAGAGAATATGTGTGGCAGTCGTCGCCATGTCCATGAGGTTTGTCCGAATGCTTCCATCTTACTGTTTGACGTTTCCGCCTAGTGGTTCTCACCAATGGGTCGGGATAGGTGCTAGATGTAGCAGGGGGGCCTGGGTTTACTTGACCGGGGATAGTGACGTTTCCAATGCTGTGAGAATTAGCTGTCTGGCTAACTTCAAGTGTTGCAAGCCATGACCGTTCGGTTGAGCTGGACCTAGGTGTTAAAGCCTGTTAGTTTGAATAGTTAATGTCAGTAGCCAATCGGGAAATAAACATTTGTTACAACTATCTACTATTGAACTAGCAGGGAGCAGGACATTTGTCTGTACTCCTCATGATGGATAAACATATTTTAGAAATATCGAATGTCTGATAACGGATAAAATTAATGTACTATTTGAACAAACCATTATTATTTATGTTTCTGTGCTAAATAAACATAGTGATCATTTATTGAAAAAAGAGCGACTTTAAAAGTTACCTTAGCAACAACTGAAATGACCAATCAGGCTTTGGTATTTCGCCTGGAAAAGTACTTTTCCATTAAATAAAGTTATGTAATTGGCTGTCTGACCAGTTGCCAGGGTGGCCTTTAAAGTCGCTTTTGAAAAAATTGTTGGCTTTTAGTCTTATGACAGTTTAGCTCTTTTTATATGGATTCAGTTGTTCAAAATTACATTAGGACTAATTTTTATTCATTACTAATGGTAGTCATAGCAACGATTATCATCTTTCATGTAGTACCCTTTTGTTTTACTTCAAATGCCTTTTATTCCTGATTTAATTGAAGATATCATAAATGTACAAAAAGAAAAACTAATGAATATGGAAAGAATGAACAGGAAATTGATAATACAAAATAAGAACATTTGTTCCAAAGTAATGGTAAGTTCATACATCTGATGAACAAGCATGACACTACTAAGCATTATCGTTCTTGCTTATGGTGATAGTCGAGACATCACTGTAGGCGGAACTTCACCATTTTGTCCTTTTAACTTCAATACTATGCTACATGTTTTTGAATTAAACTTTGAGGCAAAGGATGTTGACTGCATATGGACTGTGTGACATATTCGTGTTAAATTAACTTTCCAATGACACGTTACTTTGGTATAATCTATTTCACGATAGTATCGAGCAGATTAAAGGACAGGTCGATGATTTTGAGATTCTCACCCTAAGATCGGTAGTTGAGTTTTTGTAATAACCTAATTACTGGTGAAGGACCGTAAAATTTTACTAAATGCTGCAGTTCGTCATGATGATAAGAAACTAGTTTGCGGCTGAATTGTTTGTTGTTCACATTCAAATTGCTTCGAAATTGCGAAAGATTATTATTTTCCTTAATTCGTCTTAGAACTGGAACTATTATTGATCAGTTTTCGGAACTTTTAGAGGTATCTCTCGGTTTGCCGACGGTCAGAATCATTTAGGTTGACGGTGAGCACATTACACTATCATCCGCTTTATTCCTGTAATTGTCTTATGGGTTACTAATCAACCAGAAATGTCCGACATCCTTTCATCAGTTTTCTACGAAATTATTATGTGTTTGCTATGTAATCAAATCTCAGTACTCGTAACACGTAAGTTGAGCAGCTGAGTTATACCACTCATGGTTGGTAGAGGTCCCAACTGCGACTAGCTTGCTCTCTGTTATGAGCCAAAAAGCGTTTACAAGAGCGTTTGTAGCTGCTTTGTAACTAGTACACGGATTTGAAAACAAAACTAAGGGGAAATATGAGCTCCTCTAACATGCCTCCGCCTATTGCTTTCAAACAGTGTATAGAATAGTGAACAATCTAGTCACTTTATCTTCTAGACATTACCAGATATGTATACTTATCTGCAAGTAAAACAGACGAAACATATTTCAATGGCTGAGAGATTCGCATAAATATTTTGTTTCTCCTCCTCAAGCAATAATCTCATTCGTAAGTGAGATGAGATGCAGTCAAACTACAAATGATATATCTGACAAAATAGTGTATTTCATCTCAGCTCTTTTGTTTGTTAAAATAGAATGACAACAGTTTACTGGATAACTCTTTCCTCTCCCATCTCTCTTCGTGAGTTTATTTTCTGGTGACACTTTCGCATTATTTCTACTTGTCGCTTATTGAGGAATTCATATCCACATCGTACTTGCCGCACAGTTTAGCTATGACACGACCAAACTTTTCTGACATGTTGTTTGTTATTTTCTTCTAGATCTTTTGTAGTTTGTTCCCAACAACATAAACATACACTTTGAAATTCGTTTCATTTTAATTATTAGTAGTTATATGAGAAAGCAGTAAATAGAATCGATGAAAGGGAATGAAATGTGATACTCAAAGATCGGTTATTATGTTTTCGTTTCATTATTGAAAGGTTTGTTACAGTGTTCATGTTAAACAGAGAGGGTTGAAAGAGAATTCAGTGAACATGGTATTGGGAAAAAGTGAACAAGATAAGTGTAGGTGGAAAGTGTTTGATACGATATTGAGCGAAGAAGAGGATGAAAGCCTTTAAATATGTAATGTGACTGTCTAGGACTCATATTGTTTTGCTACTGGCATATAAATGATCTATTATAGTAGGCGTTACTGATCAGAATGGAAATAAGTAGTATGTGTTGGGAGGGTGGGAGAAATCATAGGGACTTACCAGGAATGGGTAAGGATTCTGTCAAGGGAAACGCAAGAGACAACTCAAGTGTATTAAGAACAAATCAAGAGAGAAGTAGAAGAGGGAATGAATCATATTATGCAAATGGTTGTTTTAGTGGAAGGTGTACAATATTTGATGACTACTGTACGAGATGTTAATAATAAGCATTCCTTCCTTCGTCTCCATCTTCCTTCACTACGACTCGATTATTGAGATAGTCTTAGGTTGCTTAACTTTCATTCAGTATTTATTTTCAAAGTAGCCGTTAACAGAAGGAGTGATGTTAGTAGATGGAAACGTGATAGGATGAAACGGAGGAAGTAAAGGTTGATCATGGTAGGGGAAGGATGAGTTAATTTCGTTTAGAATAGTGTATAGTACTCAATAAATAAGGTGAGTGATTACTTCGATGTTAACTGTTTGAAATTGGTTAGTAGTTGTATGTGGAGTTGTGAATGCCAGCAGCTTATTTGATGCCACTCTGTTGTTTGCTGTAACGGATTCTGCGTTCAAGTTGTAGTAGAGACACCATAACATGGGAACTGAGGCATCTTTGTGATTAGTCGGAAACATGTCGAAAAGTGTCTTTCACATCCATACAATACCTAATATCTCTTAAAAGAATTCATAGTAATGAAGTGAATAGGTTAGTTGCAAACTATGATTCATTTGAACAAAGCTGAAATCGAGATTTTACAATAATGTTGATGGAAGTAGGGTTCGAATCAGTGACCTTCAGTTTACCAGTCAGATATTCTGCCAGCTTGGTTAGAAGCTGTGTTTCGTAGCTCAGTTGGTGAAGTACTGTGCTGTTAATTCAGAGATCAGAGGGTTGAATTCTACCACGATCTAAGTTTTCGTTACACTTTCAGTCATCATGCAACATCAAGAACACCAGTTGACCGAAGCATGGCTATTTTATCACTAAAATCTCAACAAGTTCATCTTAGTTTTGAGTTTCTAATCAGCTGTTTTCCAGTTAGATAATCTGGCGTTAGTGAAAATGAAGTGTTCAGATATTAAAATAAGAGTGCGACATGTCTCTATATTCATTTAAGAAATGATGTAGAAACAACGAGAAATAGAATAAATTTTCAGTTCATATTGGTTACGCATTCCTAGAAGAATTTGAGTGCCAAGTCTGACTTAATCATTGTGAAAGTAAGTTTTAATATTATCCAAACCTGTTTCGAAAATCAAGAGTAGGTTATTATCAGCATCCAGATGTGTATTCTCTTGTAAAAGCTGTGGCATACAAACTTAGTTCTCAGCTAATCATAAATAGTGTCACACTGTTTCGCTTTCAAGGCATTGCATTGGAAGAAATTAGATTTACAAAACTGTTATTTTGTATAAGTTATTTTGATCAACTTAACGCTTCTCAGGTTCATAATTATGCATTTATTTACTTCATTGAAGGGATGTTAAATAATGTGATCGTTTTTCAGCTTCTTTCGTTTTCCTTATCTCCCAGTTTGTATAACTTTCTAGTATTTAAGCTTATGACCGAGGTGTTTATTGTAATTCCGCTGTTTCATTAAGATTCGCTAAAGAAAGAATACATACACGATTTTGCTTTTGGTTTTTGCTTGTATTATTTGTCTTCTGGTGTTGTACAGAATTTGCTGATATGACAACTTTACATATTCTTAATATTCCACTCGTGTATATGAAAATGGCCTTATCAGATAGGCAGTTACATTCGATAAGTTGACGAGTTATAAGGATTCTGTGCTAAATGAAACCTTTTTGGAGCGAGGTTTGCAGCTGTGTTCATGTAGTGTCCGAGTCCGATATCACTCTGACAGTTACTAAACTCTGACACAGTAAGATGATTATTTATAAGTAGTAAAGCATTTTCTAATTGAAACTTATTCGAATTTCCTGTCGCTAATCAATGCGTTATGCGTCTCATTCTCATATAATATTTATGACACTGGTCATGATCCAAAAAAATCTATCAATAAGTTGCCAAGGTTTAACGAATCAAAATTCGTTGAAAACATCGTTATGAGCTAAGAATATTCTTATCACCGTTTGAACTCAATATTTTTATATCATTCAATAAACGTTCTTGTCGTGTAAGCATGATGATCATATAGCGGCTGCCTATTACCCTCAAGTTTTGCAAGAGCAAATTGTAATCTTTTTGTTTAGCTGTCTACAGAGTTTGATGAAGCACTTGAGAATCTTGGGTCATATAATCGTTTCAGGTCTAATCACTTCTAGTTGTTTCTTATCTTCACTTTTTTCTCCCTGCATAGTTACTGGTATCCAACTAAATAGATTATAACTATCCGTATTTTAAAAGGTGAGGGATGAGATCAGTGGATAAATGGACATGCATTTTGTCTTTGAAGAGTAGTGGGTGTATTTGCATATTTCATGTTGGCATGTTTTTTCACGGGTATGTATCGGAATTGTTTCCATCATGCGTTGCATATGGTTTGCACGTGTGCTTGTGACAATGTTATTGGAGGAGCATTTCGGTATTTGGTATATATATATATATATATATATATATATATATATATATATATATATATATATATATATATATATATATATATATAAGGAATGGTAGGATGTGTTGTGAAATAAATGAGTCATTGTAATGTGTAATGTTTTCATAATTCGTTGTGTGTCTTTATCAAGCATGCATGAACGTGTCACCTACCTATATGTCTGCATCATGAATGCTGTCCTATTAGTTACTTACAACTGGATAGTTTTTTTCAGATTAGCTCTTGAGGCTTCGTTGAAAACTCGTTTCATTATGAATAGCAGATTTTTGTCCATCGTGGCAAAGAAATTAGCGGAGAAAAAGAAAAAGGGAGTAAGGTTTCTGATCTACAATTCGGTGTGACCATTGCTAAATTATCAAGTGATCATAAGATGTGCAATTTTACATTGTACTTCACATGACAAGTCAAGTATGTTCATAAATCGTCCATTTAATGTTCTGACTATTAAATTTTAGACCGATGGAATGTAGACAGTTTATGAATGTTTATCTCAATTCCACGATTTTTAAGTGTCCCTGCTTTCGACTTGTAGTGAAAGGCGACTCGAGAAATACCAACAGACTTCTCTCCATACTCCCGAATTTCACTTGTTATGAGTATTGCTGCATGATTTTCTGTGATTTGTCTCAAAGGTTTTGGAAAATATCTTGGCTTATGGTGCTACCTAAAAGCTGTGAGATAATTGCGATGCGCGTGATATGGTTAGATAGATTGTCTTATTCGATGAGTTCATGTGCTTATGCAACTACATCCAATCTTTTAAAACATAATGTGGCTCTTCATCATCATCAGCAATATCAATATCAACACAGGATTAGCTATTATTATTATTATCTGTTCCTTGGGTTCCTAGTGGAACAAGGGCTTCAGTAGCACATCTCCATTTCAACCTGTTCTCTGAAGTTTTTTCAACCTGGCTCTATGACTGTCCACAAGCTCTCATTTCTTCCTCACACGATCTCCTCTATGTCATCCTTGCCTCGGATGCCCAACTCATCGTTTCCATCTGGGTTCCACTGGAGTGCCTGACGCGTGATGTCTCCGAATGGTCTTCTCAGTGCATGCCTAATCCATCTCCACTTCCTTCCAATGCATATTTGTTGGGTGACAGGTCCTTGGTTGGTTCGTTCCCAGCCAGAGTTCCTTGTTGCTTAATCTTGTTCTTCTCGCCATCTGATCTTCAGCATCAAGCATAGGCAGCTGTTGATGAATGTCTGTAGTTTGTTGAAAATGCTTTTCGTGACGCATCAAGTCTCCGAACCATATAGAAGCACTGACTTGACATTGGTGTTGAAAATCCGGATCTTGTTCACACTTTATGCTGAGCGCAGAAGATCTCCACACTGGTTTCAGGTTAATGAACACCTGCCTTGCTTTTCCGATAGTGGCTATGACGTCTTCGTCTGTGCCACCTGTAGTTGGAACGGTGCTGCCTAGGTAGGTGAAACAGACAACTTCCTTTAGGTTTCTCCCGTTCATGGTGATTGATGCTTGTTGTTGGTTGGTTATCCTCATCACCTGTCTTCTCTACGTTCACTTGAAGTCCCGTCTTCGCTGCTCTGCCTCTTCTGTCAACTTGTTAGTTTTCGCCTGTAGGCCTTCGAGTTTGTGCGACCCTAGACACAAGTCATCGGCGAAATCCAAATCCGGTCCAGCGTATTCCCCTCTTCTCACTCGTCACGGTTTGGTGAATGATCCAGTCGACCACAATCAGGAAGATCATGAGTGATAGTAGGCGACAACCTTGTTTTACTCCTATCTTCACTTCAAAAGCATCACTGAGCTCCCCGTTGTGAATTACTTGGACTTGTCACATATTATATCAACATATCAAGTTACAAAGGAACCAGATGAAATGGAGAAGTACCGACCAAAAGCAGTAAGATTTACTGGAACTGAGGATTAGAGATTAAGGAAGTACCGAGTCAGTTTGATGACTAAGGTGAAGATAAGGTGTAGATATATCTACGCACGACATCAATTTTGAGCCATATCGCCTGCAGTCTTTAACCACTATTTTCTCTTGTCACGTGAACCCTCACCTAATGGTCTATGTTTACCTACAAGTTTCTGTCATTCAATGTTGCTGTGTTTTAGTTTGGTTATCCCTAACTCTTTCCCAGCCTGAACCTACTTCAGCTTACGTTGTGCCATGAGGCAGAAGGTGAATAGGCATGTTTAACACAAGACTCAGCCACCTTAGTCAATAAAGAACCGGGTATCACAACGGCGCCACAGATGGCGTAAGTTGGCAAAGCCAATCGAGCATTTTGTATTCATGCAGAGATTTTGTCGGTTACTACACTGGCCCACCAGGGTTGATCAAACTTCTCAGGTAAGTGAAGTGTTCAACGCACTCAATCACTCCACTGCCTACTATTAGACAGAAGACCACTGAAGACCAGTCCTAGAGCAACAATTTGGATTTCAGCGACAAAAGCCACATGCAAAACATTCTTGAATTACCACTCTTGGTGTCCAGAAGACTGCATCTTGTAAGCATCGTCACCTAACAGGAATATACCATATGCCTACTGTGGATCTACCAGAGATTCTCCTGTGATAAGATCAGTCACTATGAAACCAGACGATGACAGACAAACCCCCATAAGTATTTCTGTGAGAAATTTGAATAAGAATAGAAAGAATGGACATGCTTGACGGGAACCACTCGACGTGTGCAACTCACCTGACAACTTACCATAAGCTGTAACCCGCCCAGGGGTATTCTAGTACAAAGGCTTCAACGGAGTGATGTACTTACTCGGCATCCGTTTTAGTGAAACACTGCTACAAGACCTTCCGGTTGATGGAGTCAACTGCCGCCTTCAGATCAAGAAATACAGGTAGAGTTGGGCGTAGGAAAATGTACCTGTGTTCTGAAACCTGGTAGACTGTAAATATCTGGTTGAAACACACACGGCCAGGTTTGGGGTCTGTCTGGTTTCCTCGGGTTTTCTGTTTCTGAGCTCCACTCAAGCGTCTAATGATTATAGAACCTAGAATCTTAGACATTATATTCATGAGGCTTATTCCTCTGCGGTTGTCACAAGAGGACCTCTCGCCTTTCTCGAAGACTAGGATAACCAGTGGTTGAGACCAGTCGGAGGGGTATATATTTGACTCCCATACACTAGTCAACACTTCAGTAAACTGAAAGCATTGTATCACCGTCCTCATATACCTCAGGAACTAGTCCGTCTGGTCCTGCTGCCCTTCCTCGTTACCTACCACTTTCTCGACTTCTGTAAGTGTTGAAGGGCCTATCTCAATGTTCAATTCAGGATCCGACTGCATAGCATGCAACTCTGTAGTACCTGAATTCCAGCTGAACTGTTCCTCGAAGCATTCTGTCCATCGACCCAGTCGTCTGCCCTGTGAGTGAATCGTAGACCCATCCTTCTCCGCTATGGTTTCACTGACCGTTGACGTTTTTGCCCCAGTTTCCTTATTAAGTCTAAATAATTGTCTACTGTTACCTGTCGCCTCAATCTTTTCCATCTGTTTAGTCTTCGGTGCCCACCACTGTTCGTGGTCACTGCGTAGAATTTTTGTCAGTATACATTTGAGTTGCGTTCTCTCCTCATTGTACTCAGAGCTTGTAGCAATGCGTTTGGAGGCTTCCATTGGCTCTAAAGAAGTTGCCGAGATCCACAAGCCACTGTCTCAGAGTCAGTTACGGTCTCCAATGCTGTTGTCACAGTAGACTTAAGGTGATGCTAGGCTTCTTATGGATATGTTATTATGTTCTGATAACTGTCTAGCCAGTTTGTCGCTGAAAGCAATCGTAATATTCTAACTGTCAAGCAGAATTTGCAGTGGTCTTGTTTAGGGTTAGGGTTTTTTCTACGTCCACTTCGAATCAGACATATACGTCCTCGGACGAGCTCATAGTCACTGTACAAACACGTGTTCCGGAAGGAGCAGTGGTCTTTCACCGACTCTCTGCAGCACTAACTGGTAGCTTTGTGGTTTATCTGTGTCCACCGCTGAGTTGAGGTCAGTGGAAGGCACGTAAGATTAGGTTTTTTTATCTGAGATTAGAAATAGATGATTGTTTCAGCACAGCTTTAGTAAGCGATCGCCATTATCCGTTTGTTCGGGTGGGATTCAAAAAGTGTCACGTAAATGACTTTCTGTTTGACTTAGTCTACCAACTTGTGCATTGAAATCACCTCCAACAACTATGACATCATAAATACTTGACTCTCAGTGGGAGGGTAGACAGTTTTGATAGAACTCATCCTTCCTTTTATCTGAACTCCAGTCAGTGGGTGCATAAATAGACATTACACATAGACAGCGGTGAGTTTTACCACTCTTTCTGATTCTCACTGTGTTGTTCATACTGAACGGTACGCGGACAAATACCAGCTGGAATCCAATTCAGATGCGCACTTTCTGTTGTCTCAGGACTCAAAGTTATGTCTATACCTTGCAAGATTGCGAGAAATGGTTAACGAATCTCCAGAAACTCGAAAGGTAAGTTCTGAAAGATCCTGTATTTATGTATCACAAAAACAGCACACTTCAGTTGCCTGAGGTGCTACAGTTTTGTCTAGCGAAACTTGTTGGTCGATTTAAAGGAGGATATGGACTCTGAAAAATCCAGTATATATTTCAGAGCGTGGTTTCAGGAGACCAGGAACCCTGTTCCGGGAACTCGAATGGCTGTCAAGAGTTGCAGAGCTGAAAGAAATTAAAAAGGATGTAGAAGTGTTGACCGGAAGATAAGAAGGAAAGACAATGATCTAAGGTAGCTTTAGTGCTGACAGAGTTGTGAGGGCGGTTGACACTTCCAGACTGCCCACACTATGAAAGGCTAGTTCTTCCTGAAGTACCCGTTAGAGAAGGATTGGTGCGTGATCATACAGTCTAAGGGACACCTTCTGATGCCTGTCAAGCACAGACGTCTTAGAATTTGAGATGTAGATTTCTTAGTTTTGACTCCGACTATGAACTCATCTGCTGGCGCCACAATGCTCATGGTAAAACATAGTGGGCTACTTTTAGGGCCGCCTTTTATCATCCTTCTTCCCGTAGGAAAAGCAGCATCTCATGGCACTTCTGGTCATGTGTGGGAAATACTTTGATACCGTCACATCCCTCTCCATCAAACAGTACGACTTTCCCCTTTGACCTCGATCATAGAGTAATAACTTACACTATAACGGTAACAATTTATTGTCCTATCACTTTTCAATAGACCTGGCATGGTAGGACTTCGAAGGAACAAGCGTTCCACTAGCATATTTCTTTGGGTCACAGTGATGTGTAAATCAGACCATTGGGTTAAGTTAGCAGCTATCGGTCTTGAATGTAGCTGTTACTGAGTTTTAATGCTCTAGTTTTGATCAAGGGAGTCGTCCTGTTCATGATTATATTAGTTCCAAGAATTGATTGTAGTGGAAAACATCTCAATGAATGCATTTCAAACCATGGTATTTTCAAATATAATGGGTGAAAACTTTAAGCAGTAAAGAAATTCGTGTAATGCATGATAATAATGACAACAGTATTCTTTATTCTAATGACACTGAGCGAAGTTGAAGTTACGTAAAAGCAAAAGGGTCTGCATAAAATTTTAGACTATCCATAAGGTGAGCATAGCTTACAGGGGGGTACAAAAGTAATGGAACTTGTACAGAAAGAAGCCATAAGAAAGTATCAGTGAGATAATTTTAGTTTGGAGGTTTGTGATGATTAGTTTTAATTAAACGTGGTATTCATCATGAATTGGCATCAGATGGATAAGCACTAAAAACGTGGGAGAACTGAACAGCCATTTCATCCTAGTATGGGACTCGTCGGTAGTTCCTTGGTTTTAGCCCCGAAGGGACCTTAACTACGCACTTCTGAGGAGTCCCATATGGGGATCAAACAGCTGCTCAGTGTTCCTAAGTTTTTAAAAGTTCTCCAACTCATTTCATTTCGTGAAGAATACCACATTGAGATCAGTGAGGCAAGTTAATTAAGACGAAATGAATGAAATCATTTAGTGTAGATTTAAGAATAAACGAGAAGTGAGTGGATGAAGAGATACACGTGGAACTGTAGTGGGCGTTGTTGATAAGAATGGATATGAGTAGTATATGTTGAGAGGGCAAGAGAAATCATACGGAATTACCAGGAATGGGTAAGGATTCTGCCAAGAGAAACGCAGGCATATGAAGAGCGAATCAAGATAGAAGCGGAAGAGGAAATGAAGCACATTTCTCAAATGACTGTCTTAATGGAAGGTGTACAATATTTGATGACTACAATACGAGATGTTAATAATAAACATTCCTTCTTTTGTCTTGGTCTTCTCGTTACCTTTCAGAACTAATGTTTGTATTCTCCTTTTTGAATGAATCGAACAGAAATGACCAACTCAGAATTAATTTCGTAGTGAATGTTTTTCATTTATGATATGTTATACAATAATATCAACAAAATCTGGTGATTTTCAGTGGAATTGTTGTAAAGAGTGTTGTTTATTTTCTTGTCAAATGAAGCACCAACTGAAATAATTGTCAGATAAGATGCACCTTATTAAAGTATATTATAGGGATGTAACAGTTTGTAAATGTTTTGAATAAAAATGGAGGTGAAGTTGCCAGCATGTAACTATCCAGAGGTAATCAGTATTAGTTAGAAACAATAATAATTATAACTCATTCAGAACAAAACACGCAGATAGATTGTGTTACATACTACGAACCTAAATGAGTAGTTAGAAACCATTATTACAAGTTAATCAGTTAATCTGATCAAGCAGATTAAAGTGATTTTGACACTCTGTAGCGGTTAGAATTGCGTAGGTTTACACTTCTTTAAGTAATAGATCTAAGCTTTTCCATTTAACACAACACACAAGATTCAGTCAACTGGAACAACTTATTGGTGTCAATTTTTCTCACTAACTCGTATCAACTGAAGAAAGCTTATTTCCTATGCTTCAGTTAGTAATTTCTTTGATACTATTATTTTCTCAGTCGAGTAGGTCACATTTTTTGGTTGAAATCTTCTGCTTTCTGAAAGAATTCAATGGTTAGGTTGTATCTAGTTTTGAACCTTTGAAGCATACAAACATCTTTGATGCCCTAGCTTTTTTGTCTTAGTTCACTCCCAGTTCAGTGATACACAAAGCTTTTTTGGTACTCGCAAAACATCATCAACTCATCAGAAGGAATCTATTCCAAAACATTTTCCCCTTTTTTACTACATGGTTGTGAATGTTAAAGTTAGACTATCTCAGGAAGATATGTTTATTATTAGAACTGTCTTCCAACTATTTCGTTCATGTTGAGTCGAAAAATAGATTGGCTAGTGTTGAGATTTAATATACAGGGAGATGGATCATTATAAGATTGTGAACCTACATCAACTGTCGTGGTTGATATATCTAATGTATCTACTCTGAAGCGAAAAGTGGATTAGGGAAAGACTAGATTGAAAGGAAATTAAAGACGATCAAATTAATACATATCAGGTAATCGTTCAGTTTTTGACTGTTGATTTGAACCTTGGTGGGTAGGTTAGGCTGTCTGATTGAATCTTCTGGATGCTAGGAATTATTGGTCCAGGACTATTTTTGACATGGCTCAATTTAGTTCACAGTGGTAAATACGTATTCTCTTTTTATCATATTCATCATCAGTATGACAATTATGAATATCTTATTGATCTTCATCTAATAATCCCCTTTCCTGTTGTGTTTCTTGAAATTGCTTACACATCACTCAATTTCCGTCTGTGCTGTTTTGGGATGTGGAAACGTGAAATTGCATATTTTTGTTTGAAGTTCCACATTAATCTAAATTCGACTGCATTCATAAAGTTATTCTTGATAAATTTTAACACATCTATGGTGAAATATCCGTTGTCAAATACGGATTGTGCACAGTAAACTCCAATTCAATTTTCGTGTTCATCTCTGACTGAATCTACTACTTTCGCGTGCTAGTAATGGTTATTATGCCTGTTCAATCTATGCCTCTTTAAGTGTTTGTGTCTTCAGTGAAAAACAAGGCAGTTAACTGCAATGATAACTTTACATTCAAAATAATGGGCTTTGATAGTGAAGTCAAACTACCACTCGTTTTATAGTGTAACAGGCGCATAGTGTTTACAGAGCATAGCTATCACCTTCAACTGATGTCACTTTGTTTTTGTTTCAAGAGAAGGGGGGAAAAGGTTAACCTTTAAAATGTCACGTTTATTTATTGTTCCTCACGATTACCGTACCTGTAGTAAGGCATTTTTTAAAGACAAAAGAATAGTAACGCTGAGACCTACTGAAAGAATTTGTGCGACCGGTTTTAAGCGGCTGTCATTTTGAATCGGTGTCCACGCGGAAAGATGGGGGAAACGATCCATCAAAACCGAGTTTTGTTTACTAGTACTCCCGAAAATAGCGGTTACGATATGGGCAGCCATAAAATGATAATTGCCTGCAGTAACCTCCAATGATCCTAATCAGCTTTGTGAATACAACCCTGAGACTTTTGAGGGGGTTGTGGAGATTTGGAAATATTTCAAGTTGTTATTCATCGAAGACTGACATCAGTTGGAGGAACAAAGGAAACCTGGGAGCACTGGACAGCTGTTTCGTCCTAGTATGGGACTCCTCAGCAGTGCGCACCCACGACCCCACCAGCAGGGATCGAACCCGCGACCAACTGATGTCAGTCTACGATGAATAACAACTTGAAATAATTCCAAATCTCCACAACTCCCTCAAAATTTAATTGAACTGGTGCTCATTGGTGACTAGTTTCGAGAAGTATTCCCGAAGTTCCAATGACAAGTCGTGACCGGTGGAGTCAAAGCCTGATGGCCATGAGGACAAATACTCAGCGATGACATTGGATGGCGGTTGCGCTATATATCGTGAGCTAACAGGAGTTGGAAATATGGAGCATTGGATTCTGACCCAATGGCTCAATAGTAGCTCGCTGGCCGCGGAACCTGAGGGTCGCGGGTTCGATCCCTGCTGGTGGGGTCGTGGGTGCGCACTGCTGAGGAGTCCCATACTAGGACCAAACAGCTGTCCAGTGCTCTCAGGTTTCCTTTGTTCCTCCAACTGATGTCAGTCTTCGATGAATAACAGCTTGAAATAACCCTGAGACTACTAATTTACATCGAGGTATTATAAAAGCAAGAGGTAATCATGTTCATCAGGTTGTTTTTTTTTTTTACTTCTTAGCCAAACAACGAAGCGCTTATCGAGGAGGTTTATTGTTTGATTAGAATTAGTCACCTAGATTCATAATGTAGTTTTCATGAAAGAATCATTGTTTCATATGACAGAGATATCAAAGACAGTTTGATTATCAGTATCTGTCAACTTTTCTCTTCATAAAAGCTAAATAGAAAGATTCAATAATCTTTTAGCCTTAAAGAAGTGTCTTCTACAATATATTTTTCTTCCGGACGCAAAGAGTTTGTTGAAAGAGTTAAAAACCAAAATCAGGTTATTCAACAAAAAACTATAACACATTCAAAACTATTTGAATATAGTTCTTACTAAGTAAATGGACAAAATCAATGCCCATTTTTGGCACACAAATCAACAAGCAGATGTACAGTTACAAACATTATCTAAATTAAAACAATATATTGATAAATCTAAAGTAATTGAAATTGTCCATCCTTTTTACATATATATTGTTTGTGAACGCGCTCATTTATTTTCTTGTTCCTTGTTTGTGTTATATTTCATTTGGCTTTTTGTTACATCAATTAATGAATAGAATTATTCCCTTTCTCCATGTTAACTTTCTGCTTTACTTTTAGTGTTTGTGATATTTATTTGATTGTCCTTTTAGGTTCATTTATCAGTTCCCCCTAATATTTTTTTCAATTTTTCATTTTCATGACGAAAAAGCTAATAAAGAAAGTATGAGGAGCATGATTTAATAAAATTCACAAATTTCAGTAGGACACTTCAAGTGAAGGCTTTCTAGACTTGATTAGACCTACCATGATGTAATACAGGGAGTGATACATAAATTTATTCAAAACTGAGATAAATAAGGCTTAGTAAAATAAAGAATTTTGAATAGTGTTAAGCAGGTACATGAAAAGCTTAGAAGGGGTATTAAAATTTACTGAAAAAGTGCTTGAACTAGAGGAGAATTACATCATCGTGTAAAAAACCTAGTTAATACCCGAAAAGAAAAGAAGTGAGTACTTAATCTGTTCATCTAATGAAAGAAGTTAGTTGGTAATATAGGAATAATACTAGCACAAAAATAATCAACTAGTAACTATAGTACTTGATTGAAGGATAAATAAATAAATTAGTGAATTCACAGCACATTAAAATGGTTTCTAAGTGTAATTCAGAGTAATTAACATTTGTTTCTGCTTACACAGGCCTTTGAGATTGCCAGCAACGTCTTATTCCTTTGTCGACTCTAAACTACCTGATGGAGTTGATACCATGCTTGCAGTTTAAGTGATGCTTGATTAAGGACTCTCAGTGATATAGATGAAGATCGGTTATAGTGGCACAGATGTATTCACTCGTTGATATCTTCTAAAAGTTGAATATTTGGACTATCCGTTATCTTTAGACTGTTTATTCTTTCACACTACTTTTTCTTCTTTGACAACAGTCTTTTTCTAGTCCCCTATTCTTTGTGTACTACTGTGAAGTGTGGCAATCTGAACCCATACACCTGCACTTGAGGTTCTTCGTTAATTCTGTCTGCATGTTTGTGGTTATACAGCTATTCAGAACTTGTATTCGCACTTGTCTGAACATTAGAGTGAGTAGGCAGCCATCTCTGTCTCTATGACCCATATAACTGTTTTCGTAAACACATTTGAATAATTATACAAAGTTCGAAGTGTCGAGGGTGTTTTGTCTTTCTCAGATTGTTGTAGTTCGCCCTTCATGATGCTACGAAAATTAGATATAACAGCCCGGTAATTTCGCTTAAATAATTTATTGAGCCTTTACTTGATTACATTGTATACATTATCTCTTCAAATGGCAGATTGGTGTAAACTGGGTTTCTCGCAGCTGTAAATAAAGTCTATTTCCACTCTTAGCGTACTCGTTCATGAGTCTTTTAGGATTATTTTCAGTTTTTACTTTAAATTCTTCTTTATTGTTATAACAAAATTCTTACCTCTAAAAAACAGAGTTCTAACTGGTTTCCTTGACCATTGGGCCGGAACAAAAGTTTTAAAATGCAAATACTTGACTACCCATAATGCCTTTCTGTCTACACACTTTTCTACAGATACGTTAGTCCTTTTCAACGACGAGACGTCGAAGAACCTGATCGTATCATCCTCTTCGTGTTCTCAAGTAAAACTGAGATTTGCATATCATAAATTGCACAATGCTTCTGTCTCCAGTCTACTCCTACACACAATGGACGTATCATCTGTATATCACGGATACATTCCAATGTATGGTATGTATCACTTTAGACAATCAGACTGTAGACTTAAACGAAACATATCAGTGAACAGAAAGGAATTCCTATTTTAAAACATTTAATTTGAAGAAGTAACTGGTCATTAGATTGGAACTGAACATTCTTACAACATAAAGGTACGGCTTTCCAAGTTCTGTCTTTAAAATGAGGATATTATTAACCTCTCCGTATATGAATTCAGTGGTTTCAATAACTGGCGTGTTCGTAAATGGAGAAATCATTTCAACTGACGCAAGAAGCCCACACTTTCCGTTTAAATCAGCAATACTTTAACAGATTAAAAGGAGTCAGAGGCTATCTGTATTGCGAAACGCTTATATAAAGGCTTGAGAAGTTTTGCATGAGTTGTTTTTTGATTTGAATTTATCACAGACAGATGTTTCTAACTTGTGTATTTTAATTAACTAATCATCTTATTTTAAAACGCGGGAATCGACCGGTTTGATATTCCCTAGATATGTTTTTGTAAATGTGTTTTCTTTGGGATTGTTGTGTTAAACTTTTTCAATTTTCATTACATCTGGTAGAGTTTGATCTTTTGTTTCGCATCATTTTCAATTTCGACTCATCTAAAATGAACTGCAGATCTTTTTCAAATAGTCTTTTTTATTTAATTAGAGCTATACAAAACATTATACATTATTAATAATATATATAAGTCAGATAAATGAAATATTGATTTACTATTTGGTTGACTTGTTAATAAACAAAGTTAGTTGTTAGTTAACTCATATTCTCGTCCCACATATTATCAACCTATTGATTATTTTTTACCCACTTACCAATCAATAACTATCTTCGTTTATGAAGTGCTAGAAAAGATTGATATATTATTTAGGTTGGCCGTTGTGATCATCATTCAAGCAATCATTTAGGCTAGTATCTACGTCAGTAATGCTATATTCTTGAATAAAAAAAATATTTACCAACAAATCAACTAACTCAGCTTACTAGTTTGTCGGGATTGATTGATCTCAAGGTTATATTCATCACGAACCAGGGAGACCAGACAGTCTTGTCTTCCATCTCTTGTGTCATCGAGAGTAGACACTACTAAGACAGAACAGTCTTTCACTCCTCGTAGGTCTAAAGAATTCTCCATTTGATGCAAGTTTGGGGTGATAACTACCTTAAACATAATCAACTCATCATTACTCTTTATCTACTTTCGATTGAAATTTGTTCGCTTTGTTGTTAGTAGCCAGTATGAATCACCCTCCTACATGGGCTACATTTGTAGCTAGGACTTACTAGTTCAGACGTTGCGGTTTGAATAAATAAATTACGCAACCGAGTTCTCTGTGAATTAAGGTTGCACAAATGATATTTTTTGGTACCGTGGTTTCTGGTTGCATATTTGTTTATGAAATTAAAGAAGCATGAGTTTGAACTTTGAAATATTTTAAACAACTGAGTGTAATTATCTAAACGTAGAGAGTGATTATCGAAGTATTATTCCTCTTGGGATAATAACCGTTTTTAGTAACAAGTTTATTACAATTCGACTAGAACACAGAATTGGATAGACTGACATTGGCTAGTGTTGGGTGATTAATTAATGTGGGTAATGTATTCCAACTAAAGTCTGTCACAATGTGAATAGCTTGGAGGTGAGGCTTACGATTGAGGCAGTGTATTATAAAAGGTTCGGGAACCCTATTAAGTACAAGTTCCATTGAGTTCATGAATTCCACTTCACAGCTAATTACTCTTATGAGCAGGAGACTTTAGCGTGAAAGTAATGTGTATATGCTAAATACGCTTTATACGTGACTCATAGAACAGTAACAGACTTTATTTTCTGTTTAAAGGTTTGAAGTTTGGGATGAAATAGAAATAAATTGAGTGCACAATACAAACCGTTTAGAGTCTTTCACTGTTGTTTCTAAGACCAACACTGGTCTAAACTGATGGATTATCAAACCAACTTATGTATTACTCCAGGTTACGTGAAGTCTGATAAATATTTGATCTCAGTTTTATGCAGATAGTGTCAGAATACATACCTGAAATTCAGTCATTTACTGTTGTTGCGATACAGTATTGTTTATGATACATGATGTCTCATACAACAGAAATTTCTAAGAAGTCTGTATAAAATTATAATATTTATGTTTTTAAATGAATAGAAAAACATTACACTTCACCCACAGCTCATTATAAGAGTATTATGCCGTTGTAAGCTTATCCCCATCATTCAGTGGCCAGAATGACAATGCTTTTTGTCTAGCCGTGAAGTAGGTGATCATATCACAACTCGATGTCGCCTCCTTCTTCTTCTTTATGTGATTAGTTTAAATGGGTGTGAAGTTTGAATTTCAGGTCTTGTATTCCTACATATGCCACTGGTTTTTCGGCTTTATCAGAGTACCGAACTCAATATCCTGTTGTTTTTCATAGTCAGGTGGTTGAGTTGCTGACTGAATTCAATGACTATTGTTTAAAAGAATGGTTATGTACAACTTAATCTCCTTTTTATGGAAATCTATGGAAAAAACCAACCGGAGGGACGCGACGCTTAACAGAGAAAACCATCATCACCTATCGTTTCGGCTCCTAATGGAACATAGAGCTTCAGTAGCACGTCGCTATTTCACTCCCTTCTACCCAGTCTTTTAAACCTGCCTCCACAAATGTCCGGAAGCTCTCATTTCTTCCTCACACCATCTACTCCATGTCACCCTCGCCTCTGACACCCGACTCATCGTTTCCCATTCGATTTCCACTCAAAGGCCTGGCCTGGTGTGTGATGTCCCCGATTGGTCCACTCAGTGTATACCCAATCCAATCCATCCACACTTCCTTCTGCATATTTGTGGGTGATCGTTCTTGGTTGGTTCGCTGCCTGGTCAGAGTCAGTTCCTTGTTGCTTATTCTTATTGTTCTAGCCATCTGATCTTCACTGTCAGTATGGAGTAAGCTAGCGTTGGGGACAGTTGTTGTTGATGTATGTCTGTAGTTAGTTGGAGATGATTTTCGTGACGCGCCAAGTCTCTCAACCATCACATAGAGGCACTGACTTGCTTGACTGAATTAGTGTTGAAAATCCGGATCTCATTCACGCTTGATGCTGAGTGCAGTACAGTAAAGTGGATCTCCACACTGATTATTTCGGGTTAATGAAGGGCTGTCTTGGTGTCTTTCCAATCCTGGTTTTCACATTTTCATCTGTGTTGCCTGTAGTTGAGACTATGCTGCCTAGGTGTTAGGTGATGGAGGAGACAACTTCCTTTAGGTTTCTCCTGTTGATGGTGACTGGTGCTTGTTGTTGTTGGTTGGTTGGTTGGTTTGTTGTTTGGTTGTTTGAGTATCTTCATCACCTCTGTCTTCTCTACTTTCACCTGTAGGAGGTTCCATCTTCGTTGCTCTGCCTCTTCTGCCAACTTCTTGGTTTTTGCCTGTAGATCCTCGAGCTTGAGAGACATTAGATATAATAATAATGAAGAATAACCAGTCAGAAATTCATAATCAGTTTGAGTCAGGATATACATATATGATGCTAAATAGTTGAAGGCCTAAGATGTAAATTTAAAGCAAGAACTAGAATATGTCGTCCGTTTAAACCAAGTAATGGAGTATAAGTGAAGCATACCGAAGTCGAAGTTTACACAAAATGCATCAGTTCAAATGGTGACATTTCAAAACAGCATAGAAAATTGAAATGAGCAGAAATTGACCGATGTCAACATAAAAAATAAGGATGTCAGAAGAGAAAATAAATCAGTGAAAAACACTGGAAAGTTCGTATTTAGATGATAAAAAATTAATAAATAAGTGCCATTGTGATGAAACTTGAGCTTAGATGGTCTGCAACCCCTCGTTACTGGCACCCAGAAAGTTTATTTAGTTAATCTGTGGATTTCTAAGTGACCTAAAACAGGAGTCACTCACTTTACAGTAAATCATCAGAAATCCAACTGGTATGTTAAATTGTATGGGTTGTGGAATAAAGAATATGGACTTATTATCGTTGCTTACATTCTGTTACTCACCATCTTTCAACCACCTGAACGGATTGTTTTGCGACGTCATAACAATTAGGTATAAATGTTTTTACTATAATGTACAAATTCTTTCCAGTCAATTTGTTCTCAAGGATTGCGACAAATAAAGTCAATATAAGTCTGTACATATTTACAGATCGATTGAATAAAGCACAGTAATATTGAAAAACTGATTGAATATGCTGAAGACTGAGCCATTCTGGTTACTTGGTGGTTGTTTAATATTTTATGTCAACGGATTTAAACTCAGTGAGTATAATGTTCAATGGTTTCTTGCTTATATAGTGAACAACTATATGTTGATACTACTGAAGACGTTTTTTATATGTTTTGTTTACCTAGACAAACTTGTTCTGTGGTAAGGAGATAGTCAGTGCTAACTTAATCATATATCAGTTTATAGAACATTCAATGCTCTGATATGCCTAAGTTAGAAGCGAAATGAGTAAAAGACACTTAATATGAAAATCTAAACGTGTACTACCGATTTGAGTACATTTCTATTTATTCAAGATATCTTTTAACAAAATCTGCATAGTGTAAATTATTCAAGTGAATTCGGTTGACGTTTAACTTTCATAAAACCAAAATGGTTTGATTTCTCAAGTGATGGTACTATTTTGCAAAAGTACAGTATGCTTATGATGTTGTCAAAGGAGATTTTTTTTTCAACACGATTTGAAATTATTTAAAGAGATATTGAAACTTCATGAGAGTGTACAGCGTCTACACGTTGTGGAACCTAAGGGCTCACGTTTACTTCATGTTTTGACCATTTCAGCGTGAAGCCACTGCAGCTGGATCTGTTGGTTGATATTTCTTTTTCCCCTTAATTGGTGATATATTGGAATTGCTTACAATATCGTTATAATTTCATGCATTTGGATAACTTGATAAGTTTGGACGGCAACAGAATAAAATGATGTCATTTTATTTGCAAAATAATCCCCGGGTTTCGTAAACCAACGGTACCTTTGAAACCTATAATGTGAATGGTTAACTCGTCCTATCACATGTAGAAAAGAAAGTTGGTGAAATGCCTAGAGCCTATTCGTAGTAAGTTGGCGATCCACAAATTGAAAGCCAAATCTTAATTTCCTCAGGAAATAGATCACGTTGATATTTCAGACAACTTCATGGTGTCATATGATGTGATGTCCTTACTTAAAAATATTCCAGTGAGTGAAGCGACTGACATAATCTGTAAACAAACTGATTTACTGCCTTTGCCCGAAATCGATGTGAAACAGGTATAACTGCTTTGCACAAAAGATGTCCAGTTACAATTCAGTAACCAGATCTAGTAACAAATGAATATAGGAGCCATGGGTTCATCTTTGTAACTTGTCGTAGCAGATTATGAATTATCTCGGACAGACGTCGATGACATCTTTGTTGTTTGTAATGATACTAATCATACAACTCAGTTGTTCAACAAACTGAATGATACTCATCCTAAAATAAAGTTGACGATGAAATATGAGCTTGACAACGAGTTCACTTTCTTGAGCCTCAAAGTGAGGAGAAGAAATGATGTTATGACAGAAAACACCATTCATAGAAATGACACATGGATCATACAATACCCTAACTACACCAGTTTCTGTCTTGTCGGCTACAAGCGTGGTCTAGTTAAAACACTTTACATCAAAGCTAGGGACTTATTTTTCCGCGAAAAAGGAAGGAGAAGTGAAGATAATTGAAAAGTGCCTTATGAAGAATGGATATCCTAAGAGATTTATTATGAAGTATTGAATAAACACGTCAAGAGACCTGAGCGCTCAACTGTTCAAGAGATGGTTTTTATTCACCTTGGATTCAAGGAAGAGGCAACATCAGAGACCACAAATATGAGAATCAAAGGAAATCTGAAAAGAAGTCCTCTTTGTATCTGTGTACGATACCATATGCTCACTGAGCCAGTCCAAAGTGGATTAACGCTCTGTTTAATTCACCTCCAAATAGATTAATGGATTTACATTCACTTATGGTAACAAGTAAATTGAAAGAAGGTATCAGTTGGGTTCGCTGAGCACGTTCTGAAGAATTTATGTATGAAAAGAAACAAGATACTAGCCAATGAGATTGTCAGACACCTAATAGACACAGGATACCGTATGTTTTTACAACAACAAAGGTATTGGAAATGCCTGGATTACTACACTTTGAGGAAGCGATCGCTGTAAAACGCTTTCAACTTGACTTCTGCTTATAGAAGGAGCGTTTGAGCAATGATTTACTTCTGTGGTGACTATAATTTGATCTTGTTTCATTTTATTTAAATAATTCTTCATTTTACTCACCTACTGTTTGCTGGTGTTAATTATTGTTTTTCTACAATTCCTAACCCTCTGTACAGTTCCCTTACATATTACATAGATTAGCCATGATTTTGCTGAGCGATTGAAAATTACTGACTTCCTAATTTTAAGTGACCTTATTTGCTCACATAACCATTGTATCTTTGGAATGCATGCAACTGAGGGGTATTTTTGAGGAAAAATGATGTCATTTTATTCTACAAATTTAGTTGTTCTAAGTTTATCCAAAACCACTATAATTCAAAGTAAAAAATTATGTTGATCTCTTGATTAGTATCCATGTGGATTATTTTGGACTACCACTAGTCTATGGCATCAGATTATATCTTTTGAAAAGTAAATTGTCATACATGAGTCATAAGCGGCTTAAAGACTTGATCAGTCAGAAGTTTGTATCAATTTCAGTAGACAGAGATGGTTATTCAGCAGTTACCATTCATTGCATTACGTTTCAAGTTGAGCATAAGTCTGTTAACCGTCACTTGGTTTTAGTTTTCGGTTTGACATACTTCACTTTCATTAGACAGTTTAGCAGTATAAAAACACGGTGTGCCCAGTAATTAGTTCAAGTCCACAACACAACTAACTCTAAATTCAAAAAAACTCGTTTGCCAACAATTCAGAGCGGAATCAACCTGTGAAATCAATTTACATTTTTAGAAATCAATTGATATTGTCTACGGTCGTCATTTTGCTGATTTTCTAATCATGAAGTCAGTTTTCCAGTTGAGTTTGCAAATAATCCACGTTTATTCTCTTTTCAAACCTCCAACATGCCTCCGCCTATTGCTTTCAAACAGTGTATAGAATAGTGGACAATCTAGTCACTTTATCGTCTAGACATTACCAGATATGTATACTTATCTGCAAGTAAAACAGACGAAACATATTTCAATGGCTGAGAGATTCGCATAAATATTTTGTTTCTCCTCCTCAAGCAATAATCTCATTCGTAAGTGAGATGAGATGCAGTCAAACTACAAATGATATATCTGACAAAATAGTGTATTTCATCTCAGCTCTTTTGTTTGTTAAAATAGAATGACAACAGTTTACTGGATAACTCTTTCCTCTCCCATCTCTCTTCGTGAGTTTATTTTCTGGTGACACTTTCGCATTATTTCTACTTGTCGCTTATTGAGGAATTCATATCCACATCGTACTTGCCGCACAGTTTAGCTATGACACGACCAAACTTTTCTGACATGTTGTTTGTTATTTTCTTCTAGATCTTTTGTAGTTTGTTCCCAACAACATAAACATACACTTTGAAATTCGTTTCATTTTAATTATTAGTAGTTATATGAGAAAGCAGTAAATAGAATCGATGAAAGGGAATGAAATGTGATACTCAAAGATCGGTTATTATGTTTTCGTTTCATTATTGAAAGGTTTGTTACAGTGTTCATGTTAAACAGAGAGGGTTGAAAGAGAATTCAGTGAACATGGTATTGGGAAAAAGTGAACAAGATAAGTGTAGGTGGAAAGTGTTTGATACGATATTGAGCGAAGAAGAGGATGAAAGCCTTTAAATATGTAATGTGACTGTCTAGGACTCATATTGTTTTGCTACTGGCATATAAATGATCTATTATAGTAGGCGTTACTGATCAGAATGGAAATAAGTAGTATGTGTTGGGAGGGTGGGAGAAATCATAGGGACTTACCAGGAATGGGTAAGGATTCTGTCAAGGGAAACGCAAGAGACAACTCAAGTGTATTAAGAACAAATCAAGAGAGAAGTAGAAGAGGGAATGAATCATATTATGCAAATGGTTGTTTTAGTGGAAGGTGTACAATATTTGATGACTACTGTACGAGATGTTAATAATAAGCATTCCTTCCTTCGTCTCCATCTTCCTTCACTACGACTCGATTATTGAGATAGTCTTAGGTTGCTTAACTTTCATTCAGTATTTATTTTCAAAGTAGCCGTTAACAGAAGGAGTGATGTTAGTAGATGGAAACGTGATAGGATGAAACGGAGGAAGTAAAGGTTGATCATGGTAGGGGAAGGATGAGTTAATTTCGTTTAGAATAGTGTATAGTACTCAATAAATAAGGTGAGTGATTACTTCGATGTTAACTGTTTGAAATTGGTTAGTAGTTGTATGTGGAGTTGTGAATGCCAGCAGCTTATTTGATGCCACTCTGTTGTTTGCTGTAACGGATTCTGCGTTCAAGTTGTAGTAGAGACACCATAACATGGGAACTGAGGCATCTTTGTGATTAGTCGGAAACATGTCGAAAAGTGTCTTTCACATCCATACAATACCTAATATCTCTCAAAAGAATTCATAGTAATGAAGTGAATAGGTTAGTTGCAAACTATGATTCATTTGAACAAAGCTGAAATCGAGATTTTACAATAGTGTTGATGGAAGTACGGTTTACGTTCTTATGGACGTCAACAATCAGGCATGAGTTATATTGATGAGGAGAAGGCGGGAGTGAACTTGGAAAATTCTTTTTAAAACACGTGAAAGAATTATTGAATTACGAGCACTATAAAACTCAGGTGTTGTGACTTGTGTATGCGTTTAATATCGGCTGCTGATGTTGATACTGGAGATGACTGTATGAACGTTCTCTTCTGTTGATGGAGTACTACTTTACAGTTAGCATCAATGGATGTACTTTGTGTAGAGTCTGAAAATTGTAGATTGCCCAAGTAACCCTAGGGGATTCAGAAATCACTTTGTAACCGACTGATTTAGATTATCGATTAGGAATGTTGTGCAACAATCATTAATGGTGTGCATCGGTCCCTACTTTCAACTCAGTCAATTCTTTGAGTTGCCCCACAGTCATTAAATTGTGGATAGTGATATCACCAAACGGTGTCTGAATGAAAGTTTTTTGAATCCAAGACGTAACTGCCTTGAGGTGAGTCATAGTTAGGTTCACATTTGTGCACTATTTAAAAGTCCAAGATTAAGGTGAAACAACTGACCATTTCATTATCCCCGGTTTCTATTGGTTCATATGATGAGAACTATGGAAAAATAAACCATCTCCCAACAAAGCATTCAGCAAAACATATTTTATTGAATCATTCACTTATTTATTTACAACAAAATGAATTCGCCGATAAATATTAATGGTCGAGTTGATTAAATGGTGAGAATGCTGTTGTATTTTGTTATAGACAGAGGGCTCAATTACTCAGAGTGATGCATTAACAAACACATTCAACATGATTTGTTACCCTCTACTAAATTCAGTTAAAAACAAGAAGCAGTATCTTTTCGTTTAATAGAGGTGATTTCCTACTTCAATCATATACATAAATGTAATTTAATCACAAATCTTCTACGTCCAGATTGTTGGATTTTTAAAGCTTCTTCTAAATATCACAGTTTCGTTTAAAATCTATTAGTTTCTGTAAATAAATGTGTGACACTGTTACAGCATGCAGGTTGATGGAGGCTAATATTCGTGACCGTAGTGCAAAAGCTTGGTGCATCAAGTTGGTGCACTTTGCAACATTTTCTATGAATTCCAAGAACGACATCACCTCATTACTGCCTACTTTATTACTTTTACGGATTGAGCAATCCATAGAAGACATCTTTATTGGAATTCTTTATTGTAGTAAGCTAAAAGTAAAAACTCTAATAAACCGTTTCAGAAGATGATGGAATTTTTTCGGAACTCCGGACATGTTACCTTATTATTATGAAACACTTTGCATGGTAACTCCATTAATTTTGATTTTAAATAAACTCATCAGTTCGTTATTGTACATAGCTACTGTGGAGTAGTCAGTAGTTCATTTGTTGTTGTCCAAACAATTAGCAGAGAATGCTAATCAATTTAAACTTGAGTAAAATAAATAATAGTTAAATAAGCCGTGAAATGCTAAGAAGTTTTCACGATTACGAAAACTTGATGGCTAACATTACGTATATATGCAGTTTAGTTAGTTTTACTTCTTTCGAATGCTAAACTATTTCCTCTGTTTATCTACTTAGGTATTTATCAGTTTTGTGATAATCTACTTTAACTGATATCATATACTCATCGCTTTTGGTTTGTCCATCTCAATGATTTGCTCATAGTTTCACAGGAAAATCTTACATCAGATCTTCTGCTAATCCTATGAAAAACACTTCAGATATTATATCAACTCCTAAATGGAATAAAAATACTGAATACCCGATTTAAGAATCCCATTATTTACCTTATTATGTGTCGTGAATGGTTGGCGAAATCGTAAGAGGTGATATACAGCTAAGCTTGCTTAATCGAAGGTGTAACTCCAAACCAGTCTCTGGTTTCCGGTATCAGTAGTTTAGAGATGTGTAATTTGCCTGCTTAGGGCCTTTGGAGTTTTAAGCAACAACCATTAAAACTTATGTGGCATATATTCATCACAGTGGCATAAATATACTCACTCTCTATCATCTTTGAAATGTAAAGCATTTTTTGCACCTCTTTTGTTTGTTTTCTCACCACTCATACAACCTTGTCTACTTCAGCATCGTTCTTTTTCTGTTCATTTCTGCTTTGTGCGCTATTGTGAAGTCAGACAAATTTGTCTCAAGCACTTCTGTGCAAGGCTGCGCCTTCCTAGCTATCTGACATGGATCCTAGTGTATTCGTAGTATTGCTCACGAGTGGTGCAACCATCGTATGAGCAGCGTTGAGATCAGCCGAAGCGTATTATGCAAAACAGCCAGGTCGATTGATGAAATTGTGAACCTTAGTCGACTGAGATGGCTTGGACATGCACTATGCATGCCGAACCACTGCTTATCTCGATGTGCTGTGATATTAAAAGTCAGAATAGGTTGGGAAATGGCTGAGTGTGACCAAACCAAGATGTGGAACTAGGGGATGAAGTCCCTTAGTGTTGATCTGAGTCTTGTGGGGAGATGTAGACTGTCTGATTGGGGTCATCGTGAAGAAAGAATTCAGTTGTTGAGGGCCCTTGGCGACACATCTGAAAACCGGTCACAGTGGCGCAGATGTATTCACTCTAAATCTAAAGCTTGAATATTCACACTAACCTTTATCTTCTGATTGTTTTTTCTCTCACAGTGCCTTGTCTACTTTGATATCACCTCTTTTCTTTTCATTTTCTTTGCATACTGCTGTTAAGTGTGGCAACTTGAGCAGATGTACCTTTGTGCAAAGTTTTACGTTGAGTTTATCTCTCTGTCTATTAGAGAACCTAATATCTATAGATAAATTCACTTTGGCAATCATGTTACTGATAAATTTAAATCCAAATATAATCTATAGGTAGTTGTTTAATGCTGTTTCGACAAATGGAGTGATTAAACTCCACTATGTTTGTATTAATTTCGAGATCTGGAACAAATTGAATCAAATATATGTAAAAGTCTTCAACCAAAAAGAAAATGAGTTTTGAAATGCTGCTAGAAATTGCTTGCGTTATATTTATATCACTTACTGCAACTGAATGACATGGTTAGTGAAATAATATGCTATTCTGCAAGCTTATTCAACTACATCGGATTGGTTCAAACATTGAACCATCTGACATCTCATTCACCAGAGCAGTTTATGGACGATAAAAGTTAAGACGCTACATACTAACCGAGTAATCTATGTAAAACACATATTGCCATAAGTATTCATGTCACACTCACTTCATTTACTTTATGTCATTCTAATGTCTAATTTTACCTGTGGTTATGACTAGGTAGTCTACATAGGGGATCCATGTTTACGGCACAGGAGAACGGTTGGAAAAAGACTAAATTAATAGAATATCAATAGTAAGAACTCTGTTAGAACACAATACTCGATCTGTCAGTTCAAGGCATGCATTGCAGTTTCACCGCATTGCTTAGTTCAGGGATTTAAGAAGGAGTTCTGAACCATTCCGTTTAGAGAAGAGATATTAACTTATTAGTTTATTAGATCAAATTACTAAATTAATTTATGGATGTTGAGTTGAAGTGAGGTGTTTTACTTTGAACATATTTCTAATAGTAATTTTGTTCCTGATGAGGGAATTCTTGATGATGTCTAATTCAGATTGTTTTACTACAGTCCATTGAAGTGAAATAATGCATGACCGTAAATCACCAGTACGGTTCAGAAATGTATTCGATATAAAAAATTAGTTTGAATAACTTTTGTATTCCTTAGTAAAGTCTATTTTTCTAAACTTCACAGCTTCACTTAATAACTGATACCATGTTCCACACTTTCTTATGGTTATCTTGGTATGGGGGATAAGGATTCATCCAAAAATGGTGACAATGACTGTAACAAGGCTTTTAACTGCGGACACTACTTTCGCTAACTACTGATAGGGAATACAGATTCTTAACACGATATAAGTGAGAACCTAAGCGAAATGAAGCGTCTATATGCCTTCCTTCATAAATATTAACAAACACTACTACTATACTTCCCTAATGAACATACTCATTAAAATGTATCGATAACAATTTACTATTTCCTCCATAATACACAGTCGTTTCATAGAAATAAATACTGTTACTGAAAAAAATTAAGCACAAGTTAGCGATTCCACTGCTAGTAGTCACCACATAAAACTCAGTAACCTTTGATTAATTTTTAATCTTACTGAAAAATAAGAGGCATTTTGAAATTGTGGAAAAATTTGGAAACCTATTAGTTATACTACTAATTGATTCATAGGTCTTTAAGAACAAGATATTCAGCGAAGAGACTCTTTTCAACGAATTTATTTTCAAGCTGTACAATCGTATATATATGGTATTTGGAAAAAATTATATCCTGTGAGGAAAACTAAACACTATATGGTGATGACAATAATAATAGAGCGGGTGATGACATAGGCATTTATGATTATAATCACCCGCTCTATTATTATTGTCATCACCATATAGTGTTTAGTTTTCCTCACAGGATATAATTTTTTCCAAATACCATATATATACGATTGTACAGCTTGAAAATAAATTCGTTGAAAAGAGTCTCTTTGCTGAATATCTTGTTCTTAATGTTACAATGGGAATTATTAAATCATAGGTCTTTAAGCACACAGTTTTTAAGGACTAACTGAAACTGGGTGACAGTGGCTTAAATCTATCCCAGAGTGTCAAAAAAAGACAGTTCAATAAACAGAGATCGAAATGGAAATGGGTGAAGGGGTGTATATAAGATTTATACAATCACGGTTACTCAGAGTTGCGTTATAACCTTGATTATTCACCAACGACTCCATGAAGACCAAGGAAAGTATCACCATATTTCATATTTGTTCTCATGGAGTCATCCATGAAATGAGCAGGATATTGTTGCTAGAATATCGTCAAACATCCAACATTCTCAGCCCTAATACATGATATTTCGTAGTTGCAAAAGACAGCTGCTGTGACTGAAGTTTCGTGCATCCAACAGTTTACGGTCAAATAAGAGTAATGAAAAAGAAAAGCAATCACAACTGATCCTCTTTCTTTCATATACCTTTTCTGGAAGTTACTGGGTAGTTCAACATTCCTTTACTGTTTTATATTTCCGCAAAAACTGGGACATAACTTATACAATCAAAGCAATAAACTCTGTCAAACGGATGAGAGTGGGAATTTGAACAGAAGCATTTCAATTAGTTTAGCTTTGTCATCATCATCATCATTACCATAATCGCTATCAGGTAAGCAGAGAAGTAAATAATTGAATTATGTAAAAAGTTTCCAATGTAATGTGATTATTATTTACTTAAGGAAATAAACTTTTTGTCCAACTATTATTACATGTTATTCATCTGTAGCGAAATACTTCTGATTGTTTTTGCCTACTAATGAAATCAAAATATAATGTAATTTAAAAATAACTTTAACAGCATTAATCATTTAGTTTTTCAAGCATACACAAACACACTAATAAGTTTAAAATCAGTGACGTAGATGGATTGAAAGTGTCATCTTGTAAATTTTGAATAATTATATATTTTATACACATATGCATTTGAATATGTGTGCATTCTTGTCTCATTTCTGGCTCACTATACTGTTTTTCCTCGCCATTTGTTGCTTTCCTCTCCTCGTTTTTTATTTGGTGTCTCCAATGAATTATTCATAAATTGAATGAATGCTTCATGTAACTACCAGGTGCGCTTAAAGGATGGAAAGGGCACAAATTAATGGATAAGTTTATTAAAACAGAAGTGAGAAAAAGATTGTGGAATTTTAATGATGAGTATAAATCTAAGTGTGTAGCAAAAAGATGAGTTTTAGCAGTAAGTTACAACAACAGAAAGACACAGGTGACTTGTGCAGATGTAACGTTGAATATTTTCTAAGTCGAGGGGCTTATATATCGATAATGTTAGTACCTTAAATTCAGCATTATCATAAGTAGCTAATCAAAAGAAAAGGTGGACTAGTCTATGAATTCATATATCCCGACATTTTAGGATATCAAAACGACAGAGTAAGAAGCTGTAAGTCACATGTTCCAATGTCTCAAACAAGTTCTGTGTTTGTAACGATGAAGTCGGTCAACTACACATTCTGAAAGGCTCATCCAGCAACACATGATCCTCTTACACTAATCTTTACAGATATTAGAATACTACGTTACCACTACTATTCCTAGTGATATTATTACCGATATTTTCATCATGATATTTGTACTTAAAGTTCCCAGTAGAACATAGGGCTTCAGTGGCACGTCGCTATTTCACTCCCTTCTACCCAGTCTTTTAAACCTGCCTCCACAAATGTCCGGAAGCTCTCATGTCTTCCTCACACCATCTACTCCATGTCACCCTAGCCTCTGACACCCGACTCATCGTTTCCCATTCGATTTCCACTCAAAGGCCTGGCCTGGTATGTGATGTCCCCGATTGGTCCACTCAGTGTATACCCAATCCAATCCATCCACACTTCCTTCTGCATATTTGTGGGTGATCGGTTCTTGGTTGGTTCGCTGCCTGGTCAGAGTCAGTTCCTTGTTGCTTATTCTTATTGTTCTAGCCATCTGATCTTCACTGTCAGTATGGAGTAAGCTAGCGTTGGGGACAGTTGTTGTTGATGTATGTCTGTAGTTAGTTGGAGATGATTTTCGTGACGCGCCAAGTCTCTCAACCATCACATAGAGGCACTGACTTGCTTGACTGAATTAGTGTTGAAAATCCGGATCTCATTCACGCTTGATGCTGAGTGCAGTACAGTAAAGTGGATCTCCACACTGATTATTTCGGGTTAATGAAGGGCTGTCTTGGTGTCTTTCCAATCCTGGTTTTCACATTTTCATCTGTGTTGCCTGTAGTTGAGACTATGCTGCCTAGGTGTTAGGTGATGGAGGAGACAACTTCCTTTAGGTTTCTCCTGTTGATGGTGACTGGTGCTTGTTGTTGTTGGTTGGTTGGTTGGTTTGTTGTTTGGTTGTTTGAGTATCTTCATCACCTCTGTCTTCTCTACTTTCACCTGTAGGAGGTTCCATCTTCGTTGCTCTGCCTCTTCTGCCAACTTCTTGGTTTTGGCCTATAGATCTTTGAGCTGTGTGATGAAAGTGCCAAGTGGTCAGTACTTTAAAACATTCTGAAATTTGATGTAGAGGTCGTTAATTAATTAGTAAAAACATTTGAACTTGAATTTCATGGACCTTAGAGAAATGTTGTGCATGGTTAACCTAAGACCCATCATTCGTAGATTGCTTAGTAGGAAGTAAGAAGAAGGCTGAACATAATGAAGAAGTTGGCAATACTATAAACTAAGCATAGTGATAAGTAAACTTATGCAAAGGTCGGCGTTGAAAAATGTGATTACAAAGCTGTGATGATGGAGAATATCACTAGCTCAGGTGCAGGACTTAAGTAGTATTGTTTTCTCTGAATTGGATTCAATCATCCAAAGTACATTTCGGGGAATAATATACCTATAAGAGTTCCCATTTCTTTACATGAAGTTCGTTGGCAGTAGCTCCAAAAATAAACATGTGCAATCGAGTGACAAGATATCGAAATAGTCTGACACAGAAATAAAAACATTTCGATAGCAGTAAACCTAATAGTTATGAGATGGTTATGAGATGAAATAAAACAGCAAGAAAGAACAAGAAAATGGCGTGGCATTAAAGTGAACAAACCTTGTTACACACAGGTCTTAACACATTGGTATATGATGTAATATTCATCATTTATAGACTCTCAAACTATTCATATCAGCCAGATCATCACGAGTAGACAAGCAGTTAAACAAAGAAAAGAACAGATAATTCAGTGAAGAAAATCTAGTTTTTTTATGTTTGGTTTTGCATAGCTATTTATTTAACCTCAGATGAACCAACAAGTGTGGATATCATTGTTTTTAATGCAAAAACACGGAAACTTGACGAATTCATAGGGCGGTTAACTACTAACTAAACTTCTCCATCGGGTTATGAAGAAGAAAAGAGACAATTCAGCGAAGAAAATTTCTTTGCTCAACAATATCAGTTTATAAAGATGCACAATCGTATTTACACATACCACAAATGTACAACAGTCTATTATTAGACAATATGGTGTAATTTCACCACCAGGTAAGTGGTGAAAACTGAAATCAAGAATGGGAAGTGATTACGCAATGAAAGAGTGGGAAGTGATAGACGCTAGACAAGGTGAAACTTATCGCTAAATGTGAAATGCAAAGAATGAGAGTTTATCTGATAGAAATAAAGAAGGTGGTGAAAGAAACAAGGGTTATAATGAAGGTAATAATAGTAAACTAACTAATTATAATGAGATAGTAGAAACTTTTGAGTGTTCAGACTACGATAAGATAAGATATTTGACATAATTGTTCTGCACGCAGACTGAGATCAGGTTTGAATTGGTGGATTACACATAAGAAATTGAAGTGAACTCAAAATTCCATTTTCTCGCTGTTCCATTAAATCTGGATAATTTAGCTGTTTTCCTGTTGAGATGCACACAGCCACCAAAAGGCAGATGTTGTCCATTCTATGTTGGCTTCCTATTGTTCAATGTTTAAATGGAGATGGATTGGATTGGGTATACACTGAGTGGACCAATCGGGGACATCACACACCAGGCCAGGCCTTTGAGTGGAAATCGAATGGGAAACGATGAGTCGGGTGTCAGAGGCGAGGGTGACATGGAGTAGATGGTGTGAGGAAGACATGAGAGCTTCCGGACATTTGTGGAGGCAGGTTTAAAAGACTGGGTAGAAGGGAGTGAAATAGCGACGTGCCACTGAAGCCCTATGTTCCACTGGGAACCCAGAGGATAAATAATACTAATAGTTTGTAATAAGTTTCTTCCTGGATATTTAAAATCTCTAGGATGGTGTTTAGGCCACGAAGGATATACTACTGTATCTTTGTGCTCCTACACACTAAGGCGAATCAATCCAACATACTACTTCGTATATTCTTTACTTCATATGAGTCTGACAGTGCATGTAAGAAAAAGTGCTGTGTGAATCAAATATTTCCGTAATAATTTATATATGTGAACTGAGTTCATTTTATGATTAGCCATCCAATACCTCAATTTACTTCATGAATCTTAAAACGTTTAAAGTGAGATAGGGAACAGAAAAATGCTGAGAACCAATGAACACTTGTTCACTAATCCAGACTGTTTTGTAAATTGTTAGCAGTGAGCATGTTCGGTTTTTGGTCAGATACAATCCAGTTTGAATCTAATTTCGTGATAAAAATGTTAAAATGACATTTTCAGGTTCATAAGAATCATGCTTTTCCACACATGCTTCCCTACTATAGACTGCGGAAGATCACAAATTGACCATTGATAGATTAAAATCACTTATTAGAATGCTAAAACAGTGGAATTCACACAAATTATATTGAAGATGACTCATCAAAGAGCTCTACAGATAGTAGAATCAAGGTTAAACAGCGATTAAAGGAAAAAATATCTCAGCAGTTATCAAATTTATCCAATAGCCAGCCACATCTACAAATGTTCATTGTAAAAACTGTTGATGCACTAGATAAACCTGAAATAGCATCAAATGTGAATAAAATAAGAAAGTTGGACAATACCAATATTTTGAATGTTCCTGGGGAATAGAATGGTGACGATTTGAACAAATCCGAATTCTTTTTTAGTACGAATGAAAACATTTGTCGAAATTATAAAATAAGGAGAATTTTTAAAAAAAAACTATTATTCGAAGTAAGTAATTAAAAACATTTTCTACCTGCACAGTGACGAGTGAGATGCATTGAAAATATTTCGGAGAACTTAGCATAGCTTCATTAGGATAAATATTTAAGTATTTGAAACAATTAGTCCCTTTTATGAATTTGGATAATGTAATTAGAAGACGTAGATTATCTGAAAAATGTGATGTATTAGCGCTATACATTTCGAACAATCTGATCACACATTTACTTGTTAAGGCAATTTATATATGAAAACTGGAAGTGGGGGAAGGACACATGTGACATAAAGGAATTCAATAATAAGAAAGATAATGAGAGGAATAAAAGATAAGACTTGAAGACAATCTTGGTAATACGATAAAATAAGCATTACCAAGGTAGGCTTAATGTAAGGACAAACTGTTTTTGCACACACAATGGGAGGTTAAACTTATTTATGGCTAGCGCCTCAACAAACTTAAGTATACGCCCCTGACAGTTTCGGTACAAAATTGTAAAGGCTGTCTTGATATCAATTCTGTGACTCTTATCAATGATATGTTTCGCAATGGATGATGATGGTTGTCTGCCATCTGCGCTTATCAATGTTTGTGAATCCAGCTGCTTTCGTAGCCACTTTGGAACATGTTCCCCTACCCTCAAGTGCATATCACGATTCGTCCTCCCTATGTATGTTTGTCCACACACACATGTAAATTTATAAACGCAATGGGATGTGACACAATCGTTTATACAGCGTTGAGGTCTAGGTAGCAGCAGGTGTTTGGTCTTCTCAACTATGATAAGCTTAGCTGCATAGTACGTTTTGCTAACAGCAGACCTTAACCTACGTTTCACAAAATTGCAACCAAATATCTCAAACCTCGTTCGACTCGCTAGATCTCATATTGATAGTTGCAGTGAGAAGTTAAATGGATTAGTCGAACTTCATGTTCATTCTTCATGTGTACTATCTGATATTTCATTAATTTGTCATATCAAGTTCGTCAATTTTTGTAGTTCTGTCATCATTAAATCGAAGGAGAAGACAAAACAGAAGCTGTCAAAATCTTGTACTAATGAGTCTCATGTTATCTCATTCCCAATTAATCCAGATAAATATGTGACTAATGTATCGTCTATTCAACTTTCGACGTGTGAGAAGGAGGCGCTTTCCCTTGGATTCAGTTTTTCGGTTCCCCACACGAAAGTTTCGGATTTGGCTATTGATGCCCAATTTGAAAGTCTTTATGATCAGTTATTTCCCCTTGTTCCAACCTCCTCAGATAATCAGAGTTGGTTTAAGGCTAAGCTGGTGGATATTGCCCATCAGTTCCATAGTTCAGGCCCAAGACAGCGAAGTATCCTAACTTCACAACATTTCAAAGCCCTAAAAGGACTTCGAAATAGATCTGATATTATCATTCTCAAACCCGATAAAGGGTCCGGTGTGGTTGTGATGGACAAATGTGATTACAAAAACAAGATGATGTCCATCCTTAGCGATGAAAGTAAATTTATGGCTGATGTTCCATCAGACGACCTTAGAAAATTAGAATGCAAAGTAACATCTAGTCTAGTAAAACTCCTGAATATCAATGTTATCAACAAGGAAGAATTTGCTTCCCTCAAACCGATGGGGTCTGAGCTACCTAATCTGTATGGATTGCCTAAAATTCATAAAACAGATAATCCTTTACGTCCTATACTCTCCATGTTCCGTTCACCTACACATAAAGTGGCGAAATGGTTAGCAAAAACTCTAATTCCTATTCGAAATGATTTATGTAAGTTTTCTTTAAAAGATACTTTTGAACTTGTTAATTATGTCAGTGATATTAATATCAAAGATAAGAGATTGTATTCATTTGATGTCAACTCCTTATTTACTAATGTACCCCTAATTAAAACCATTGACATTCTTTGTGACCATATATCTTCCAGTAATCCTTCTTTCCCTATCCCCTCAACGTGTTTGAGAGAGCTGTTATTATTGTGTACCGATAAAGTTCATTTCACATTTGAAGGTGAACATTTTCGACAAATAGATGGTGTGGCTATGGGAAGTCCTTTAGGACCATTGCTAGCTGATATTTACATGTCACACATTGAGAGCTTGACCGGCGATCTCATCAATAAAGTTACTCTCTATAAAAGATATGTCGATGATATAATCGTCATATGTGATAAGCATGAAGATGCAACATGTTTGTTAGAAAGACTTAACAACGTACAAAACAACATAAGCCTGACAAGTGAAGAAGAAAAAGAAAACCGTCTGCCATTCTTGGATATACTCCTAAGTCGTAGAAATGATGGTTCAATAAAACGGTCGATCTACAGGAAACCTACTTGGACAGGTCAGTATTTAAGTTTCCATAGCTTTTGTCCAACCCAATACAAGCGAGGTTTGGTAATTTGTCTATTTAAAAGGATCGAACGTATTTGTACGGAGGACTCAATGGATGATGATATCAAAATACTAACGGAAACATTAGTGGAAAATGGATATCCATTGAAGTTCATAAACCGCTGCAAAAATCAGCGAGGATTCAAACCTGATCTGTGCTCTGTTTCGAAGAAATGCGTTTACATCGCGTTACCATACAGAGGAGAATCTAATAGCATAATATTAAAACGAAGGTTAAGGTCTGCTGTTAGCAAAACGTACTATGCAGCTAAGCTTATCATAGTTGAGAAGACCAAACACCTGCTGCTACCTAGACCTCAACGCTGTATAAACGATTGTGTCACATCCCATTGCGTTTATAAATTTACATGTGTGTGTGGACAAACATACATAGGGAGGACGAATCGTGATATGCACTTGAGGGTAGGGGAACATGTTCCAAAGTGGCTACGAAAGCAGCTGGATTCACAAACATTGATAAGCGCAGATGGCAGACAACCATCATCATCCATTGCGAAACATATCATTGATAAGAGTCACAGAATTGATATCAAGACAGCCTTTACAATTTTGTACCGAAACTGTCAGGGGCGTATACTTAAGTTTGTTGAGGCGCTAGCCATAAATAAATTTAACCCCCCATTGTGTGTGCAAAAACAGTTTGTCCTTACATTAAGCCTACCTTGGTAATGCTTATTTTATCGTATTACCAAGATTGTCTTCAAGTCTTATCTTTTATTCCTCTCATTATCTTTCTTATTATTGAATTCCTTTATGTCATATGTGTCCTTCCCCCACTTCCAGTTTTCATATATAAATTGCCTTAACAAGTAAATGTGTGATCAGATTGTTCGAAATGTATAGCGCTAATACATCACATTTTTCAGATAATCTACGTCTTCTAATTACATTATCCAAATATTTAAGTATCCACGGTAAAAGTCTTTGTATTACATGAGATAAAACCAATGGAAGACGTGCATACGGAATTCGTCTTTTCTGACCATGAAGTCTTGGAGGGAAATACCAACACATTTCCTAATTAGGAAAATTGACATAATTAGGAAAGGCCAATTTTTTTTAACTTCTTTGTAATACATGTCTCCCAATTATCTTTCATTTTCATTTTTTTCTTATACTGTACTTAGGATACAAGTTACGTTTTGGCTAGTCAGTTTTGACTAGAATCGAACAATTTTCAACTTACCTAAAGAAACGTTTTGGTTTGTTTTACACTTCTAAGTTAAACCTGGAACCAATTTATTTATTGTTACTTCCGGAAATACTTCACCGAAGGGTCAGCCAATTTATTGTATATCTAGGTTTCTTGCCGTTACACTGCTCGAAATTGATCGTGGTGGGTGAAATATAATCTCAATAGCTCCATAACGTTAAGTTATTTGCTTTAACCAGTCTTTATTTTGGTTGCATATTTTCATGTGGCTTCTGATGAGATTGACGTCATTTTCTTGAACTCATTTGTGCTGCTTTAACTTACAGTCGGCTGCTGTGAATGTGACACCTAGTACTGTAACACGGTACTGCCAATTCCCATGTTCATACTGACGGACTGAATAGACAAAGGCGGATACACTTTTGGAAACTTCTACTGATCTTTTAAATTTTGCTTGAAGCAGAGATGTCCTTATCATTCTGTATATGCTGGTCAGTATATGGCTTAAAACGTTCTGCACTGACTTTCTAGATAATCCTTAGGTTGTTATTTGAAAAATATTCATTTGGTTATTCTGTAGCTAGCTAATCTTGCATAAATCATATCTGGGAAGTGAATTATGAAATGCGATACTTATTCAATTACCAACTAATCGCATCTGTGAAGTGAGGCAAATCATAATATAACACAAAATTCATTAATCCATACACTATGCAACACAGAAAGGGATAGACAACAATGTACCTTAAGTCAGTGTGCAGTTGTTCAAACTGTTACACCTAAAATAAGCAAATTTCAGCACAGGTGGGTGACAAAAATAATAGTATCATTGGTCATAAAGTGGTATAAGAGGTATAGCTGTATGCGAAACCAAGATTAAAGTGATGCCAAGACAAGAATATAATAGCGTCAAAATAGTAGGTTTTGAAGGTGTCAAACAGTCATTTACCTTTCTGGTTCATGTTAACATTTACAGACTTCAGGAACTATTGGCATAACCTGCTTTTCATAAGCCTAACTTAAAAAAATAACCTCAGTTGATATAACATTAGGCTACACATACGTAACGCAACTTCCAGTCGATTTAGTTCATTTACCTTGACAATCCTCATCCCCCTACTAATCTACTGTTTTTAACTAATACTGTATTCCTAACCTAAACATTGTCTTCATGATGATGATTTCAGTACATGTGAGCGAGAATACGAAGGCAATAGTCGTTGAATGAATTATGTCTCCCCATACCTTTCCTCTCAAATATTAAATTTTTAAAATCTTAAAGTGTAACCGAGTTAACTGCTGCACAGTAAAATTGAATTTTAGTTGGGACAACCAAATATCATACCAGTGACACAAGAAACGTTGGTTATCAAGAGATGTCGAGCCTTTTTCTGGATTTGGCAACCTACAATTCTTCAGCAACCCTGTAGCGGTTATCTGAATTTATGCTTAGCGAAGTGTTTAACTACATAAACCTCTCCATTGCTGCTGTCAGATGTGATACCAATACCACCACTCCTCAGTTGTCAGTTTGCATTTAGGAAGTGTGAAGGGTATCGTAAAAACTGTGAAAATACTATTTAAAATTTTCACATAACTTTGAATGCAGCCAGTATTTCTGAATGTAAGGGTAGTATTCGAATTTTTTGTCTACATGTAACTCCATGTTATTTTCTTGAATGCAGTTACATCCAACTAGTGAGTTAAAAATAGGATGAAGTGCGTGTCGTGGATTCCACTACCAGCCTTCATCAGTTAGATAACTATCTGTGCTAAAATACAGAGTAAACGTCCGGCAGAACAGGAGCTTAGAAACTAGCATTCGCAGAAACCGTAAACACTTGAATGGATTCTTGGACTGCTGTTTATCTTACATAAATTGAAATAGGTTAGTTAAAATGTTCAAATAATGTAGTGAAATCTTCAAGGAGTCAAACAAAAAATCTACGATACGAAATAAGACCAATAAAAACTTTGGTACTCAAAAATTATCCATGTGATTTAGTCCAGAAGGAAATGTATAGCACAAAACAGATAATATGCATAATAATCATTAAAACCCTAAAAAAAAAACTAAAACCTCAATGATGTTACCAAATAAGAAATGAACACTAGAAAGTATGAACAGGGTTATCTGTAGGGTTGGAATAAGGGGGGAAATTGAAACAGCAAACCCGTTTTATCTGCAAGATCAACGTTTAGATTTAAGTAGGAGAAACCTAATTAGTCATCTAAACATGCCAGAAAGTCACATACGTGTAAAACTTCATGTATTATTCAGTCTGTTGGAGAAACAGTGAAAACATCAGTTGGTTACCTATCTCCACCAGTTACTGAAAGCTGATAGCTTTATGCAACTTTATCCTAACTCCTTCTAAGTGACTTTGAAAACAAAAAGGAGGGAAGGTTGACCAAACATGAATTGGCTAAGAGTGTTTATAATGAAATAGGTGTAAAACTTGTGCACCGTGGTAGAATTTAATTCCATATTAGATTTATTTATTTGATTTATAACACACAATGATCTAGTATTATTTACTTGATGACGTTACGAGCATAAGTCAAATCAATATGATTATGAGCAATAATTTATGCTCGTAACATCATCAAGTAAATAATACTAGATCATTGTGTGATACAAATCAAATAAACGAATCTAATATGAAGTGTCCACAATGGTCTCATGCAGTGCTATGTAGCGAAAGTTAGAGAGATGGGGAAGGTATCAGCATTGGGAAATGCTAGGCAATCAATTAGGTTCAACAATGATATTCACAAAATGATGGAAAAGGACAGAAACCCGGTGACCTCTCGGAACAGGCGTCTAGAATGTTGAGTAGAACACTTTGAAACGTATATCATTTCATCCATGGCAAGGCTTCAGCTGCCAAGCATCTAACTGATTAGCGCGTGGATGTCGGCCCTCCAACTCTCCCTGAAATTGACAAAGCTGTTTTGGGCCTAAAACAGTGCAAAGCAGCAGGACCTGATGGTTTGCTACCAGTAGTATTTAAGGATGTGGGTAGGAAATCTCTGATTGAAGTGGCGGAGGTACTGGGTTTTGTAGAGGTAGTCTCATCAGACTGGTCTGCATAACTGGCCATTTTAGTCGATAAACTGGAGGGAAATGTTAGTGTGACAACCATATTGGAATCAGTCTCATCAACATAGTTTTCAAAATTCTTTCAATTACAATTTACTAGCCAGTCCTAAGGCCTGGTAAAGAGGGAAGGTTGAGCATGGGGCTAGTAACCCTACGCTCGTTACTGAAGATCAGATGGCCAGAAGAATAAGAATAAGCAACAAGGAACTCTGACAACGAACCAACCAAGAACTTATCACCCAACAAATATCCAGAAGAAAGAGGAGATGGATTGGATTGGGCATACACTGAGAAGGCCGACTGGGGGCATCACGCAGCAGGCCAGGTCTTTGAGTGGAAGTCGAATGGGAAACGATGAGTTAGGCGTCCGAGCTGAGGGTGACATGGAGGAGATGGTATGAGGAATAAATGAGAGCTTGTGGGCTGTCGTGGAGCCAGGTTCAGAAGATTGCAGAGAACGAACTGCACTGGAGACGTGCTACTGAAGCCCTTGTTCAACTAGGAACCCGAGGGACAAATAATAAAATAAATAATAATCTGTTTGTTACCGGTCAGCTCAAACCAGTCTTCGACCATATTTCGCGGTAATTTGACTTTTTTGAAGTCTAACTGATTCACTTAAATATTGAGCTTCAATAATTTTCTGCTTGACATTTTTATTTCGCACCTAAAATATCACAGTTTAAGGAAACAATCTATTTAGTAACGACAATTATGCCTCATATGTGACCGATTTTAGCTGCTAGGAGGGTTAATTATATTTCCGTAATTAATATGTTAAGTCTTATTTAACTGTTTTATGATTGTTTGTTTCTGTACTGTATCGTCTATTGCTAGTTAGTTTTAACTTTTTTAATGTCAACAGATTTTAAAGTTACAACCAGAACAAATGTTAACATTGAAAAAATACGTTGCTTCTTATAAAAATTATATTTGTGAATTGTAACATGAGAATCATGTGTGTGGTGTTACAGTCGACTCCTAAATTTAACGACATGTTTTTCTTACACGGAATTGTTCAGTATTTCTCTAAAATGTTTAGATTATACTAAACTAGAAGACCTCATTCAATGTCGTCAATACTAAGGATATATTTTGATAAACAGGAAATAGTGGTCGAAAGAAATAGCTTAAAAAATATACAAGTCCTTCTTAGATTTTACTTAGATCCGTATGACACAAGAGTGTATAAAGTAATAATATAGTCGTAGTTCTTGACAAATTAATTCAAGGAAGAAAAACGAATCGAACAAAGAAGATAAAATAAGTAACGTAAGTAAATAATGAAATAAGTCTATAATACTGTGGTGTTCTGCTTTTTAATGAAATTATTAACGGTTGTACTTTTGTTACATGTTACGAGTCAACCTGTACTTGACAGTACATTATTTATTATGATACATGTGACCGAACTCAACAGATGTATACTCATAACCACTTTAAAGCATCCTCACTTTTTGTTCGACTTGAGTTAATTATGTAAAATAATGTTAAACTATCACACAGTACGTCAGATCATACTTTCTTGTCACGCCATAAGTCTCTACATAATCGGTAGCTATTTTAAAAATAGATCTCACTTTAAATATGAGTCCTCATTATTTATTTCTCCCGGAAACCTGATATTATTGATGGTCAGTGTTAAGCAGTTGCACCCAGGACTCACGTATTTAGGACTCGTCAGCTGGATGTACCTGCATTCCAGTGCATGAATTCATTCCTGTTAGGACTCCAACCCAGGATCGATCGCTTCAAACACCATAACGTCATCCACAAGGCCAGTGAGTTACGATAGGCATAGTATGGTTTTGATCTCCGTCGTTGGTCGGTTAGAGTCTTAGTGTGAACAACATCACTCATTGAGAGACAGGTACATCTAGCTGACGAGTCCTAAATAGGATAAAACCCACGTCCTAGATTCCACCACTAACCAAAATCCATTATTAATATCAAGATTGGAAGTACTGGAGGTATCGAGACATCTCTGCAGTAATCGAAATGTGAGTAGCGAGTAATCAATTCGGTTCAACCAACGAAGAAGACTCAAAAACTATAACATTAAATCTATCTCCTAGAGATTATTGATAAATTCTATGAATAGTTCTTTTGTTTGTCGCACCAGTAAGTGCCACTATTATAAAAAGAAAGGCTGACATTTATCTCCTCGTGTTAATACAACCGTCTTTTTGATATTTCACCTTTCAAAATAGTTTAAATAGATACTCGTTAAAAAGGATTATTGATTGAACTAATTGGGATATGTATGGTAAACAGACATTCAATATATCACTTTCTTTTCCAAACCTGGTGTGATTTAGATATATTTATGAATAGTCAGTTGGATGACAGATAGGATAATGAACTGATACTTATGAATCAGTCAATCAAATGACCGAGTAGCAAAATTCTTAAGGATTTGAGGGAAACTGACATTTATTTTGACTGCCTATCCTGCTGATATGAATTCTAATCCCCTTGTTGTTTCTTACAGGTTGATAGATTGGGTAAATAAGTCTATTTATCACAGAATTGAGTGTCACGTTTCTAAAATTCCTCTGATATCCCCTGTACTTTCTTTATCCATGATTTTCATATTTTTCCAGTCGAATTCATGTCAAAATTGTCTGTGCTCATTGATATGAGCAAAGATATACCATGACACTTCGTGGCTAGTTGATTTTTGACACTATATAGTTACGTTCTGGATTACACAAGAACCCTAACTTCCCTACAGTCACGGACATAGATTATCAATAACTGACAACAAGCATGGAACCAGGGTCAGAGTATATTTCTGAAGCTTTGGTTGGTGTTGTTGTCTACAATGGCAATGAAAGCTTCACGATTAAATCATCCAGTTCAGAGAACACAACACCATCAAAACATGAAATATATTTTAATTAACAGACTCAAAAGCAGAATAGTGTATGTCTATGATTATTTGTAATTATCATGCAGAATTTCAAAATGACATTTTATGAAAATATTAGCCGTTATATGGAAAAAACTGATTATTGACTTCTTTGCGTAGGCGAAAATGATTTGAAATAATCAATAGTATTCCGTAAAATTGAGATTGTACTGATACTGAATGGATGTTTCATTTATTCAGCGTTAATTCATCTATCATGTAACCATTTACATAGTTAGCTAAATAATTTGACAATTGTTACAAAAATTCATAACTGTTTATACAAATGGTCAGTGGTTGAACTAAGTGAATGTCTCAATTTCGAATATTTAAGTATGAAGCAGCCGATTGTTCCTTCTCATGTTTGTCCATAAAACTACCACCCATTTAAACTTAAGAAGCTGAGAGTCCAAAAGTTTTAATTTCATAACTAATTGCAAATATGCATATAGATTCTTTTGATTTAATGAAGGGGAATTCTCCTAAATAAATCACACTGAATACATGGGAATGATACTTTTTTTAAACTCAATAAATCGGTAAATCTACGATGCAGTCATTAAGTTTCCTGGTTACAGAATCCAACAGTGGTTTTCAACTGGACATTATTCATACTCAGTGTGGAACTATATTAAGTCGCTAGGACAGCATATAATAAACCCAAATTCAAACTTTTTAGAAAAGATGATATTTACAAAATCTTATTTTAATAAATAATGTAAAAATATTGGATTTTGAAGGTGCCAAAAATTATTGTCATTTGAGATGCATTCTGGGCCTTTTTTTATAAAAAGAATATTAATTTCTCTTTAGCTTCAATTACAGTATTTGATCAATTAGTCTACAGTTTCATAACTACAATTCCAACTCTGTATAATAATGTAAGCGTAATCCTTATGCATTGTGGGGGATTATAGTTCCATATTAGATTCTTTATTTGACACAGCACAGTGAAACAGTATTATTTACTGAATGATGTGTCGAGCAGAACTTACTACCCACAATCATAACAAAGTAATCGTATGACCTTCGGACTTCCATTATATAGTCCGAACGTTTTTCATTGCTTTAGTTTAACTGTAGTACACTTTTATAAACATCTGGGATTTTAATAAATCATTCCTGTTACCTGTGTCAGATGTTGATTAAGTCAGTCTCTCCCTTCACTTTGGTATCTTCATTTTCAGAACTGTTACCCTATCCCATTTTGTAGTGGGATTATGAGTCAGTGTGTGAAAAAGGACTACTGATTGTCCTGTAAACTACTTAGTAGGATCCACCATTACATGTTTCTATAAATATTTGTGTTTTTCTATCCTGACTATCCCCTATCGGCTGCTTTGACCTATTAGTTTGACCTAACAATTATTACATGGTGTTCCATAGATCCAATTATTTTGCCTCATTGGATCTACCGGATCTTTTAGCTTACAAGGTTGCTTTTCCAGTGAGTCCGAGGACTTAAATGCCATTGTAATCCCAGCATTGTCCAAAATATTATGTTGACTTTACAATATTCCTTCTTTATATGGCAGATTACAGCAAATTAAAATTCTTTCTTTTGAATGTTGCAGTTATTAATAATATTGTTTCCTTCACTTTCTTCTGAGTCTTCATAAGCTACCTAATCAACTTTTGAGAGTAGTCATTACGTAGTAATGTCTATTCAGAATATGTTTGAGTTCCTTATTTAGATTTTCTGATAAACATCTGCCTTTTGGCCGGAGTACTTAAACATTTTACCAAGTCAATCTTGACAGATAGAGAAAGAGATGTGAAATCGAAGCATTTGTTTAGTTTCAGTAGTTTCCCGCAAAAATTCCAATTCAAACCGTCAAAACCGCCAATGACATTGGATGTTAGTTGTGCTGTATCGAAACTTGACAGGATTAGGAAAATGTGAACCATTGAGTTCCAACCCAAAACCTGAGTGGTATAGAGATCATCTAGGGATATGCATTTCCTGAGTTTTATCCTTTATGGGGTCATGGATGGGCACAACTGTTAGGTCTCATATTAGGATGAAACAGTTGCTCAGTTTTCCAAAGTGTTCTGTCTCTTACAACTGATTTCACTGCGTGATAAATACTCTGAAATCAGTCAATCCCCATTCACTCTCGACTGAAATATGCTACCGCACATTTATTCTCATTTCATTGTTCCTGTGAGGTTCGTAGTATTAGGAAGATTTATTTACCAATGCCTTTGACATTGTGGTTCAATTTGTTACGTGAATGTCTTCAATTTAAAGATTTCCTTGTCTTTGCTTAGTAGGCATGCGATAAAGCTAATTTATATAAAAATAATGATATTACCTCTCCTAATTTGCGCTCTATCTACAAGTATACCTTAAGAAATCAAGCAAATGGTACCATTACAATCTACTGGATTTCTCCTTGTTTAGTTGATATGATTTTGCAAAACCAAAATAACATTCATGAAATTAGACTCGCTATAGTATATGTAATATATTCAACTGTTCTTTAGAAGTAAACTGGATAGAGTATTGCAAAGCTCTCTTTTCAACTCTCTGGTTGTCAGTTTTAGTCATCACAGGTTACTTTGAAGTACAGCATTAGTTGTAGTGAGGCAGAATTCAAGGAGATCTTAAATTAGAATAGATGATATTGATTCCGGAGTTTTCTTTAACTTTACAATAAGTAGTAAAATTCATACCGTTCTTGGTTTGTTTGTTATTCATTATCTTACTCGCTTTTATTTTTAAGGCAGTTTTAATCATTTATGGTACTTTTTTGGACAGTAATTATTTAAACTGAGTAATCAGCCCATTTAATTAGTCGTTTGATAACCACCCAATCGAATTTTTAGTTTAATCATAATTTTCCATAGACAGAGTGAAATTCCAAGTCAGCAGTCAAGTAGCTTCTTAATCATGATTAACTCTTAGAATCAATTGTCAAATGTCAGCTACCTCAGGTACTGTGATGAAGAAATCGTTCATCCAATATCTAATTTTTTGTGAGGTTTGCTATTGGGAATAAATAAGCTAGTGAATAAACACAACTTTTCTGCTTAACTAACAGCTGTCTTGAAGGTGTTCACAATTATAACGGTGGTTTGAAAACGTAAACCGAAAATTAAGTTGATATATATAAAGAATAATGAAACTGATAAAATAATATACTTCAGAGAAATAAGTCTGTGGAACACATTTCATATTTTCATGCAATGTCTATACATTTATCCAGTGAAAAATAAACGTGGAGATAACTAACTTATATGTTTATAAATCATGAAAAAAGAGCATTTAACTGATAAAATAATAAAATCAAGTTTGTACTTCAAGTTATGGACTATATTTTATGTATAAGAGCTCATGATAATGTTCATTACTCAGGAACAGTAACTAGATAGTGGGTTTCAAACTGTTAATCAATGTTTAAAACCTAGGTGACTAGATGACTGAACCATATTTCTACAGCAAAACGATGTTATTAATCACTTAGTTTTAGAGCTTAGGGATAAGCTTGGTGTCTGGTTAGCATATCATGATGGCATTGATGAGTCTACCTGAATTTCATTTGGTGTTAAAGTCAACTTTGTTACGGAGTGGTTTTCAATGTTGATTTTGCAGCAAACAGTCCATTGTAATCAGTATTTCAGCCTTTAGAGTACTATTTATTGATAAGAGAATAAGCGGATATATACTTAGCTAGCTAATTTTCACCAACTAATCAAAATACTATTTTAAAATTTTTTATTATGCAATTCTATATTTAATTTAAATTTTTGTCCCTCGTAACATCTGCGTGTTAACTGTAGCTTTTTTTTTGAGGATAAATATTATTTTCATTTCATGCATATCCTAAATTTAGATATCTTTCCACCTTATATATTCATGACATGAGTTTTCCCTTTGATCA